>OX419606.1:4882063-5574211 GCA_948473455.1 Teleiodes luculella
CATTTAATTCTACTGTAAAGGCGAATACATATATAGATTTTTGAAAAGAAGACTCATTCTTATGCATGATGAATGAATAATAAACAGAGTGGAGTAATGTACCATACACATGTTTTCTCTAAAAGCTTTGGAATATATTTTTATTTTTTAGCTGTAATTTGACTCTCTTACAGTGGGGTAGGTAAAACTTCCACATATCTCAGAAAATATGAAGTTGTTTTTTTAGCAGATCAAACTGCAACGAGCTAACTTATTTCTTGATGACAAATAGAATAGAATTTTGATAATAACATGTACCTACGCATAGTTACAAAAACCATGCAACCATTTCACTAAGTATAGCTTAAGAGAAGCTTACAGTTTAAGCTCACTTTGTTGCGCACGAAAGGTTTATTTATGGTCTGAAAACCAATCCGAAACAGGCACAAGATTGCCTGAATGCCATTCGCTATTACTAAATAAACGTCTATTCAAAGTAGTTTGAATATGGAGACGTAAAACAACATTGTATTCTATCTAACGTCATCTCAGCGTGCGAATATCATTCAATTTTTAAGCGAACTAAGGTCATGTTTGTTGAATAAGTCATAAAAGCAGCCAACAGTTGAAACAGCAAAATTGTATACAAATTGTCTCTTTAGAAAGACAGGTTCCACTTAAAAAGAAGTCTATTTCCTTAAAAAGTACACAGGATTTCGGACTCACTCGACTACAAGCACAATGCTAAATGTTGTAGCAATTAAACTACATTTTATGGGTAGAATTTGCAGTAGTTGCGAAGCTGAAATTTCGTTGTTCATTCTTGTTGCATTGTATGAAAATTCGGTGGCGATCATTCGCACGCCACACTGCTATTCGCGATATGCAGTTGACCGCAATCCCGAATTCGTATAACCGCATATAGCTTTTGACTGGAATGTTTGGTCCACACTAGCTCACGTAGAAACTCACATCAGGATTTGAAATAAGCTTGGGTTCTTCACTTCACGGTCTGATTGAAACATTTATATTTATAATAATGCCATCACATATCAATTCATTCATGCAAATATGGACATTTATACCCCATTGAATCTTGACCTAGAAACCTTTAGCTTTAGTAGGTAGGGCCCGGCGTGCGATAATCACGGCTTAAACAATAAATCGTTTGGAATTAATTTTATTACAAAAAGACTGACTAACAAGCACAATTTTATTTTTACGGCTAGAAAATACTACTGGGAAAACGTAAACAGCAAAAGCGTAGCTTGTTAATGCAGAGAAATTATTCAAACACAAGAATATTATAATGCTAAAATGTGGTTCTCTAACAAAATCTATCATCTAATATATATCTCCGGTAGATACTACCAGATAGATACGTTTGGAACGCATTATATTACTGAGAAAAGACCAACATGTTTACTATGTAATACATCACAATATGTACGCGACCGAGCCGTAACAAGATAAACTACGAAGCGGGAATTTGTCCTAAAACAAGGACAATATTCAGTCGGCAAACTGCAGGCACAACCGCACACTGTCAAACACAATATACTCGAATGTGGTCCGAACAGAACAGACATTTCAGTAGAGACTCCTTTTCACTAACAGAACTATGATGCCAGCAATAAAATAAAACTAACCAAGCAAATTATTTTTTATAAACGTATGTACAAAGAAAAGACTTGGTCTTTTGTCCAGCAGTGGACTTTTTTTTGGTTGAAATTGATGATGGTGATGAGATTTGTTAATTTATAAGACCGAAATCGGACTTTACATTAAGTAGAGCAAAGAGATGTAATGTAGGTAGGTAGAGTGATTTTTATACTAATTTACAAACACAGCTACAATATTATTATAAATACATCGTCATTTCACACTATGGGAAGGTATTAGAAAAGCGTTGTACATTCACAGGTAGATATATAACTGCTGAAAACCTATTCGCCCCAATGGATCTGCTTAAATCCAACAGAAATACATAAAACAATGTAGAAATTTATATGTATCTTTATGCATGAGGGTCTTTTTAACTAGAAGGGGACTCAACAGCCGTTGGTGTGGAGGCAGATGTTTATTTTTTCCTTTGACTATATGTAATAATATGTTGCTTTCTGCGTTAAACGTCGACTCCAGAACGTTCTAATAACATTGATGTTTGGTGAACACGAACGTGTATCCAAAGAGCATTGCACACGACACGGACCAATGCGCAATTAGGAAGGTTGGTGCTGGACTGTTCGACTATATTGTTTCTAGGCCATAAGCTATGTTTATATTAGGGCTTTACATAGTTAGAACAGAATAGTAGAAGGTTACAGAACGACCACTCCCGCTAAAATTATGACACTAACGTAACTGCTTCATACTGCTGCATGAGCTGGCCTGTAAGGCTGAGGCCAGACAAGCGTAATTTTGTGAGTCGTGAGAGGAATTTTCTGTCGCGCAATTTCTGCTGCATTCGGCTTCATACAAACCCCCTGTTTCATTCACAAGGCGACTCAAAATTAGTTACGTATTTTGTATGAAACATTAATTGCGCGAACGAAAATGAGCGACTCACAACTTAAAAATTACGTTCGTTTGGCCTTACCCTAATGTCACGACAATGTGTGCATGCGAGATTTGATTCTTTGTATAGAGTGAACCATCTGCGGGACCGCAGATTTTTTTTTAATTTGTGTATACTATCTACTTACTTTACAAGTCTAACTTCTCTAAGAACTTCAAGCGTAACCTGAATTGTTTAAGACCCTAGATGTAATCACCACTAACTGAGAGATGGTTGTCTCTCAATGTATTTTATCTCCGTGAGATATTAGATACAGTTAAACCACACTCTAAATTGTAAACATCTGGTTCGGTGGAGCCCAAATGTGAGACAAACGACGTCGATTACCTACCTAGAAATTTAGTACACAGGTGCACCTCTGGTGATTTATTCATAGATTAATTTTACTATGTACTTACTAATATCACATAATTTAGACAATATCGCTCGTTACTAATCCTCTTCAGGCATTTTTTCGTAATCTCTGACTGAACGATTTTAATGGAAATATGTCGAGATGAAGTTTTATAACTACATACATAATTCTAGTCCAAATTATTACAAATATATTGAAAATAATAGATTTGTATATCTTGATAACGGTAATTCATTACAGAACTAACAAACCGAGTCCGAGTTACGTAAATTTAAATAACGGTAGCGAACACAATTCGATTGATACGCCACCAGCGCCGCCCGCATTGGTTCACAATCACAATATTCAAATCGGTTTAATTTTTGCACGAATCTGTCCAACTGTGCTTCGTTCGTTCGACCGACATGTCTAGCGCTACTCAAATTTCGCGTCACGTCATCCCGACTCGCTTCACGGGTGAAAATTCGCGCCGCGTCCCGCTTATTCTAAAAAGCGATTCTTCAATACCACCTAATTGCCTCTCGCTTTAATTAGAACCGCTAATTGCGGTCTTTCCATTTCGTAGCCCTATTATTCTCAACCGTCTTATTTGTTTGGTCTTTTATAATTATTAATCAAGTGCAACAAAGACAAAGATATGTTTTTTATCTCGTCCATTTTGTCTCCGCGGGTGCTGGATAGATTAAAGCAACCAGCAGTATTTTCATCGTTCGGCGGCTCTTTTATGGTACACGGAGTAATGAATTTCTTACGTAACAAAATTTTTACTACTTATAGATAGAATGCTTCGGCCGATCAATCTTTTTGTATCCATAAGCAACTCACTCATAAACCTCAATGTATTTACGACTATTTGTCGCGTACTGATAAATCTGTACAGATTTTCCAAGATTTATAAAGACAGATCCATTATTCATGATTGATTGTTATTTGAATTGAGTACAGCTAAAAATGTGCTTGCTCATCTAAAGTGCGTAGTTCACAAATTATCGAAGATATGCCATTCACATCACATAGACTCACAATTTTAAATAGAAAGCTTCGATTTCGAAATGTCGCGTTACGTATTCGTGCTGGGTTGTGGGAGTGTGAAGAAACAATTTTCTTGTACTAACTGTTGTCAAGAATTTTTCCATTGACTACTCTTTTCAGAGTTTTAAAAATAGCTATTTTAATCAAGCTAGGATTAGCAGAGGTCTCTCCTCGTTTTGTATTTATAAAGCAAATTCACGTAAAACGGATTTTGAATCGAAAGCTTGCTAACAAGAACAAATAGGAGAAAGAACGAGCCAAATAATAAAAACAAAGCCTCGGTGTGCATCGATTTTCTTGTTAAAATGGAGCTCTATTCAAGAAAATAAAGTTTCATTTTTAGCCTGATCAGACTGCTGAAATTATTACACAAATAAGAAAACGAAGCTGGCAGGCGACGGTTTCTGAAATAATAAAGAAGTAGGTACCTAATGCAGAGTGACGGGCCACGGGCGAGTATACGAGCCGGCCGCGCCCGTGTTGTGTCTTCGCCAAACATTGTGCACAAAATTCCCTCATTGTGCCATTGTTGGTGAAACTTACTTCATTAGTTCCCACTTGCTATAGACAAAGTTTATCCAAGCCCCTACACATTTGGTTTGGGAATTCGTGGAAATGTTTTCTAGTGGTTCAATCTGAGACCGTTTATTTAGGGTCGAGACATAGTATTTGATATTACGAAATTCCTAAGGGAATTATTTCATCACGAAATTTTTGTGTTACATATCAATCTCTAGTTTACTAGTTTGCATGTGTCAGCAATCGAACTTTAGCAATAAAATTTCCCAACGATTTTATAACAAAAGTTATCTGATCAAACCTCAGTGCAACTTGCAGAATTCTGCATCTCCATGCATTAAACTTTTATCAATTCAAAGTTTCGTTCGTTTAACGCTGGTCTTTGAACCGTTGAAGTGTTTACCGTCAGAAAGTATTAGGTAACACTGAACGAATTTATAGCACATGTGTACACTGAAAAAAAAAATTGATTACATTAATCAAAAAAATGATTGCGTCTAACAAGAAACTTGTTACAATACGAGCGTATAAAGTAATATGATTATGGCGATAAAGCTATGTTGATTAAATAACAATCAAGTTGTCTTTATGAGATAAAACAAGTAAATTGTTGAACCTAATATGATCAAATAAATATAACCAATCAAGTTTGGTTATTATAACAATGATTTCTGCTGATTGAAGTTATAATGAACTTGATTAAGGTTATCAAGTATTTTAAGTAGTTTCAGATAAAATTGCTTTATGCTAGCTACCAAAGGACCTGATTATTGTGAATATGAAAACTTGATACATTTGATTATGTTCCACATTAGAATCATATATTTAGATGTTTACTTCTGTTATATAACTTGTTTCGCTTTATGAAGCTGTCTTTATTATTTGAATGAAGATAAGTATTAATATTTAATAAGATTTTTTTTTTCAATGTAATCAACACAATTGATTGAATGTAAAAATTAATAATTGTTAAGTTATTCAAATAACTTGTTTAAAGCTATAAAGTACTCTTATTGGGACTATCAAGAAACGTGTTTATTTTTTTATTATATAGGGTCTAAATTTACGTTTAGATGCAGAATGTCCAAGTTGCAAAATGTCCAGCGGGTGCAAAATGTCCAGGTCGCAAAAGGTCCAGGTTGCAAAATGTCCAGGTTGCAAAAGGTCCAGCTTGTAAAATGGTAATAATAAGACATTCTGCTGCATCTAAAGGAAATATAACTTATGCTACTATTATGAAACAAAAAAATTAATAGCATAAGTTATATTTCCTTTAGATGCAGGTCTTATTATTACCATTTTACAAGCTGGACATTTTGCATCCTGGACCTTTTGCGATCTGGAACTTTTGCGACCTGGACATTTTGCACCCGCTGGACATTTTGCAACTTGGACATTCTGCACCTAAACGTAAATTCGTTTTAATAGTTACGTTTCTTATAACTAGTGATGGTGCTGCTCTACAGGTGTTTGGGTACGTACTGCGCTCACGCTTTAAAAGGAACGCAGTACTTTTCCTAAAATCCTGTGTCAGCAGATCACTTGTCAAAAGAAACATATTTATCAATTTTTTATATAAAATGATAATGTCAGAAATGTTATTAAAAAGTTTTATTCATGGTTATTAATAACTGTTTAGAGATCAACATTTTTCCTTATGCTAATTTATGAAATATATAGGTATGTTTAGAAATCAACAGTTGTGTAGGTATAATATATCTAAATTGAACAATAGTCTCATAGAGAGGAGGTATCCCACGATCATTAAAGGAAGAAGGTGAGCGTCAGAATGGCTGGTTGTTTGTGGCGTGGGTCTATGAGAATTGTTTCAATAGTTGCTTATATATGCTTCAGTTTTCCTTGGGATAATTTAAATGTTTGCTACATCTTTTATTTAACGTACGATTGAAGTTACACCTAAAATATGAAGCAATTATTGACGCAATAAATTTTGGGAAATACTGCACGCTTGGCTTTAAACTAGGAGGTGACCAGCCAACCAAACATCAGGATCGCTGGTCAAAAAAAGTCTTATTTTTAAATATATATCATATGTAGCAATTTTTTATTCTATGAAGTAAATTTAATATAAGCAATTATTGAATCAACTCTCATAGACCCACGCCACAGATAACCAGCCACTCTGACGCTCACGGAAGACGTACTTTTATATTGAAAATAACCTTTAGTTGTACCTTGTAAGTTGTAAATCAATAAGAATCATAATATATTTGCACCTTGTAAATGGCATGATCGTGGGATACCTTCTTGTAGAGAATACAATCCCGGGATCCCGAATATGATATCACTCATAACATAATATAATATTTGTGTTCATAATAAACAATCTTATACTAATTAACACAACATGCTATTTGTATTTTTTAATAATAGGTAATAGTCTCATAATTTTTGTGTTAACAATCAACAACCTTATACTAATATACATTTAACAGTAGCTATACTATATGGGGAGGGAGACCATATTTTTGCGCCACCTAAGTACGTCTCAGAAAATAAATTTCTGTGATTCTGTCCGGATTTTAAAGCAGAGAGGGAAGGGCACCAAGTACCCAAGACCACTGCGACTGGAATAATATATTTTCAGCGCGGGAAAATATCTTATTCCCACGGGAAAAAAACTAGGCCGCGGGTAAAACCGCGGGGCGGAAAGCTAGTTTATAATGAATTCTTCTTCCTTGACCGGTACATTCAAATTGACATGCAACACAGCATGAGACACCAAAAAACAGTTTAGTTTCATGAGCAGGTTCAACCCTTAAAAGGGATGCAATATTTTCGTTTAGGTGCAGAATGTCCAAGTTGCAAAATATCCAGCGGGTGCAAAATGTCCAGGTCGCAAAAGGTCCAGATCGCAAAAGGTGCAGGTTGCAAATGGTCCAGGTTACAAAATGTCCTGGTTGCAAAAGGTCCAGCTTGTAATAAGACCTGCATCTAAAATTATTTATTAAAATGTCAAAAATTATCTATATTATTATTATTACCATTTTACAAGCTGGACCTTTTGCAATCTGGACATTTTACAACTTGGACCTTTTGCGATCTGGACCTTTAGCGACCTGGACATTTTGCACCCGCTGGACATTTTGCAACTTGGACATTCTGCATCTAAACGAAAATTTTATATAGCATACTGAAGTTTTGGTCTGGGGTATTTAGGAATAACCGGTCACTAAACACTTACTATCTGCCAATTGGATAAGTTCTTTGCAACTAGCATCTTTAGACTTCTTTTCTTTCAAGTCTTATTAATGTTTTTTTCGTCCCGGGAAAGATCAAATAGAAGTTGTTTTGTTCTTCAGGGTAACAGGCATTGAAGTCTTCTTCGAGCTGTAACAAAAGGTTTTTTTTTACATTTTTGTCGAGTAGAGGGCGTCAGGTAAGCCCTTGTTGTCCCATACAATTTGGGGCTTGGTTAGACCCGGGCTGAATTGTGCCTAGAATTATCTGAGTCCTTGGTTCATTATGGCTTTATCTCGTCCAAGCCCAAAATTGATAATGTCAAAAAGTGTTTGTAATGGCGCGTTCTACACCTCGAAAATGAAACAAAAAAATTTAAAACATCAAGTCCCAAATCCGTCGGTCTTATGATGGGAGATTGCTAAGCGAATGAAATCAAAATTAAGTATCTTATTTACACCAGATACCTACTAATGTATATCCTTGAGGTTTTTGTAGAGCAGGATAATCTTTAAAATATTGTTCAATTGAATATTTAGATTCTCTTAAATCTTTGCCACGTTTTTGTAAAGTCCCTTTCCATTTGGCTAGGACTAATGTCCAAGGATCTGAGCTGCTTTTGAGCCACGTTATATCATCATCTTCGCTGTTGGAGTTTCTAGTATTAACACTCAGAGCAGTCAGTGGAATAGGTCGTGGTAATACTTTGACAGGTTTATGAGGAGTTGGTGATTTCTTTAGTTTGTCTAGTACTCCATGTTTTTGATACTTCCTTCTCAAGTTAAGTAATTGACTGATTAGTTTTCCTCTGGCTTGGTATGTCACACCTTGCGCAGTGATGCATGCTGGAATGTAATAAGTTGTATCCGCTCATTTGGGAAAAAATATTTTATTTGTTTACTCCAATTATGATAAATTTCTTTGGTGATCTTATCATTTTTATGGCTCTTCAGTATTTGCTTGCAAATAACGCTAGCTAAAAGATCTCTGGATTGTTCATTATCTAATGATTTTCCGACAAATTTTAGGAGACCTGATGCTTCGAAATCTTCCTTGAGTAACTTCAGTAAGCTCTGTAAAAAAAAAACAAAATAAAACCATTATTCAATAAAATTAAATAAACAGTAGGTATAGGAAATGGGTCAAAGAGTCAATGTCAGGGCGGGGTGTGGTGGAAGTTGTGGCCATGAGACTTCAAGAAAATAATAAAAATGGATTTTATTTCCTTTATTCCCATACCTTTAATCGCCACTAGTGTGTATAAAAAGTCACATATGACTTTAGAGGCGATGCACAATTTTTTTTGTCGAGCTATAAACTTGGTCCCATACAACAATTTCATGAACCTAAACGCTAGACTTCAGGAACAAAACCATCATACATAATTACAGGGTGTAGACTTTGTACTGTTCTTATTTCACATGCAGTAAAATATTGTGTAGTTTTATATACAATACAACAAAACTAATTTTACAAGATAATTTTGTATGTCTCACAAAATATTTTGCAATATTAACCAAATTAATACTTATGTTTATGTATATGTGTGTTGTTTTTATGGGCTAAATGATTATCTATCTATGTAGGTATTTAAGAGTTACAATGGATCTTTGCGTGTTTAACCAAACATGAGCTTGGCTGTACCTACAATACAATACAATACAATACAATATACTTTATTGACAAATTACACAGCATACAGAAAACAACACAGAACAAAACAGAAGTGTCAAAAGGCGGCCTTACCTACCACTTATCATCAACTAACAAAAAAGAAGTATGAAAGAATTAATACTTACATTATTAAATCAAGGTTGGGGGATGTTTTTGATTGCTCTGCCACTACCACATGCACATCAGCTGTTTCTGTTTTTTCTTCAGCATTAAAGTTTTGAACTGTAATGTCCTGAAATAGATTAAATTACTTAAAACCAATTACTTACAAATATTCTACTACGCAGTCAAGTTACAGACCTCATGGTTATCATGGCATTTGTAAGCACTAACTAGCCTGTAATACCATAACTTGTGGGTGTTATGCTGACTAGTAGGTAGGTATTACCTAATATTATTATTTAGTGAACAGAGACTGGTATCAAATGGACAGCCCAGAAGACATTGCAACCTAAGAACCCTTTATTCATATAGGTACATTTTTTATTTATAGATTTATTGACTATATTGCACTGCATACTAAGTTCTAAGCTGACCTACATAAGTATAGGTACTTACCAAACCAAACCAAGGCACTGTAACTAGGGTTAACTTTATTCAATAGTACCTACATTATCTACTTACTACCTAATTCCTGTACAGGTAATACCTTTACATATAGGTACTTACACTCAGACTTATAATATCTAAATTACTGAAGTCTCCTCCAGGTAGACTCATATTACTGTCCATTGTGGTGTTGATGTTCGGATTCCATTCTTTCCAGTTCCGTATAAATAAGGTTCTAGGTCCTAATGGTGGAATCAGCTCTTTAATATCTTCCGGGGTAAGCGCAGAAAGCGCCTGCAGATTTATTTCATTTTCTGCAAAATAATTGTTGAATCAACTGACAGCAACAACAGCAGCTGCCGGCACACTACCGCAGAACAGGAGCAGTAGCGGTCCAGCCTTACCGCTTCGTGTGGCAGGATTCATATTATATAGGTACAAACTCCTAAGATACAACTTTTCCTGCTACCGCTCCTCTACTGCACCGTATGCGTACCTACCGCCTACAGTGTGCTGGCACCAGTCTTTGCTACTTAGATGAGTAGGTAGGTAGGTCTCACACCTAAAGTAAGTAGATAAATAGCTAGTAAAGAATAATGGTCGCATAAGACAGGTAGGTATGTAGGTACTTACTGATAAAATTTTCTTGTAAATCTAGGAGGCCACAAGCCACAAGGATTCGGACACAGACATATATACAATAAACATAAACACAGTACATTATAAACTTTAAAATCCGGACAAAATCACACAACTATTTTCTGTGACGTACTTAGTTTTCTTACGTGGCGCTCTCGCCGGCCGATTCAAACAAAATGACAAGTTTCGACATGCAACGGTTCGCGACGCTTCGAGTATGTTTACATTAATCAACTAGCAGTATACAATCAAACTAGACAATGTTTGTATTAAAAAACCGACAAAATTCAATTTAAATAAAAGGGTAATTGTTTTTAATATTCTTGCGTTATACCATGAAACAAAATTTACTTGATCTATTATAATATGATTTCATTATAAAAACATTCAACTGTATTATAAAACTAAACATTTAACTTGATTGACTTTTTCGCTTCGGGTATGTTTACATTAATCAACTAGACAATGTTTGTATTAAAAAACCGACAACATTCAATTTAAATAAAAGGGTAATTGTTTTTAATATTCTTGCATTATACCATCAAACAAAATTTACTTGATTTATTATAATATAATTTCATTATAAAAACATTCAACTTTATTATAGAACTAATCATTTAACTTGTTTGAAATTTTGATAATTTCGGCTTTATTGAAACAACAAACAATTAGTGATCATTTTTTGCAAGTTTATGATTGCTTCATTCATTTTTTTTTCTATCAAGTAAAATGCCATACTTGATTGGCTCGATTTCTCTCAGTGTGGATGCCGGCCAAGGTTGTCTACTGGAGCGACTCAAGAACGGCGCTGCAGTGGATAAGAAGTGACAGCATCAAGCTCACGCCTTATGTCGCACATCGAGTCACCGAGATCACCGAGCTCACCAACCCAGCATCATGGCGCTGGGTACCGACGGCTGACAACGTCGCAGACGACGCCACGCGCATGGGAGACGACGTCAAGCAAGCCAACGACCGATGGTTCACGGGCCCCGAGTTTCTACTCCAACATGAAACTCACTGGCCCACTGAAGAAGATGCTAAGCAAGAAGATGAAGAACACGTGCAACATGTCAGAACAGCGGTGACAGACTGCCTTCCTTCGGTCTCTCGTTTCTCACAACACGAGAGATTGATACGGGCTACCGCTTACGTGTTGCTATTCATCGAGCTATGCCGAAAACGAACGAAGACACTGAAGCTACGTCACATCAAGGAAGCAGAGAAGCTGTGGATACAACGCGTACAGCAAGACGCCTTCGCTGATGACATCGCCCGACTGGAGAAGAAGATCCCAGTGCCAAGGTCGAGCAAACTATACAAGCTCGACCCGGCAATAGACGACGACGGGATCCTACGACTGCGGGGACGAATCGGAGCGGCCAACGTGAGCGAAGAAGCGAAGCGACCCATCATACTGGACGGTCGCCACCCCTACACGAAGCTACTCGTCGCAAGAGAACATCAGCGCGCCGGCCACGCAAACAACGAGCGCGTGGTCAACGACCTGCGGCAGAAGTACTGGATCACACGACTACGACCCACCGTGCGCACCGCAGCCAAGGAATGCGGCCGATGCAGAGTAAGAAAAGCGGCGCCGAACGTTCCCCCTCACGGGGACCTACCCATCGAGCGGCTACAGCCATTTGCGCGCCCGTTCACCTACACGGGCGTGGACTACTTCGGCCCGCTCATAGTCACCGCGGGTCGAAGGTTCGAGAAACGGTGGGGGGCGCTCTTCACATGCCTCACCACACGTGCAGTACACATAGAAATAGCGCACTCGCTAACAACGGAATCTGCAATAATGGCACTGAGAAGAATGGCGGCACGACGTGGATGGCCGCACACAATCTACAGCGACAACGCGACCAACTTCAAGGGAGCCGACACAGAGCTGCGCGCCGCCTACGCCGAGTGGCTGCCACAACTGAAGAACTACGCAACAACACAACGCACAGAGTGGAAATACATCGCTCCAGGGGCGCCAAACCAAGGAGGCGCATGGGAGCGCCTAGTCCGGTCCATCAAGACTGCACTATCAACGACACTCAACGAGAAGCATCCACGCGACGAAGTGCTGCTCACCGTGGTCGCCGAGGCAGAGAACGTCATCAATGGAAGACCCCTCACGCACGTGCCCGTGACGAAGGACGACCCAGAGGCGCTGACTCCGAACCACTTCCTGATCGGGTCATCATCTAACCTACCAATCTACGGGCCCTGTGAACACGCCGTGAGAAGCACATGGAGGACAAGCAGAGCCCTGGCGGACGAATTCTGGAAGCGCTGGGTGAAGGAGTATCTACCAACCCTCACACCCCGCGGCAGCAGCACCAACGAAGCGAAGCCCAAGGTCCGAGACGGGGACCTAGTCGTCGTGATGGATCCACAGCTGCCCCGCAACGTGTGGCCAAGAGGCGTCGTAGTCAAGACCTACCCAGGACCAGACGGCCAGGTGCGAGTCTGCGACGTGGAGACCAAGGGAGGAGTCTTCAAGCGCGCAGTCAGAAAGCTGGCTGTCCTCCCGACACAATGAAGAGGCTGCGAAGATCTACGCCGGGGGGAGGATGAAACGGACAGCAAACAAGCTCCAACGACGCGCCAGCCAATCAGAGGCCGCGACGCCGCCTAGCTCAGGAAGGCGTAAGCTAGTTGCGCGCATGAAATGCACATGATAAATAGGCCCCCTGGCGGCAAAAAATCAGACACAAGCGATCTTCACCTTTCGTCGGCAAGAAGAAAACGGAGCAGCTTCCAGCCTTCAGATCCAGATTTCAAGAAATTCAAGATATTCAAGATTTCGCAAGAATTTCGCAAGATTACAAGATTTGCAGCAAGCAAGATTTCCTTCAAGATTTCCGTGTATAAATCAAGATTTTTGTTGTAAATATTGTAAATACGCTAAGCTCAGAATATATCTTATGTTTCAACTTTTTTTTTATTGGTCTTTTGGTATTTTGAGCGTCAACAATGCACATATGTAATGAAATAAGAAGGAATATAAAATAAAAAATTGGCTGGTCTAATTCTTATTTCGTCACGGTAGGTAACCCATTCTTTGCAATATACCCAATATATCCAATTTAAATATTGACATGTTGAGAGTGATTGGAAAAGGGGCACTATCCAACTAACCCCAGAGCTGCCATAGCTAAACCGATTCCAAAAATGGAATACTCCAGAAATGTGGGCGAAATCTTTTCACAAAATAAAATGGTCGCCGAAAATCGCTCGCTCAACTAAATTTGTTGTATCCAATTTCGTTTATTCGTATAATATTTTGAGACCAAACTCGGAGAAAGCCTGGAACGCTTGTTGAGAAAAGTGAATTTCATATTTATTAACAAACTAGGCGCCAAACATTTTTACCTGTGTCTAAAATCGGAATCGTAGTCTGAGTTTAATACTAATTCTAATCGTTTGTTAATAGCTCACATACGCATATTCCCACCGAGGGGCTCGAGCCTACTTTTAAAACAGAGGGAATAAACCTTAGTGGATCACTCTGGCCCAATGAAACGGGATTAACACATAGCTGAACTTATCAAATGTTAAAAAATCTACATTTTAGTAATTAACTTTCACACCACACCAACCTACCACATACTTATAAACGCTCTTATTGTTTAATGTTGAACAACAATAACAACTACATCAACTACAAAACAATTTCTTAGATAATCCGTGGTACTTGTACACATGTAGAGTATTGGGTGCATGTGCTGTGGTATCTATCATCGCCTGTACATCCACTTTCATAGCGGGCGTGGTGCATTGAAATCGCGTGAACAAGCAGCATAAGCAGAGAGTTACAAGTCCATAATATGCACTGGTAACTCTGTGGCATAATAAATGTGTGGGAGTAGTAGAGATTTATCTATCACTACTTTTAGGTAGCGGAATTCCGCATAGTAACGTTTGAAAAAATTAACTGTGAAATAAACAGGAAATAGAGAGAGAAAGAGGGAATAGACAAAAAAAAAACAATTTCATATACTTCATCCTTTTATGTAAAACTATAACAAGTAAAAACAGCCCAAACCGTACAAAAGATCGAAAATTCCCTCACAGTATCAAAACAATAGCTCGAAAATTAATCGAGCAATAAATTTATATGTATCGCTGTGAGAAAATGGAGCAGCCCTTTGTGTACGCATTGATTTAAGTTGAGATAAATCTGTTAATACACAAACACGGACCTATTAAAGATTTTATCGAATAAACATACACACTACTGTAATGTATTATTTTATACACTAATAGTAGTCATCATTTCAGCCAGTAGACGTCCACTGCTGGAGAAAGGCCTCCCCCAAAGATCTTCACCTCCTGCCCGCATCCAGCGGCTTCCCGCGACCCTTACCAGATTGTCGGTCCAACTTGTAGGGGGCCTGCCCACGCTACGTCTTCCGGCGGGGTTCGTCCCCGAGCTTACCGTTCCCCGAGCTTACCGTCCCGGAGCTTCCCGATTTTGATAAAATTGATTACATTTCATTTTGTTTTTTTGTCTACTACTTCCAACTTGTACAATAGACATCAAAAGTGTTTTAAAGTATAAAATGTGTTTGTTTGGTTGCTGCAGGCAAAATTATGTGAACTTAATGATGAAAGTTATAGTTATATGTTTTAGTTTTGTAATTGTTTTTATTGTTGATTATTTGTAATGCTAAATTGACCATCATTATTATTCAAAAAACAAATAATTGTGATGATTAAAACCTGTGATAATTACACCAGCAGAATAATAAACGTGATTATTTAACCGCGATCTAGAACTTATTATTTATTCCTATAAAGTATAAAATTTGACTTGGAACTTTTGCTGCTAATAGTACTTTTATGCAAGATTGTCATTTTAATCGACTTTTTACAAATAATTACAAATCGGTAAGCTCCGGGACGGTAAGCTCAGGGAACGGTAAGCTCGGGGACGAACCCTTCCGGCGCGTGGCCGCCATTCATAGTAGTAAGTATATTTTATTGTTATTATTACAAGTTCAAAGTTATTATGAAATATTATGATCCCGGAACACTGTACTGCGCTCTAAAACACAGATTGCTGGTGTGACCTACGCTACCGCCAAACTAAAGTGGGATTGGGCCGGTCGGTCACGTCTGCAAGAAAGTCATGGAGAGAGCGGAGAGAGGCCCCATGTGCTGGCTTCTGTACATAATTAAACAAGACATCCTTGCTTGAGACACATCATACTATAATTTTATCCATGGACTTAGTAACATAGTACAATAGTGTAACTATGTTACTAAGTCCATGCATTTCTCTAAACATCTTGACAGCTGTTTTTGACATGCGATTTTTTTCTAATAGCACTAAAAACCTATGACAAGAGCTGTCTTATTCGCCAGTTGTAAAAACCGTTTAATATAATGTTTTACGACTAATGTAACCGAGTCGTAAAAATTATGGTTTTATGGAAATCGGCGCAATAACTGGGACTTTTACAGCCTTGTTTCGAGTCCTGCTGGCGAGAATTGACGGCGACAATCTGTGTCAAAGTTAATTAGATTACTGAGATTTAGCCTTGTTGTACTGTAAAAATCACCAGATTCAGATTTAATGAGGCTTTGTAGCAAGAAATTAATAAGACCTTAAATATATTTTTTCCCATTTCTGTTTTTTTTTTCAAAATATTTACAATGCAGTTAACAAACACCCCCTCAATCAACCCGACGTTTTTACAAATAATAGGGCGACACTTCGATTTTCAGCAAATATTTGTATTGTTGTGTAACATGCAGTTTAAGCCAACTCGTATTTTTTTGCACACAAAAACAACTTGATGCTGTGTATTGACAAAATATTTTTTTTGGGGCGTAAAAACCAATGACGTAAAAATTATTCCCTCTCATTCCAGCTTACTTTTACTACATCATTAATTTTATGGTGTCGAGCTTACATACTATTCACAAGGTGAAGAAAAATATGCACCAGTTATGTCACTTTGAATAGAAATGGCATGGAATTGCAACAAAAAAGCAACATTAATATTTAATTCCAGTAAACTAATCGGTTTTTATAATAAATTTGCTTTAAATATCAAAGAAAAAAAATAAAAAATTCTTCTATCAGGTTTCAATAGTGCAGTAAACTGTTGTGTTTTGTTTTATTGTAAAAAAATCAATAAAATTAAGCTATTTGAATATTATTATAAAAAATTAAAAAGTATAAAAAGTAAAGCTTCAAATAAAAATCAAGCTGAAATTAACCTTATATAATTACTTCAGTACCTAGGTACACTTTTTCAATAAAATTAACTTGAAGTTCAATGAAGCCCGGGTTGATATCAATAGCTAAAAGGTTTGTCAAATACTTGTACAGAAAGTACTACTAAACTACACTATAAATACATTTGACCAGTTAAAATCATAATCTCGGGCCTTAGTGGCTGCAATTCCAATAAAATTATCCACAATCCCAAATATTTTTGATGTGAAACATATTTATTTACTAAAGAAAACTATTCTTTAAGTAGCACTAATAAAGTGTAATTTCGTATGATATAATATCTTGTACTACGCCATCTTGCAGATACCTGTAAAACCAATTGAAGTAATCACAAACTAACTTTACATTCGATGTTTCACATCTGCCAGCCGTCCCGTGACGGCTACTATTTTTTATTTTCCATTTCATTTTTCATGTGGATATGAAATTTTGGAAGTAATATCAGACCAGAACAGTTTTAAACAAAGTGCTCAAATCAAATGAAGAATACCAAAAATTCACTAACTCCGTCGTTATTACTAAAATAGGACAGTGCGACCACAAAAACTGCTAGTAAAGGTAAAAAAAAAATGTACGAAGTGCATAACGCTTTGAATTGTCATAAGACAATAATATTATTACTGTCTGTAGGAATTTTCATAACAGTTTAGACATTTTATGATATCCTTTTTCTCGCCGCCATTTTTTTTTAATTCGGTAGTAGATTGTGATCGTTTTCAAGTTTCATTTGTAAGGGACCTAAGCTGTATTGTCAAATAAAACATATGTATGAAAGTAGCATAATAATTTAAATATTAGTTTTAGTTACATAACTCCCTATTTTTAGCAGTCAAATGAAAACATACGGACGTAAAAATAATTATTTTACATTTATAACAAAATATATATTGTCTATCAAAATTCCAAAGTTTTTTAAAATTAACCTATTTTGTGTCCCACTGCTGGGCAAAGGCCGCCACTCGGTTATGCCAAATACCCAAATTAAAAAAAAAACTACTTAAAAATGAAATTTCCAGTAACTGAAAATTGTGAAATAAAGTTATTTTATATTAGAAGACTCACATTAAAAGTACTATTGGGACAAATAAAGTGCCTTATATTTTGAGGTAGAAAACAAACCAATCTTCAATTATTATTTTTTTATATTTTGTGGCTCTAACAAAATTGTATACATACGTAAATAATAGAGCAACTCCTTTATTTTGTAGTAAAAAAATACATTCTCATTAATATTTACGATTGACGCTTAATATTGATTGATTACCTATCTAATTATCTCCTTCACGATACTTACCATACCAACTGCCGCGCTATAGTTAGTATAGTCGTATGGTGAACAGTGTGAGCGTGTGAGGGAGAGTCGTGGTCAGAGAAGGTAAAAAAAGTAATTTGTTGGACTCCTGTTCTTTTTTTTGGGTTTTTATGGCCTGAGTTCAAGTTTTTTAAGCCAAATTGACTCCCGTATGCTCCCGGTGCATCCGTCTGAATGCGTCGGATGCAGCTTCCGTCAGTTTTTTGGCTTTACCCCGCTGAATGCACAACGTTTAATCCTAGCAAATTCCCAAAAATTCCCTCTGAAATTCAACTAAAAAGCTTAGTTTTGTCAAACGCCATTTGCGTAAGCTTTTTGGAGGCAATTTTTTTTGTTACTTTTTTTATAACACTACAAATTTGAGCGTCAACTGTTTTAATTTAAAGTAAAGTTTGCTATAAATATTTTTTTTCAAAGTAAAATGTAGCTATGATTCCCTCGTTTATGTACCTTTAGTGACTTCGATAACACCAGCAGAAAGATATAGATACATCGAATTTAAAATGTTATACCGTGCTGCTTATAATTTAAGCAAACAGATAAACGGGATAGTTTCGCTATGGCACCCTCTCAAAATACCTATCAAAAAGTCTCGCTTTGGCACTCTTTAGTTTATGGGACTGTTAAAAAGAGAAGCTTTACGGTGTAATTTCAAAAAAATACACGAAATGCTCATTTAAAACAGTAAACTAAGAAAACCAAGACTATTTAATATTTTATCCTAATTACTAATATTTTTAGTAATTTTTAATATTTTTATTACTTTTTTCAATCGTTCATTATGTATTTTTAATTAATATTATTTTCTATTTACATTACAATTTTAATTGAAACAAGCAAAATACGATCTATTCGGCACTTGCCTCCTTTCTGATCTTGCCTACAAACTGTCACATCCCATACTGGTTGTAGATTTTTGCCCCCTTTTCTGATACATAATACTTTTTATTCGTTATTCGCCCACTTTCGTTTTTGGCCCCCTTTTTACAAAAGAGATGAATAAATTAGTGTTTGGTACAAAAACCTACGTATAATAACTTAATATGTTGGTTCTACAGGAATTGTTCGTGCTCAAGAATGAACTCCGAATTGCAAAGGACACGGTGTTGACGAATTTTAATGTCATTCCCTTGTAATACCTCTGGATATAAATCGCTGAATTTCGCAGGCAATTAATTTATTCAGATCACCGTAAAACATATTGTACTACACCACTTAAATGACGCTTGTTCAGAAACATACTCCTTTATGTTTAGTTTAGTTTAGTTTTATTTATCTCATACTACAAGATTGTATACATTTTTACATTATTATAAAAAGGACATCTGTAGTATGATCGTCAATACTAGTATGTATAATAATGAGAAAAAAAAATGTAGGTTATGAATGACTAAATACAATAATTGATAAATAAACTACATGTATAATATAAATATAAATATATTTTAAATAAGGTCGTTGAAATAATTATGCTTCTCTCGACTAATCACGCTTATATCCTTAACTGGGTGAACAGAGCTGTAATTAGCCATCAGGAAGACAAAGTAAAACTTAGAGACGTAATACATGCAAATCAGATTTTTTTCTATTTATACTCTTATTATTTCTATTGGTGACTTTCTACTGGTCGAAACTGACAGAAAACAAAAATATCTCAGTAACAAACGCTTTATATTGCGTCTCTAGAATACCCAACAAAAAAACTTTATTCCTCTATTGTAAACCACATAATAAATTAAAATGCATCAAAACAAAGGTACTTTACGTACCTTTAGAGACCAATACTCGTATTATGTAATAAAACAAAAATTTAATTACAATTCTGAAACAGAAATTTCCCCAAATTTAATATTTTACGCAGTGTAAATCTGTTTTATCTGCAATAAAAGTAATAAACAAAGACATCAAGTTTACAGCCTGAAACTATCTTCATTTGACTTTGTAATTTAGTTCATTTGTCGTAAGTACAGTCGCGCCCTAGGGGTGGAGGCTGATCCCTAGCTGAATGAAATACAGTTATAGGGAAATCAATCACACGTTTATTATATTAGTTATACGAAATATTTTACATTTGCTTTTTGAAGCATGAAAATGGCGTCCGGCTCGTAGCACGGGCTACGGCCATCTCTCTCTTCAACGAAATTCAAACTGATATTACTTTACATCTTTATAAAGCCTCAAACGCAAAAGAGGCTGCCAGCATGAAACGGCGTGCATGAAGGACACATGCACACCACATCCCGCCCGGTACAGCTAAAAAAAAATATATTCGCAATACCATTGCAAAAATATATTTTTTTACGATATTTCGTTACAAATGTCCGTCCTAAGCTAAGCTACCTGCCTAAAGATGGACAAAACATCACAAAGTCACAGACATGTCAAAAACTGACTGCTGCTACCAGCTAGTTGGTGTTTTATTGTTAACCAACCAAGTTGATCAAAAACCATCAAAAAAGAATCAACACAGCTAAGCATGTCTGTCTACAGTTAATCCAAATAGACATTCAATAAAATTTCGAAAAAGTTTACTAAACCTATCTGTGTCGGATACTATGAATAAAATAATATTAACTAGTTATTAATAATTCAATAGTCACCAAATAATCAATTAAGAAAGGTTAAAGAAATAAATTTGAAAAAGTTGGACGACCAATGAACTACAAAATTACCAGAAAATAATAAAATAAATTTATAGTAAACGCGCACGGCTATCACCAATATCAAAACCTAGCTTTGGGCAAGACATGGGAATGGGAGCTATTTTCTTTCTTCAGCTCCAACCTATCCTCTGAAAAGATTAGTGGGAATTCACCTAGCTGCGGTACCGGTAACGAGAGTACTCAAAGTCATGAACCCAACCAAAGTTCCTCCACAGCACTATGTGCTTGATGTGGAGTGACAGTAAATATTCTGTCACGGAACACACCTAACTATGCGTTACCCAACTAACCCCAAAAAAAAACTACCCAAATTCTAGTTAAACGCGCACGTTTTTCTTTCTTCATACCGTGTGGTCATCTAGATTTAAGTCGTCCAGCTTTCTCGAAGGGTCATCACATCAGAAATGATCATCATAATAAATTCGTCATCAGTTTTTTGGTTTTTTTTTTTTGGTTAATCTGAAACATTTTAAAGCATTAACACAGGAAAACACTCGTACATCCTAACCAAACCTAACAAGACAATAAAGAATTGAAATTAACCTATATTTACTATATTTTATATATTTTAGCGTAAAAATTAATCAAAAATTCATATATTTCAATGTTTACAAATTGTTTGACATAGTTCCGTCAAAATTGTCACGAGTCATTTTGTTCATGACACAAACAAAAATACTATTTGCCGAGCAACGAACCTATCACCATGACTACGTCAAATTACGAAAATAATAAGAAATTGAATTAAAAATAAGGGAAAATTAGCTAAATTATATACACATTAATACATTGTCTACACTAATTCTACAAGCTAGGTAGGTAAAAACGGCGACTCTTCAGTCGTCACTCCACTTCGCACTCTTCAAATATCGCATCTTCAAATATCGCATCGGGAAAAACATCGACACGTTTGCCTTTCGTAGCAAATCACACGAAGCTCGCTAACTTCATCCAGGACACTTCGTCGAGAACACTTTATTAATAAAATTAGCACTTATCTTTAGGACACATCCTTTGGAGAACACAAATATCCTCATTCGTCAGCAACGCTGCAAAATCAACATCCACGTCGTGCGGGACATGTCATCATGTTTTGGCTGCCATCCTGGAAGCCTTCATCTTCATTTTTCTTCTTCATCATCATCGTGGTAGTGGTGGGGGCATCAGATAATAAGCAGCTCTGCCGCTTCTTTCTTCTCGCTTCGACTCTTCTTTCTTCTGTGCGAGAGGCACTAAATCGAACACTAGCCTCCACCAAGTCGCGCCCTAGGGGTGGAGGCTGATCCCTAGCTGAATGAAATACAGTTATAGGGAAATCAATCACACGTTTATTATATTAGTTATACGAAATATTTTACATTTGCTTTTTGAAGCATGAAAATGGCGTCCGGCTCGTAGCACGGGCTACGGCCATCTCTCTCTTCAACGAAATTCAAACTGATATTACTTTACATCTTTATAAAGCCTCAAACGCAAAAGAGGCTGCCAGCATGAAACGGCGTGCATGAAGGACACATGCACACCACAGTACTGCGGTGAGGGAGATCTATAGGTACCTAAGTTGTTCATTACGCTTTCAGAAAGTTAAGTGGTTTAACTTGATGATTTTGTTTAAGTATGTTTGTCTACATATTTATAGGAGGAAGGGTTTCAGGTCAGGTATTAAGTAGGTACTGTACGAACCGGCCCTAATGGTAGAAGCAAAGAAAACTAGAAAGGAATTTAAATAGAGCATATTATTATATTAGCAACTTAATAACGAATATCACATCAAAGCTTTGGGAATAGAAAAATAGATCTTCCGGCTCGCAGCAAGGGCTGCGGTCGTCTGAATGGCAACAACCAAATTCAAATTAATATTACTCTTCACATTGATAACGCTAGAAACGCAGAAAGAGGCTGCCAGCACGAAAGCAGCATGACGGATATATGCATGCCACACGCACCAGCCTATGCCACAGTACCTATTTAACTTGTTTATCGGTTAGAGATTATTAATTGTAATTTTTGAAGACCTTCCATTTTTATTCTATTCTATTAATTTAGTTCGTTTCAAACTTATTATAACATTGTAGTGTAGATAATATTCTGTGTTTAGAGTAGGAATCGAAATTAATTTAATGTATGTATCTATCTATCTTACTAAAAAAAAGAATAAAAACTGATAATATTCCAGATTTCAGACTTCTCATCATATTAAAAAATACATTGAAATTTTTATCACAGTAACATAATTTTATTCAGCTCTATGTTACAGAAGTATATAATAGTATTTTGTGTTTTTGATAGATATAAAACGTAATAATAACTAAAAGCTCTCGTATTTACTGAAAAATGTCTTACAAAACAGACCTACTTTATTATACAAAATTTAAAATTTTCTTCTTAGTATAGTCACTTTCTGATAATAATCCATAGAATCCAAATCCATAAAACGGCTTCAAAATAGTAACAATGAAAACAGTTTACAAGGGACTTAGGCTAACTACACATTATAGAACATAATTATGTTCATTCAATATGAGCATAATCTCTTAATAATAAACCCACTTAAGCTCATAAAATCGATATCGGTTATTAATTCACAAAACCGGTGCTCCGAAAACAGTGCATAAACTTTGTTAAAACTTCAAGTGGGCGACATATCACTTTACAAACTTATACCCTAAATCAACAAATCCAAACTTACCCATATCATGCCGTATTATAAGGGGTTAAGGGTTTCACATTTTATAGTTAACTAGCGACCCGCCCCGGCTCCGCACGGGAAAATGGTTATTGTGGGTTATCCTTCAGTATATTATGCATGTATTATACATATAAACCTTCCTCTTGAATCACTCTATCTATTAAAAAAAACCGCATCAAAATCCGTTGCGTAGTTTTAAAGATTTCAGCGTACAAAGGGACATAGGGACATAGGGACATAGGGACATAGGGACATAGGGACGGAGAAAGCGACTTTATTTTATACTATGTAGTGAAGGTAAATTTAGCGTGGCAACTAGAAGCACCGGAACGCTCTGAAGTTAGGACATGTTGTGAGTAGGGTCGCCAGGCTATAAAATACAAAACATTACTTGGCACTATATAAAGTTAATTATTCTACCTAAAAAGGAGGAAAACGTTTTCAAATAGCCAATTACGTGTGTATAAAGTTTATGAAAACACAAAATAATATATTAGTGCTATTTTATGCTAAGAGCGTCGGTAGCTAAATGGCTAGGGCCGTTGACTTCCATTAAGAAATTCATGGGTTCAAACCCTGGCACGTACCAATAAGTTTTCGATTTCCGAATTCATATGTACATACGTATGCTTGACGCACTTTCGGTTAAAGAAAACATCGTAAGGAAACCTGCACACACCTGCGAAGAAATTCAAAGGTTGTGTGTGAAATTAACCAACCCGCACTGGGCCAGCGTGGTGGAACTAAGGCCTATTCACCCTGATTTCAGGGTAGGCTCGAGCACCTCGGTGGTGAATTTCGTAGCGCAAATGACCAACCGCATGTGCTGGTTTCTGTACATTGTCTTTTGTTATTTCTGATATGCAACAAAGTGTAATTTAAGTTTAAAAAGATAAAGTACGTCATTTCTCTAGTCGTTTTTTTTCCTTTTGTAAAAGTTTGTATAACTTGTTTCAAACATCATTAGAGATTTAAATTAAACTAGCGAAGAACATAAACTTTGCATTTTTATTGCAAAACTAACAAGAAAGTGGAAGTAATTTGTAACATCTTTAACAAGAATCGGTTTTTATTTAATAGGCCTAAACTTCGGTCTTTAATATTAGAGAAGATGAATAAAATTATTTACTTTTCTAACATACCTTATTTTTTATTATCTTTTACTTATTTAATTTAAAGATATTTTTTTAAATTTATCGAGCCTTATTTAAAGTCAGTAGACAGATACGTTTGCCCTTAGAAGAAATACATATATGAGCTGTTAATTAAATAGCTTATGTAAGTGAAATTCGAGAATGACACGCCAGGAGGTTCGTATTAGGGCATTATCTTAAGGGCACTACCTTAAGGGTTGTAAGTTACAAGTCATTTTGCTTTATAACCTTTCTAAACAAATTCTAACCTCTTCAAAAAAATCTGGGTATAGTTAGCCTTGAACAAAAACGGTATACTGAATTTGACAGCGGTTTTGGTTACTAATAATAGTAATGTTAATGTTTGTTTTGATTCAATCGTTCAGTGACTAGGGTGGTGGGTTATGCGCACTGCTTACGATACAAATTTTAAAATATCCTCAGAAATACCAAACATTTGGCTACCCTAGTTTGCGGTGGCCCCGGTCTCCGCTGATACATCTGGTGTTGTGTTCCAGTGAGCATTGGAAATTGGTACACGGTGCGATGTCGCGTCGTGGTACGATGCAACGAGTAATGGTTGGATTAGCATCCTTTTTTACCAACTTCCATGTTTGTACGGGTTATTTACGCGATTTAATTTTGAAGAGCTTACCGATATTTATTTTGACCGGGTTACCGATCTTGGTAACGGCAGAACTGGTGAAGCGGCGGGTAGGATTGCAATAACTTTTTTCTTCTAAGGGCAAACGTATCTTGTACTTTAAATAAGGCTCGATAAATTTAATTATCTTAAAATTAAATAAGTAAAAGATAATAAAAAATAAGGTATGTTAGAAAAGTAAATAATTTTATTCATCTTCTTTAATATTTGTTATGTATGTGTGTTTGTGTGCGTAAGGCCGCTGCGCCGGCCGATGATTCTGTTGGAATAAATTAGTATGCAACTACCTGCCGCGTTTGCCTGTCGTTGTCCCTACTGCGCTCCTCTCGAATATACAACACGTGGCGACGATCTTACCTACGCGAAATAAAAATGGCTTCGGGAGTGACCTTTGGTGTTTTGTCAGTGTTCGATCACAAAACCCAAGATTGGGAAAGTTATAAATCACGTTTGAGTATGTGGTTTATTGCCAATGACGTCAACGACGAGAAAGATAAGGCGAAGGTCAAGCGGAGGGCGATTCTGCTAAGCGCCTTATGTGAAGATACACATAAGTTGGCAAGCAATTTAGCACAGCCAAACAAGCTGGAAGATGTCGAGTATGACAAGATAATAGAAATATTGGATTCCCACTTCATTCCGAAACGTGTCGGATTTTCGGAAAAACATCGGTTTTACTCGGCAGTGCAGCAACCAGGTGAAGAGCATACTCAGTGGGCGGCACGTCTCAGGGGATTGGCGACACACTGCGGGTTTAAGAGTCTCGAGGAGGCGCTGGTGGACAGGTTCCTGATGGGAATGGTGGCGGGTCCTGAGCGGGACAAGCTGTACGCACAGGACCAACAGACCCTGACGTTGGCGAAGGCTTTGGAGCTGGCGGAGAGCGTACGCTGCGCGCGCAAGGCAGCAGCCGCTGGCGCACCGCCAGCACGGCTCGGCGATGGCGCCGGCGCGGCCGGTGCGTTCGTACCGCACGACGTGTTCACCATAAGCAAAAGCGAGAAATGTAGTGTGTGTGGATATGCTAATCATAAATCCGAGAAGTGTCGTTACAAAAGTTATAAGTGTAAAAAGTGTGGGCGTAAGGGGCATTTGCGTAAAATGTGTGATCAAAGAGGGCAGGTTCACTTTGTAACGGAAAGCTCAGTAGATGAAGGAGATGACGGTAAGCGTTTATATAATATTAAATGCGTGAGAGGACAACCCATGACCGAACATGTCTTAATTTGTGGCAAATTAATTGAATTTCAATTAGATAGTGGGTCGGCCGTAAGCGTAATATCTGACGCCGATTATTCTAATCGTTTTAATAACGTGCCATTGTCACCATCCAAAAAACTATTTTCTAGTTATGACGGTAGTAACATACAGTCGTTAGGGTTCATGAGCGTTGACGTAACGTACAGTAACAGTACACGCACACTAGATATTTATGTCATACGGAAGGGGGGTCCGCCGCTACTGGGTCGGGATTTTATCGAAAAATTCAATTTAGAACTAGCTCCAATATCAGCTGTTAACTATGTCATTGAAACAGACGAGCAGTCGATAAATGAGTTGTTAAATAAATTTCCTAATTTATTCTCAGGTAAACTTGGTTGTTTCAATAAATTTAAAATAAATCTGCACCTAAAGCCAGATTCGAAGCCAGTATTTATAAAACCGAGACCAACGGCATTTGCACTAAAGGGCAAAATTGATAAGGAACTTGACAGACTAATTGAATTAGGAATTTTAGTGCCAGTAGATCATTCCGAGTACGCCTCCCCCATCGTACCTGCATTAAAAAAAGACGGCACGATAAGGTTGTGTGTAGACTATTCGGTGTCAATCAACAAGCAATTAATAGTTGATAAATATCCACTACCTACCGTAGAGGAAATGTTTGCAAAACTGCATAACGGAGAACGGTTTACAAAGCTTGATTTATCTATGGCCTACAATCAGTTTGTGTTATCAGATGAGTCACAGCTGTTAACGTGCATAAATACGCATCGTGGCCTTTTTAAATATACTAGGTTAGTATTCGGCCTTTCAAGCGCGCCGGCTATTTTCCAACGAGCGATGGAGGGCATTTTGGCAGGGATGGAGGGGGTTATTGTTTTTCTCGATGATATTTTAATAACAGGGAGAGATAAACGACAACATTTGGAACGGTTAGCTATGGTTTTGAAGCGTTTAAACGACGCAGGGTTAACCGTTCAGAGAAAAAAATGTGAATTTATGAAAACAGAGGTTTCTTATCTAGGTCACGTGATAGATCGGGAAGGAATAAGAAAGTCGCCTGAAAAGGTGAAAGCAATTTTGGAGGCCCCAAAACCAACCAACGTAGCCCAGTTACAGTCATTTTTAGGTCTGGCAAATTACTACCGTAATTTTGTTCCCGACGCGTCCACTACCTTAGGTCCGTTCTATAATTTGTTACGAAAGAATAGTAAGTGGCAATGGACTACAACTCACGAGCAAGCCTTTAATAAAATTAAAAAGTTACTAAGTTCCGACCAAGTGTTAACTCATTTTGATCCAGACGCAAAGATAATTTTAACAGTGGATGCGTCACCCACGGGTTTGGGAGCAATTCTATCGCAAGTCGATGTCCATGGCCGTGAACGTCCGGTTTCTTTTGCTTCCCGTACATTAACGGTCGCTGAGAAGAAATATTCACAAATACAAAAGGAGGCAACCGCTATAATTTTTGGCGTTAGACGGTTTCACCAGTATTTGTACGGGCGTTGCAATCCTTTTGTATTGAGGAGCGACCATAAACCTTTAATTAGTATTTTCGGGCCACAACGAGGCATCCCTGTAGTGTCAGCCAACAGGTTGCAACGCTATGCCATGTTTTTAGCAGCCTATAATTACGAAATACAATACGTACGTAGTAGTGATAATAGCGCGGATTACTTATCGCGGGCCCCGATTCCGGCGGGCGAGCTTGAGCATCACGGCTGCGACGATAAGGAGCTGCCTGAGTGTGTGGAGCGCGCCGCCTATGTTAACTTCGTGGTGGAGGGAACTCTTCCGGTCACTATGCAAGCGTTGAGGCAGGCTACAGAGCAAGACGACGTACTATGCAAGGTTAAATATTTTGTAAACAATGGTTGGCCGCGTAAAGTTAACGAAGAAGGTCTTAAACCTTATTTTAATTGCCGTTTACAACTTGCTTGGGAGAACGGGGTGCTAATGCGTGGTCATAAGGTGGTCGTGCCGGTTTCGCTGAGGGATAAAATTTGCCAAGAATTGCATAGTTCCCACTTTGGCGTAGTGAAAATGAAAGCTGAAACGCGAAAGCGGTTCTGGTTCCCCGGCGTGGACGCAGCGCTGGAGCGGCTCGCGGCGGGGTGCGGCGTGTGCGCACAACTACGGCCCTCCCCGCCCCGCGCGCCGCTCGCGCCCTGGCCGTACCCCGCGCACGCATTCCACAGAATACACCTAGATTTTCTAGGGCCATTTAATAACAGAATGTACCTAATTATTGTAGATGCGTATTCGAAATGGGTGGAATGCTACACGTTATCGTCCTCGTACGGTTCAAAGGCGGTAATAAGTAGCCTATGTGACTTCATGTCAAGAGTGGGTGTACCTAAGATCTTGGTTAGTGACAATGGCACGTCGTTCACGTCTAAAGAGTTTGAAAGCTTTTGCGAGATAAATGGAATCAAACATATGTTTTCACCACCTTATCACCCGTCGAGTAACGGGCAAGCGGAAAGCTTTGTAAAAATAGTTAAAAAGGGTTTGAAATCAATTATTGTAGGCAGTAATAGCAAAATACCGCTGGATGAGAAAATAGCAAAATTTTTATTTGATTATCGTAACTCACAGAATAGCACAACTGGTAAATCTCCGGCAGAGTTAGTTTACGGACGACCATTGCGCTCGCGGTTGGATTTAGCAACGCCAGACCGGCCTCCTTCATCTACTGAACTCACTGATAGGGTAGAACGGGGGCAGTTCTTACAGGCTAAACATTATGGTGGGAAAACACGTAAAGAATTTAAAATCAACGACAATGTATGGATAAAAAGGACACTGAATAATAATAAATACTGTTGGATCGAGGGTATAATAAAAGAAAAAACAGGAAACGTAGTGTATAAAGTTTACATGCCAGAACTAAATTGTGAAGTATCAAAGCACGTGGATCAAATAAGACACAGATACCAGGAAACACCACAGCTAATGAGAAAAACAAACCCAATGAATAGCTGGGACCCAGATATTGTACCGGATTTGGAACCAGTGAAATCTACTTCAGAAAGTAACTCGCAGCAGGAAGAGGAAATAGAAGAAGATGATTTGCAAGAAGAACAAGAAAACGGGCCCCTGGATGGAGTAAACCTGAGACGCGGATGCAGACGCGGAGATTTGGATAGCGATCCACTAACATCTTCGTCACGCAGTAGCAGCCCCCCAGGGAGAGAGGAAGATCGGAGTGCTACGACTGGAAACATCTCGATACTAACTACTCCCTCCGAAAGCGGTGAAGAATCGGAGGGCGCAACTAGTCTTCAGGAACCACCTACAGCTGACGAAAGGGCTGGGTCCCCGATCCAACAGGATAGAGTTCCGCGTACTAGGTTAAATCTAGATTTTAGACGTTTCTTCTAGTAATAGTAAATATAAGGGGAAGGGATGTTATGTATGTGTGTTTGTGTGCGTAAGGCCGCTGCGCCGGCCGATGATTCTGTTGGAATAAATTAGTATGCAACTACCTGCCGCGTTTGCCTGTCGTTGTCCCTACTGCGCTCCTCTCGAATATACAACAATATTAAAGACCGAAGTATATGCCTATTAAATAAAAACCGATTCTTGTTAAAGATGTTACAAATTTCTTCCACTTTCTTGTTAGTTTTGCAATAAAAATGCAAAGTTTATATTCTTCGCTAATTTTATTTAAATCTCTAATGATGTTTGAAACAAGTTTTACAAAGTTTTCCAAAAGGAAAAAAAAAGACTAGAGAAAATATTTATGTTTTTAAATTTAAGATAAAATTAATTACACTTTGTTGCATATCAGTAATAACAAAAGACAATGTACAGAAACCAGCACATGCGGTTGGTCATTCGCGCTACGAAATTCACCCCTACTGCAACGGAATACGGGCGCCCTCAAAGTTAACATATCCAGCCGGCATGTGTTGGCTACTGTATAAATGGCATTATACTTAAGCAAGGTATCAATTTTAGTAATATTAATAAAGAGAAAAAAATGCTTTAATATAATTTCTGTCGTTTCAAATATAACATCTTAGAAAAATGAGTATTTATAATAATTAAAATAATAATCTTCAGAGCAAAAAAGAGCAATTAATGTTAATTGCATTGGATCATTTTGTTACAACTAACTTAATCTTAATTAGTTTCTTAATGTTACAACGAAAGACCAAATAAAAATTTTTAACGGTTTCTTCAAATTAAATTTAATTATTACTACTTATAGATTAGATTAAATATAAAAGATTACTATATTTGAAACATAGAGTAAGAAATAAATTTTATTTTTACTCGTAGTATATAGATACGACCCGATCCTGTAGGCCTACTATGTAAGTAGCGACAGGCTCGAGAAGCTGTCAAACGCGACGTATTGACAGAACTACTATGGCTCTAATGTCACTATGTCGCGTTTGACAGCTTCTCGAGCCTGTCGCTACTTACAGTGCCACCAACTTATCTGTAAAGTGGTCAGAATTGGTACTAACTTCGCAATATGGACGTCAAGTATGAATAGGTAGGTAGGTACCTAAAAGCGATTGGACAATTTCACATCGCTTCTAGCGCCGCAGATAAGTTGAGTTTTACAGATAAGTTGGTTGATCTGTACATAGCAGGCCTACTGTGGACACCTAAGCGATTTGGTACTTAGATAACTTTGTTTTTCGTCAGTTTAGACCAATAGAAAGCTGCATGCCCTTCGGAGCAATCGCAACCCTGAGACGATACCCCTCACCCCTCGCACCTCAGTTATTGACATTATTTGTTTCTGATTTGCATGTAGGTATTCGTTACTAATTTGAAATTAAATAGTTAGGAAATAATACGGCTCCGCCCACTTTAACAGTTTTTCCCGTGGGAATGTGGCATTTTCTCGCGGTAAAAGGAAGCCTATGTTACTCAGGGTATATCAAAGTCATGATGTTTGAATAAAAAACGCAAAGAATCATAGTTTCTACAGTTCTACAGTTTTTGTATTCAAAGTTGTTGTTAGAAAAAGGCTATTTTAGTACAAACCGATATAGATTTGATGGCTAGTGACACGTGACATGCAAACCTCAGGCCTAAAACCGCAGCTGTGACGTACAGTGCAGATTGCACTGCAGCTGACGTACAATACAGGGTGTACGCATAAACTTATCGTATAATGGGCTCGACTATACAAAGTACATCATCATCATCATCATTTCAGCCAGTAGACGTCCACTGCTGGACAAAGGCCTCCCCCAAGGATATCCACAACGATCGGTCCCGCAGCGCCCGCATCCAGCTACATATTACGCTTTAGCTTAAATTGAAAAGAGACTTAAATTTAGAAACGTCAATCATTGATTTTAACAGGCATTTGAAAACATCCCGATTAAATTAAGCTGCATTTGACAGTTGCGCTGCTTATTTTAAATATCATTCTTTCAAAATTAAATTCATTCATCTCCCATCGTTTTTGATTACCATATGAATAAAAGATACTTGTTTCTTTTTTTTTAGAGTTGAATTGGTGATTTTTGTGGTGGTTATTTTTTATTTGTATTTTATATAAAAAAAAATTTAATTAACTAGCTTTTGTCATTCACCTAATGCCAGAAAGGATGATGACCATTTTTATATGAGCCCCGCCCCCCCCCCCTCCAACAGATCTTTTGTATGTGTCAAATAGGTTCTTATGGATCTATAGAAAGGCTAGTAACTAGTTTTAACCTCATGATCAATGGGATTTAAAAATTGAATGCTTACAATCTGTTATTTTGGGTACCAATATTAATAGCAAAACGGAATATCCCGCGTCTTTGAAAGATGTCGCCATAGTAAAAAGTAATCACATAGCTAAGACGCATATACTGAGATACCTACATTTAAAATCTGTTGATTAATGTTATTTGTTTTTTTGTTTTTTGGGGGGACGTTTTGACACATCATCCTTTAACAAACTTAAATAAAAGTTACGTAAAACAACTTTAATTTAACTCTAAAGGCTACTTCGCTGCCTAACTTTGCTTAAATTAATTAATTACGAAAAGTAGTTAATTTTATATGCCATGTTGATGTTTAGGCTTTTACGCAATAACGTATAGAAGTTTTCTTAGGCAGATTTTAATTCTGTTTGTTTTATTTATAAGTTTAATAAAATACGCAACACAAAATATGAACCTATACGTATGAATTTTGCATCTAACGATAAGAAAAAATATCGCTTGATATTGATCCCACGCATTTCGTAGATTACTCAGTAGCGCTTATTCATGTGCAAACAAAAATAGTCTTAGTGGTAGTCAGGCAGAAGTGTCCGCCATAGTACAGTCAACTGCAGAGATTGCTATCCAGCAGAGTCAAAATAAATAATTTTTTCACAGATTTTAACGACGTACGGTCTCCTGCATAGAAAACGGACCCCCTATCGTAAGCGGCGGGTAGTCACCGCTTATGACAGGGAGGTCCGTTTTCTTTGCAGGAGACTGTACATGATTTTCCGACACGCGTACATTAAGTACATTTGACGTACACTTTGTAATTAATAATAATTCATTGCGAAGTTAGGTGGTGGCGCAGTTGCGGAATATTACATAGACTTTTGCTGGAGTGAATACCTAATTATATACAAGATCTATACTATAATAAAACCGAAGAATCGGCGTGTCTGTAGGTACATTTATTTGTTTTTCAAAAAACTAATTGTACTTAGGTGATAAAGGGAGTGTAGATGAACACAAAAATACAAGCTTTGAAAAATATTACCGTTTATTTGTTTGTACACGCTAATCTCTGGAACTACTTGGACGGATTTGAATGAAACTTTACTTATGTATAGCTTAAACATCAGAATAACATATAAGTAGGCTACTTTTTACCGCAGGAAAATTACTTCTTTCCCACTAAAGCGGCGGAAACCTAGTAAATAATAGCTTCATGAATTTATCTAAATACTAGCGACCCGCCCCGGCTCCGCACGGGAAAATGGTTATTGTGGGTTATCCTTCAGTATATTATGCATGTATTATACATATAAACCTTCCTCTTGAATCACTCTATCTATAAAAAAAAACCGCATCAAAATCCGTTGCGTAGTTTTAAAGATTTAAGCGTACAAAGGGAGGGACATAGGGACATAGGGACATAGGGACAGAGAAAGCGACTTTATTTTATACTATGTAGTGATAGTGATGTGACGTACTCTGTCATAAGGGTCGGTTTCAGAGATATTGTAACTTTTGTTTAGCTATATATAATGTAGATAACAAAAACATTAATAAGTCTATACCAAGAATAATATCCCTTCACTCTAAAGCCGAGTTTTGCTACATTTATGACAAAAAAAAATTACATTAAGATGCTTTGAAAATTATCCAGCCACAATGTTGCCTCTGTATAAAAATTGCCGCATTCAACAATTACCGCAAATATTTTCTATTTGTAGCATAACACTAGATTTCGCATGCCAGACTATGTCGCTTGCGACAAATTTCCAATTGTTGCCTTGGAGTTGATGAGGCTTAAGAACATCAACATTATTGTAAGATCCATAACATTCCATAACAAGACTAGACTGATTTTGTTTACAAGACAATACAATACAATACAAATATACTTTCCTCTTTTCTTCTCTTTAAATTCCTTTTGCAGAAGCCTAAGAAAACAGATGAAACAATCATCCCAAAAAGTCGTTATCAACATAACTTTATCCTATTTTCCCGCACCTACCCTATCCTGTGTACTTACATAACCTATCTACATTGTCAGGGGAAGTCGGGGCAAAGCAAACACACTCGGTGTCAGAGCAAAAATGGATGGCGTTTACACTGCATTTAATATTGGCTAAACATCGTCGTCGAATGTACAGACAGGTTTAATGGAGAGTTTTAGAGATATTAAATTTTTGTATATGAGAAATATTGGTTGAGAATAGAACACTATTTACTGGGGATTTAGACTCAGAAGCTAAGTAAGAAAAGGTGTTATAATATTATAGTCATGGAAATTTTTATTGTCCACTTCATTTTTTATTTTATTTATTCGAATGTATAGGTAAGGTATAGTCTTTAAGTTCTTAATTATTAGTACTCATATTAAACATGTAGGTACAGTAGCCAGCACATGCGGTTGGACATGTTGACCTTGAGAGCGCCCGTATTGCGTAGCAGTAAGGGTGAATTTCGTAGTGCCAATGTTCAACCGCATGTGCTGACTTCTGTTCAATTATTATGCAATTTATTTATGCTATTTTTTGAGGATATGAAATGATAAGACTTTTTTGTTTGTATACTTGTTTATAACGTACTAGCTTTCCGGCGCGGCTCCGCCCGCGTTTTCAGTTTTTCCCATGGGAATGAAGCATTTACCGCGTTAAAAGGTAGTCTATGTTACTCAGGGTGAATGTAGCTTTCTAATGGTGAAAGAAATTTTGAATCGGTTCAGTTATTTTTCAGTTTATTCATTATAAACATACATACACACTCACGCACAAAAATACAAATCTTTCCTCTTTATAGTATTAGTATGATAAGTTAATTTCATACTACATTTAGAAGTGGTTAAGAATAGCAACTTCTTAAAATTCCATTGAAAACTTTGGACACTGACAGACAACGATGCTTCTACAAATGAAACAATCTCAAAATACTTTACGAATTTTAGAAGAATATTACAGTATCTCATTAAAGATTTCTTATTTGATTCGTTTTCCTGTATTTACAAAAGACACTACTGCTACGAAATCCGTAGCCCGTAGCAAACTGCGTAGCTCGTAGACATCTACGGTGCTACGCTATACTATACTACGATGATACGTCACGTTATCTCAACGACACGTGAGCGAAAATTGATTAGCACTTACACGACATAATGTACTTAATGTACCTTTACATTGGCTCATCAGCACAAGAAGTACCACCTTTGAAGGTTATAAACTAAAAAATACATGTCTTGGTTGCCTGGAAGAGATTGCTACTTCAGCAATAAGGCCGACTATTGGCTTTTTGTTTCACTTTTAAAAATTGTAACAAGACTATTAATTTGTTGTGTCAATAAAGAATATTTGTATTGTATTTGTATTGTAAAGAGTTTCGTCTTTGAATATCACACAAACAGTAGTAAAATAATGCGTTGCACATAATAATATCACTTTTTACTATCACTATAATAGCGGGTACCTTTACGAACGCAGAAAATTTATCAGTTTTTTTAATTATTATTTTTTAACTATTCAGTCTGTTCGATTTTTTTAGGAATTTTTACATAAAATACCTTTTATACAGCCGATGAAATTGCCTGCATAAAATACTGCTCTGATGACGGCCTCGTAGCCTAGTTGTTAGTACGTCTGCCTACGAAGCACAAGGTCGCGCAGGGCAAACATTCGTATGATGAGCACTTGTGTTTGCCCTGTGTCTGGATGTTGTATATTTATATTTGTATGTATATCAGCTGTCTGACACCCATAGTACAGGCTCTGTCTAGTTTGGGGTCAGATAGCCGTGTGTGAGATGTCCACATATTTATTTATTTATTTTATTTTTATTTATACTCGAAAAACACAACAAAGAAACAACAAAAATAAAACAACTAAGTAATAACTAGAAATCGAATTTTAAAAAAGCTTGTTATTGTTTTAAAGATAAATATTTTAACTAGATATGCCTGTCCAAATGGGTACAAGCCAAAAAGTTACTGTTCCCACACCATTTAAAATAAAAAATGTATATTTTTCAACCGTACTCACTCGATTTTATTATTCTCCACATAGTTGGGTATGACTTGTCTTCACCAAGGCAGTGAACTGTAACAGTGCAGTATAAACAAGGATATACAGTAAATTGATGCTGGAAATGTGTTCTAACCATGATATCATTTATTTATAACAGGTCTAGTTAGAACATCAGTTTACATTCTACGTTTCCAAAATACCACTAAGGGTGCTTGTATGCGGTGCAAGTAGCTTGCGCATGTTGAGTCAAAGAGTTGATTCCGATTGGACACACGAAGTACATAAACTAGAAAGAAAGAAAGAAAGAAATATAATTTATTTTTATGTTTTTTAAACTAGCTCCATTTAAGTTACCACAGTGAAAAGACAAACGCTATGAGAAAGACTAAGGTTGTAACTAGTAGCTTACACAATTTTGTCAAACAGTCCTACGCCTTCAAAGCAAAATTGTACGACACTGTAAATCTATAAAAGATTATAAATTAATGCTTGTAACAGTAGTGATGGTAAATTTCGTTGACTTTGTGCAGTGTCTCGGCAGCACAAAATAGTCACTTGTGCTCTTATCACAAAAAAAATTAACAGATGCTACATACCCTGTTATAATTATATGATTATATATGATTACACCCATACAAAATGTCTTATATGTTAAAGCAACCACTTATGATGATTGTTATTAGAATAATAGACTATGTATCAGCAGCTTAGCAGTAGGTTAAGCATTGAAGTCAAAGTAATAAATTTACTAGTCAGATAATAAAAATGTAAAATTTATTATTTATATCTTATATTAAGGAAAACCTCATAGAAGTTTTCTTAGATAAGGAGAAAATAAAGTTTAGGTATATTATGTACGAGTATGACATGTGTACTTTATAACATGATAGTACTAAGTAACGAGATTCGTTCCAGTAAATGACTATACTGGAAAGTATTACTGGCGCAGTGTAAACGCACTATAACAAGGGGGTTTACTGCTCCCGTTTTAGTGGTAAAAATATATCGTCGCTGGTTTATTACGGGCTTTGACGGAGCCAAATCAGGGCTAAGTGAAATTTACTGCGGGAGTATTGAAATTTATTGAGCTATTTTGGTTTATGATGACGATTCTCCTAGCGGATAATGCAATGTAGTGATGGGGAGTATTTCAGGCCGGTACTAAGTATGGAATATGAAGCTTAGAGTATAAATTAAAAAATTGTGGGAGGCATAGAGCACGCCTAATCGAGTATGAACCGTAAGAACAGTTCAGCGCGTTCGTTTAGTATCAAATGGTTATTGGAGCTGATTGTTTTTCCCGGTGAAAATAAGTAATTTAATAGGAGAACATTTTGAAATGTGCAGTGATAAGTTGAAAACATGACTCAAGGAACAAATCCAAAAAGAAAAATGTTATTGATTTCATCGCCCATACAACATCTGCTTACGCTTGACGTAAAGGCAGCGGAGCGGTGCGCGAGCTCTATGTACTCGTACTCGTCAAAGATTAGGTATGCCATTTTGAATATTACCACATAACCATGGTCCAAGAAAACAAGGTCTTGCAAATAGACCACGTGACTGACACAAGCCTACGTCATTTAGCGCTGTTCATCCTTGTCTATTACACGCATTCGACAAGGATGAATAGGCAAAATGACGTAGAAATGACGTAGGCTTGTGTCAGTCACGTGGTCTATTTGCAAGACCTTGTTTTCTTGGACCATGCACATAACCATTCACCCTGATAACAGGAGCAGTCAATGACATAACCATTTTAGTACGATATCGCAGGAAATGACGTAATACCTACACACTATACGAAATTATTCAAAAATCAAATTCAATTTCTTAGAGTTTCTTAGATATTTTGTGAAAAACTTTAAAACGGTTTTTTTTTACTTTAATAATTTATAACAATATTGATCATAAAATTAAGTGAGGTGTGTTTTACATTGATATAATAATACCACTACGTATGTGATATGAAAAAAATCTTAGTTAAATAATTTTTACGTTTACAGTTTTTTGTTATGTGCTGTAACTGTACTCGTAGCTGTATATTTATTTATTGATTGCCCACAATAAAGTTATTGCATTATAATATTTCTTGTGTAAAACCACGTAAAATTTCAGATTAAAAGTCCTGTGTTATTTAAACGTTCGATCTGTTGTCAAGAATTATAACGTTCAATTATAGTTCATTATAATATATTTTTTAAGCAAACACACCGGACTGTACTTAGTAATGTTTTATAAAAATAATGTAACTGCATAGTAAATTGTGAAATAGTATGTAAAAATGATTTATACATTGCCCATCACTATTCTGGTTGGTACATCGCTGCAAAACAATAATAATGATCATTGATAAAAATGAAAAATAAATGAAAACTGACAAGGAAGAGGAACAAACTGAGATATATTTTTGTTGCTTTTCCTACGTTACATATTATTGAAAATATGTTTATATTTGCATAATGAAATGAAAGATGTTACTAAATAAAACAAAAAAAAAACATATACATTTTTCAAATAACAAATACGGCATTTTAGGAATAATTAGATCATAATTTTATCAAAAGAAAAAAAAAACTGTCTTTGGTTATCATCATTACACTAAACAAACGATAGCTCCAGCCCCGCCGCCAATTTATAATTAGATAATGTGATTCTTGTTTCAAAATTAGGTAAGTAACACAATGGCGTAGTAGCTGTCTACAGTGCTACGACTGATCATCGTAGCGATTTGCTACGGCTACGAGAGTTGACTACGTATTAGGAATTTTAAGAGAACTAGTTAATCATTTGTAGATTTTATAACCGTATTTCTGATAATTATTTTATCTTAGTACTAACAACATCCTTGCTTTCTCGAATATAATTTATAATAAGACACAGCGGAAGAATTAAAATGTGTTCTCAACACTGTTTTAAGCTGAATTGGTTTTCGAGTGTCAGTGGCTTACTAGATAAAACTGTTGTTAGACGATGGGTTCAAGTAAATCACATATATAAGCTTACTCATAAGTAAAAGCAAAACTATACTTTTTAAAACTTTACGGTCATGTCGGTTTCTCGGTCTCGGTCTTTCTCGGTAATCTTAATAGTTCTAAAAGCAGAACTATTTTATAATAAAACTAGCGACCCGTCCCGGCTCCGCACGGGAAAATGGTTATTGTGGGTTATCCTTAAGCATATTATGCATGTATTATACATATAAACCTTCCTCTTGAATCACTCTATCTATTAAAAACCGCATCAAAATCCGTTGCGTAGTTTTAAAGATTTAAGCATACATAGGGAGGGACATAGGGACAGAAAAAGCGACTTTGTTTTATACTATGTAGTGATAGTGAAGAACGGTTTCATTGATGAAAGAGTAAAAAAAAATCTTCCTTACTCTATGGAGAGCATCTATCATTATCAGAGCCTACCCTGAAATCAGTATGAATAGCCTACCCTGAAATCAGTATGAATAGACCTTACCAAGGTTCGAACCCGCGAACTTCCGAATTAAAGTCAACGGCCCTAGCCACCTGGCCACCGACGCTATATCCATAGAGTAGTAGAGTCGAGCGTATTTCCATACGATTTCCGACGATTCAGAAACAGCATGGTCCAAGAAAATAAGGTCTTACAATTAGACCACGTGACTGACACAAGCCTACGTCATTTTTCACTGTTCATCCTTGTCTATTACACGCATTCGACAAGGATGAATAGGCAAAATGATGTAGAAATGACGTAAGCTCGTGTCAGTCACGTAGTCTAAATATAAGACCTTGTTTTCTTGGACCATGAGAAACAGTAAAGTTTTAGACTCCAAATGACTTTGTTGTATTTTATTTATGAAGTATTTAAACCGGTATTAGTGACCACGTCCGGGCCGGTGTAAACAAGGATCAACTTGTTCAGAGTTCGCAAAGAGGTTTAAAAGGAAATAGCTTTGGAATTAACGCTCCGAGGACGCACTCGGAATCAACAAAGAGATGTTTGACTTTGACTACGCTAAGTTAAAAAATTAAGTTTGAAAGATTCGTCGTTCTGTTGTGAAATTATAGCCGACTAAACATTAAAATTACTGACTGACGGGTAGTAATAAGTTTCTGGTAAATTGGCACAATTATGTAGGTATATTTGAATGTTTAGAGTCCTGTACTCAAAAAATAAACGAAACACTTATAGGATCCCCCGTGTAATCGGTATGTCTGGTTCAATTGAATAAATATTTGAATTTTTAAGAATTATTTTTTCTTACTGTGCCATGTTAGTCCTGCAATGAACTGGCGAAGCTTGTAGGAAGCCCAAGAAGAAATTCATGATAATAATAAGTTTTAGCGGCGCGCCTGGCTCAGCGATTATCGCGCGCGTTACATAAAGCTGACACTGCAGAGAGCATACGATTGCAGTCACATGTTGTAAATAACACTACGTCACACTTAGAAGAGCGAACAATTAAAAGCCGAGGCCTGAAACGCGCTATCAGAGTTTTCGCAAGATATTGAATAAATATAAGTTCCATCGAAGTACATACAATTGGACCGCGGTCCCCGGGCTCAACACCATGCCCAGCAAAAGATCTTCCTTTTGCCTCCACAAGTTCTAATATTACTGTACTAATAATATGGTTCATATTCAGAATAATACCAGAGAAATAAATAGCAATAACTTACATCAAAAGAACTACAATTCAAGCTGCTAGACTGGTGTCATAACATATTTCTCTTAATATTTTCAAAAACTTTTTAGACAACCCTCTTTGTCACATATTTCATACATTTAATTCAACTATTCGACTTAACAAAAACTTTGTCGTGATACAATACATCAAAGCTTATGTGATTACGAAGTTGGTGCAGAACCAGACAAATGTTACTTCGGCAAATGGTACCTATTACTCAAGCAGTACATGTTTTAGTTAAAGCCATGTATCCACTAGGCAACAATGGGCATACGACATGTTACTTAACATGTTTAGTGCACAACGTTAAACACGTTCATAAGTACACATCAATCATCTATTTTAGCCGAAAGATGTCCACTGCTGGACAAAGGCCTCCCCCAAAGATCTCCACGACGATCGGTCTTACGCTGCCCGCGACTCTCACCAGATAGACGGTCCACCTTGTGGGGTCTACTCACGCTATGTCTTCTAGCGCGTGACCGCCATTTAAGAACATTTTTGCCCTAACGGCCGTTGGTTTAAGGCGAATGTGGGGGGCACACTTATGTTTCGCGATCCTACGAAGTTCGGACTTAGTCGGTGAATTTGGTTTGCCTGCGGATCTTTATAATTCCTGATACGATCACGTAGGAAAACGCTCTTTGAGTGACTTTGAGCCCCATCGTAAGCGACCACACATTGTTCAAAGGCTTTTGACTTGAGACACTACGGTATCTGGGACGAAAAGATATTGCGCAACTTTCCGAATGTTAACATGTTGGTTGAGCGTCACGTGTTGCGCAATTGTTACCTACTGTGTATAAGAGGCTTTAGGATGAACAACAAGTACAAACAGCATTAATCCACTTATACGATTAGTCTGATTGATGGATCTGTGTTCGAGATGAGTTCGCCCACTCATAGTTTGACTTTCATAAGGTCTTTATTGGAATGAATGACTTAGGTTTTGAATGATTATAGTTTCAATTTGGGCAGGCCCCCCACGAGATGGACCGACGATCTGGTGAGGGTCGCGGGAAGCCGCTGGATGCGAGCAGTGCAGGACCGATCATTGTGGAGATCCTTGGGGGAGGCCTTTGTCCAGCAGTGGACGTCTACAGGCTGAGATGATGATGAGTTTCAATTTACACGAGCAATGGTTTTTTACATGATATAAAAAAACAGTTTATGTGACAATGTGGTCAGATTCAAAAGTGGAGGTAATGGTGCAATTTGTATTTGAAAATAAAAAAATTCTAAGATGAATTCGGAGTATGAAATTGAAAGTTAATGTATTGTACGAGTACACTGCTGCATTCGCAAGAAAAGAAGACATGGTTTAATAAAAAAAACCATAAAAACACTGCACTAATTGAATTAAAATTGGTGCACGTACGCAAATCCGTGAACATAAAATAATAAATTTTAAATATAAAGGTCACACTTGGGTTATTAATAAGACGTTGAAAAAAAAAGTACTAATTATGTACCATGTGAAATAAAAAATAAAATGACTTGTGGAAAGCCAAGCAGATGACAAACAACAAGTTTCTATAAAAAGGTACAATATATGTATTAACATTTTCTATTTTAAGCCTAACTAAAAGTAAACTCAACTTGTCTTACTTAGATTAACATGTCGCATTACAAATCGTGTACGGCTCCGGATCTGGTGATGAATTATTAATACGCCTAAGAGGATATACAAGTACAAGTCTCAGCGATAATGGACTGTGTGATTCAGAAGCATTGAACTACTATTTTACTAGCGTACATAGAAACAGCCTCCGTGGTCGCGTGATCAAAAGCTCGCCTGTAGGCTTACTACGTAAGAAGCGATAGGCTCGAGAAGCTGTCAAACGCGACATATTGACAGAACTTCTATGGCTCTAATGTCACTATGTCACGTTTGACAGCTTCTTGAGCTTGTCGCTTCTTACATAGTAAGCCTACTGATGTTACGGAGGTTCCGGGTTTGAATCCCGGTGGGGATTCGTCGAACAATAACACTCTGGGAGTTTGGTTAGTACATTGCATGCTGAATCACCTGACTGTCCGAAAAGGAAGATGATTCCGTGCTTTGGAAGGCACGTAAAGCCGTTGCTTGGTACTATCTACGGATGTAGTCGTTACATGAGCCATGTCAGAAGCCATAGGCGGCTCAATAATTCTGACACCAGGATTTGTGAGGTAGGTTAACCTTGAAACCCACACGCTAAAGAAAGAAGAAGCGTACGTCACCCGTAGAAACGTCACCCGCAAACTGCACTCATACTAATATGAATTGGTGTCCGCCATGAAGGAAAAGCCCAGAAGAGACGCGTAATCTTTTTTTCCCTTCATGGTGTCCGCGTACACCAACTTCTATGTCGTTTGTCTTTTGTTTTCTCCTTCCCGCGCACTCCGCCCGCTCCCCGCTGCCGCCATGTTGGCGCATAGATTGTATTCGAGGTGTATTCTCTAGTACTTGTGATAATTCCTCAATGTTCAGAAGCTCGACAAACAGACTCACAGGTAGATGTATGTATAATAAATATTAGATTACGAGAAAAGTTTTTCGGAATGGTTTCCTGTGCGTAGATTGAGGGTTGGAGTAAAGAATGGTTTTCTTTCAACTTGTTTCTTTTTTAATTTCTATTTTTAAGCTTTGACAAAGACATATTTGTTAAATAAATTTTAGTATGAATTAGAAGGACATTTGGTAAACAGGTTGTATGCGAAGTCCCTTACGATGCCGCCTACCTACACAAAGTTATGGTTTTACAATAATTAAATTTTCTAAATGTTTAATTTTACAGCATAATTAATTATATTATTTATGTAAAGTAATACATTAAGTACATACAGCAAAACAGCAATCAAGCAACCAATTTAGCCAGTTTAGTTTGAGTGCCCAGCAGTGGGAAATAAAATAGGCTACAAAAAAAGACTTAGTTTCTTTAGTTTTCAGACCTGACTTTAAGAACTTATTTCAATTGCAATAATAACCAATAACCATTTAATTAACATACTTTTTCTATACACAAGCACTTATCACACACACTTATCTCATTACTACAAAAGATGGATCACCCATCATTCATTGGTTATAATTTTGCTCTCTGTTGCTTTATTACCTTGACGAAATATTAAAATTTCCTCAACAATATATTATTCAACAAAACTGTTACTATAAAAAAGGTGCCTCATAAAATTTTGAAGCCACTAAAAATACAAAAGAGTAATAAAACGAAAATACCCCAAAATAGACCACAGAGCTATTATCCCCACAATATTCTTTTACTGGGGCCCTAAAGCTAGGCCTCAGGTGGGATTCACGTTCAAATAATTTTATGGGACCGCCAACCCTTTTGCTGGGCTAATGAAAAAACCCTTGTACATCGTTTTATTAGTTGGGGATTATGTGAACACTTGGGTCAATATGGAACCGGGCTTATTATAATGCTGGCTCGGTAAGAGAAAATAAAAAAGGCTGGGTTGGCACGGCTTAGGTACGTAAAGAAACATTGCGGGTTTTTAAGTAAAATATGCTTAAGTTTTAAGATAATGTAAAGACGTGGATTGTGGCTTGGGTTTTATTATTTACTAAAAATATTTAAGGATTTTTTAAACATGTATTAACTACAATAATAATGTACTATTACACACATTAAAAATACAAACAAATTAATCTTCTTAAATTAACTACTACTAAAAGTTTAAGTAATAAAAGTTAGTAATTAATCCGATAACAGATGTACTTATTTTGTGTACATCCATAGGTACTTATATTTTAGGAGTTCTTTTTCTTAGCTTCCATACGCTTCTATGGAATTATTTTTAAAAGGACAAAATATGGACCGCATCAAATTATATCGTAGTGTTAATTGAAATAAGATTCAATGAAATTGGACTATGTAATTTTTTTCGGATCCAAAATTTTACACCTTGTTTCACTTACTGTCATAAAATGCGATAAAATAAAATCTGTTAATACGACACGTGTAATACCAATATTTAAATTTTTAGACATCCTAAAATACCTAGACTATTCTATGCGACTAAATCTAAAATAATTGCTCAACTCAAGGATAGCTGAAACAGGCTTTTAGAATTAATATCGTAGGAACTGTGACAACTTAATCAAATGAAAACCAGAAAGCACGCGTGTTAGCTAACTTTGTTAGCGTGTTCGCTGGTTGTAGTAAGTTGAGGTGTATGTTACATTTAATTAGGAAGGCTGTTGAGCCTAGAGGATTTTTAGGCTGATTTTACACCGGAGCTATGCTACGGAGGGAGGATGTGATAGCTAAGCTAACACTACGTGACCGACCAATGCTATGCTATGTAGCTTTGCGCGTGAGATGTGGTATGAAGATGGGCAGATCGAGCTATGCGATGTATCGATAATAGGGAAGCGGCGAGGGGATATATTTTTTATTTCTTTAGAGTTATATCCATAGCACGCATCCATAGTCCATACCATGCATCCACCCATATAAAAACACATCTTAGTTGAATCCCTTTCCACCAGAGCTGTGCTATGTGCACCAATGTACATGATTGGTGAATATCAAACGCATCCATAGTAACATCCCCCTTTAAAGGGCCGAGAATATTACGTCATTATTTTCAAGAATTGTGGGAGTGGTAATTTCTGTAACCTTTTAAAATTCAATCAGGTATTTTTAGGCCTTGTTAGTACTAAATATATCTGAGGTTAGTGAACCTCCAGCATTTTTGTATGAAACATTTCTGTTATATAATTATACACGTTTACTTATTTACGTTTCGTATACGTACACTTTACGTGTACATCTTATGTTGCTTGACTTTAAATCCAGGCTGTCAGAATGGCTATTGCAACGCTGCTTTTACAGTGTCAATAAATATGTTAGTAGGATTGACATTTAATGTGTATTTAACAATGTATTTGATTAATGGATATGTATTGAAAAGGACAATTAATTTAGATTTATAAGAACGTAATCTGACTTCACTATAATTTTAATTTGATGTAAGTTTTTGAAATGTATTATTAATTTTGTGGATATGCCTGTAAAGGTACAATTTAGAGACCATTTATTATATTGGCGATAACATCTGCAATGTAACCTAGATTGAAATTCGCAATAAAATTTATGATTTATGATTTATTTACTAAAGGTTTAACCGATCAAATTTATAATTAAGGTTAAAATAATTAAAAAATAGGTCATTCTCAGGGCACGTTATTGATATGTTATTCAAAGTGATTCCCCAAAGAGGTTTTGAGTTCCAAGTGGCGGTTCAAAGCCAGTTCAAAGGGTTTAATGTAATTTAATGTGATGTGCTAAGGATGTTCAATAATGTTCATATTAACAATGATGGCGTCTCTCCCAGAAGACCGAAGGCAAAACAAATAAGGTTAATCAAAATACTCTATGATAATGTAGAAGCCATAACACAGACTACATTTTGTTGAAATAAAAAAAAAAATAATGAAACTTGTATGTAATCTTAGAGTATACATAGAAAAATTTCTGCTAAGTATGTAATTTTACATTCGAGTTTAAAGAGAAAGAGAGAGAGAAGGAAAGAAAGAGAGAGAACTTTTTTGTGGTCGGAATATAATAATATATACACAGGGTGCAACCTGTAATATTAATATTTATTTTGTACGCTCAGTCAGGGAATCTGATTATGTTTGGAATGGGCTTTACGTGCTTTCCGAAGCACAGAATCATATTTTTTGGACTATCAGGGGATTCAGCTTACAATGTCCTAAACAAAAAAGGCAAAGTCTCATAAAGTGACATTTGTTCGACGAGTGCCCCACCGGAATTCAAACCCGGAACCTCCATAATGCGATTTGAGCATTTTACCACTCGACCACTTAGTCTGAATCTGTATAGTTATACAAGTGAAGGAAACTCGGTGTCTCCAAGGCGCCAGACGTCCGGACAGGTTAACATATCAATTGGTAATAATTTCCTACTTCGACCCCAGCTAACTCTCAAATGGCCAACTGCTAATACTACTTCAGTCAACTGTTTGAAAGCAATATTTTGGGGAAATATAGGATTGACAGGATGAATTTTATTTATATAAATTATTAGAAAACTAGTGCTTACGGTTTTTACCGTGGAAACGAGAGTTTTTTTAAAGGTAGCCTATGTTATTCTGATAGGCTATATTATCGTAAAGTTACATTAAGCGACATTTTGACTAATAATTATTTACGTCTTGAGTTATTCAAATAGATAGATAAATCAAAACATGAAAATTGGAATGAAAAAGCAAAATTGGCAAATAATTAAATACTGTTTTTTTTTTGTTTTGACTTCCTAATACATTGTGTTTCAATAATTAGGTACTAGGTACTAAACTCTGTGAATTAAAATGCGTTTAATACATTTTCCTAAAAAACTAAAATATGATATGTAAAAAAAATAATATCTGCAGAAATTAAACACAAAAAGATAGCAATAAAAATATTCCGGGAAACATTTATCCAAATATTTAAACTCGGAAATTCACATAAAACATGTTAAAATAGAATTTTCGCATCAAAATATTGAAACGGCCGAGAGCCGATCGTAATACCAAATTGATATTAGCCATCGAAACTCTGTTAATGTATTTTTGGACGCCATATCGGAGCGATAATTATTATTGAGTGGAATCTAATTATTGAATGTAATATTATTACAGAAAATACAGGATGTTAAGTGATAATATAGCCTGAAAGAACAGGATGTTTAGTGATAATATAGCTTAACTGAATGAAAGAATATGCTCTTGGTAACTAAGAATATTAAGATTTAAAACAGGATATATAAGCGTAGTATTTGGAAACCGGGATATTTGCCGTGAAAGTGAAGTGAAGTGAAAGTCTTAAAAAGTACCTATATGCTCTTGGTTTTGAGCATATAGGTACTTTTTAAGACTAGACAAGAAAGATTTTTCCGGAAATGGTATAAAAATTCATGGTTTCATAGAAAACAAGCAAGAACGAATTTCGTTGTTGTGGGTTCAATTCCCGCCGGTAGTTTTTGGTTGTTTAGTATGAATCTAAAAAATAAAAAAAAATGTACTCTCTAATATCTCCTCACAATATACTACTAATGAAAATATCGACTTTTTTATTTTCGTGTAAAGTGTTTTTGGGGAAGTTGCTTAAAATTATTGAATGAACAATACAATACAATACAATACAATACAAATATTCTTTATTGACCCAAGAACTTAAAAGTACTAATAAAATTTTACATAGTGAAACATAAGAAGCCAATAGGCGACCAAATGAACTTATATTATATTTTCAGTGCTTATTTGCTAAATTGTTATTTACACGTATTTACATCATGCATTCAGCAGCACGTCTATATGAAACCTTAACATTTTTGGTGAAACAAAAAGCAGGCAGCTGAAAAGATGAAAAACAAAAGGAGTAAGGAGTGAGAATTCGAGAACTTTATCAGAACTCAAATTGGAGAAATATCGACAAGAGTTGGCGCTGACAGTGACTTATTACTCGGAGCGGTGTGGTTTAAAACAAAAGCATAACGTTGAATATTTTTACTTGAAACCTACTCAATATTTATAAGACTTTCCCCAGTTTGGTTAGGACTTAGAACATTGCAGCTGAATCACCTGATTGTCCGTAAAGAAAGGAAAGGAAGGCACGTAATTATTATTTTTGAAATGAATATTATTAAAATGTTTTATAATCGATATTTTTATTTTAAGCTGATTCTTACACAAGGGTTTGTGACGTAACGTCGAAACCTCGAAATTAGCACACTTGTGCTTTTGCCTGGATTTCAGATATTTAAAAAAAAGAATTTTACCCTTTAGTGTTATGTAACATAAACCAAGTTACCTTACCGTAAATATTGGTACTAATCTAACCCACAGACTAGGTAGGTACATGGCAGATAATCCATATAACTGCATAAACAAACTAAGGAGTACTTTATTAATTTTTGTGGTACTTCTTGGCTATTAATTAATGGTATTCGATTTCAAACCCTCGCGACTTAGACCACGTACCAAAAAGGGTTTTAAAATAAACGCCTGCTTAAAGGAAGCTAAACCGTTGAAATTTCGGATATTTAATTAAACATTATGCGGATGAAAATATCAAATCCTTTAATTTAAGGTTAAGCTGCAACAAAGGCTGCAACGAACTATCCAAATTGAGTAAAGTTAGTACGTGAAATAAGTGATTTTTAACCCCCGACAAAAAAGAGGGGTGTTATAAGTTTGACGTGTGTGTCTGTCTGTGGCATCGTAGCTCCTGAACGGATGCACCGATTTTGATCTAATTTTTTTTGTTTGCAAGGTGTCACAAACGAGATTGTTCTTAGCTATGATCCAAGAAAATATCTTCAGCCATTAGAAGATTATCAGCTCTTTTCTAGTTGTTGAAAGGATCAAGTAACGGTTTTGTATCGGGGGTTATTCAATGTTTTAATTTAGTGTTATAATAACTATCTTTAAACTCCATTGTGCCACGTTGCTAATTGAGAAGAAAAATTCCTACGGGAAGCTGTGCTCGGAAAAGTAAAAAACAACGCAAGCGTTGCCGCGCGTTAACAGCTAGTCTTAAAATAAAACGATGAATAATAATAGTAACATTAATTTAAAAGCCACATGCACAATTTATCTCGTCTCACATTGAATAAATATTACTGAATTGTTAATGTTAAATAAATTCTTTTTAAGCAATAAAATGTTCTACAATTTGCCGATCCGTGGTTGATAATTGATGTTATTGAAATGTAAATTTATCTCAAACACGATAAAACGAAAATCATGTTGATAATATTTGCATGCGTTGACCAAACTGAAATCACGAAAACAGTATTTTTTCTGCTGCAAATAATATTAAGGAATATTTTTCTCCGCAAATTTAAATAGCTGATGACCTCTCAACACGCTAAGATAAACTTTATAAATACTATTGTGTGTAACAAATAATTAAATACAAAAAATAAGAAAAAAGGGTAACAAAAATCATCAAAATTGTATTTGTATGGTGACCACTCATTTTCCTAGATTTTTAATAATTTTGAAATGCAAAAGGCCGTGTGTAAAATCAATTATTAATGTGCCTCTCCTATTACTCTTAAAAAACGGTTTATAAAATTACTATCCTGCCTGCTACCTGCGGTGTTTCTTTAAACTTTTCTCGTAGAAATGAGATATTGGCTGCGGTGAAAAATAGCTTACCTATATGTTTCTTTCTCAGCTTTGAATCTATCTCCGTTCAAAAAAATCAGGCTCATCCGTTGCTTAGTTTCAGTGTGAAAGAAGGAAAAATAAACAAACAAACAAACACATTTTTACATTTATAATAGCAACAAAAATTTTTTGTTTCCCTCTCTTAATAATAGATCCTAATAAAGAAAAAAAGTCTTAATTTACCTTTTACTCGGTAGCATTTTATTAAACGACGTTTTAAATTGTAGGGTGCCACTCCTAGAAGTTACGAAATGAGGACAATATTATAGTCCGTCAAACACCTTCAAAACGTCGGCCAGATAAAAAGGGTTGTTCCTTCAAAAGGGTTGAAATGAGGCTAAGTAGGGCGGTCGTCGTCCAAAACTGTGTCCCTCACAGACATCTGCCTGGGCGTTAATGAATTAACTTTTGACAATGTGCCTTAATGTCGAGAATTTGCGTGGCTTCGGTAGGTCTATTTAATATTCCACAAATGTTACAAATCAACATTTTATTTACATTATAAGAAAGTGTAGAAATGTTAAATTATAAGAAACTAGCTTTTCGCCGCGGCTCCGCCCGCGTTAACAGTTTTTCCCGTGGGAATGAAGCATTTTCCCAAGGTAAAAGGTAGCATTTTCAGGGTGAATATGGTGAAAGAATTTTTGAAATCGGCACAGTATTTTTGTTTTATGATTTTATGCAAAATCTATACCTAATATGTTTTTTTTTTAAAGCTTATAACTTTATTCTGACTTTTAAAGCACGAAAAAAAAATTTCGGTTTCGCCGAGTGAAAAGTTTATTTCGCCCAAACAATATTGAAAACATTTTGGATTCTTATTTTTCTTAAAAAAATGTTATGGATGATGGATGACCGTGTTCTCAAGTGGTTGCAGTTTAACCTTATACCCTCAACATAAAGTCGAAAACGAATGCATTTTTTAAAGTTGTTTTGCCTTATAAAGGGTTAAAAAGGTAGGATATAACTGTACCCAATCTGTCCAAAACAATAAATATTAACCCAAACTAAACAATTACGTTTTCACTTACTCCAATTCTTGTAAAATCTAAAGGTGCAGAAGTGCTGATCTATCCACAGTTATGTAGTTTCTGTAAAACTTTATTTTGGTAGCCAGGGCCGGGTGTAAAAAATTAAACACGGTTCCGACTCTACGACTTCACGGAGTGTTGAGGGCGTAATGACGTAAAAAATGAGGCGTTCTGTTTCACCATTCTAAATAAGTTGGGGTAAGTACAGAGGTTAGGGCTGCCATGAGAAATTACATCGTGCCTTTTAGGGCGCGTTTAGAAGACGCGCGAGGCCGACGCGCGTCGGACGCGCGTCGGCCTCGCGCGTCGTCTAAACGCGCCCTTATGTGTCGACCAAGTAAGTAATGTTGTGAACAAATTTATTTTGAAACGAAAATACCTACTAATATTTTTTTTTTGTTTAAGAGAACTATGAATACCTACCTACAGGAGGTTTTCATACATGAGGGGGTGAAGAGTAACGTTTTGTTCCCTGTAATTATGGTGTAATTTTCACAGTAAGGTGAGAAATTGACGTTAACTCCTTTTATATGAAAACGTTCGTCTTTACAAATTTTTCTATAAGTTCTATAATAATTAAACGTATGTTTTGCATCAATATTATAATCGTGGAAAATAACATTGAATAAAAAAAATAAAAGCCCCCTCCACAAAACCGTTACTTGATACTTTCAACAAGCTAGGATGCCACAGACTCAGACACACACGTCAAACTTATAACACCCCTCTTTTTCGTCGGGGGTTAAAAACATAATGAAACCTTTAAAAAGAAACATTATTTATTTTTAACTTCAGCCTTAGCACTGTCAACTACTGCCACTTGATCTATTTTTCTGTCATGCTGAAAAAAATTTGAAGTTACTGTTTTGCATTTTAAAACTCATGAAGAATAAAAATGATTTGAAAACAACCACCGAAAATGAGAGAACACGTTTGGTTTACTGCTTTGGTTGCAGTGGTTTTATGTGACACGTTTTGTAAAGTTTGTGAGTATTTGATAGCTCGTAGTGAGTGCCGACTTATTCTCCAAGGTTTCTTTGTCATTATTGCGCCTACTTGTGCTCGAACGTTTCGGAACCTATTCCTGCGTATCTGACCGCTTTAACATTTCCATCATTCAACCGAAAGACGTCTATTGGTAGACAACGCTTCCCCCCAAATATTTCTGAAATAGTTGGTAGTGTGGCTATTGATTTGGCGTATTCAAAGAGCGCAATTGCTTAATCGGGTGAGGTGGTCTGGTGAAAATAATTGACAAAACATATTTTGCTACATAAGCACGACACAACACATTTTTTTCTTAAAGTAAAGCACTGGGCACAATTTAAATTATGTGATTTATTGCAATCAAGGATCGGTGGTGTGATCGGTGGTCTCTGACCATGGTTATTTCATACGAAAACTCAATTTTTCTGTTGTAAAATGAATCATCCTTAGGAATATAAAGTAGATTCAGAATTTCACACACCTAGTGAATATAAGAAGAAATTAAACTTAGTTGATTCCAATGAATTTTGAATACTTAGAATTAGATTTGGAAATTATAAAAGTCTATGTTTGTTTGAAGCTTTCGCGCTAAGAACACATTTTTTAAAATAAAAGTATGTCTAATTGTGAAGGAGATAATATTTGATTTGATTGTATTTACAGATGCTCAAAGTGACGATGTAGCTTTACAAGTCGAGCCGGCGGTGGTGAATTACCCCTCTAAAGTGAAGATAGTCACACATCGCGAGATTAACTGCGAGCATTTCTCTGATTACGCATCAAAATGCGCAATGAACGCTGCGCTAATGTACAATTCTAACAGAAAGTCGCCGCCGCTGCCGAGCAAAATTTATGATTGGTGCAAGTACGACTTTCTTCTTTATCCTTAGTTAAGAGCCCATTTTGTGTCCCTGTCGAAAGGCCCGAGCCTACACTGTATCTGGGTCTTAGTAGAATACGTTGGCTCACACAACCTTTGAATTTCTTAGCAGGGGTGTGCAGGTTTCCTCACGATGTGTTCCTTCACTGTAAGATCGTCAAATAAACGTTCATATGATTTTGAAAACCAAAAACACATTGGTACGTGCTTAAAATCCGGCCCTAGCTTTTTTAACTTCTGACGCTCGAAGCTCTTAATTATCATCCTTTATTTTAGAAATTGTTGCTATAGCCCATACAACAGCCACTTGCTGGCTTTGTTGGATATGCTCTGAAGATTTTTGAATGTAGGTAGCGTAAGATTAATGTTAAAATTTCAAAGGGGGCCTTTCTTTTAATAATGATGGTAGATAAGTAGATAGCTCTTAAAATCCTCAACATCATTATAGTAATGACTTCTTAATTAATACTTACAAATGCGTAAAGTAACCATACAATATTCTTTCAACAGCACACATTTTCCTCTCGTTTTATCCATTTTGTTAACAACAGACTCGGATTAATGATTATCCTTTTTCACGTCAGAGCAATCAAATACTTAACCAGCTGTGCTATGGAGTGGAACATGGATTGTCGTGACGTCACAGACAGCCATTTCAATGAGGAGAGCCTCAACGGCCACTCCTACGTCGTACACAATATTTGTGATGACAAAAGCTTTATTGAAAGTAAGTTGGATTCTAGGTAAAATCTTTACATTTGATTTAATATAGGAACAATACACGAACGCCGCTCAAAAAACGGCACCGTCAAAATTACGCAAAAATCATGGTCTAAGAAATCAAGGTCTAACCATTAGACCACGTGACTGACACGAGCCTACGTCATTTCTACGTTATTTCGCCTATTCATCCTTGTCGAATGCGTGTAATAGACAAGGATGAACAGCGCAAAATGACGTAGGCTTGTGTCAGTCACGTGGTCTTACGGTTAGACCTTGTTTTCTTAGACCATGGCCAGAGTCAAGCATGGAGCAGATCGTCTCAGTCACCAATCGACAGCGCAGAGAGTAAATAAATTAAAATGAAAAAGTACTGTTTAAATAATGGTGGCAATAGCTGACTTTTTTAACCCAGGAGATCCTAGTTATTTATGAGATGACTAGATTCTGGACCACAAACATATAGTCATCGATTCGCAAAGAAAAAGTTAATTGTTTACCAACAGAGTGCTGTTAGAATTATGTATATTCTGCGAGTTACTAAGCTCTGAAATTTGTCATCATTTGATAAATGAAATTTCAAAAACATTACTTATAATTTTTTACTTTTTATTTTGTTTTTTAATACAATTTAAATGTTTTTTATTTCTTTATTGTCTTCCTTTTCTACTTTTTTTATTTCGAGTCTGCCCCCCCTGGTAAGAGACGTGGCTGTAATAAAAAATTATGATGAGAAGTGCGATCTACAGAGGAGAACAGACTGGCAGATGGTCAAATGGACAGAATGACATACAAAAGCATTTTTGCCTAAGCTGAAACTATGACACTTTGCTCGCGCTTGAGTTCGCTCGGTCAATTAAAGACTATAATATCTCCATTTGTATCTATCTATAGTTGTATTGTATGGTATTGACTCTTTTATTCTTAATCCGTTTCATTTTAAGGGTATATGGATTTAGCGGAATGCGTGCAAGGAACGGCCAAAGAGTGGGAGATTTGTTATACAAATTTCAAGAACCTGGTTGATGGGTTCAAAAAGAACACGTCATCGGATTGGACGCACTATGAAACGCATTTTCATCTTTGCTGGTATGTTATTATTTTTTATCGTCACAATCGTTGTTTCCGGGTAGCTTCCTACTGGCACAGGTGGTGGTCGGACACTTCATACAGAAAACGCGTTTTGACAACCTACTGGCTTTAGGAATAACAACTGAATATCAATTACAAATGAAACACTGAAACGCTATACAGAACACCCCTAAGCACCTCCACGGGGTGCGGGGCGTGGGGGCTCGGGCGGGCGGGGAACTCATATTGGCGCGGGGGGGTGAGTGTCCTTTCTGTACGGGTTACTACTATTATTTTCTTCTGTGCTATTGGTCTAAAGTTCAGATTAGACTCTAAACTGACGGAAAACGAAGAAATCTCAGTACCAAATCAGTGAAGTGTTGATAGGATCGCGTCGCCTTATATTACGTCTCTATACCACAGATTAATGAATAGTTCTATACTACCAAAAATAAAATCTTTCTCACTCTTGTATATTGTTAGCAAAAACATTTGAAAACATAAAGTTCTATAAAATTTGTATATTCATTGCCTCTGAGAGGTTATCAAAATCATGATCATATTTGATTATGACTAATTAATTACATTGAACTTTTGAAAGGGATTTCCAGAAATTGTGAAAAAGTATTTCCTGTCCTGATTGATCAGCAAAATATAAGGGTAAAGAATATTTGTATTTGTAATTTCCAAGCAAGCAAACGCGCAATAGACGTATAGATGTTAGGTAGTTTATTATCACAACCCGTACGCTAGCGAGGCGGGTCCGGGATCGCAGTTGTTTTTGGTATGACGTCGGGAACCACAAGGCGGCGTCCTTCGTACCATATTACCGGGGTAGTCAATAGCAACAACTATGATCCCCAATCCTTCGGCTAAGCAGTGAACTATCAGAAGGTTGTCTACCATAATCTCTAATAGCCGTCTTTAACGTTATATAAAATTTGAGTTTGGCTAATAAATGAACAAAACATTAATTGATTCTGTGGCGGCACGAAGTTCGCCGGGTCCGCTAGTATGTTATAAATCTATTCATGTGTTATATTATTCTGCAGTGGTCGAGCGAAATTTCGTCGCTGTGTCCTTGACCTCACCTTTGACAGTAGAAACAAGGCTTGCACTCATCATCAAGCCATCACGCTGCAGAAGTTTTCTGTCATCATTTCAGAAGGTGATGTGTATCAGGTAAAATCACTGATGATCATCATCTATACTAACATTATAAAGAGGAAAATTTGATTGTTTGTTTGTTTGCATTGAATAGGCTCCGAAATTATGTTTGTTGGGAAGGTACACTATCCGCTAGGGTGGAGCGCTCAATGTATGAAAAAAAAATTTTATCTTAATTCTTTTTTCGCGGGGATTTTAAAAGTTGCCTTTAGACTCATACATTTTAAATTCCAAATATTATTCAAATCAATCTATTAGAAGTACTGCCCCAAGGACATTGAGTTTTGGAAAAAAATAAAAATTCATCAAGTTTTCATAAGATCAAAACAAAGCAAAGTAGCTAACTTTTCTTAAGGTTTTAAGTTAAAATCAGTGTTAAATATACCCAAAATTTTATATATATTCATAAATGCCTAATTAAAGCCAGACCAGGAAAATAAAAAACCTCGCCAAAGTGCGGCATTTCAGTGGAACTAAATTCATAGTGGAATTTGTTGCCATAAATATAAAAATAAACACGTGGCACCCCCAGAACAGGTTTTTTATTTTTCTGATCAGGCTTTAAGTTACAAAATGCTTGAAAAAGTTCGAAAATCACCATTTTGGCGTGAAATTGGCGTAAATTACTAGAGTAGAGTAGAATAGAGTAGATAGATCGCGCGCGAAGTGTACCTACCCCCATTATTGCTTGCGAATTGAGAGGCGAGAGGTATAAACCTTGGCTTAGCCAGAGTGTAAAACCTAGCAAAATCCATCTAAAAACTTGAAAATATTTGCAAGTAGTAAAAGTCTACGCTCCTAAGTGTTTTTGCATCAAACAACACTCAGCCGCATTGCATTTCAGGCGCAAAACATCTGTTACATAGAGTGATGCTGTCTCGATATCTGCCGGACAGGGTAAAGCGGGTGATAGACCCGGTGATAAGACGTAATCGGTTTTTTGGCCACTATAAAAATATATTGATTGCAATGTTAGCGGACCACCGAAAGCACAGCAAAGGAATTGCTCTCGGAAGAATTTTGAAGATTCGCGAGCGATCTGGCTTTATTCTATTGCGAGTGTTTAAATTACCCCAGTTAATTATTCAAGCCCAAGATTATATTGATCTCACACAATGGGATAGGGCTACGGAACCACCTCTAACTAAAAATGATCCCCACCGATATGATTTTAGAATCTTTCGTAGGTGAAAGAAAGTATTATGGCCACGAAAATGTTAGCAATCTTCCGTGACATGCAATGTCACACTCAAGCGACCGAAAGAAAGATGTATAAAACTGGTTACAGAATCTTGATTAATAAGAAGGGAAGGATGGATCAGAAATAAGCTGGATTCATTCCGAATTATGACCTATTTCAATACCAATAAAGATTATAAAGTAGAGGAATTTATGCACTTTTTTGTAATTTTTGTATGATAATCCCAATTAACAAATTAATAGTAAATGTATCCTATTATAGTTTAATTGTGTTTTATGTGCTATGGTTTAGATTTATTATAATAATAAAACCGCCCTGTGGTTTATTTTTTATGTTTTTATTAACCCAGTTTTTTTCAGAATTTTCCTAAGATTCAAGCCCTTTGGGGCAGTACTTCCACCAATTTAATGAAATAGGTGTCATAATAACTTTTGATCCTATTACCAAGAAGCAACTTTCAAACCATCCGCCATTTCAAAAATCGACAAAAATAAAAAACGCTCCACCCTACTATCCGCGGGTAACACAGTCTATATTTTCCTTACTAAAACTCCAATAATGTAACCTAAGGTGTAAAAAACTTACCTAAAATATGCTTAACAATTTAATAGGATCCAAAACTACCACATAGTGTAGCACGATGGTGTAGCATCATTTCAAATATCTTTACAGTAATAAAGTGTCTTAATGATACGTCAGCCTATTTTCTCTGTGGGTTCTGCTAAATTGGTACGTATAATAATTTTCCTTCGGGCATTTGGAGTACTATTGTACTAGCGTAGCGTACTTGTACGTAATACCTTAATGCTTTCAGATGGTTACTTTTCAGGATTGTGACTTCAACATGATCTACGGCAATTGTCCTGGTGGTGACCCAAGGCCGCCCTTCAACTCCTTAGGTCTTGAAGACATTGGAGTACTGAGGGCCAGCACCGAACCCACAACCCTTGCTACAGAATCGTACGAAGGACTAAGCAACGGTGACAAAGTGAGACCCGATATATACGGTTCTTTGATAATTATGACCATTTTCAATGTGATTTTGTTACATTTTTAGTTTTGTATGTCTAAATATATAATTGTATTTTTCTTTTAAAATTGTATCTTTAATAAATTGTATTTGAATTTGGTTTAGTTTGTTGTTTATTTTTTTTTCTTTAGTGATCAAGGCTTGCGATGGAGGAATGACGGAACAAAATATTTCTCTTACGATAGTTATTGGTTATGTGCTGATTTCTGTAGTACGAGTATTTTCCTTTGCTCTTGCAATGAATATATAATTTGAGAAACTTTATTCAATTTTCATTTCATTTTTATTTTTACTGTTTATAAATCGAATTTAAAAATGTAAATAATTGAGTTTGGACAGGGATTTGAACCCGTATCTCCTTGGCTATCCGGGCTATATAGGCGCACTACCAATGCCAATCTTCAGACATTTGAAGATTATCAGCTCCTATCTAGAAGTTGAAACGATCAAGTAACGGTTTTGTGGCGGAGTTTTTTTTTAATTTACTATGGAAAGCCAAACTTCACTCACGTGACCGGCCACTTTGTATGAAAAGTTGAATTTTATTTTTGAGATTTAAAGCTATGTTTCTTAATGAAATTTATTCACTTTCATGAGTACTGCCACTGTGTTGCGAATGAACAACCAGTTAAATTTCAAAAAATGTGTATACAATCGTACAATAGATTTTGGGAAAGAACATAGGCTACCTTTTACCGCGGGAAAATTCCACATTTCCAAGGGAAAAACTGTTAAAGCTAGTATAATAATACAGGTTTATACAGTCGCAAGTTCCTAAAGGTCACTCTGATGACCTCGAATACTACCCGATATTACACGCCTTGTTTGAACGGGCTTGTTTCGGGTAACCCTTATCCAATTACATTATCTTGAACATTTACTAACTCTAATATACGTACATAGTTTGTTGTTGTTAAATAGTAAATAATAGTGAGTTTTGATTCCCGAACAAGGAATATAAATAAACGTCTAACTATCTGTCTGATTAAACTATGAGCTATTAATGATGATGTGATGATTGTCAATGAAAAAATCATGTGAATGCGTGATGGTTTTTTTTAGGAATTCCCCTTTTAAAATTACGTTTAAATACCCATTACCTGTGTTGTTTTAATACCCAATCCATCCGACAAAGCTCGAAGAATAGCTAAACTAAAGTGGCAATGGGCTGGGCACATTGCACGTAGAACCGACGGCCGTCAGGGCAGAAAGATTCTTGATTGAAGACCACGTCTTGGCAAGCGTAGCGTGGGACGCCCCCCTGCAAGATGGACTGACGACCTGAAAAGGGTGGCTGGCGGTGGCTGGATGAGAGCAGCGGAGGATCATGTATTGTGGCGCACACTTGGGGAGGGCTATGTCCAGCAGTGGACTGCTACTGGCTGATATAGACATGTATATGGATGGCCGAGCGCTGGAAGACGTATTGTGGACAGGCCCCCCACATACCACCACAATTATCAGTACTGCTTACCCGCAACAATCTTATCAGCTTCCCGTGACCCTCTCTAGATCGTCGGTCCACTTTAGAGGCCTGTCCACGGTACATCTTCCGGCGCTGGAGCTATTAGAGTGTGGAGCGTGCTAAAGATTTACACATAGATATATGCATTCGAAAACATTACCTTCATTTTATTCACCAGTTTATAAAATCTGAATTTTTATGTAAATTCCATCTAAAGCCCGACCAGAGAAATAAAAAACCTTGCCATATTGCGGAATTTCAAGGGAACTAATTTTATAAAGTTTGTTGCCATAAGCACAAAAATATTCATGTGCATCCCCAGAGCAAGTTTTTTATTGCTCTGGTCAGGCTTTAAGCACATATAAGTCAGTTTGGTCAACTAAGGCCTATTTACCAAGTTAATTGTCTATTTACCAAGTCAAATATGGACTGTTGCTAGTTAGTATTATTGGCAAAGTGGCGAATAATTTTAAACTCAAACGTAAAACAATAAAACAAAAAGTAATTCGTTTGTGGTGGAAGGTATAATATAATTTCATAAAATCTAATTCAAAATGCAAACGGCTCGAGGTAGCTCTTATTTGCATGGTATTATGGCTGGCTTATGCGGAGTAATGCGGCTGGGTAGGTAACTGGGAGATATTTATTTTTGTATTACTTTTCGGATCTAAAAATAAATTCGTTTACTACTCGTATAATATAAGCAGCTGATATCGTGTTTTTGTAAATGTAAAGTGTGAAACGAGAGCCAGCCTCGGTTTAAGCAAAACTTGTTATATTAATAACTTTTGATCACGAGCTTTGACGTCAAAGAATGGTTGAACTGACTAAAAATCTAACTTCGAACAATAAATATTGAATTTGATTTTAAAGTTGAATATTTAATAGAAAATTTAATTAAATTGTAATGGACATAAACTATTTTATGTATAAATTAAACATAATTTATTTTTTGCAGTTAATTTTAAACATGTGTGGACTGTTATTTAATACTATATAGTGCCAGGCAGGGTCGCCATATAGGGTGGAGCGTAGAGAGGCGAATGAAACCAGCGGATGCGTGATTAAGACTGACTGTATAATGAGTAATAGATGCTTAAATAACATAGATTATTAGGTATTACGTACTGCACTATACTAAATAATCAAGTTTTATTTATTTTATCACCATTAGCATACAGTTTTTACATTATTGAAACCCTCAACCCGCTTCATCTTTTCTGAGCGCTATTTTCCTACCCACAGGTTGTCCGGTAGAGATAGCTACCTTAGCAATAAGGCTGCCTTTTGTCTCATTTCATTTATTATATTTTGTTGTTTGATTTCTTGTGTACCGTGTATTTTGGTGTCAATAAATTATATTGTTTTGTATTGTATTGTATTACATGAATGTGCCGGTATCCTACCACACGCCGGCCCAGTAGCCCAGGTGGCCGAGTGCGATTTCGGCACTGGTTTTATAACAAATGGCCGAGCCATGCTACAGCGCTTAACTAGCTCACCATTCGCATAGTTTTGATTCCCGTTATTCGAAAACTTTGTTATTGTTATCTACAACTGTTATACCTTTGGCTGTGTTCGTAGTTTACAATGACACAATCGAATTTATTTATTTTTTGAATTATTGACCTATGCTTGTCTTGAAAAGGTACGACCAATCAAGCTTCACCGGACTTGATACAATCCAAAAACTATTTATTTTTGTTGCACTTAATATTTCTTCATTATCATTGTTTTTGAGACTCATTTATTAGGCGACAACATGCAACAGTGTATGCTGCGAAATCCTGTGGTATGCTACAAATTGAAAATATTTTCGGAATTAACATCCCTTCAGGTAACAATGCCCGTACCCGCCGGCGGGGGCGCGGCCAAAATTCAAACTAATATATAGATGGAGCCCTTCAGGCATCGTCTCCTTCACGATGTTTTTCAATATCAACGCGCTAGGCCGTGGTCCGAGGCTCCCTTGAGCCGCCCCTAGACGCGTTGGTACATGACTACTTTGGGGTAGAACCATCCGCTAACTGCAAGTCCGGTGAAGCTTGATTCGTCGTTCTTTTTCTACACAAGTATAGGTCAATTAAAAAAAAAAAAAAAGAACCCCCGACACAAAACCGTTACTTGATCCTTTCAACAACTAGAAAAGAGCTGATAATCTTCAAATGGCTGAAGATATTTTCTTGGATCATAGATAAGAACACTCTCGATTGTGACACCTTGCAAACAAAAAAAACTAGATCAAAATCGGCGCATCCGTTTGGGAGCTTGGGAGACAGACAGACGTCAAACTAATAACACCCCTCTTTTTCGTCGGGGGTTAAAGAAAGAAAGAAGAATCAACATGCTGTAGCCTATTTTACGCCGAGGCAACATCTTGGTTAAATATTTTTCAAAGCATCTTACTGAAATTATTTGATCATCAGTTATTTATAGGGAAAATAAATCATTTACTTTTGTGATTCATAAGTAAAATACACAGTTGTTACAGAAATTAAAGTCCAATTGTGCTCTGCCTAACGACGACGTACAAAGGTAAGAGATTACATAAATTATGTTAACATAAGTCATTATTAACAGCTCATACATGTCCCCACCGAGGGGCTCGAGCCTAACCCGAAAACAGGGTGTATAGGCCTTAGTCAACCACAGTGCGGGTTGGTATTAACATTAGTCAACATAAGTAAAAAATATACTGATTAATTAAATTCATCATGCAACAATATTCCACAAGTAATTAAAATTACAGACCATCTTTTTCGAGTTAGCATTATAGGTATATAGTAGCGATTGTTTTACCAAAAGCAGTTGTACAATATGACTTATGTTTCCAGAAATCTATTTATTGTCCTCACTAAAGAAAACAAATAAAAAAGATTTCTTATCGCTATTACAAACAAATAAATCAGACTCCCAATTAATACAATTTATACAGCCAGCTTTGCATTTTAGCAGACAGTATCCAAATTTAAGGACACCTTCCAACCTGCTCATTCAAATTCCGATTTACCGTATAAATTCACAGAATTCAAATTTAGCTGTTTGTTAGTACACCTATTTACATATGGTTTAGATATGACTCCAGCATAACTAATTACTTAGTAGTACTTCATATTTTAGGCGTTGTTTCAATTGCAAGTGATTGCGTGATATAATAATAAGAATAAGAAGAAAGAAATCCGTGATAAGTTAAGGCAATTATTATCCACTCTACTTTGTTACTTTGTTTTAAATAATATCGAAAAAAAAAAACAGTAAGGGTAAAGTCAAAGCTAAGAGCGAAACGCGGTTTTCCCTAAAGAAATAAAAATTGCAATTTCGTTATTTTCAAAGAGATTTGAAGAGCGGCTCTTCAAATCTCTTTGGTTATTTTGGTGATTTTCCCACCTCTCTGGTCAAAACAAAAGTCAATCATACTCTTCGAAAAAAGCAGGTTATATTTTACAGGTACAATATTGTATGATCTTATGTGATCTATCTTTAGTAAGTAATTCAAGAGCCCTATGTAGGTAAGTTCTTCAAATTCAATTACAATTATATCGATTTTAATGTATTTTAACTAGCTTTCCGCCGTGGCTCCGCTCGCATTAACAGTTTTTCCCGTGGGAATGAGGCATTTTCCCGCGGTAGAAGGTAGCCTATGTTACTCAGGGTAGTGTAACTAGTAATATATTTATCTGTGCTCAGGGTGAATGTAGCTTTCTAACGGTAACACACAAAAATACAAATCTTTCTTCTTTATAATATTAGTATGATTATTATTATTAGTATAGATTAAAAAAATTCTAAATAAGTACGGGTACAGGCAAAAACAGCTGTTGGAGCTGAAAAAACTTTAAAACTAACAGAGTCATTCGCCTTATAAATGACAAATAACAAAAAACTAATAACATCAACTCTAGTGTCAAAAGAGCTCATCCCAATAAATTCTCGTTTCCATTTCGCTGCAGAAGTGTTTATGGCAAAAAGTTTTAGGTTTGAGCAGAGCTTTTTCCGCCAGCGTTTCACTGCCGCTAGAACTCAGAGCTTTCAAAAGCTTTTTGCATATAAACTTTCTCTTGAAGCGTTATACTTCTAGGATTTAAACTAATTCATGTTTTTATATGTTTTACATTTTGAAGGCAAACCTGCTTCACAGGTAAATAAATAATTAATATAAATTATATTCAAATCTATTTAAATTTAATGATAGTTTGTGAGTAGAAATATTCGATTGACTATTGCGGTAAAAACGAAATTTTTAGGTATCTTTTAATTTTCATTTATGTCAGTCATTACACATGTATAATATTATTGAACAAATGAAACTTAACAGAATGCTTTATGTTCTAAAATAAATTTGGAGGTAGAGAAAACAAAAGTGTTTTACAAAAAAAAATGTAAGATTTTAAATATAGATTGTAATTTTTATTTATGTTAAAAACCTAGATGCCGTTTACTTTTGAGCTTGACTCTTAGATTCAATGCTCATTCACAACGTGTAGTAGTATTCAATGCAAAAGTATGCTTTAGAATTGTGCAAACTGGACTGCATTTTTCAATACAGCCAAGCGTTGCATTTTTTGCTTCACACGAACAATTTTACCAGAGCTCGTCTATATGCAGTTTGCTTTGTTCCCTCGCAGTTCACTCAGTAAGGCTCTCTACAAACGAGCGGCATTTTGTCAATTGCAGCCGCCAATGGCGGCCATCAACGCATCGACGAAAAAAAATCAAGCTGAAAAGGTTTTAATTCGAAGTAAGATTTTATAAACCATTTTTTGACGTTTTGACGTAATGGTAAGTATAAAAAAATACTGATACTGAGCAAGTATAAAATCAATAATTTAAAGAGGAACGTCGTCAACGGCACCCGTCAATATAAGAAATATAAAAGAGAGATAAGATAGACAAGCAAAACAAGATGGACGGAATAGAGAAAATAGAACAGATATTAAAGATAGACAAGATAAATAAGATACATATCAGGCAACGGCTACAGTAAATGGTAATGTTAAAAGTGGGCTGATTTCCGCAAGTCCTTGTTTAATTTGCCTTTTTTGCGTATGGGTGGGATTGCTACTCGAGCCACCCTGTAAAACACAAACAAACATAGCTACAGTTAACAAAGCGCTGTTCGTCTGTAAGCAGCCTGGCATTAACAGCTGCCGCCGACGGAGCCGCGCCTGTCGTTTGCCGTCGGCACATAGTCTAAAAAAACGAGGTCTTCTACTCGGACTGTCAAACTTGACACAAGCCTACGTCATCATGCTGTTCATCCTTGTTGAATGCGTATTATTCGACAAGGATGAACAGCAAATGACGTAGGCTTGTGTCAAGTCACTTGGTCGGAGTGTTAGACGGCAGCCGTTGACGGAAGACGATACTTGCCGTCGATGCATTGACAGCAGCGTCGGCAGTCGATGACATGTGGCAACGGCAGCAGTTAACAATGCGCCGCTCGTCTGTAAGCAGCCTTAACGTATTCCCGACTTGTGTTGCCTATCTTTTGCAGGCAGATCGTTATTTAGATGAAATTCTCTAGCTAATACGTGAGATTTAACTTTCAGCATCTAAATATTAAGAAAAATGCTGTTAATTTTTTTTTTAATATTAATAAATATAAAAGTTAAATAAATGGAGAGTACCTTAATAATAATGTATTGATTGCTATAAAAAAACATGTGTATTTAAAAAAAATAAGCATGTTTTTTGATGAACAAATAATAATAGTGGTATGTAAAGAATGCTTAATTTTTCCAATTTTACTCCATATGTTTTGCAGATCAATGAATATAAATCAGAATGTAGAAAAAAAACATTTATTGAACGAAGAAAATGAAATTTGGTCGCGGTTGGTGAGCTTACAAAGTGTGCATTCTTCTGTGAAGAGCAAATTAAAAGAGCTTTTTTGTGGTTGAGTGAAGTTGCATTGTCCAACAATACAGCAAAAACATTTTATCCAAAAGTTGAATTATAAATTCTTTGAACCCTTCGAAAATGCTGACTTAGTACGGATTGGTCAACTTCACCACAAACTTTGAATTTCTTCGCAGGTTTGTGCACTTGAGCAGGTTTCTTCACGACATTCACCGCAAGAGTGTAGAATAAACGTAAAAATTAATTAAAAAATTGAAAATAAATTGGTGCGCGCCTAGGTATGAACCTACGACTTCCAAATGGAAAATAACGATCTGTCTTATGTTAACATAAATGGGGCGTAATAAAGAAAATAAACTTCGATTTCAACAAAAAAACGATATATTCTTTAAGCGGTTACAATGTACCATATTGAATGACAAACGAATAGTGGGGATAAAAGATTGTACTGTGCCGTAGCAAGGCGAGAAGCGCCTGGCAAAACGTTACTGCAATCAAGCACATGAACACGAGTTTTCTATAATTTGTAAGGCGTTATGAGCCGCAACATCTTCCCGCCCCGTTGAAAATCTTCTTTTCAACTCTTGAAGTCCTCATCAGATGGCAACGGACATAATCGCACCAATGGCCTTCGCACACATCCTCTAGCAGTGTTGATGTCGGCTACCCTGACTATTCCATCTGGACCAGGAAATAATCGGACGACTCTTCCTAGGCGCCACTGTAGCGGCGGAGCGTTATCCTCTTGCAGCAAGACCAAATCTCCCAGGCTCAGCTTCGCAGTGTTAGTTTTCCATTTCAGTCTTTGCTGGAGCTCGCAGATATATTCCTTTTGCCAGCGCTGCCAAAAGTCTTTACGAATTTGCTCCAAGCGAACATAACGTTGAAAGTCGGTTCTAGTGCTATTTTGTAAGGTCGGTGGCGGCAGTGCCGTTAGCGGTCTCCCTATGATAAAATGCCCTGGGGTGAGGGATAAGAGGTCATTTGGAGAAGATGATAAGGGATACAAGGGACGGCTGTTAAGAATAGCCTCCACTTGCGCAAACAACGTTGAAATCTCTTCATACGTTAAATGACTATTTCCCATGACGCGTTTTAAATGAAATTTAGCAGATTTTATTCCGGCTTCCCAAATCCCTCCGAAATGAGGAGCGTAAGTAGGCGTGAAAGTAAACTTAATGCCTTGTTGATTTGCAAAGTCAGATAAAGGATCAATATTGCACTTTAAAAAATCTCCGATTTCTTTTGCAGCAGATACAAAATTACGCCCGTTATCGCAGAATATCTCAGATGGTTTACCCCTGCGAGCGATAAAACGCCGAAGCGTCATGACAAAAGCATCCTTTGATAGATCAGTAACACCTTCAAGATGTATGCATTTAAAGCGCAAACAAATAAATAGGCATAAGTAACATTTAATTAATCGACTTCCACGTCCCTTCCGATTTAAAATATGAAAAGGGCCGGCAAAATCGAGTCCCACCGAAATAAACGGGAAGTCTGGAGTGATTCTTTGAACAGGTAAGTCACCCATCTTCGGTTCTAAAGTTTTGCCGCGTAGGCGTCTGCATCGTACACATCTATTTACTGTGCGCCTAGCAAGGTGCCGTCCATTGACGGGCCACACGGTCTCTCTAACTGCAGCTAATAACAACTGAGGTCCCGCGTGCATATTATGTAAGTGCTCGCGCTCGAACAACAATCGCGTTAAATGATGCGACGCATGAAGAAGAATAGGGTGTTTCTTTTCATAAGCATAATCCGATGCTTCGATTCGTCCGCCTACTCGAATTATATTAAAATTGTCCGTATCTAAAAACGGAGATAACGAAAGGATTTTAGATTTACAGCGTAACGGTTCGGTTTTAATCAATAAAGCGTATTCCTCTGTAAAAGATTGACTTTGAGCCATAGCACATAGTTTATGAAATGATTTTTTTAACTCGTCTATAGTCAAACAGCCTGTAAGTTTATTTTGTGGGTTTTTTACATTAAATATAAATCTTCTAACGTAGGCAAAAGATCGTTGTAGTTTAGTCAGTGTAGAATAATTTTTGAAATTTATTAACGGTTCCGTAACTTTAACCGGGTTTGATTTAATTTCTGGCAAGTCCTGTAAATTACTTTTATTAAGTAACGGCCATTCAGAATCCTCTTTATACAGAAAGCTGGGCCCAGACCACCATAGCTTTAAAGAAACCAGCTTGCTGGCATCTGCCCCCCGAGAAATTAAATCAGCCGGGTTGCAATCTGTGGGCACGTAACGCCATGACGAAGGCTTTGTGGTTTCACGAATTTCGCTGATACGATTGGCTACAAAGGTCTTTAATTTTTTAAAATCGCTATTTATCCACGCTAAAACTATACTTGAATCGCACCAGTAAACAATACGCGTCAGCTGATGCCGCAGAGAGTCGGTTACGGATTGGCTTAATTTAGTAGCTAGTAACGCTGCGCACAACTCGAGGCGCGGCATTGTTGTAGGCTTCAATGGAGCTACTTTTGACTTGGCGCATAACAAATTAACGGTGACGTGGTTATCAGCGTCTATTGACCTTATGTAGATACATGCACCGTAAGCGCGCTGAGATGCGTCGCTAAAAATATGCATTTCTATTTGGACCGGTGAATTACAAAGAATAAATATTGGTATTTCAAGACCTTGTAATATTTTGCAAAAACTTAATCCAATCGTCCTTTATACCGTTAGGTACAGATTGATCCCAATCAAGTTTTTGTTGCCATAATTGTTGTAAAATTATTTTTGGTTGAATAATAATCGGACTTAAAAGACCCAATGGGTCGAATATTTTAAACGAGCTAGACATGATAGACCTTTTAGTTATTTTGTCATCTTTAATAAAATCCATTTTAGTAGGGAAATGAATCACATCTTTTGTTGGATTCCAACCAAGTCCCAGAGTGCTGGAGGATTCACTAATTGTCAGGTTATCTTGTGTTGTCAATTCTGAATCAAAAAGTGTGGATAAGTTGCTTTTATATTTACGCAGGTTGAAGCAACCTTCGCGCAACGCTTCCGAAACTGCAGTTTTGATATAACGTAGCTGTGACTCATCATCACAACCGGTAATGAGGTCATCGACATAATAGTCATTTTGAATGATATTTTTTATCAAAACATCGCTTTGTTCCTCCCCCAATTGCCATAAACAGCGTGTACTTAAATAGCTCGCACTTGCGGTGCCGTAAGTGAGAGTATTCAGCTGCAATGTCCTAATTGGCTGATCTTCGCTCTCTCTCCACAAGATAAGCTGGAGGTCGCGATCACTTTCATGTACTTGCACCTGGCGGTACATTTTTTCAATATCGCCAGTCAGTAAAAACTTATATAACCGCGCTCTTATCAGAATGGAGAATAATGAATTTTGAACATTCGGTCCTACCATTAAAATATCATTTAGCGAATAACCAGAAGAAGAGGGAGCTGAGCCATCAAAGACGACCCTCAGCTTTGTTGATTCGCTGTCCTCTTTTGTCACAGCATGATGACATAAAAAATAAGAGTTGTCTGGCTTAGAATTAGCACACTCAGAGAGGTGCCCCAGATCAGCATACTCTTTAATGAATTTCGCATATTCAGCTTTTAAATCTGAATTTCTGCTTAGCTTTTTTTCTAAGCTCAAAAAGCGTTTTTTCGCACGATTGTAGGAATCTCCTAAACAATCTGGAGTGTCGATTAAGGGCAGCCTCACACAAAATCTGCCAGAATTTAGGCGAGAAGTATTTGCCAAGAAGTGCTTCTCGCAGGCTATTTCACTTTCGCTCAATTTAGATTTTTGGGGAACTTCCTCTAAGTTCCAAAATTTTGGAAGTAGCTCATCAATTTCGTTTGATGATTGGCACGATACGATGGCGTGATTACAATTAATATTATTATTTTTATGCAATTTAGTAGTAGCTATGGGACCGGAAACCAACCAACCTAGTTTGGTGTTACGCAATTTAGGATTTTTGGGACCCAAAGTAAGCTGTTCATTACCCAAGATTTCCCAAAATAGGTCAGCCCCGATCAATAAGTCTATTGAAGCTGGTTTATGAAAATTTGGATCGGCTAGTTTGACGTGTGAAGGCAGCTTTAAGGCATGAATGTCGACAGGAGCTTTAGGCAACTCGCTGGTCAACTCATTCAACACAAAACACTGCAGAATGACCTTGAATGACGTATTCAGTGAAATTATTTTAGCGGCACAACTTTCGACAACACTGTTCGAACAGCTGTTACCGATTCCAATGACATTTAGTGTGTCAATGGGAATTGATTTTAATGAAAGTTTTTCTTTTAGCGACTTTGTAATAAAAGAAGATTGGCTGCCGCAATCTAGAAGCGCGCGAACCTTCTCCGTCTTATTAGTGACTGGATTCGATACCTCTATCAAAGCTGTGGATAAAAGTACTTGATTGCAATTTTGTTTAGAAAAATTAGCTACTATTTCGTTATTAGATTCATTGTTGGTTGAATTATTAACATTAACAGATGTTGTAGGATTATGAAGCAAACTGTTGTGCCTTTTCTTGCACTCGCGGCAGGGACCCATGCGACACTCTGCCACTGGATGACCTTGCCTAAGACAGTTTGAGCATAATCTATATTTTTGAACGTCAGATAACCGTTCTTGAATATTTTTGGCTTTAAATACAGGGCAATCATATATTTTATGATTAGCACCACAAATAATGCATAAAAAGGTAAGTGATTTTTCGTTATTAGAAGAAACAAATGATTTTGTATATTTTTCATTTGTTTTATTATAGTTGTAGGGCTGTGCGGCGGAGCTACGCGACGACGATGAATGTGATGGGCCACCAGGTAAACCTTTAGAGATATTACCATCATTATTTACTTTGTTTCGGCTTAAGGACTCAAGGACATCCGCGCGATCAGTAAGAAATTTTTTAAATTGATCTAACGAAGGCACATCCTCGAGAGTATTACGGTATTCCTCCCACTTCGTTAAAGTTTGACTGTCTAGCTTGGAAGACAACATAAAAATTATTAACGTATCCCACTGATCAGTAGGCTCACCTAATGTGCGCAAGGCTCGCAAGTTTTTGGTCACGTGGTCGACCAAAAATCGTAACGACTTTTCAGTATCGCGAGTGATCGGTTGAATATTAAATAAAGACTTCAAGTGGTGATTAGTAAGAAGGCGCTTATTATCATACCGCTCGCAAAGTAACCTCCATGCGCTCGCATAATTATCGGATGAAATTACAAGATTTGAAATAATTCTAGCTGCCTCGCCCTCGAGGTACGAGACGAGGTAGTGAAATTTATGTATGGAAGGAATGCGCGTACTATTATGAATTAAATTTTCAAACGTGTCGCGAAACTCTAACCAGCGAAAAAATGCGCCGTCGAATTTAGCAATTTGTATCTGCGGCAATCGAAAACCTGTTTCGCCTTGATTAGGACAAGAATGAGTTTCAGGAGGGGGTCGATTTTTATCAATCAGCACTTTAGCTATTGCTATGTTTGAAATTATATCCTGCTCAATCTTATCCCGTTCGTCAAGTTCCGCAGAAAGATTTTCAAAATTAAAAACCTCTATATCACTTTGCAAATCCTCAAATTTATTGGCCAGTGTTTCAAACTTAGTTAGTTTTATAGTTAACTCAGCAATTTTAATGCCTGAAAGTAACTCTTTTTTATCTATATCACATAGGTAATTTTTAAATTTAGTTATTTGCCCTTTTATTGAACTTCTTTTGGTATGTAAATAAGTTAATCTATCTTTACGTTCTTTAGCCTCTTTATCAGCTTCACTCATTGTAATAAAAAAGTACTACACTTAGTTCTAAACTGAATGAGTACAATGAGTTAAATAGGTGTTATTAATAGAAAAATTAAGGTATTCTTACGCTCCTCGGCCGGTGATAGTCTCAAACCTGGGAAGCCGGCGCACGCGCGCAGCAGCTAGTTAGCCTCAGCTGATAGCCCGTTGTTACGTAATGTATTCAGCTTGCTGTGTCGTGCGGACAATAACCAATATATTTTTGTGTTCCCTGAAAAATTCGGCGTTTACGATCAACACAGGTTACCTAATGGAGCTTATAAGTTTTAGGTTTAATAATTTTTAAAAAGTACTAATTAAATACCTAAGCGTGATAATTATTTAGGTCCAGATGTAAACTTTACTGTCTAAAGGCCTTTTATGTGAAAAGAAATATAAATTGCGCTAGGCATATAGTAGAATCCCGCTTAATAATAATTGATTAGCTGCTATTTAGCTTCACATCAGATGAATAAAGTGGAATGATAACAACTTCTTGGCTTTAGCTTGTAACTAGAACTTTATGCCTAACTGCATTTAGTGCTGCGAAATTTGTATATAACGCTGTTAATCGTATGAAAAGGTATGTAAAAATATGTACGCACAATGATTATGCTATTTAGAAACACTATTGTTTGCGGAAGTGAGACTATTCTAAGGACTTGAGTAAGATGGTGGGATGGCACAAAGGAAAGGCACTTATCTTTGATGGACCGCGTTGCACGGCGTGATGCTTTAGCTACACCACTGACCACGAAGCTGAACACTGTCCACAAGCTATTGTCAGAACTCCAATCCTCTCCAGACAGCCTTATATGCAGACTTGGATGGCCACACCACGTGGCGATTTGTATCCTTTGTTTGTCGATTTGCGCTTTAGTGGTTCTTCTTTTTAGTTCCCCTCATGGGCCACCATTTTATGTCTTATGTTAACATAAATGGGGCGTAATAAAGAAAATAAACTTCGATTTCAACAAAAAAACGATATATTCTTTAAGCGGTTACAATGTACCATATTGAATGACAAACGAATAGTGGGGATAAAAGATTGTACTGTGCCGTAGCAAGGCGAGAAGCGCCTGGCAAAACGTTACTGCAATCAAGCACATGAACACGAGTTTTCTATAATTTGTAAGGCGTTATGAGCCGCAACACGATCATTACCACTAGCAATGCGCAACTTACACAGTAATATTTTAGTGCCAACTCGATGAAACCGCTAAAAGATAAATTAGTCCAATAGAGAAGACAAATGAATTCCACATTTGAATATTCTCAAACCCACCCACACACAAACTTACATTACACCTGCACATCCATTCCCTTACGCGAACCTCCCCCGTAATTATATTCCTCGTGAGACCATTTCTCCCCGAAATGCTCATCAAGATATAAGCACCTCTCAACCAAATCCTGGCAAAGACCGCACGATCCTGGAGTACTCTTGGAATTTGCAACTATTATTCAAAATTATGCAACGCAACCCTCGAGCTTAAGACCCTCCGCTGGACGACCAAAGTTATTTACATTTATGAGGTGCACGGTTACAAAATTGTGAGTTTCGTTGACGTTGCTAGGTAATCATCATACTTATATTATAAAGAGAAAAATTTTGTATTTTTTTGTGTGTGCATGTTTGTAATGAATAAACTCAAAAACTACTGAACAGATTTCAAAAATTTTTTCACTATTTGAAAGCTACATTCATCCTGAGTAATATAGGTTACCTTTTACCGCGGGAAAATGCCTCATTCCCACGGGAAAAACTGTAAACGCGGGCGGAGCCGCGACGGAAAGACAAAATTATTGTATAAAGACAAAATTATTTTGGTTGGTTAGAATATAGAATATTTTCACAGTACATGCTTCTAAAAAAAGAAAGAATGCAATCATGATACTTCGCTAGGCTTTTTACGTTTTGGCTCCTGTGAACGCGTGCAAGTTGGTAGTCATTGCTCTTGCACTTATATGATTTATTGTCACAAGTGCGATACAAACACGGCAATGTAGTTCGAAATAAAGATTGAAGGAAGGGAGCTGTATATAATAAGCCTTTAATATAGCATCTGTTCAGTAAATGCTATAAAAGGTGTAATAATAGAAATATTGTGTGCTATAAGGAACAAACTAATGATTGTATAAAATATAAACAACGTATTTGATTTTCTTCCTTCGAATCGAAAGCTCGTGGGTTCGAATCCGCCCAGGGCAGACATTCGTGTGATGAGCACTTGTATTTGCCTTAAGACTGGATGTTTTAATATTATATTATTATATGTCTGTACATCCAAGGCTCTGCCTTCAGTAACACAGGTTACCTTTTACCTAGTGTTGTTTGGGGTCAGATGGCCGTGTGTGAGATGTTCCCATAATATTAATTTATTTATATAAACTCTGTTTTATTTAACCTTTAAGTTTTCGCTACAAAACGACGCATGAATTGCGAAAAAATAAATCCCGGATCTCACAATGCGGGTGAAAAACTAGTATCAAGATATTCACGAAAACATCTCGATACCTCTGTGAATGATAATTAAAAAAAAAACACAATACAAGATATTTTGAAAAGATGCAACGCCTGTGGAGTTTCTTCCGGCGAGTTCTTCTCCACAGAAGACAGCCAAATTGTGAACTCGCCTCGACGTCGAAAATTGATTTGTTAAATCTTACTTCGAATAAGCACATTTTGAATTTAGAATTTTGAAGTTTATTTTTCTACTTTTATTAGTATTCTAATTACAAATTGTTTACGGTGACGCTTTGTTCCACACATGGGGAACCGTGCGCATAGTTCTTGCAATAAGCCCTAGACTAGAATCTCATTAGCGGCTGACCTGAATCGATGTCGGATAAATGCACCGTGCGATTCGCATAGACGAGCTGCATAATGGGTACATCAAGTGCAATATCCTTTCCGAACCAGACGGCAAAATTACGGATGCATTGCAGCAAAAAGTTAAGATTACTCCCAAAGAATTTAGATTACCTACTTCTTACAGAATGCCCTTCTGGTTGCGCGCTAGGCCGTAGTCCGAGGTTCCCTCGAGCCGCCCCTAGACTCGTTGGTACATGACTACTCTAAGGTAGAGACCTCCGCTCCCTCGCAAGTCCGGTGAAGCTTGATTAGTTGGAACCTTTTCGAAGCAAAAGTAAAACAATAAAAGCTACGCTATGTTTTATCAATTCATAGGACACTCAAAAATAAGTTAGTAAAATAATAAAACAAATAAAAAAGAAGCGAAAATAAAGATCTACCTTTATCTCTATCAACTGGCTATGTTTTAAGTTTATAAAATTCTGTTTTAACTACTAGGAAATTATTTCTAAATTTGTAACGATTTGTTTACAAAACTGTTTAAGATAGGAATAAATAATGTTGTGAGCTCATGTATTGAATTTTTAATTTTGTCCAATGAAAAAAAAGGTCAAGTGCGAGTTGAACTTATCTGGAGAGGTTTGCGTACAAACGAAGTTCTTCATCACCAGCCGAAACAACTGGACTGATCGTGAGGAAATAAGTGCTGACAGACGAACAGATACCTGCGTGATCCTTTAAGGGCTCCGTTTTATGTTATGAGGTACGGAACCCTAACAACAAATCATAGTCTCATATTAAAAGTTTTCTTGGTCAATAGCTTTAAAATTATTATTTTTTCATATTTTTCTCAAATGCTTCTAAACACTCACAGCTTTCTCGCATCTCGTCTGTCCAAACTCATAGTTCGCCGCCGCGTTGTAATTAGCGATAGGGTAAACGCGCTTGTTGTGGTCCCAGCTAATGTGGCCCCCAAATTTATTGTCAATGAAAGCTCTAATTGCTTTCTTCTGTAACAATTTAATAAAAAGTCTATTTGAACGTTGTTAATAACGTCAATACTTAAGTATTGTCATTTGTTTTGATTTTCATATGAGTATGGTACATAGTCTATAATAGTTTAGATATTGATGTAGAGTTTGTAAGAAAAATTATGTAACCAACTGTAAACAACACGATGTAAAAAAAAAAACAAAGAGTATTAATATGACAGAGCAGGAGTATTTTTGTGATTCTTGCTTGATGGGTCTGATAAAATGATTAATGACTCAGTTCGCACGTTTATAATGGCTTAAGTATAACAGCACCCGACGGACAGAGAAAATTTGTCTTCAAATTTATATAATCACACACATTTACATCACATCACATTTCTATGTGTTGGCCATTTTCTCTATTAGGTACTTAAAAAAAATAATTATAAATTATAAATTATGTCTATGTCTATGTCTAGTCTACTTTTCTATCGTGTTTGTAATCAGATCATCAACCAACCAATCAGACCTTGGTGTGAAAAGTACTGATGTGGCTTTTGCTTATTGCTAACCAGTTTATATATTTTCCTAATAATTATTTTAATATACTCTAGGCAAAGAGTATCTAACATGATCAATAATTTTCTTTTTTACTCTATGATTCTAGGTAACAACTGGCACTCATACCCTTTATCTTACTACATAATCCTCAGCCTAGTAAAGGAGTAAGGACATGACTTGACGTCAGGAATTTAATACTAGAGAGCAAAGCTCCTTTCATAGACTAGATTATGAGCCTTATTACCCGACTGCAAAGGAAGGGTTATGTTTTTCACGCGTATCTGTGTATGTATGTATCTATGTATGTATGTATGTGGGATTCTTTATACCCTCGAATCATCCAAACGGCTGGACGGATTTTAAAGAATGAGGTGTCTATCGATTCGTCTGAACCGAGCGATGGTTATAGGCTAGGTTTTGTTTTATTATTTAACTATTATATTTACTATATTTTTTCAATAGGGCGCGAAAACAGCTCGCTCGCAGTGTCATGGCGTCGGGTGTGCTTAGATAAACATTTGGTAAAGGGGAATTATAAAACGAGCGAATAAAAAAACAACTTTGCGACTGATGATGACATACTGTTTTAATAACTTGAGCGGCATGAATTTGAGTAAGCGAAAAATTAACTAAATTAACGACGAATATTGATTAATAATAAAATCCAGAACGAGCTTACAAAAAGTGCATAGTGAATAATCCATTTCAGATATTAAAATTACCAAGTGAACGACTAAATTACTAAGTGAGCGACTAAATTACCAAGTGAGCGACTAAATTACCAAGTGAGCGACTGGAAATACAGAGAGGGCAACTGGCAACACGAAGGTCACTGGCTTTGATAATAGTAGTCAGGGTGTTAAACGAAGCGGGGTGACGGGGGGGCTCGGGGGGCACGGCCCCCCGCTAAAATAAGACAAATCTACCCAGAATCAAATCGGTTGGTTAGGTTAGACTGATGTCAATAACAGAGCGGAGGGAGCCGAGCAAGCGGAGCGAGCGTGCCGCGTTAATTTTTTCAAAGTTGTTTTTATATTCGAAACACTTCATTTAAGATAAAATGACGCTCAGTATAAAAAATACATTTGCCAAATATTGAAAAAAATGCAGGACGTAAGGTTGACACTCAAACAAATATTAGGTTGCTCAAATATTATGTATTTAAGTAACTCAAATTAATGTTTATAAGTTGCTGTTCTGTTGATTTCTCGTCGCTCGCAGTCAGTCGCTTACTTAGTAATTCTATAACCCAAATTAATTAATTTTGACACTCAAAACTATAATTTACAGTCACTCGTTTAATTACTACCCTTTGGTAAACATCAAATGCAGTGTTACCATATATACGGATTTGTCCGTATTTATACGGATTTTAAAAGTTCAGTACGGATAATTGATGTATACGGATATTTATACGGATTTACAGCACAATGCATATTTCGATTTATTATTCGTAATAATCATTATTAATCATGGATGAAGTATATCTGTCGAATCGGATCGGAACTATAATTTTAATACCATTACCACGTATGGCTTGCTACATACAAATAACTTTTAGGGAAATCGCCATGTTTTGACTTAAATATTAATTAATAATTATGAATATACATCTATATAAATAGGTATCTAATCAGAGTTTAATTTTTATACGGTTTTGATACGGAATTTCGTTCATATTGGTAAATACGGATTTTATACGGATTTTTTCAATAAAAATACGGATTTCATGTCCTCACCATATGGCAACACAGCAAATGTGTCTGTCTGTTAGACATGCGCAAAACAGTACGTTTTAATGACATATCACATTACTCATTACTTTCGAAAAGGTGATATCACCCCGTGCTATTACACATCACCCTAAACATTACCCGAAATGTTGAATGAAAGGACACGTCAAAATTTGTATGGAAGGTGGTTTTAAATTATTTCAAAAAATGAACGGGTATTCTACGCATATAGGATAAAAGGGTATATTATTACGATTATCAGGATCACTTGAAAAAAAAATGGATGCTCCGTTTTTTTTATAAATTGATTCGAATATTGTATGGTAGAAAAATAAACGAAAGATCTGGCAATACAATTATGCCTCTGGCAGTCCTTTCAAACCAATTTTTTCGTTGCGTAGTTGCTTTGAATGCTTTTTAAAAAAGAGATAGGCATAACATAACAATGGTCTGTTGGTCTCTTTCTAACTTTTTATTAGGACTTGATCGATAAAAAAAAAACTTGATATGACATTAACTTGAATACCTGTCAGTTTAGTAACTGTCGTCCATCACGTTGACATTCTTTTTTTTTTTATTAGTTTACTTTTTCTAAAAATGAAACGAAAGAGCCTCAAGTTATTAATTAATTATTTTAATTATTTACTGCAAAAAAAGTACTAAAAATTAATGTTGGTTAAAACAATCTTGGCTGGAAGATTTTAATACAAAAAAGACGGAGGATCGATAAAATAATTTGATTAGTTATCCTGAAACCCACTTACATAAGCTTTCTAAGTAGGTATACCTACTACTTATTCGTTCAGTTTTTGGCCGAATAAAAAACCACTTTTATACGTCTCCTTTGTCTTTTAGTACGAAGAAATACTCTGTAGTATTCCGTACCGTCAGCACATATTACTTTATCATAACATTACCTGCGCGCGACCGCATTACTCGAGATAGATAGCACCCAAAAAAATGGTTTTTGTTTTTATTTTTTACTAACTGACCCGACAGACAAAAGTTGATTTTCCTTTCTTTAAAAAAGAAAAAGATAATGTGTGATGTGTACTGGTTAAAATAACCGCGTAATGTGTGATTACTTTTGTGATATTATCATACGCATTACCTACACATCTCTACTGTCTGTCTATGCGTAGCCAGAGAAAAGTAAACAAATATTGCATAAACGTGTGATAAAAATGAATTCCAAAGTGTTTAAGTGGTGTGCAGTACCAAAGTGTAATAAAAACGCATCAATAACAACACCCGACAAGGTGTTTGTATTGTACATGTCCCAAACAAGAAAATAATAAGAGATAAATGGTTCAAGTTCGCACGGCGAAACCCGAACAACTTTATTTCTGTGAAGACCACTTTGATGTGAGTATCTTATCATGTATGATAGGTTTTAAATAGGGATGGGCCGACTATGGTATTTGGTGACTAGCCGACTAGCCGACTAATCGGTTTTGAAACCGCGGACTAATCGGCCGACTAGTCGGCGCTGCCGATTATTCTAATACTCGTTTTTTGGAGGTCTTCGGGTTACTTCGTCGCCACTCGGTTAGCTCACGCATGCACACTAGGGCATCGAGAACCGGAACTGTACAAGGGAACTGGGATTTTTGGTACCGGTCTATGCTACACCCGTAACATGCAGTGCTATGACAAAAGTTTGTCGCGGCGAGAAACCCGCCATATTGAAATAGCCTCCAATAGGATAAGAGAATACGCACGACAAAATTATGTCTGTCACGCGTGGACGGGGCATGTTAGAGGGGCTGGAACCGGGATTTCCCGCGATTTTCGGTAATTTCGGTATCGGCGTTTTTTTTTGTTCATACACATTTTATTGTATTTTCTTTCTACTTCTCTATTACTAGACTTTCAGAAAAAATATTAACATACACAAAATACCTACACAAAATCACAAATAAAACAGTTCTTTTCATGAAGGAAAAATATTCCACGCCCATAAATAGGCGCGTAAATTTTTTTCTTCCTTCATGGTTCTTTTAATAAGTCTTAAAAAAATAAAATCATCGAATAAGACGAAACAACAATTCTGATTCCCAAGATAAGTAGGATGCCACTTCCAAGGAATTTATTTCACCTTTTTTTCTTGAAGTGTCTGTTTAGCGCGATTAGATCGAGGAGCAGTACCCACCCACAGATATCGTACTATATCCTCGCGCCTGCAAGTATTAGGGTACTTTACCCTAGCTAGGGTAAACATCTGTCTGGCACAGCAACACTAGCTAGGGGGTACAGCTGTTCTGAGTATGTTTTTCGGCCTGTAATTACTCGGTTGCGTGTACTAATCGGCTGCTAATGGGGTAGGCATATTCATAACAAATTTTTGTGTACCATATTAAGTAGCACATAGGTCCTTCAAAATGAAGATGATGTTCCTTAAACCATTTTTCATAAAACTAAAAAGTCTTCAATAAAAAATTAAATTAAAAAATCTAAAAACCCGACTGCTTCAAAAGCGAACTAAAAAGATGAAAACAAGATGATGTAGGAACATAGTAGCATGTATAATTGAAATCCTCTTTTTCTATAAATTGAAATAGTCATTATTGCAGTCGGAGGCATAAATGTAGCAGGAGTCTCAGCAAGTAAAATATGAATAATATGCCTCCGACTGCAATAATGACTATTTCAATTTATAGAAAAAGAGGATTTCAATTATACATGCTACTATGTTCCTACATCATCTTGTTTTCATCTTTTTAGTTCGCTTTTGAAGCAGTCGGGTTTTTAGATTTTTTAATTTAATTTTTTATTTCATTTGTAAAAAATATTGAATGCTTCATATTATTGTGAAAAGTTATTTGTGGTACACTCCACATACATTTACTGTTTTTATTTTGTCATTGCTATTGTTATAGTTGATGTAATCTAGATTTATCTAGTCGATAGAGTGAAAGCTTCCTGTAATTGGAATTTCATTTAGTTTGGTTTGCAACTATATTTTGTTGTTTTATGGCATAGAACTGAAAAGAAATTTTTGAGACTAAAAAGAATTTTTGATGCGAAAATAGGTATAGGTACGTGTCGTTTGGATAGATCTTTAAAAAGTATTGTACTACTGTACCCCTACCATGAGTTGCTAACGTAACTTACGCGCTCGATATCGACTACGTAAACGTGCATTTAGTATGGAATTAAAACTACGCCATCTATTGACAGTTATCTGAAGTAAAATTTCTCCATACTAAATGCACGTTTACGTAGTCGATATCGAGCGCGTAAGTTACGTTAGCAACTCATGGTAGGGGTACTGGTGACTGGTGTAATATTATAACTACTAACTTCTTTGAATATTTCTCGCTGGATTACCGAATAAAACAACAATTCTGCATTTTGCGGTTAAGTACACTTAGGCCCTTTATCATTGCAACAAACAACGCACGGGGGCGTAAATACAAAACGCTCGAAAAAGTATCGCTCAAATTCTTTTCCCCATATTTCTCGTACCTCCCTTGTGCGTTTAACTTCGGATGGAATTTAGCTAAATTAAAGAGCGAAATTCGGTAGCGCAGCGAGGTGGCTTGATCCTTATCGACGCATGTCGCCAGTGTAAACAGATGGTAATGCGAAAGCGCGAACAGCAATTTAACGCTGAACGCCTTGGGGCCATGCAGACAAACCATTACGAAGTCCAAGATAGGAATTTTGTATGCTACGCTGTTGAGATATAAAATGTGTTTTTATTTACAAACTAGTTTTCCAGCTCCGACCGCGCTAACAGATTTTCCCGTGGGAATGAGGTATTTTCCCGGGGTAGAAAGCAGTCTATGTGTTATTCTGATGTATAAGCTATATCATTGTAAAGTTTTATTAAAATCTATTTAGTTGTTTTTGCGTGAAAGTGTAACTAACATATATCCATCCATCCATCCTTACATCTATTCATCCTCACAAAGTTTTGCGTTTATAATATTAAGAGCAGAAAATACAGTAATATCTGAACTGATGGCTCACTCCATGTAAAGTGTTTAATCTCGCACGTACACATTGACGTACAATTTTACAAACGAAATCAAGCAGTTTCAAGCAGTCATGAGTTGGAACTATCGCGGTGCAGTTTGATGACGCCATATTTTATTTGTATTGTATTTTATTTATAGTTTTTCTTAAAAAATCTACTTGGTTTTTTGAAAGGTGAAAACATTACTAGCAATATTATGTGGTACTACTGTAGTGTTTACTCAATGGGTGCTTCAACTTGAGTCGCATTGAAGCATTGAAGCACTATTAAAGCCCTTTTACAACGCACAAAACGAAATATTATTTCTGTTTCTATTATTCACCTTATTTTTCTTGTAAGTCTTTTTATCTTGTCCACTTCTACCTTTGTTATGTTCTGTTTTAGGCGCTTTTTTTTTTCTTATTCAAATATATTCACAAAGATCTTGAATAAAAAAATAGTCTATTATTTTTTCAAATATAATTTGACGAATTTTTAGTCAATCTGTATTTCTCAGTATTCAAAAAACGCGTCATGTAAAAAATTAGTTACCAATTACTATGAACTGATTTATTGTATATCTAATACATTTATTTATCAACCTAGGTTTCGTGCCGATGACTTGGTTTCTGAAACATGTTCATCTTCTCGTTAATATTCCAGAGGGAGTGTACCGTCGCCTCGTCGCCTATATTTGACTCTATGTTTACCAATTCGTGGTTTGGATTCAGCACCTCTGCCCCGATAATTATCGGTTCTACACATTGAACTACAAATTGTACTAGCGTACATAGAAACGACGCCCACGAACCGCACTCATACCGCCTGGCCACAGCTTCGTGGCGCGACCTGCGGCGCATTTTACGATATTTTCAAGCACTTTGCGTTACATGACTCAAAACATTACTTTTACGTATTTCTAATCTTATTAGTGCTACATTACAATGTTAAACGTTACTTTTTGCATGAAAATTGAACGTTTTTTGCAAAAGTTGGGTAATTTCACGCCTATAAAACAATTTCTTAATTTCGGTGATACATTTTTATAGCAGGTTTTTAGAAACGAAAAAAATTTTTAGTTCTCTCATGCTAATTTTGAGTATGAGTCCCTGGCAACATTCCGCTGGTCGCAGGTCGCGCCGCGCGTCGCGCAAAGCTGTGGCCAGGCCCATAGTAATATGAATTGGAGGTCGCGACCTCCAACTTCTATGTAGTTCGTCTTTTGTTTTTCCTCTCGCCGCGCACTCCGGCCGCCTCCTATGCCGCCATTTTAGCGCATAGAATGTATTCGAGGTGCTTACTCTATTGCTTGTACGTAATTGCTCAATAGTTCTACAAGTACAACGTATGTTTACCTTCCCACACAGTGTACCTACCTCTGCCTACATCGAGTCAGCTTGTAAATTAGTGTCTGTTTATCCGAATTTCTGCGTATAATAAAATTGACTCCTTTAGGGCGGGGTTGTATGAGTTGGTAATTAATAAAATAGAGTAAAGTAGAATAGAGTATACTTCATTGCACACCAGTAATAAATACAGTCCACAACATAAAAACTGTACAATTCGGCAGTCTTATTGCTGAGGCACATAGAGAAATAGTTAGAGTTAAAATATGAATTTATATTTCTTAATCATTTAATTTTGACCTGTTATTTTGGTGAAGGTAGGAAGAAATCTGGACAAGTAATGTTAAAGATACCTGTAAATATTATCTAAGCTAGTTTGTGAATTCAGACATGTTTTATTGACATATATTTAGATATAAATAGATAGACTTAGTTATTTTATATAAATAATACCAACAAAATCACGTATTATATGTTACAAATCCATACAACTACTAATATTATAAATGCGAAAGTGTGTTTGTTTGTCCATCTTTAACTAAGCAACCGATCGACTTGATTTTCGGCATAGAGTTAGTTGAAAGGATGGAGAAGTGACATAGGCTACTTTTTACCGCGGGAAAATACCTAATTCCCATGAGAAAAACTGTTAACGCGGGCGGAGCCGCGAAGCGGAAAGCTAGTTGGTAATAAAATTAATTACCACTTACAATAAGTACTTCATAATATCAATACAGTAGGTAATATAGGTACCGTACAAATTACGAGATTGTATCTTCAAAAATATAACTCAGAATAAACTTTTAACAGCTATGAATAAAATTTAACAGCTATACTACCATCTCTGTATGTATAGTTTCTGTAACTACTCTATAGCATTTTGTGGTTAACGGTGTTGGTATCATTATTATCATGTTTGTTGTAGTTATTTTAGAGTTAATATTATATTGTGATACTGTTTGTTGACCTAAATAAAAAAAAACTTATTAAACACGATCACTATTATTAATGAATTTCTTTAGTTATGTTTTCCTAAAGTAATGTAATTATACATACTCGTACGAGTATTGACGATCATACTACGGATGTCCTTTTTATAATAATGTAAAAATGTCTGCAATCTTGTAGTATGAGATAAATAAAACAAAACTAAACTAAACTATTATACCTTCACGAAAATGATTTTCACGTGATACAACCCGCTTACCCAATGGCCGCACAAAACGATTTTTTGAAGGCATGTATGCGATCTTTATTGTGAATTTTCTGTGCCATCCCCTAATATTTACTGAAACAACTGCCTCGAGAATTTGATGTGTCTGAAAGAAGCTCATTATAGGAAAGTAATAAAGTCAACCTTGTTATTTCTTCGTCAACAGAAGGTATTTACTTATTGTGGCCCTTCGAAGAACTTTGTAGATATGTAGAGAAAACCTTGTGAAGAAATATCAGATTTGATCAATGTTGTTACTGAGCTTAGAAATTCCTATTATTTATGAGTTCGATAAGTAATTACTTACTTCGTCGATAGTAGTAAGGAAATCAAATCGGTTTTGTTTTGATTTCTGCAAGTTACGAAAATATTTGGTAAGTAACTGTTCCTTTCCGACCTGACGACGAATGCAGTTAAAGCAGTCAAAGAATTTAGATTACTCTTAACGGAATGCCCTTCTGGTAGCGAATACCCTTCAGGTAACAATTAACCTTCAGGTAACAGTGCCCGCTCTGGTAGAGTCTTCCGCTCCCTCGCAAGTTAGGTGAAGCTAAATTGGTCGTACTTTTTCGACATAAGTATTAGATCAATTAAAAAACAAAATTACTATATTTACAATCAGTTTGTAGGTATTATCACTACCTATTTAGGAACTAGAATCTCTAATAATAACTATCATGCAATGGAAGGCATCAGAGTGGACAAAACTCATACAAAGTCACCGACGATCTGGTGAAGTTCGCGGGAAGCTGCTGTATGCGGCCAGTGCAGGACAGATTTTTGTAGAGATCTTTGAAGGAGGCCTACTACCCAGCAGTAGATGTCTACAGACTGAAATAATGATGATATAGAAAATCACTCATGAAATAGAAGGGAAAAGGAAAAGGGGACGACCTGGAAGGACATAATATTGACCAAATTAAGGAAGGAATAGATGTAGTGTCGTACCAGGAGATCAAACAGAGAACGGAAGACAGAACGGAATGGCGTAGACTCCACCGACAAGAGCGCGGCTTTTGAATATGAAGAGGAAAAAAATCACTGGATGCGGGCAGAGCATAATCGAAAACGTGTGAGAAAACTTACATAAAAACTGGAGAGATATTAAAAAAGTTAATCAACCAGAACTGGGACAGAGTAAGGTCTTCAGGTTGATAGACTCAGGATAGGCTGAAGCCACTCGATGTAAACTTTTTTATGGGCTGTTAACGTAATAAAAGCACAATATACATAGAGACAAGGCACATAATATTTTAGGACACAACACAAACCAAAACCACTCAAATGTGACGCATTTTGACCTTCTCATTGTTTATTTGCGACAGAAATACGAGTATTTTAGCACTTATTAAGTACTTTTTAAACGACAAAAAACGAAGAAGGTTTTCAAGTCAACGCGTATATTTTATATGTATACCCACGCATAACTTTTTACAGAGTGAGTGTTCCGATTTTAATAACTCTTTTTTTAATACCTCAAAGTTAGCCTCATTATATTTTGAAAAAGAAAAAATCCGACCCTACGGGTAAGCAAACAGTGATTGATTGATTGTACACTTACTGAATATTTTTCTTACCAGTTTTTCCTGGGATTAAATTGTTTTCTTGAAAAGTTGTTATATGAAGACAGAATGTTCTACAGAATAAGTGAGTAAGGAGTAAAATTATACTGGATATGAAGAAAGCTAACTTGCCTCGTTTGTATAGTTTCTGCTTTCTTTCTCTCATATTACGTAGCGTAAAGTAGGGCTAAGTCGCTCCCTCACGGGCTGTGTGTACGTCGTCGGTTAATGAATTAACTTCGTTTCATACAGAACTTTTACTTGTATGAAATATGTTTATGGAATGTGAGTATGAAGGTTGGGCTTAACTTGTCTTATTGTTTGGTTATGAAGTGATAAGGCTCAGGATTACGTAGATCTTTAGGGAATCCTTTGTCTCACTACCTTAAAAAAAGGCTTTATTGAGAAAAAAATATCATTATTCATTTTATTTCTGGCAATAAAAAAAATGATATATGTACTTTTTTTTAAATCTGCTATATTGTCCAATGGATGACGGGAAGAAAGAAGAATATTAAGAAGCTTAGAGCGATAAGGCCGCCACTTGCCTTCTCCTTTTTTGTAGTGTATATTGTTTTCTTGTGGTTTTTGATTTTTGGTTTTGAAAATAGATTAAAAAGTCATAGCTTTTTTCTTTTACGGTATAAATATTTTTAGTGGTTTGAAACATTCTAATGTTATGTAATTAGCAATAAAATTAGTAGGTCTATGTCCTCGGTAGGGTAGGGGTATGCTCGTTTGACTTTGAAGGGATATTGTAATTCAACCAAGTATTTTGCGAACTATTCCTCACTAGCTTTTCGCCCCGCGGCACCGCCTGCGTTAACAGTATTTTTACCGTGAGAATGAGGTATTTTCCCGCGGTAAAAGGTAACCTATGTGTTAATCCAGGGTGTCAGCTAACTCTATACCAAATTTTATTAAAATCGCTCCAACCCTGAAGAAATAACAAACATACAAACTCACACAAACTTCGATATTAGTGGGATTTTGTTCGTACGTGTCACTTTTGGAGCGCTTCGATAAAATAATTGCCATTCCCGATCCTCCCTTTGCCCCATTAAATCAACAGCCAGCTGTTTAGGCTCAGAGCGGTTTTTATCCAGCACCCTACTCAAAGTCATCTGGTAAAGTATTTGATTCAGTAATTGCTACTTGGTCTAATAATCTGGAATATTTGGGCTGGAAGTAGATTTCGGGTTTTATTAATTTCTTGTTTTTAGGAAGGCCGACGCCTCGGGCGGACTAATTAAAGCAGTTAATTTATGAATTTGAATATCTCGTTGTTAATTTGTGTTTTTGTGCGGACTTGAGATTTTTTAAATATAGGAAAAATTTCCTCTGAATAATAGTCTATAACAGTCCACCGTTAGATCAAGGACTTCCCCTTAGCCGATAAGGGTTACCAGAAATTTCACTTTGGGCAAGTGGTAGAAACTTAATTTTGAATTTCATTTCAATTTTTTTAATATTTAGCCCTTCACAAGGTAGACTGGCGATCTGCTGAGTGTCACAGGATGCCGCTGGATGTGGACAAAGCAGGACAAATTGTTGTGGAGATCTTTAGGGGAGGCCTTTGTCCAGCAGTAGACGTCTACAGACTGAAATGATGATAATATTAAATGAGTTTTAAAAAATTCATTATTATTTATCATAGATAGGAACACCTTTCATGGTCGAGTGTTAAAACGCTGCCTGGAAATATGTAGGTTTGAATCCAGGTGCGGTACTCATCGAACAAATATCACTTTGTGAGAGTTCACTTAAGCGAAAAATTATAGATAGCTGCATTCTCCCGATCCTCAGATATGACGCACAAACATGGTCTGTCTTTGATAAAACATCAGAGGTCCCGACTTCTTATATGCCAGAGTGCCATGGAGCTCAGTATGCTGGGTCTGAAATTGAGTGATCGCGGTAAAAATGCTGCAACCAAGTTGCTGTTTAGTATAGGGTGGTATAGGTAGGTACACACATTACATACGTTTTATTCTTTGTGTCCCTTGTATGATTTATGTTTATATTATTTATTTATTGATATATACAAGTAAGTAGTTGTATGTATATATTTATATTTATTTCCTTAGTGTATCATTTTTGTACATAATTTATAATGCTGTTTTTTATTTTATTTTCATTAAGTCAATGTCGCTAATAGCCGTCCGTGACGTAATTCGAAAGGACTCCCGGAAGACCAGCGCTGGAGCCTAACGAGGCTGCGGCTTTCGCTGAGGGAGGCCCTTTTTGTGTGGTGTCGCAGCATATACGGATTATAATAACTTACATTGCAATAATCCATATTGTATAAATTATATTCGTATCGTGTCATGTAATTTTTAGTCATAGTTGTTAACTTTTGTATTCTCTGTTGTGTTGTGATGTCCCGCAAATAAATGTTTCTTATTCTTATTCTTATTCTAAATGGTATACTGCGGTCCAGGACTCTGATTGCTGATGCCACCCAGGTTGCTGCCAAACTTAAGTGGGACTATGCCGGACCTATGGGCAAAAGAAACCACGGTCTGGAACCTACCAACCAATAGGCGTAGACGTGGACGGCCGCGTAGGAGATGGCGGGACGAGCTTGATAGCTACTTAATAAACTGGCCAGGCCAGAAGTAGCTCATGACAGGGAGCAGTGGAAGAAAAAGAGGGAGGCCTTTGTCCAGGAGTGGGGAAGTTTAGGCTAAATAAGAAGAGAGTTCCCCCTGTTTGTTTTGGACATGAATCACCAGATAGTCTGAAAAGAAAAGATGATTCAATGCTTAAGGGGCTCCCCTATGCTAAGTGGCGCCGCCATCCGTTAAAAAATAATAACTCGCGAAGTATACATTTTTTATAAAATCCGGACGGTCATTTTAAAGATTTGGTGTTTTAGGATATATAGAAGCCATCAACTCTGTTAGTTTGAGTTCGATGAAGTTACAGATAGAAAATTTGCCAAAAGTGGCCGTTTTTAGCAAATTTTCTATCTGTAACTACAGCGGACTATAATAAATACAGTTTATGGCCGATATATATACTATAGCACCAAATCTTTAAAATGACCGTCCGGATTTTATAAAAAATGTATACTTCGCGAGTTATTATTTTTTAACGGATGGCGGCGCCACTTAGCGGCACGTTGTTTGGTCCTGGTACTATCTACGAATGAATGTAAAGCGGCTCAATAATTCTGACACCAGGGTTTATGAGGTATGTACCTCAAAACCAACACGATAAGTATCATACATAATAAAAGAAAGTATCTACGTTTGGAGTAACATTTTCACTCTACTTCGCACACGCAGATCGATTGACAAACTAGTTATTCCCTTTTCCGTGTTACTCAGGATATACGCCGAGAGAACTTTACCTGAAAATCATTGACATACAATCATCAAAGACTGCACTTAGAAACAGACAAAGAAACCCAGGTGTTAGTATTGGCCATTTATAGGTGCATTTTTAGGTTATAATTTAAAGAATGAAAGGAAGAAGTAGTTCTTTAAATAACCTACAACCTAAAATAGTCACTTATAGGTTATTACTGTAACAAGAGATTTTCTGGGGCTGCCAGCGAAAGAGTTATCTATATAAATAAGTGAAAAAGCGAGAGGTGAGAGAGCGTAAAATAGGTACAAAGTAAGTTTCAACCTAAAATAAATGAAGGAAAAGCAAGCAGTTCAATATTCTGTGACGGCAAATAGTTTTTTTAAACAGTAAACATTGGCTTACAACTTAAGATCTTTTTATCAATAGTCAGGGTACCTATGCTTCAAGATATCTATGTATTCAAGCCCCTCTGTGGTGGTGTGGTGGTGGTGGTGGTGGTGAGACTGTCAACGAATGATTGAAACACATACTTTTTTATTTTTTAACTGTTACTTCTACATAAAAAATTGAATAAGCCGAAAATTATCAGTTAAAATAGAAAAAGCTTACTCAAGTATCTTCCGGTTTTATAGTCTGTGGCCGGAGAACCAACTTTCTTTCCAATGTTTACTTGCCCCGAGTTACCTCGGGAAGCTAAATGTATACGGGCTTTTCCAACTTTTCTGTAACATTTTAAGCTACAGTATATTCGAAAGTAACTTCTGTAAATAGAGGTGGAGACGTTCTGATCAAACTAAAGTACCTACTTTTGTTGGCGCCGTTTTTGAACCACGGTTAGTAGGTGTGCTGTACAATAATAATTATATACCTTCTTTTTAACACTTTTGGCAAAGTTAGTCGGGCTTCACAGTTTATTTTGGATTCTTGCACCAATAGTTGACCATTTGAACGGATTTCAAACTATAATTGCTTGCTTATCTTGTAGGTTTTTGAGGTTAATCTACATCATTAGCTGTTCGAACTATAAAAAATTAAAGAAATAGTACTTTTTTACTCATCGACGTCAAGTTTTGCCTCGAGACAACTAATATCTGTTGAAACTGTCCTTGTGAATATTAATGTTAATGACTTTCATATGGGTACGGATCTAACTCAGATCCAATCATCAAACTTGAAAAAAAAAAGTTCCAACCCATAACCAGCTTTCTTTCAACCAATAGGAACCAACTTTCACATTTCAATAAAATTGACGAACGTTACATTGCCATAAAATGAAACATAAAATAGCATACAATAAAAACATCATGGATTAAAATTTTTTTTTTTTGCGTTTTGGTCAGTGATTCAGTTATTGGTACATTAACTCTACACGAGTACACTTTATTTTTTTATCGGTGATGACGTAATACCATCTTCAATTATGACCGGATTAAAAAAAATAATAATATAATTATTTCTCGAGTTAGTTTGGACGTGTGTTGTAATTTTGTGAGTACAACCGTTTTCCCTAACACAATGCAGACAAGCACTAACTACTTTCCTCATAAATGGCGGCCATTTTGCGTCATCATCCCGTTTTTCATTGCGGAGGGCGAGCCATTAATCTCTGGCAAGGACGATTCTTCTTAAGTTAATTAATTTAGTGCTAGAATGTATAAGATATTGCTTCAGCCCGACAGACGCTTTTATCGTATTGTATCAAGACATACAGAAAATATATTATGAGTGTACCTTGTTATTATTTGTTGTGAATGTTACGCCCGCATTGTTTTTTGACTTTTCCGTAGTAATTTTTAACTATCCCACGGGAACTTTTTAGTTTTCCGGGATTAAAAGTATCTAAGATGTTGACCAGGGATGTAAAAAACCTCCATGCAAAATTTAATTCAAATCTGTCCATTTGTTGTGGAGATTAGCCCGTACAAACAGACAACGTTTTACCAACAACGCGTCTAGGGAGCCTCGAACCTAGGCCACAGAATACCAAATAGTAGTCCCTACCTAGGCCTAGCGCATCGATACGGGAAACATCGTGAAGAGCCTACAGTCGAAGTCGTCTTCACTAAGCCTACCGAGGGGCTCGAGCCTAACCTGAAATCAGGGTGAATAGGCCTTAGTCGACCACACTCAACTGGCCTAGTGCGAGTCGGTCAATTACAAACACATCAGTCTGTTTATGCGTGCAATAAACTTTTCAAGTCCGGTGAAGCGTGATCCGTCATACTTTTTCGACTCAAGCAAAGTTCAATTAAAAAAAGCGCAATTAACTGTAAATAATGTTTTTTTTTCAAACCACTTAATTCTATTGTATTAACCTTTATTGGTGCATAATTTTAATGAACTCCTCATTGGATAAAGCTGCGTTCACATCAAACAATGGCGGCTGGGGTGAACAAAGCAAGCGTCAAAGGGGTGACAATGAACAAGCCTCGAACAATGGAGCTCACGTTCGACTGTCAATAGAATTGACTTTGTATTACTGAAATGTTTTGCTTTCCTACGTGTATTATTCATTTTTTTATGATTCGAATAGTTTTGAATTTTTGATTGTTTAGATAGGAATTTCTAAAGTGCATTTTTTTCAGATAAGTTTTATCTGCGGTTTTTTAAAATGTTTTTTAGTTTTCTGTTTTTGGTGTTAAGGTATGTCGATCTTAATATTTTTTTTCTTTTGAACACAGCGTCGTTTTAAAAATTCACAAAAGTAATTAAGTAAAACCGATTAATTAATTTGAACTAAAAAAATTCAACGACGAAAATAAAATATCCACTGAAAAGGTAATATTTTCAAGTATGGATTTGAACATTTATTTTTCAGAATATTCGTGATACTTTTGTTAATATCAAATTCAATATTGATAAAAAGATATGGATTTAATATTTTTTGTAAGGAAAAAATATAATTATTTCTATTTACACTTTCCGATGTAAATTGAAAATATGCAGTAACATAAAATCCATGAAAAAACTTGCAACTAAAAAAACCTTTCGTTACATTTTCGATTGATAAAAGTAACCTACGTGCAAGTAGGTACTTTGTAACAATAAACTTTCATTAAAATCCCTAAAGTCAGTTTGGCGTGACAGAGTTACAAACATCCTCAGGCTTCCATTATCCTCCGCTTTAAAAAATTGCACAATCATCGTGACGAACTAACAATGATTAAAAAAACTAATATTTCAATGTCAAATAGCGCAAAAACAAAAATATTATGAATCACTTATTTTCTACTATCTTGGGAAAACTAATAAAGTAGTGAGACAGCATTACGCTAAGCCCCTGTGCCTTATGAGTAGTGATGTGCCATTCCCCGGAATATTCCCCATGTTCCCAGGAATATTCCCACAGTTCCCAGGAATTTATGTTTCCAATAATATTCCCAATGAACAGTCATTTACTTATTATTTTGGAAATAAGTGAAATACTCGTAAAGAGGTTCGCGTTGTGTCGACTTGACTCAGCTCATCACGTCACGTCTCTTGTTTACGATCACTTCGCGGACCACTTGAAATGCCTCCAGGGACCACTAGTGGTCCGCGGACCACCCGTTAAGAACCACTGTTCTAGCTGGTAAGACTGAGTTGGTGATTTTAGGTTAGTTACCTATCGACCTGACCGACTCTACCGGTCCCACTGACTGGGAGCGGAGGGAACTCATCATAGCCAGCCTAAAACGAAAAGTAGCATTCTTAGTGTGGGAATATTCCCGGAAACTGCACATCACTATTTATGAGCACAGCGCCTTATTAAGCCGAGTCTACATGACAGGCTAGACAAGGCTCTCGTATAATAATATATTGTTATTTTTTCACAATAATCCGCAGAGTGTCAGCTTTATGTCAACAACCTTTGAGGGCTTCAATTTAGTCATATTATTAAACTTGTGCCCCAAGCCGAATGCTATCTTTGAACAAATAAACGGAACTTTTCTATTACGTTTTCCTTAAGTTTTCCTGTGATATATAGACAAAAAAGCTATGTAACATAGTGTTTTTAAAAAGAAATCAGAATTCTGAAGAATAGGAAGGCAAAATGTTCACCTACTTTCTTTATCAGTACTTCAACTTTATTATCGTAAGATTCTAGAAAAATATTTTAATAAATATTTGAGATGGTTACACAACCTGATTTCAGGGTAGACTCGTATCCCTCGATGGGGACTTATTTGAGCTACTAGCTTTCTGCCCGCGGCTACGCCCGCGTTGGTTTTCAACTTTTTCCATGGAAATGAGATGCGCCTGAAAAAGTAGTCTATGTTATTCATCAATAAGCGTAACAAACACAGACAGCGTTACTTAACTTTAAACTCCGCACATACTCACAGTTTTTTTTCGTAGCAATGAGGTATTTTCTCGCGGTAAAAAGTAGCCTTTATCCGTCCCCAAGGTCTATTCTATCTCCGTACCAAGTTTCGGCAAAATAAGTTCAGTCGTTTTGGTGTGAAAGCTTAACAAACGGACAGACAGACAGAGTTACACTCTAAAGCACGTAGTAAAAATAGAAGCGTTAAATTATTTCGTTGGGCTTGTACGGAGACTTGGTGGTATAATTAGTAGTACGCCTGTCCCAGGAGGTGCGGGTTCAAGTCCCTGCCCAAGCTCAATAATCTTAATTTTTCGCTTCGATTATAATTAATAGACAGAGTTACTTTCGCATATGATATTCGTAGGGATAGGGATAAGAAATTTATTTCCACAGCACCCTATTACTCCAACAGTAAGTTTGCACTTTATGTGATCAAAACCACTTTGTATTTACTTAGTCTCATTCCGACCCTATTCTACAATCAGAGACATCATACTTGAGTCCAAATTGATTTTACCCCCTCGAGGCAGTGATACACCCATTAATTGGAATCCAATGTAAACCAGGACTTATTTGACAATGAAGCTGAAGATTTTGAATGGATGTGGCTTACGTTGCTTTTGTAACTGCTGTGAAAATAAATGTAATGATGGCCAGTAGCACAGAATACCAAATATTCATAACATACTAATATTATAAAGAGGAAAGATTTGTATTTGTGTGTGTGTGTGTGTGTGTGTGTGTGTGTGTGTGTGTATGTCTGTTTGTAATGAATAAACTCAAGAACTACTAATTACCATTAGAAAGCTACATTCACCCTGAGGGGACTTAAGCTACCTTTTACTGCGGTAAAATGCCTCATTCCCACGGGAAAACTGTTAACGCGGACGGAGCTGCGCTGCGGCGGAAAGCTAGTAAAATATAATTATAGTTCCTACCATTAATAGGCCGGTTTAAAAGAACTAAAATGGTTTATGATAACGACACTTTAACGTGAAACCTTAGAGTATAAATAGAAAAATTATTCTCTAAGCGTGAAACATTATTTTTCACAATTTATAGAAAACCCTGCGTTTCTTTCAAAATGTGATTTTTTTTGGTAGCATTTATTTTAAATTTTTTTTTTTTTGGTAAATTTGCAAAACCAAATAGGTACGACAAAAATGAAACCTTTCCATACAAAATCAAAAATTTTTGACCTTTTTTGTCTGTAGGATTTTTTTGGCATGTTCATAATGTTCATGTACATAATAGGTATTTATTCTTATTCTTTTCAAATATTTCAACTTTTGCTTTCCGATTAAAACAGTGATCTAGCTAGCCTAAAGAAGTAAAGCACAGTGAAAAAATACACACAAACACACACGCAAACACAGTGTATTTACTTTACTTACTAAAACATCTTCCATTATTTCGTATTTCCATGCCACATCTATATACTAATTTGTATTTAATACACTACATTACATAACTACACATACATGGGTGTGCTTTCATCCCTTCAGCATACCGCCTTTAGGGATTACAATCTGAGTAACTTGGGTACCTCATTAGTAATTTAATTTGATCACAAGGACATCTCGACCCTAATGCCCGAGCATACTATGATATGGATAATAACAAACAATTTGAATAAGGATTATTATTTAACTGGCTTCCAGCCGCGGCTTCCCTCCGTTAATAGTTTTTCCTGTGGGAATGAGGAATTTTCTCGCTGTAAATAGTAGCCTATGTTCTCTCTTAAGGTTTATTCTATCTTTGTGCCAAGTTTCACCAAAATAGGTTCAGTAGTTTCGGAGCCTATTCAAATGATTAGAAATATTTTTGGTTTTTCTTACACCTTGAGTTACATTATTGAAGTTTAAGTAAGGATCCCTAATTTTTTTGAAAATAAAATACAAACTTAAGTTACTCAAGGATCATGGAGCTTCTCAACAGTGAAAGAATTTTTGAAACCAGTTCAGTAGTTTCGGAGTCTATTTGATGCAATCAAACAATCAAATATTTCCTCTTTATAATGTTAGTATAGAAGTAATGATACGCTATGAGAAGATTTTCCTTGTGTCAAAATGTTTAAAGCTCAGTACTTGAAAATTTTAAATGATGAATTAATTTTACGCGAATCTTGATGTTCATTCATTTCATAAAACTGCCAAAGACAGAAGCTTATTCTTAAATAAAAATAAAAAATCTACCCAACAGTAATTTCCGTAAAGTTTACGCGGCGTAAACAATAAGTAACTCTACGCTTTCTCTCATAAAGATCAAAGTCTTCTGATAATATTAAGTTAAGATATGTTAATAAGTAAATATTTAAACATTTTGAGAGATATGATTGTGAGGGTATTATTATTTGTGTTTTTCGATAGGGGCAATATTATTTATTAATATAACAAAGAGTGCAAACGAAATATACAATTAGAGGAAGGTATCCAGGCAAAAATAGAAAAACCAAACTAAGTATATAACCAATCTATCTATCACCACTGGCAATCGACTAGAGCAGATTATATTGTATAGCTTTGGTTAATTGCTAAAATTATATAGACAGTGTCAAAAACTCCTTATTTAATTTTACTTTGCAACTTTTGCTACAAATAACAAAAGCCAACCACACAGATAGTTGTAAAAGACAAATTCAGAGCAAAGGCATCATTGCGCTGGGAACGGAACTGTCTTTGGCATCCTGTGACGTCATTAGCAAACTTCCCCGCAAAAGCCATCTGCGGTTTGCGATGACGTCACCGCGGGCTCCACAGTATAAATAGGGATGTCGGCGAATAATGTATTTTACTGGATTTGTTATTTCGTTTCAAATTACATTTAAGACTATATGTTTTCATTTCTATTTAAAAATGATGATGGAATCGGCCTGCTTCGCTAACATCACAATTTAATTTAATTCAATATTTATACTTTTTTGAACAATATTTTCATTGCCATACTTTTAAGGCGTCTCGGTCAAATTGACAACCTATAATGTTTTGACCTCTTACCAATTATAAATCAATGAATCACTTTGTTGAAATAATAATAATAATAATAAAATTTATTTATTAGCTCTCACAAAAACAGGTTGGAAACTTATTTAAACTAAAACTAAGACAGGAGTTGTACCTATTTCAGTGTGAGAGCCTAATGTCCGTACTAGGATAACCTGTATGACAGATCATCAGGCCCCCGCTCCTAGCAATGTGTTTGACGGTCTCCCTGAGTATTAAAGGATTAAGTTTCTCTTTTTTTTTTTTTTTTTTCAAGAGATTGAAATATATTTTAATTAAGTAATTCGGAAGTTTTTTATTAGACCCCGTGAAACTTTACTGGTCGTTTACAACACCACTGTATTACTCATGAAACTGAACAACTTTCCCAAAGGAAGTGGCCGGTAACGTGACTGACAGTTTATATAAAAAGTTGAATCATAGAGAATAAATATACATAGAGCACGCGCATCGTTCCACTGCCTTTATGTCAAGCGTAAGCAAATTTTGGCACATTTTGTATGGGCGGTGAAATCAATAACATTTTTCTTTCTTGATTTGTTCCTCGAGTCATGTTTCCAACTTATCACTGCACATTTCAAAATGTTCTCCCATTAATTTTTTTATTTTCATCGGGAAAAATAATCAGCTTCGATAACCATTTGATACTAAACGAACGCGCTGAAGATATTCGGACTGTTCATATCCGTGCTTACGGTTCATACTCGATTAGGCGTCCTCTATCCCTCCCAGAAAATTTTCTATTATACTCTAAGAGTTGAATATTATTTTTGAGATTTCATGTTATGTTCCTTACTGAAAGTTGTTCAGTTTGGTGAGTACTACCACTATGGGAAAAACACCCAGTTAAATTTCAGGATGTATAAAATAATAAAATAACTGATGATATTTTTGACGAATGATAAGGAAAATAAATCAAATCATAATGTTTGAAGCGGGGTGAAAAATGAAAAATTCGTTATAAAACTCCAGATGTGTTTCACTATGATTAACCTTGTGATATTGTAGTCTTGTTTGCTTGTGTTTCTTTGATGACGAAATAGAACGGCGGATTGATGTGATATTTTGTATTAGTTTAAAAAAAACAACATTTTACTCGAATAAATTGCGTTCTCATTCATGAGAATATTTACACATTTGTCAATGTAGAGTGAGCAGATCATACTCAAGCACATTGTTTAAAAATATAATAATGCAAATGTTTATTGATGCATTTTTATCGATTAGGAATTTATGAATATCGGTACTTTATTAGAAAGTAAGACAGATTTTTTATTAAATATTTGGTTGTCAAATGTATTTTTTTTTTAATATAGAAACTTGCAGTAGTAGTAGTATTTAAAATAATAATATTTAGCTATACTCGTTACATTTCAAAAGCTAGCAGGCGGTTCATACAAGAAAAAATATATAGGTATTTTAAAACGCCGCTCTCTAAAATTCATGATGGCCGCTTTCCACTTTTAGTGAGTATTCGTTAAAATAAAATGAGGTGAAAAACTGGTCAAAATTAAAACTGGAAAATAGCCTGGGAAAGGGAGGGTGTTAGTTAGTGCACGTTAATGAAGAGTTTATTAGTAAATTTTAGTGACGCAAAAGAACCACAAATCTTGGAAATAAGAAAAAATCTGTTTAGTTTTGATGCACAAAAGTAAGCTATCAGTTTAAAATGTTAAGACGTTACGTAAAAAAAAATTTGGTACATAAGTAGTTCGCATTCGGTAATAACTTTTTTTTTCTCTTTACATTAACTCTGTATATAGTTTTATGGCCCACGGCTCCGCCCGCGTTTACACTTCTTCCCGTGGGAATGATGAATTTTCCCGCGGTAAAAGGTAGCCTATGTTCTACCCCCAGTTCTAGTTTATCTTTGTACCAAGCTTTATTGAACTCGGTTCAGTAGTTTCAGAGTCTATTCAATTCAAACAGACAATGAAACCATTTCTTTTTATACAGATAATTCTACGCGTATTATATTATAAAGTACAAAATTTCACATTTGTGTATCTATTCAATTAAACAGAAAGAAAATTGTAATATGAGTATGATGTGATATATAACAAAAGAGTAAAGTGTATGCTTGAATTAAAATATATATTTCATAAGCTTTTAAATTTTGTTTTTTAATCTCTCAACCCGAAAGTACTTGAAATAATTGTGTAGCATGTCAGAAATTGAGAGGATTACACGAATAACAGATTAAGCCTTTATATAATATCGAATAAGGGTCTCTATTCATTGAACATTTCAGGCCAACATTCAGGGCCAAAACCAACTTATTTTAGACTATTGTTCTTAGAACATTTAATATATAGCATAGCGTAGATATGCCATTTCCATTTATCTCAGTCGAAGTGTCGGCTCTCACACTCACACATTGACGTGGCATTTAACAAGCCAGCTGAAGTAGTGTGAAGCAGTAATAAGTCAGTGACAATAATCCACCCCTAGAGGAGTCGGCAATATTATCTATGTAATAGAACTGTAGATGTCTAAAATCTGTAGATACAAAGAAAAAAATCTAGATTCGAAGGGATGTAAGAATTTTCGTTTGTCTGTTTTTGTACGGGCTAATCTCCGAAAATTTTAAACCGATTTCAAATTAAAAAAGCGGCCAAGTGCGAGTCGGAATCGCCCATGAAGGGTTCCGTGGCAGCCAGTAACATAATATAAAAGCTTTTGTAGTTCGTTGTGACTTTGATCGATGTTTTAATAATAGTGAAAGGTAAATTGCGGTTTACGATTTATGACGTATTAAAAAAAACTACTGACTAGATCTCGTTCAAACCAATTTTCGTTGGAAGTTTTCATGGTAATGCACATCATATATTTTTTTTAGTTTTATCATTCTCTTATTTTAGAAGTTAGAGGGGGGGGGGACACACATTTTTCCACTTTGGAAGCGTCTCTAGCGCAAACTAATCAGTTTAGAATAAAATTATATTAAAAACCTAAATATCATTTTTAAAGACCTATCCATAGATACCCCACACGTATGGGTTTGATAATTTTTTTTTTTTTCAGTTCTATGTATGGGGACCCCTTTAAATTTATTGTTTTTTTTCCATTTTTGTGAGAAAATCTTAATGCGGTTCACAGAATACATCTACTTACCAAGTTTTAACAGTATAGGTATTATATTTTAGGAATAAAGTGGCTGTGACATACGGACGGACAGGTACTTTTAATCGCGGAAAATTAAAGAGTTCCCGTGGGATAGTTAAAAATTACTACGGAAAAGTCGGAAAACAACGCGGGCGTAGCCGCGGGCAGACAGCTAGTACATCATAAATTTTAAGGAATGGCGGGAGTGGTCTTTCTTTAATCTTTTAATATTCTATCTAGCTGTCCGCCCACGGCTACGGCCGCTTTGTTTCTTTTTTAATTTCCCTTAAAAATAGTATCTCAGATGTTGGCCGGGTATATAAGGTACCACCATGCAAAATTTCATTTAAATCGGTCCAACGGTTCCAGAGATAAGCGTGTACAAACAGATAGACAGACAGACGGCCATTTTTTTCAAAACTTATATTTTTGTGTACACTCCCTTTATCAAGTCCGGTGAAGCTTGATCGGTCGTACCTTTTCGACACAAGCATGGGTCAATTAAAAAAAAACACTCCCTATAGCACCTAAAATAATAATTAAAAATAATATTCATTTTGGTTTTTTACTATCATATAATAAATACTAAGTAAATACGCCTAGGCTTAAACATTACCGTGATAACAGTACCAAGTTTGTAATGTATGTAATTGTTGTTTGTTATAATATGTTATCACAAAATTGATACAACAACCAAAAAGAAAAAAAAAGAACTACCCAATGTTTTATTTTTCCACTTATCATCGAACTCGACCAAACAAAACAGCCAGTTACATTTGGCGTCATCATTTAAATACGGAACACACTATCTGTCACAAAACTTGCTACCAAAGCTATTAAGTCAGAGAAGCGTGCTCTCTCACACACTTACTTATAGGAGAGAAAGAGAGACAGAAACATAAAGTTTTATTATTCGTAACTTTCGATACTGTCCATCTCGATTCAGCAGCTTGCATAGTTGGAAGTAGTTTGGACAAGTTACTGGGAATATCATTGGAATAAATGGAATAATCTTAGCCTTTTGTGTTGAGGTAGGGTGACTATGATACGGCGGACAATAGGCTAAAATAAACATTACAGAAAAAGAACAGTACCTAAAGAATATGCATAACTATAGAAATGTTACCCATTCATAATGTAAAAATGGTCTCTCTACAACAAAAAAAAATCAGCTGTAATAGCTGAAATATCAAAATTTTATAGTTAGTTGATTTCTTAAAATGTGTGGTATTTTTTATTATATTAAAGAGAAATTTAACGTTAAAAGAAGTCATCTATTGAAACATCATGAATTAATAAGGTATGTCAAATTATTTTAATTAATGGTTTAGACATCACTGGAAGAGGTCTTAGTAGAAAATATAAGTAGGTATACAGGCCAGCAAATTTTCCAATCACATGATTACAAGAAAAACGATCTCGCATGAGCTAATATCGGCCTTAATCCACGCAATATAGTAGCAACCGCATCGCTCTAAATGTACAAATAAATTGTCCTCTATCAAACGAATTTATGGTTACAGCAGCCATATAGACAATGTGACAAGAGTTTTGTCCGCTTTTTCTGGCGAACGGCCAATTAGGACCAAAATATATGACTGTCCATAACAGAGTATTACATATTGCTCATTTGGTACAGTTTCTTCCATCTAGCAACGCTTCATTTAGACAGAATTATTACAAACCTCCTCAAACTTTTTGGTACCCTGGTAGTTTAAATTTACAACTAGCTGTGCACCCGCGGTTATATGCGTTATCATCATCTCAGCCGAAAGACGTCCACTGCTGGACAAAGGCCTCCCCCAAGGATCACCACAATGATCGGTCCTGCGCTGCCCGCATCCAGCGGCTTCCCGTGGCCCTCACCAGATCGTCGGTCCACCTCGTGGGGGCCTGCCCACACTACGTCTTCCGGCGCGTGGCCGCCATTCAAGGACCTTTCTTCCCCAACGGCCGTCGGTTCTACGCGCAATGTGCCCAGCCCAATGCCACTATATGCGTACTTTGTTTAATCACTACATAGTATAAAATAAAGTCGCTTTCTCCGTCCCTATGTCCCTATGTCCCTATGTCCCTATGTCCCTATGTCCCTTTGTACGCTTAAATCTTTAAAACTACGCAACGGATTTTGATGCGGTTTTTTTTAATAGATAGAGTGATTCAAGAGGAAGGTTTATATGTATAATACATGCATAATATACTGAAGGATAACCCACAATAACCATTTTCCCGTGCGGAGCCGGGGCGGGTCGCTAGTTTACAATATAATTAAATAACAAGACTATTGAGCAGAAATTGGAAGCTACGTGGTTGATACGGGCTTTGTACCCCTCATGAAGATAGTTCAGTTGTGCAAGGAAAGTCAAAAATAAAACGCGGGCGTAGCCGCGGGCAGACCGCTAGTAATTATATAATTTTTACTTTCTCAACACCTAAAATAGACGCACATAGAAAACATAGAAAAAAAAAAAATACAACAGGCTATCGTTTAGCTAAAGGTGACAGTTTTAGTTATCCTCGTATCAAATCAAACAAACAAAAAAAGAATTCCTTATGGGGACAACTCACTCACGGCCATCTGACTAACCGCAAACTAGGCAGTAGTGCCTGTATTATGGGTGACAGATAGCTTTGAGACATACATACATTATATAAACATACAACATCCAGACACAAGTGCTCATCACAAAAATGTTTGCCATGGGCGGGATTCGAACCCGCGACCCTGTGCTTTGAAGGTCGGCGTATTACTAACTAGGCTACGGGGTCATCAGATTCAGTAGATTTTAAGACAATATTAGTAAAATATTTTTTAAATGTATGTATGCCAACGCGACGCCACCTTATTCCGCTTATTTTATTTCGGCGCGGAAGCACAGATTCAAACCGATGCGGCGCGTTGGTATGAAGATAACTTATTAAACTTACAAACTAGACTACAATATTATTTAAATATCTCTGAACTACCGAAAAACGCCAATATGTTCATAGTTAAACTTGAGTAATGCGCGTACAGTCGTCAACATATAAATCGGTTAGGGTTCACTGGAGTAGCGTGATGTGTACAGTCATTTGTCAATATGTTTGGTGGCTCTAGTTGGCGCGGCGCCAGGAAATAGTGTTTCTGTTGGTACTGTTATTTATAGAAGCTAATATTTTGATGACGCCCCTATTATTTCAAAGATTGAGGTACTTTTAGAGTTGAACTGCAGATGTCTTCGTATTTTCTTTCCATGTTGTATCTTTCTTTTTTTTACGGAATGCATTTATACCTACGTCACAACAGAACACTTTTTTAAAACTACATCCATACATACATACAACATACAACATACATACACGCAAGGTCATAAAATAAAAAAAAATCCGTAGATATTATACGAAATTTACTAAGTTTAAGCAAAAATCTAACTTATACCTTATACGCATAAAAGTATTCAGTGTTTACATGTGCACGAAGTGTTTTTAAAGATTTTTAACAACAATTTTATATGAATTGAGTAAAATAGTAAAATTTAAATTGACATTGTAAGTACTCAATTTTGTTGAATGCCAAATTTTTAGGAACTATCAGACCAAGAATGTTAAACGTCCTGTTTCAGACATTGTTTTTTTGACATGGTGACAATCACAATTAAATTATCATTTACGAATGACTGGCTCCAAGGGCTCCTAGCCGTAAAACAGATAAGAACAGAAAATATAATTATCTTGATTGCTTTTCGTTCAATAGAAACAGCCAGAGGTCTCAATTGCCATCCAAAACAATAATTCAAAAGTAGAAATGAACCAACACCCCGTGCGGTTACATAATATCATCAAAGGGAGACAGGAGTACGAAAAGGACATTTTTTTGTGAATTTCGTCTAGGGTTGTCACTTATAATGCGGGTTAATACTTTTAGGCAGAAAATAAAATAAAACCTATTTTAGTTAAAAATTATTGTATCCATTTATTGTTTTTCGGTGGTTGTTGTTAGATTATGTCAATGTGTTTTTTATTATTAATTGTTTTATTATTTCACATGTTTATTGTTCCCAGAAATTAAACACTTTTGTGACGACATTCATAAATTGTTTTAGTTCGAAAATAATTTTACGGAAGATCAGCGCGGTACTATTAGGCTTGCGCTGAGTAAGGTCTTTCTTATATTATGGCTTCGTTTCGTACATTTTCAAAATATATTTTGTTACTATATTTCGTATTTGTTGTTACATAACATTTTCTGTTGTGTGGACCTGTGTGGATATCTTTTATTTTTGTTGTAACGGCCTTTTTTTAAACTGGTAACCCTAAACGGGACTTAACCGACAACCCGTAGCCACGGAGGCGTATTTAATGAGCTCTATCTAGTCCCTGCAGGCCCACGCTTTAATTTATTGGATTTATTTGTATCGTATTGTCGTGCGCTTCAAATTTCATAATGCAAATTGATCACAATTTGGTATATTTAGGTGGTAAAGGAAGACGCAACGTAGGCAGAATACAATACAATATTCTTTACTAACTTTCCGCCGCGGATCCGCCCGCGTTAACAGTTTTTCCCGTGAGAATGAGTCATTTTCCAGCGGTAAAAGGTCTATGTTACTCAAGGTGAATACAGCTTTCTAACGGTAAAAGAATTTTTGAAACTAGCTCAGTAGTTTTTGAGTTTATTCATTACAAACTTACACACACAAACACACACACACAAAAATACAAATTTTTCCTCTTTATATTAGTCAGTAGAGCGTCGGTGGCTAAGTGGCTATCGCCGCTACCTTCCATTCGGGAAGCGTGGCGTTGGTTCGAGCCTCGGCACGAACCAATCGTATTCATAACGTATAATCGACGCTCTTACTGTGAAGAGAAACATCTTGAGGAAACCTGCATACACCTACAAAGTAATTCGAAGGTTATGTGTAAAGATGACTTTGCACATAACTTCTTACGATTTTAGATTGTTTAACGTTGATTGTTTAATTATTTTTTAAATTGTTTTATTGTTGTTTTAACAAGGTTTATATTAATAACGAGATCGATATATTAGACGCCGTAAAGAATATAAGCAGTGGGAAAATTTATCGTTTATTAAGATATAAAATTTGTTATTTGTGCCACTGAATGTATAAGTTATGCCACTGACAGGATATTAGAGAAAAGAGAAGATGCAAACACTACGATAATGTATAGGAACAACATTAGAAGATTCTCGCATCGTTTTTCACGCGGATATTGGTAGCATTTGGGCAACTGGGGTAATACTGGCCCTCTATCCCATAGGGTCGAGTTATTGTAATAGCGGGAAATAGTAAAATTAAATCATTTATTCTAAAGCCAATTTTTGTATATTTCTAGGTTTAGTAGTGATTTTTTGCTTGCCGTCACCACTTTATTGGAAATTGTGAATTTATCAGAAAACAATTCAGTCTCAAAAAGACATGAATGAGGGTAGGTACTTTTAATTTGGAATTATTCAATAATTAGTGTATAATAAATATCAGACATAGGTATATTTTTTTATCGGATTTCAGTCGGTTGGGTACAAACCAGTCAGAGAGGGTTTATAAATAGTAAATTTTGTGTTTTATTTTTATTTCTTAAGGTGCATCCACACCGGCCGGCCGGCACCGCATCGTATCGAAACGGATTTTACAATTTTTAAACTAAATTAAACCTTGTATACAGTATTTAAAGTCTATATTACCAAGTCACGCACAGCAGCTTGACTGCGAGAGCGTGCGTGACGGGCGGACGTCGCCGTCGGCATGCCGCGACGCGCGGTCTGCTCCGTCCGCGGCGTACGCAGCCGGCGGCATGCGAACGCAGCCGGCGGCATGCCGCGAGGGCCGCGACACGCGATCGGCTCCGTTGAATAGATACGTGTGCGAGCGAGACACCGCCGCCACCGGCTCCGTTCGTGCGAAGCCGGTCGGAGACGTGCGGTGGCATGCCGCCGGACGCGACAGCATGTGGCCGCATGCGTTCGCATCCGGCCCTTGCGTTGCGATGCCGGCCGGCCGGTGTGGACGCACCATTAGTGTCAATAAAGAATATTTAAAATTGTAAAATAATTGCTCATTAAATACTATCGCTGCCAGAGACACCACACTCTATAGAGCCATACCCAACATCCCCCGGTTCCTTTTTATCAAATAGCCCGTCATCCATATTTATTTCAATCTATCGAAAAGCCCGCATGTAGATAGCTTGATTCCTCGCTGAAAAAACATTTTGTTTGCGCGTCAGTTTCATAACTTATCGGCAAAGTTATTCAAATGAGCGATTTATATGTTAAATGCAGGTATGAAAGTGCTGGGTATTGGTTTCTATCTGATTTAGACAATCGTGATCTGTGACTTGTTTTTTTTTTGTGACCATTTGAAGAGCATACTTGAAAAATTCAAGGATTGTAAATCAAAAGGGTCTAAGTGCTGAAAAACTTTTTTTACGAATATACAATCTATGTGCCAAGCGCTTGTGTAATTTCTGCAAACCATATAATAGTCTTTTAGCTTTACAAGTATTTACAACCCATCAATTATAACTTGTCGCAAAACGTCTCCTATAAAAAAATTGCACTCAATTGATGCTATTACCACAGAATATTAAAAGAGTAGGTACTTGTGTGCTGCTCTTTAATTTTCCGCTATATTTGTATAAGGTGCCATTTCAAAGAAAAAAATATTTTTTCACAGAATTTTTATTTTTATTTCTTACTTACATAAAAACTAAAAAAAATTAAAGAAAAAATATAAAAATGAGTACCTACCTACAGAATTTGAAAATAACTTAAAACGTTATAACACTTCTAGCTCAAAAAAATCTAAAACTGTGAAAGAAAAAAAATTTAATAATAAAAAATTATGTTTTTTACGAGTCCTCGTGTAGTATAAAGAATTTTTTTAACAACCAGAATACGTTCATCAATTTATATTGCTGATCGTACTATCGATAAATAGAATGGTTGATTTTTTTTAAGAGAGCGAGGCGTGAAATGCACACCGCTACGTGACTTGCTGGGCTGGGCACTGTTCCACAAAGTCACAAGTTACAACCTCAACGGGCTAATTTTCCGCAACTAGACGTCAAACGCGCCTATATTGCGTGTTGGGTAGGATAACTCACTACTCGAGCCACCTACTCGTGCCCAGGTTGCCGAGCGTCTCCGGGATCGACCCCGGCGAACCGAGGTATTTAGCCCTGTACGATGACAAGCCCCGACACTCCAGCAGGATGTGGGCCGTCGTCTCCTCCGCCTCCATGCGAGCAGGCTGACATGACAAAATAAAAAATAAAAGCAATTGAGACTAATAGGGCTCCGTATTAACGCACTATAATAGGTATTTATATAGTATACTAGCGACCCTCCACGGCTCCGCACGGGAAAATGGTTATTGTGGGTTATTCTTAAGTATATTATGCATATATTATACATTTAAACCTTCCTCTTGAAACACTCTATCTATTTAAAAAAACCGCATCAAAATCCGTTGCGTAGTTTTAAAGAAAGATTTAAGCATACATAGGGACATAGGGACAAAGAAAGCGACTTTGTTTTATACTATGTAGTGATTATAAAATCTTCAGTATTTTTTTTAAAAGTGAAGAATATAGATCAACGCACTAGGTATAGGTGATGGTTCCCTTGAAACCGCCCCTAGATGCGTTGGTATATGAATACTCTGGGGTAAAGGCTCCCCTCCCTCGCAAGTCCGGTGAAGCTTGATACGTGGCATCAATTTTTGGATACGTGATTAGGTCAATAAAAAAAACCAATAGGGCATTCTCCTTTTGGAAAATATTCATTACCACATCATTAGTTTGGTACTTAATCAAGTAAAATTCTGTTTATGTCCTTTTCCACGACTAAAAGAAGTCACACGGTGAAAAATCACTGTTAAAAACGTTTAGTCCAAATTATTTAGTGGTAGATGCTTGGAATCAAGTTCCATACATTTCTTGACCATTCGTTAGCGCTTTTGCTAACAGTTCAACAAGGTTCAAGTTTGTAAACAGGAAATCTTTCAAAACTGAATAGCTGCACTTAAGAACATAGCCCATCAATTTTTTATTCCTTCAAAAACGTGTTTACAAAAATTTTACCTAGATCACAGTAGAAAATAATAGTACTAACCCGTACAGAAAGGACACTCACCCACCCGCACTAAAATAAGTTCCCCGCCCGCTCGAGCTCCCCACGCCCCGCGCCCGACATGCGCCGCGGGACTCTAACAGGGGTGTTCAGGGGTGTTTTATATAGCGTTTCAGTGTTTGACTTGCAATTGATATTCAGTTGTTATTCAAAAAGCAGTAGGTTGTCAAAACGCATTTGCTGTATGAAGTGTTTGACCTGTGCTGTGCCTAGATACTCCATTGGTTACGCAATGGACATTAAATGTTACTTGTCTTGTAAATTGTATTTTCGTGAAACTGGCCTTTGTAGTGGAGGTGGGCAGTACTCCAATAGGCTTTTAGCGCAACGCTGACGAGAATTTTAATGTTCTTTAGCCCAAGGATAAGAAGAATAAAATTGTGATTATGGTTTAGTGCTTTTAATATTTTAATGTTACAGTATAATAACAATAAGTTAGAAATAAAATTAGTAAAAACATAAATCAAAATCAAAAGAAATTTATTCGAAGTAATCATACAAATATTATAAAGAGGAAAAAATTGAATTTTTGTGTGTGTGTGTGTGTGTGTATGTTTGAAATGGATAAACTCAAAAACTACTATACCGATTTCAAAAATTCTTTCACCATTAGAAAGCTACATTAACCCTGAGTAACATAGGCTACCTTCTGCAGGAAAATGCCTTATTTCCATGGAAAAAAATGTTAACGCGGACGGAACCGCGGCGGAAGGCTAGTTTTTTATAAAACAATCTTTGGCTGTCAAAGTTACCAAGACCATAGACTGTCCATGAGTGGTAAATAGCTTGATAAACTGCTTAATCTTTAAATAAAAAAAACCAAAATGAATCTTAGCATGCAATACAAAATATACCTTGTGAACAATATGAATAATCTTTATTAACACCGAGCAAAACATATCAAAATAATTACATAAATAACATGCGGCCTATTGGCTAAAATAGCACACTCTCTCGTGCAAACTTTATTCATGAAAATAATATTTTCTAAATTCGTATTTTAGTTGAGGCAGAACAAAATGTAATACAAAGACCTAAAAAACGTCTCCTACTTTTGTTAAAATTTAAATTATAAATGGTTTAGTATAGTCTATATAATCTATTTCACTATTGGCTGTTAATAAGCAGAAAAACCAGACTAGTAAATTATTTTCTTGAAAGTAACCTAAGATTTATTTAAAAAAAAAACAGTAACAAGAAAAATCTGTATTATTTGGCTCAAAACTTTTTAGCCTTCGAATTAAAGAACACTTTATTATTTAAATGACATTTAACATAACGTTCAGAAATGACGAAGGAAACTAGTAGCTGAATTAAATTCCTTTTATGTCACTGACATTCGCAAAAATTCGCCACGTCAAAGTGAGAAGGGTCCAATCGGACAATACGCTTATTAATCGATATTCGACTTGGAACGTAACTTTGATAAATTAACGATTTGTTATGTGGGTGTAGAAATTCCTCAATATTTCATATTTTTAGAATGTTTTAGCAAATACATTGATAAAGACACTTTTCAGTAAGAGCGCGATATTGTATATTAAATGATTAAGTAAAATTTTCTGTATGAAGCAGTGTGAAGTGTATAACAATGTCTACACTAATTATTTGTTTTACAAAACGAACATGCAATGCAAGTACCAACAAAACAAAACAAAAAGAAGGAGCAAAGTATAAATTCAAAATAATAATGAGCAACAAGTAACAACATATCTCAAACCATAGCTTTGAAATAGATGTGTGTGTGTGTGTAAGTGTTTGCGTATGTGTTGTATGCATGCGCGTGTGTGTGAGTGTATGTGATATCGTGAAACGTGCTTGCATCTCAACTCCAATGCAACTCTGCATCGTGATAAAGCTGGTGGAAACCTAATTTTAGCAGCAAAAGAAATCCTGGATCCTCCCGAGTGCATACTAGTAGTAGTAGCTTTGAAAAGTAAATATTTTACATTTTAAAGGAAGCACTGACTAGATACTGTGTAGTTCTAAATTGAGTTTTATTTGAAAATTTTACGAATATGTAACCCATACTTTAGATTTTTAGTTAAAACCGAATTTATGGTAAAACTACTTAAAATATCTGGCATTATTCAAAAAGGACAATAAGCCTACATGTTCTGTAGTCTTATTGGTATTGTACTATATATATTTGAACCTACCAAAGCAACAAATAGTGGTAATACAATTTATTGATTTACTAAATTTGAAATAAAAATTATAAGAATAAGAGGGAACTAAATTGACCTGCAAAAGCATCATGATTTTAAAATAAGAAAAACATTTTAAATACACAAGTACCTAATAGTACTTTCAAAAGAATATAACTAAAATGTCTAATGTATATTTACTAGTTACAAAAAAATCTGATATTTGATAAACAAATATTTAAAATTACTAACTTCTATTTCTGTAGTCTTGAAAAAAGTTAAGTCCTTTGTTTTAAAGACCAGTACCTATTATGCTGGAGACATTAAGATTTTATTATTTCCAGGCATGCTCTCTCGCTTATTTATCTAATTTTCTCTTAAAACTGAGGGTTGAATGCTACTAATTAATTAAAGGAACTTTGAGATAAAACATCTGCTTTGATGAGGGCTATTAAAAGCGAGATTAGAATACTATTTATAAAAATAAAAATGTTAAATAATATTCTAGGTGTTTCTGTTAATTTTATAATTTTATATTATTGTTCTTTCATGGAAATCTTATAATAATAAAAAAAAAAACAAAAAAAATACAAACCACTCAAAATACGAAATAATAAAACTGGCAGTATTTTTGTTTGTTAATAATCCGAGTTTACCTAACTACATAAAAAAACCTAAATTCAATTAAAACTCATAACCATTAAAAACTACATTTACCCAAAAAAAAAACTTTATGAAAATTTTTTCTAAAGAAATATTCCCATTTTTACCACTCAGTGGGCGTTAACAAAGAATTATTTTCCAAAAAATAAATAAAATCTCTTTATCACTTTTTTCCTGGCCATACACTATTCTTAATAAGTAAACAAACACACAACAAAATTAAATTAGTACCTGAGGTTCAAAGGTACACATTTTACTTGCTTACACACAATTTAGGTATTACCTGCTTAGCTTATATAGCAAATTTCAGTTTAATATTATGTTAAGATTTACTTTTAGCTTTCAGGTTTCCTCACGATGTTTTCCACGTACATAATTATGAATTTGAAAACATATTGGTATGTGCCGAGGCTTGAAACCAACCTAGCCACTTGGCTATCGACCGACCATGGTCCAAGAAAACAAGGTCTTGCAATTAGATCACGTGACTGACACAAGCCTACGTCATTTTGCGCTGTTCGTCCTTGTCTATTACACTCATTCGACAAGGATGAATAGGCAAAATGACGTAGAAATGGCGTAGGCTTGTGGCAGTCACGTGGTCTAATTGCAAGACCTTGTTTTCTTGGACCATGCGACCGACGCTTTAGGTACTGCAGTGTGCATGTGTCCTTCATGCACGCCGCTTTCATGCTGGCAGCCTCTTTTCGCGTTTGAGGCTTTATAATTGTGAAAAGTAATATAGATTTGAATTTCGTTGATGTGAGGGAGATGGCCGTAGCCCGCGCTACGAGCCGGATGCCATTTTTCTATTCCCAAAGTTTTGTTGAGATTTTCGTTAATAAGTTACTAATATATTATGCTCTATTTAAATTCCTTCCTTGTTTTCTTTGCTTCCACCATTACGGCCGGTTTTTACAGTACTTAAGAAAAAATATTGTCACTACTTAAGTACAGTTACGCGCTAAACTACGTACACACAATATCACGGGTGAGGGGACAATCGCGTCGTCAAGTGGGCTGGAAAGCGATAACGACAGGATTTATGACGTCACCTCGGCTACCGAATTCCCAGTTCGGGGGTAGTTTGCGGTTGGATTCGAAATTTGAAAATTACTGTTGTTCTATTGTCTGCCTATGCGCGCAAATGTGATACAATTTCTGTTTACGTCAACTAGTAGCTAGATTTTAGCGAATGAATGAGTTTGAAAGTGTCAGGTTGTTGTTATAGTAGGAAATAACAATAAGTACGTATGTTTGTTGTGTATTTTTACAAATCTAAAAGATAATATCATCTTATTATTATTTTATTTACTTATTTATGATGATAAGTGTAATATTTTTTGTAAGCTGAAAACGTCACTACAATAAATTACTGAAATGAATAAGGAAATTTTGTGACTAACTGTACCTACTTATTACTGTTTATCCAACAACTGAAATATTTCTTATATAATAATAATAAATTATGTTATCTGTATATCTAAGTAAAAAATATGTACTTGTAATTTTTGTAATTGGTTGGTACGAACCTTTCTGTTTGTTTTGAAACATTTCGGTAAGACAAAAAACTGCAAGGAAAACAATTTACAATAGATATGATGGATACCGAAATTTAAAATATCAATAAAATAATTATTTTTAAATTATTTGTAACACATTAAAATACTCATTCGTCAATAGGCCACCTTTGTATTACGACCGTTTATACAAAACAAGTGAAATTAAATACAACAAGCATCCTTAGATCCATCGTTTCAGTTTTATGTGGATCGTTAAAAGGCTTTTAAAAGGTCGTAAATACGAAATATAAGCGACAATCAAATTGTATCGGATCTGATAATGTGTTTATTACGATTATTGTGATAATCCTGAAAATTTATGAACAATCCAAATCTCTTCTCCAAGTGCGAAAATTCCTGGAGATGGAGGCCTAATGGACAAAAAAAATTAAGGAAGGTTAAAATCGAATATTTTGGGTTAATTTCGCTATGGTATGGTTTCGCTATGGCATCCTCTCAAAATACCTATCAAAAAGTCTCGCTTCAATTTCAAAATAAAAGTTTTACGCTGTAATATTAAAATATTACACGACATGCTCATTAAAAACAATAAATTTAGAAAACTAAGACTATTGAATATTTTATCCTACGTAATAATAATATTTAATATTTTTTGATATTTTTGTTAATATTATTAATATTTGCATTTAATATTTAATATTGTTTTTCAATTGTTGATTATTGATTGTTGATTTTTATTAATAGGGCGAAATCTAATAATTACAAGACTGATTTAATATTGAAAACCGACTTATTATTTACACTCCTTAAAAGTAAGTCCAGTTGAGGCTGGCGAGATACACTTTTCTTTTGAATTTTACCTGCTATTGTTTGACGTAGAACTGAATGATGCGTACCATACCGATACTTTTTGGCAGGTATTTTGAGAGGGTGCCATAGCGAAACCATACCATAGCGAAACTAACTTGTATTTAAAAGTCTCATTACTTACGTTACAACATAAATACAATTTAAGAACTGAATCCAGAAAATGATATTGTTTTAATTACATATCTTGCCAATTGTATAGCTGCTCAATATAGTATGCGGTATATACCTGTATTCCTTAGCTGAAGTTACACGGAATCTAATTACCCAAGATTCAGTTGGTACTGTTCTGGCTTTGTAATCCTGCGCTGCTTGCATTATGCAACTCGGAATATTAGTATTGCTGTAGTTATTTCTATCCATAGGTTTATCTTCACTAAGCCAGTAAGCTGGCTAAGGCCAGTAAACTAATCCAGTAAGCTGGTAGTGGGTAAAATAAACAATACCTATTAAACATACTTATGTAATCAGTGATTGAGTAAAGGGCTTTACACACAGCAGCTATAACGTGTATTAATGTACATTACATTTTTCGTTACATCATAGCTGCTGTGTGTTGTATCCTGGCGATTTCTATGGAAAGATGTAATGAGATGTATCGTGCTATAATGTAAAGATGTACATTATAGCTGCTGTGTGTGAAGCTCCCTTAGGACCCGTTTTAAAATACATCAAAACAAACGTACCTACCTATATTAATAATAAAACCAAAATTTATAACGTATTTATTCCAGGTAAGATTTTATTAAACCTATTTTTGATGTAAAAGTTAATGGTTGGCCGTTCAAAAGTGGCATTTGTCTATTATATTATATGAAGATAAACTAAATTTCACAAATCTCTTATTTTCTGATAGAATACATAGTTGTAATTATTCAGCTTATAAATGTTGCAAACGGAAGAAAAAATAATTGTCCATTTAAAATAATTTCACACAAAACCTTCTCAAGTAAACAAGTAACATCTAAACAAGTTTACAATCCCACGAATTAGCAATGGACATTCTTTCAATTTTCCGGCTAAACAAAAACCGAAACACACAAATACAATCAAAGTGAGTCCGGAAGCTAATCCTGAAGGAAATCTGGGATGATACGCGCACCTATACTAACGCAATTATGATCCGGAACGGAATCAACAGATTGGATGGGATAACAAACATTAGTGTAACTAGAAGATCTGAACTAAACAGTTGGGATGGCACCGACCTATTTAGAGGAAGTTGGGGATTCATAGCATACATGGTCCAAGAAAACAAGGTCTTGCAATTAGACCACGTGACTGACACGAGCCTACGAAGGATGAATATCCTTGTTGAATGCGTGTAAGAATAGAATAGATATGACGTAGGCTCGTGTCAATCACGTGGTCTAATTGCAAGACCTTGTTTTCTTGGACCATAGTAGTATAGATGTTTTATCTCATGAGTGCAGGCGAGCCATACTTGTGTGCGTCTTGTGTGTGCACATTGTGTTTGTGTGCGTAGCGCTCAGTTTAGTAGTACGCACACAAAAGCTGCACCCGTGAGATAAAATAACTGTAAATATTTGTTATGGGACCTTGGCCTAGGAGTGGCGAGTATTCAAACATACCCTCTTATTTAATTCTTGTTATTCATGCAGAGCGTCGAGATAGGCCATTTTGAGGTCAAATAAAATACGTTAAAATGTTTATGTAATCGAAATCTTTTCGTTTTGTGAATATTGTTAGGAATAAAATATATCTCGAAACGGTATTTGATTTAGAGTAACAAATAAAATTAAACATACCCCCAGTGCACAAAATATAGTTGCAGGTTGCAGCGAAGGCTAGCCAAAAGACGGACATACTGAAGCCGCAGTGAGAAATAGTTATTTAGCATTAATTTTACTTTTTGAACTTTAACTGTCTGTTAGCGGGTCAAGCATTATAGGGTCAAGCTTCTGTCTGGTTGCGGGTTCAAGTCCCCGCCCGAGCTCAATGTTTTTTATTTTTGGTCTCGATTTTAAAAGGGTTTTTTTCTCTCGCTATCATTTAATATTATTTTTAATCGTTTTGAAACAAAGGTTATTTTTAGCTTTTAAACTATGTATCGCAGTTGAAAAGTTAATACAACAATGTAGCCATTTTGTTGAATGTTCCCACGAAACTTTTCAGTGCCCGTTAACTGAGGTTAAAGTTCAATAACGGATTGTTTCAGTGTCGACCTTACTGATATTTTAACGGTTATCGTTTTGAAAAGTGCTATAAATTTCTACTTTGTTGCTTTAAATTTATTGAATGTACCCACTTATTTTATTGTGAGCGATTCAATGTGATCTGTTGGACTTAATTCTCATTACAAATTGGTTGACAGAAACATGTTTACACTTCTTGGTATTTCATTTTATTACTCAGATTTATCTGTGATTTATAAGTAAAGCTTTTAAGGTTTTCCACAGAGTTACGTTTTCGCTATACGTAGTGCTTCAGAAAAGTTTTAATGAATCTACTATACATTATTTTTTTCTACTACAAAAAATTAACACATAAATATTACTCAGTACATTTGAAACTATGCGTTACGAGTCCGCATCATTATTCTCATAGAAATATACCAGTACGGTTTAAAAAAAATTGTAGCAATAAATATAATTTCTAAATTGAATTTCCTGTTTTGAATCCTTAATATAAAATTGCTATTTTTGAAAGTAACTTCCCGGAAGCTTTCACAACATCGATTTTCGTTCGTGGGATAACTTTTACCTGATAATTTTATTTGTGGGAGTATTTTTTAATGTTACTACACTTTTTCACCAAGTCATTTAATATTCATAAAAATATCAATTTTCTTTGCAAAATAGGGATATTTTTTTGTTTTCAAAGTTTAATTTTAATTTTCAAATCCATCTGTCCTATGGCGAAAAAAAAGGGATATCAGAAAGGATAGGAGCTATAAGTAAATAAATAAATAAATGCCTTAGAAATGTAAACTCGTTGTCGTCGTCGTCGTGTCGTGTATTGATATTGTGTGAACTCATGCTCTTTTTTCCCTGGCTCCCACCTCGCCGCGCATACCTCAGAGAGGTGCACAGCGGTAGTGGCCATACTATACCAAGTAGGTACAGTAGCCAGCACATGGACTGGACATTAGTAGACATGTTGACCTTGAGAGCGCCTGTATTCCATAGCGGTAGGGTTGAATTTCGTAGTGCGAATATCCAACCGCATGTGCTGACTTCTGTACTTTGATTTTGCGATACAAAATAAATAAATATGGGTGACTTTTTTTAAGAGTGTGACTGTAAGAATTAACCCCAAAGTAGCCACATTTGAGAACTATCACATCTCATTAGACAGCCTACTCGCTGGGTCGACGACATCACCAGGACAACGGGAGGTGGCTGGATGCGATTGGCACGGAACCGCTACACTTGGCGTGCTCATGAAGAAGCCTATTCCCAACAATGGTGATAACGGGCTGAAGAAGAAGAAGGAGACATCTCACCAGGGCCGGCGCACTCCGCGCCAAAGCTCCAGAATTACCTACGCCCTGGGTGGTCTCGATTTCGCAGCCATTTAGTAGGAAAAACGCGCGCGCTTGTAAAGACGCTATTATTTAGTCTGTGGTAATACGGACTCTCGCGGCGCGGACTTAAGGTGCATAATGTTTTAAAACGAGCGCAGTGACCAACGGGTAGGCTATCATAGCCAGGGTCACGTTCGACGCGTTCAAAGTAATTTGAACGTTAGTGGCGTGGTAGCTAGATTGAAATTCGCACGTTTGCTATCAGAAAGTGCGCCTTCTGTACCTAGTACTATTATTTATTCTGTGCCCCAGTGTAGCCACATTTGAGAACTGTCACATCTCACACGTAAATCTTGTGTTCTATTCTAAGTAAGACGGTTCGGGCATACGAATGGTCATATTTGTAGGTGTTATGTAAACTAGGAGCACATGAGAACAGACTATGGAAATTTTGGCTCGTATTTTGATTATTCTCCACTAGCTGTATACCCGGCGCGGCTAGTCCACGTTGTTTTTTGACTTTCCCGTAGGAATTCCCACGGTAAAAACTATCTAAGATGTTGACTGGGGACATAAGGTACCACCATGCAAAATTTCATTTAGATCGGTCTAACGGTTCCAGAGATTAGCCCGTACAAACAGACAAACAGAAAAATAGAAAACAAAATCTGGATGATATGTTCTATGTCACTTTTTACATCCCCCTGACTCGGATTTTTTTTTTCTATGTACAGATTTTCGACCTCTACAGTTTTATTATATAGATTGTGAGTATGGCGTCGTCGTCGGTAACCTAGTGGCTAGGAGCACTGTCTTTCAATCGGGCGGGTTCAGTATCGGCACGTACCATGGACTGTTATCAGAGAATATTATTTTTTATTTGTTTCTGTTAGTTCTTACGCCATTTGTTTGTTTAGGCACGTAAAGCCGTTGGTCCCGGTTACTATCTACAGATGTAGTCGTTACAGAGCTATATCAGAAGCCATAGGCGGCTCAAATATTTTGACTCCAGGCACCTCCAGGGTTTGTGAGGTAGGTTAACCTTGAAACCCACACGCTAAGTATTTGTTTGTAAGTAATTTTCATATTGTAATGTGTGTGTCTTTAGTAAATGACTGTTTTAAGAGTATAAATAGAAAAAAATCTGGGAGGGATAGAGTACGCCTAATCGAGTATGAACCGTAAGCACGGATATGAACAGTCCGAATATCTTCAGCGCGTTCGTTTAGTATCAAATGGCTATCGGAGTTCATTAAAAATTAAATTACTTAATGTAATGGAGAAAATTTTGAAATGTGCACTGTAGGCCTACTCCGACGCGGCATCGACACGGCCGTGTCGTTGTCAGGAGGAATTCCCTCTGAGGGACGAAGAGGAGCTGAAAGAGGGTCCAAAGAGGGTCATAGAAGAGCACCGAAGATAGCAGTGAGAGTGAAAACATAGACAATCTCATTGACCTCGCTGTTTTTTCTTACTCCATAGACGTAAACTTATTGTCAATCGTCAAAAAATATAAAAATATCGTATTGAAGCAATAATTGATGGAATGATTCAATTATTAGACAAACCATACTGCTCTATCCCTTGAAAGTGTATTATAAAGTATATTTATAATGTATTGTGTCCTAAGGAAGTGAGGAAGATTTTCCGCTGTTGTTTAATGCTACACGTGATAAAAAAGGAACCCTGCTGCCCATATCTGGCATAGTATCAGTATTTCATAAGCATGGGGCACCTTTCAGAATATTTAAGTACACATAATGAACTTTCTTTTTCAAGTCCGGTGAAGCTTGAATGTTCGTACCATTTCGACACAAGACCTTAGGTCAATAAAAAAAAAAAGTACTTTCTTTTTAAATAACTCCTAACTTTTTAGAAATCAGATATTAAAGTAGGTAAATTTTGTGTGTAGGTTAGGTAGGTACCAGTTATGTTTTTTTAAACAGAATCTGACCTTAACCGACCAAGGGAATAAATTAAATTTTTTATACACGTAAAATCAAGGTATATGATTGCCTTTCGCAATTTCGCAAGTTCGCAAAAGGGCAGATTCTCAAAAAGACAGATTCTCATAAGGACAGATGCTCATAAAGACGGAAATATCTGTATATAGCCTGACCAAAGAAATAAGAAACCTCGCCATATTGCGGAATTTCAATGGAACTAATATAATAATAGAAATTGTTACCATAAACATAAAAATATACACGTGGCGCCCCCCGAGTAGCTTTCTTATTTCTTGGGTCAGGCTTTGCCTACCTTTACATACTAAATCAGATTAAGAACAAAACAAGAACAAGTGTAATGTTGAATAGTATATAATATTATACCAGTTATAATTTTAACAAGTAAATAGATACAACAACAATAATCTTGTACAAAAAGACCGCCCTGTTTCAGTGTTAAGATTAGTATTTTAAATGAGATTATATGTATAGTAAAGTAACAGATTTTTTTCTATTTCTCATGATACGAATATTATCTAATAGATTATCTATTCAATATAATTACCACCACCAGACACCACATAAAACGTTGCTTTATGCGATGTACATGTCTTTTGAAAGTACTTCGATAAAAGTTTAACTTTTTAAAATAAAATCTGAAAAAAAAAAGGATAGTATCAGATTAGATTGATGAGCAGACAAACTAAGCATGTCTGTTTACCATAATCACTGTACATACAAAATTTAAGAGCGAGGCACTTGTCCGTGGAGTAATCACCACCTCTCTCTGTCCATAGCCAGCTTCTTGACTTCCTGGTACGACATAACCTCAACTTTTTCCTTTACTTCATCTAAAAATGAACGTCTTAATCTTCTACGTCCTCTCCTGCCTGAAAATCATCTCTAAAGCTGCAAAGAGCGCAGATTTACCTCAATTCAATACTATTTCTTCCTGGCGCTTTTTTATTGTTGAAATATTTAACAAATAAATATTTAAATGTTATATTATAAATAAATGTCATAAACATCATTTGACAGACAAGAGGCTGAAAAGAGTTCCACTATTCCTCTTTTAATATGGGAGAACCTCCGCCACAGATGATTAAAATCAGGGATCCTTTCAACAATTAGTGAAAGCCAGATCATGATTACACTTGAAATCTTGTTTAGTTTATTAAACAACTAGCTTTTTTAATTAATGCAGATTAGGCACATACTTTGGTTCAAATAACAGCGAATGACAGTTTATAATTATTAATATAAAAGAATAATTAAAAAAATGGTTTCAGTTTAATTTTGAATATGATGGACCCAATTCCAGAGCGGCCGTTAAAATGTCTAATTTTAATTAGGTGTCGCTAAACCACTTTGCAATTCTACGCAAACTGTCAAATTCAACTGACATTGCTAATTTTAATCTGACGTTCCTTATTTTAGGCAACCATAGACAATTAATTCAACTTAGCTTTAGTTGGCCAAACGCAATATGCATGCCATTTTTACGCGAAATATTCAAGTTAATGTTATGTTGAACACTTTGGATTTTGCAGCGTTCAAAAAGGGAGAGAATCGCGATGCGTGGGTTCAGTATGACTTGACCTGCTCTTGACTGTACTATTCCTGCTTATTTACTATATTTCAAGATGTACAGGAACCAGCACACGCGGCTGGACATTTGCTCAGTAATATTCGCCTTTACTGTTACCTACGTAATAACGGAGTTCCTAAGTTCAAAGTATTCACCTACACGTGTTACTGTACTTCTACTTATTATGAATTGACACAAATAAAAACTTCCTTAAGGATTTTTTTACAAATTCTGATAATTTTTATTAATAAACATGATTAGGTTGTATGTAGGGCTTCCAATACCGGGATCCCGGTTTTGGGCAATACCGGGATCCCGGACTTTTTGCAACGTTTTTCAAAACCGGTATTAAATTATCTAATACCGGAATACCGGTATTACCTTTTTATATATAAAATCACTAAAATAACATACTAAAATCCACTTAAATGATTAATTTGGTAAATTTTAGCTGCAACAACATATTATTTTCTTGTTATCATTGCTTACGGCAACCGACAATAATATTTTTTATATAATCGAAGATAATTTTGTAAAGTCAGTAGTGAACACTAGAAAAATGAATCGTTACTTACCTCTACGTAATTGATTTGAATGTTCAAGGCGATTTTGTTCATGTAAAATAATTAGTTTCTTTTAGCAGTGCAGCATGTTACAACTTAATATATAATATACATACATAAATAGTTGAAAAGTCTCTCACAAAGAAAAATCCTACGTGAACTATGAAGTTTAACTTCATGTCCGCTCCAATTGGGTTTTCGTTACTTTAAACCATTAACCATATTGAGATATTTATACCTATTCCTAACAAAAGTTGCCAAATTTTGAGGTCACAGGATCAAAAGATATCAATTATTTCAGTGTTTTAAATTAAATTAAATTGATTTACAGATATTGGATCTGGAGTATTCTGCATATGGCTCATGTAGTAGACGCTCTACATGAGCCATCCATATGCAGAATACTATAATAACATAGAGATGGGTATATTTGTTTAAGTACCAATCTTTTTTTTTTCATTTTAATTTTAATTTTGTCTTAAGTTATTTTAACTAATTTTATATTTTCTATTTACTAGTTAGGGTCGCTCTGGAAGTAACTACCTAGGTTAGTATTTTCATTACCACTCAGCAATAAAGTCTGATTTATCATACATAATATTATACACTATCTAATCTATATTCTTACAGTTGGCTGACATTCTAACATACTCTCTCATTTCAATTTGGTTTGTATTCCTTCGATATTGGATTGCTGGAGTATTCTGCATTATGGCTCATGTATAGCGTCTACTAGTAATGAAAATACTAACCTAGGTAGTTACTTCCAGAGCGACCCTAACTAGTAAATAGAAAATATAAAATTAGTTAACATAACTTAAGACAAAAATCAAATTAAAATGAGAAAAAAAAGATTGGTACTTAAACAAATATACCCAATTATAACATGGACAGTACTGGATAGCTAAAAAACAAAACGTGAAGAAATTCATACACAGTTCATTAATTTATCTCAGTATTTTTTTGTTTTAATTTGTTCCTATTTTCGATATTGTTCTTTTTTAGGAAGAAGTACTAAATTCCTTATTCGTTTTCTTCGAATGAAGTACAATTGGCAGTTCATTCTTAAAAAAATCATAAATGTAATTTCAATACCGGGATCCCGGGATACCGGTATTAGTAAAAATATTTACGGTATTAATACCGGTATTGAAAAATTCCGGTATTTGGAAGCCCTAGTTGTATGGCAAGGATACAATTTGCCTTTCTCATAAAAATAACATCAAAAAACAACAACTTGAACTCAACTTAGACAATTTAGCAAGTCGCTTAAACCCCGTTAAATTTAGTTGGCCTGGCTCCGTAGAATAGCACTTGTGGATATAACCAACTTAAACTCGTTAAATTTTAGACATTTTAATTTTAAGTTATTTAGACGGTGGACGCGTGGAATTGAGACCATTGATACAATCTTCTTGTTGTCGTCGGGAGATACTTTCTTACGATATATTCCCAAATTAAACAGAACCATGTGTCTAAAACATAGATACGCAATTGACTCAAACTCTGAGTGTGTCTCTGCAGTCCTCTGAAATCTCCTGTCAGTGGCTGACAGGAGATTTGAGAGGGGGAGGACAAGGCCATGGACTAGTTTTTATATTTTTATATTTTTGAACCGGAAATCGACTGACAGAAGTTTGATGGAATTTATTCGATAATTCAGGCAAATTTTACAATAATACCTTTACTTTTTTAAACTTATATAAAACTTTGAACGGTACATTGACTTTTATGTCATTAATAAAATATTTGTCGCAACATTTAAGTCCATAACAAGATGATACAGAAATCCAACCTCCATATTGAAGATCTTATATATAATTTCTGTGTCATAGATTACGATATAGCATCAACTGGCAGACAACGTCATACAATATTTATTTACTTTCTGATACAAAAGCATAAATATTTAATTGATACTTTTAAGCCATAATTATAATTAAATTGCAATAATTGTTACACAAAAGTTTAATAATAATATAATCAAAAATAATCACAATATGAGAAGTTCATACTAAAAATAACAACAACAACTGAAAATAATGAAGCATTTCTAATGTCTTTGCTCAAAGCCTAAAGCGTTTGGAACTATATGAAATAATTTATTCATTTAACCATTATTGTACATAAAAAAGAATAGGACACAACAGGTACCGCAGTTTATATCCAAGGAAATGTGTTACAGCAGACCAAGGAAGCAAGAGAGAAGTAAACACAGAAAAGCGAAACAGATGTGCACAATATACTCGTATACGGCTTAAAATAACTGTTTGATAGTTTTATACAAGGACGACGTTAAAATTGTAATTGATTTGATACGTATTGTTTGTTTGCCTGTGAAAGAAAGACTGTGTAAAACCTTAGTTTAAATATATTTATATCACTAATTTAAAATGACAATGTATATTTGTTTCGTATAGCTTTGTTATTGTAATTAAAGTACGAGTATTAATAAATCACTCTCGTTAGTTTTATTTCATAAAGTCTACGAAGGGTATTTTCGAACTGTAATGAAAAAAAAAAATTTTTTTAATAGAATTCTCGAGACAGTTTATAAAGTAGGTAAAAATAGGCCAGGCCTTTTTCTTACGGATATATCTTTCAGAAAAATATATAATTATATATTATTATAAAGTGGAAAGATTCGTATTTGTGTGTGTGTGTGTGCTTGCGTGTGTGTGTGTGCGTGTATGCTTGTAATGTATAAACTCAAAAACTACTGAACCGATTTCGAAAATTCTTTCACCATTGGAAAGCTACATTCACCCTTAGTAACATAGGCTACCTTTTACCCCGGGAAAATGCCTCATTTCCACGGAAAAGATGTAAATGCGGGCGGAGCCGCGGCGGAAAGCTAGTTCATTAATAATGATTAAGATCTTTAAGAGAAGTCACGTATATTCAGTTTAAATAGTTTCGAGTAAAATATTGCACGAAACCTAAATATTTTATGAGATATTAACATTTATAATGTCGTTAGTGGCACGGATTATGGCAGTTTTTAAGACTCATTTTCCTGCGGTCACGCTGCACATAATACTGGATTTTTTTATACAATATTCATTTTATACGTTAAATATATCCTCTATTTTCAAAAACAGTCATCACTTTTAAGTATTATTCATTTTTAAATTAAGTAGACTTATCTCTCGACACGGCTTATAGTGACAGTTTCGAAATCAGCTAAAATTTGCTAGGCCTTTTTCTTACAGATATATCTTCAAAACTACTTCATGAATTAGATCAAAATTTTAAAGAGATGTCACGTATATTTTTAAGTTTTAGTATCAAGTACAATATTACTTCAGACTTGAATAATTTTAAAGATATTAACATTATATGTCGATGGTGACACGGATTATAGTAGTTTGGTAGACTCGTTTTCCTTCGATCACGGTGCCAAAACTACAAAACTTTTAGATACAATTTTTGTTTACCACGTAAAATATATCCCGTATTTTTAATATCAGTCATTAGTTTTAGTATTATTCAAGTTTTTCAATGAAGGAGATGAATCTATCGACACAGCTTGTGAAGTCTGCAGAGACAGAGGTTGAAATTTGCGAGACCTTTTTTCTAACGGATATTATGAGAAGACGGCTTTATAAAAAGATCTCTTTTTTTTGTAAACATGTGTCATATATCCTGTAGTTTTAGTATCAGTCATCAGTTTAAGGTAATATTATATATTTGAAGAGAAATCGGTCCCGACGACAAAGCCACGGCACCAATTTTGGTGCCGTGGGTTTGTCGTCCATTTTTTTTTAATTTAACTTCAAAATCAATTTGTCGGTCGTGACATGAGACTTCAGAGGGGCAAAATTTGGGCGCGAAACAGAAAGAAGACCACCGGAAACCTCCTGAAATGTCGTTAAATAAGGACAGAAAAATGTATGACGTCAATATATCTCTGAAAGGTATAGTTTTTAAAACATTAAATCTCCACAGATTATCGAATCAACTGCTATAACTTTTACACAACCACCCATCAACATATGACTAGAAGCAATGTTTCAGTGTAATAGTGTTATTGTGTCATTTTATATCGTCATGTCTTTTAGTGCATACTCCTTAGCAATGTTCGCTTTGGTCAGAGGGTGCGTGTCAAAGTTTATTTCAGAAAATGACATTGGCATGTTTACAAAAAAGAAACCTCAGTAGACCTCTTGAAATCCTCAATGAGCCTCTTGAAATCCTCAATGGCCCTCAGTTACCTCACAACTGGACCTCTCCCTCCGACAAACCTCTTGACAACGACACGGCCGTGTCGATGAACGCCTCGGAGTAGGCCTACTGATAAGTTGCAAACATGACTCGAGGAACAAATCCAAAAAGAAAAATGTTATTGATTTCACCGCCCATACAACATCTGCTTACGCTTGACATAAAGGCAGCGGAGCGATGCGCGCTATGTATATTGTATTCTCAGTTTTACGTCTATGATAATGTCACTTCACTTCTCAAGTTTTGACTGTTACTTTGTTGCTGTATGGTAAGTAACAAATTCATGACCTAGATCCAATGCGGAAAATAATTTTATAAAATAAATTCCAAAGAAGGAAAACACGGATATGGTACCCATTTCACTTAGTAGACGAAAATATACCGACGACCCCAAAAGGAGTCGTTACGATATACGAACCTGTGATTCTGACCAGCTATCCTATAATCACGTTCGGCTGACCTGTTCAAGATAAACTCAATAACGGACATCAAAAGCAAAGGTCGATGTAGGGGGTACGTGGTTCATTACCGAAAATCCATAACGCCTACTTACGGTTGACTGAAATTAGTATCAAAGTTACACCTATGTTTAACGAAACGAAAGTTCGAAATTCTGAGAATATTACAAATATTTCAATAATATCTATTTTAATGTGACCTATAAATAAATAGCACAAAATCCGGTTATTTCAAATTCTGATATAGGTACTTGCTTCGATAAGTATCCACGCCACTCCGTTTTTCTTCAATTTGACGGTAATTTATGACTTCGTCGTCGTCGTTCGTCGTACCATTTTAAATACAAGTGTTCTAGATTTTGAACTTTCCTTACAGCAAACTTTTGACACATTCTACTTTCGATATTACGAAATAGGTTTTATGAAATTCGGTTTTTTTTGCTTCGAATTTCGATACGTATCCGATGTAGTGCGGTGGAACTCGAGAGCACTTGTCATACGATAAATTGCAGGGTATAACAATTGGGAACGACGTTTTGTCCCTTTTGATGACCTCTGGTGGGTCATTTTGACCAGATACCGACCCTTGGCTTGGAAATAAGAAATTTGTTAAATAAATATGACACGGCTACTTTTTTGAGGATTTTCGTTGTAAAATTTGATTGCTATAGTTGGCCTGCCGAAAAACTAGTTATATCAAAATAACGGTTTAGATTTTTTAAGAAGATCATTGAAAAAAAAATGGATAGGTACTGATTAGATTACTATTGGATGTCATATTCTTTTACTTACGACATAGTTTACCAGCGTAAAGGGCCCGTAGAATACCAGCGTCGCGGGTTCACGATCGCGGCATAAGCTGAATGTGGTCCTTTTATTGTGACGTCATGACGCATCGCTCGGCACTTTTCTTTTTTGTTTTGTTTTGTTTGTACTGTTTTTTTTTATTTATTTTATTATTGTGCAAATTTTTTGTATTTTATTAATTGTTGTGGCGTCATCAATAATAACTGTTTCTTTCTTTCTTTTCTTTCTTTTAGTTTGTAACCTAATTTAAATATTTTTAGCTGTGAGTCGCACATTTGTTTCGCATATAGCAAGATAGAGATATTTTTTTACACACTTCCTACAAAATTAAATGTAGATTTTATTTATTTTTCTCTCTGATATACATGGGACTCATGATTTCCTCAAAAAATAAAGCAATATTAAGGTCAAAAAAATATTTTTTTCCTGCATAGTTATAAAAATAACCCTGTATTAGCTTTATTAACAAAGTAGACAAAGATTCCGGATTTAGGCACGAAAAGAAAAATACAACATTATCAAAAGGCCGAAAAAGTACACATTATAATATCTTTTTATGGCAATCGTAAAAGCGATGGCATCTCACCTAGCTCATTATAAGGGTGTCGAGAGCCATAAGAATAGCGATTTGTATGTAAAAACTTTGTTATCCTACTTCTATTGGCATAATATTTAAAGTAGCTGTAATAAAATATCAATATAAAAAGAGACTGAGTCGATATTATTAAACGTTTATTCGAATTTTCCCCTATCCATCCATACCAAACCCTTTGCGTCGTATTTACAGGTTATGTAGCCACAAAGTAAATAGTTTCGTTCGTTTCGTTTAAGTCTCTCTTTTCTGGATATATATTTACTTATAGGTATACTTATGAAATATATATTATATACATTATGTATGTATATACCCTTCTTGGTAAACATAACAGTCATACTATCTAGTCATTATGTTCGGGTCAGGTGAAACGTGATTTAATCAATCGTTTTGTTTTTTTTTTGCTTATTTGCTTAGGTAGGCTTTTATACTGCCAGTGGGCGTCTACAGGCTGAAACGATGATGATGATGATAATTACAAAATAATTTAAGCAAAGTCTAACGTAAGAATTCAGCGTAGCGTGCTCTTGTCTATACCTACCTACGCAGAAGGGTGAGAATCGTGACAGATTTATATATCTCACAAGAATATAATATAGGCACATAAACTCCCGAGGCATACACGGTCACGCGTAAAGATAATATTTTAAAAAGCGCTTTAAATATAAAGAACTTGGAACAAGGCATCTTTACCGCCAGCACTGAAATATGTCTAGTACGCCAAAGCCTTTTTGGCTCACACTTTGCTGTCGTAAAGTTACCACAATTTTATATTTAGCTGCTGAACTAGTGTTGTGCTGGGAGTGAAAACCGCTTCCGTTATTTTACGTCTGTTAGCGTAGATTTACTATTTATAAAGCGAAGCAAAAAATGAAAATCATTGAATTTGGACAGGGACTTGAACTCGCATCTCTTTGGCTATCCGGGCCATACAGGAGGAAGTGTCCTAAAAAAATCTAATTAGTCCGTCAGTTAGATTACTAAAAAATAATGTACACGTATTTTTTTTTTCGTCTGGCAAACGAAAAATGCCGACGATACAGCACTTTGAAATTTCCAGTAACGACACGCCGCCATACAAATTGTACGAAACAAGTGACGTCATAGTACCCTTCTCATACATTTTGATTCGGTAAATCTTCGTCAAATTGAAAAAAAAAAATACGTGTTAAATTTTTTTCGATAATCTAACAAAGGGATTAATTAGAATCGATTACTTTTTTCCGAGGACACTTCCCTATTGTACCACCAAGCCACCGTATAATAATGAAATTATTTAACGCTTAAAGTACTTTAGAGTGCACACCAGCTCCATCTATGGATTGGACTTGAACCCACATCTGCTTGGCTATCCACAGGCGCACTGTATGGCCTGATAGCTAAACAGATGTGGGTTCAATTCCCTGCCCAAGCTGAATTATTTTCATATTTTGCTTTTTTCTAATAGTAAAAGTAACAAACTTTAATTGTCTTAGTTGAAACTATAAGTTCGATGCAATATTTGATTACATTAATTTGTTTCTAGATTCCAGGTACTCTACATTTAATCCTGAGGATTGAACACTAAAAATCTACTTAATTTGAGCTTGAGTAGAGTAACCAAAAAACTCGTAGGTACCGATTTTCCTTTAAAATTGTCGTACTATAAAACTTCAACGATTTAATCTAGCGTCTCAACTAATTTTTTATCATGAAAATATTCAAAGCCTATGAATTATATTAACAAGAATTTATGACTACATTGCTTTTTTTATTTCAAAAACAAATTAAGTAGGTATCAGCAGAAAATGATCAACAAATTGCCAGTAACAAATGAAAAAACTTCAGCGAATATACTTTTTCTGTGAAACACAAAAAAAGCAATAGACTAAAAGCTACAGTACCTAAACCTGCCAGTATTTTTATGTTACGTTCATAAGTAACTGGGTATTTTCACATCACTACGTCTCGCACGCGGTGTGAGTATATGCTGCGCTCATCTTGATAAAGCAAGCTTTTTCAGGAAGCTGGTTTTGCATTTTACGACACTGGTTAGCGTTGGATGCTTCGCCAGTATTACATACCTAAATAACATTAATTAGAAACTGCGTAGCTGTATTAACTCTGTTTTCAAACGTCGAAAGATTTTAAAAAAACGTTCGAAAGACTTTTGGCCAAGGATGTTAAAAGTACGAGTACTTTATAATATCCTTGCTTTTGGCACCATAAATGTTGGCGAATCAAATAGCTTGTTGTGGATTTGGTCCTGGTTTTACTTCTTTTAATATCTTCCAACCAGATTAGCTGAAGATATAACTAACCCAAAGATCAAACTTTGTTTCATTTAACGTTAAAAAAATATTTCAGTTTTGCATTCGTTCAAAGCCCTCATTCACATAATATTAGATTCTCAAAATATGATATTCTTAAAATATTCGATTTTACTATGTAATAGCACATTCATAGTATACAGCTCTTGTAAATACGCTTACTATCATGAAAGAAGAAAAAATGTTACGCGCCGGGCGTGGAATTTTTTTTTCCTTCATGCTTACTATATTGTCACTCATAATTTATTTATATTTTAGTGCTAAATCACATATCATTTGATGCAATAGAGAACTTTAACCCGCTCTATATTTTCTGTGTGCTATTTTCCACGAAAAGATTGCCTGGCAGAGATTGCTACTTTATCAATAAGGCCGCCTTTTTTTCAAATACGTTTTTAAACAATACAAGTTGCGAACTCGTTCTTCTAAAATTTGTTTGAAATTGTTTTCTTGTGCTTCGTTCATTTTGGTTTCAATAAAGTATATTGTATTTTAATCAAACAAACAATAAAACTTTTTCAGTTTCATAATACTAATAATTACCTATTGATTGAAGGTTGTAACATTATTGAAATCTCCCGCCCTTCCACCTTGCACCAAACAACCTTATTCCGGTGTCAAACATTAAAATTTCATAACAGACAGTATTTAATTCGCATTTATCTGTATAATCATAAAACTTTATAGGTTGAGACGCACCCTCTTTGTGAGACTTGAAATTACTTTTGAGACGAAACCACGCAACATAAATTTGTACTGCATACTACCAGTTAAGTATATATTCTGTGATGCAGTTGTTTTATCTCACGAGTGCAGGCGAGCTTTACTTGTAGTGTATTGCGTATAGACACGAGTTCTTGTGTGCGTACTACTAAAGTAAACGCTACGCACACAAACACTGTCACACCCGCGGCTCGTCTAGTGGTGGACAAGCCAGCGGGGTGGCTACACGTTGATAAGAGATGGAGAGAAGGTTCCGCACAACACTGATATTTGTAGTAAAATGAAAGCAAGCATTTACTGATATTTATATTTGAAGAATATGTTTAGAAGAGTATGGAAATAAAATATAAACAGAAGGAATCAAAATAGAACAGAAATTTGGACATCGGCCGACATGGCCGAGAGGTAAACGAAAAGTGAATAAAAAAATGAATGAAATGATGGATGATTGTCGACTGAATTCCAAAATTGAATATATTCGAATTTAGACGAGAATGGTAAATGAGATGAGAATGAGGCAACGAGGTGGCATGGTAATGCACCACGTTACAACACAAAGTGCACACACAAGTATTTAAGTAAGTAAGTATCATTTGTACTACGAACAATTTCGGACAGAAAGGTCCTTGAATGGCGACTGCACCTCAGAAGGCATAGCGTGGGTATAGGCCTCTCACAAGGCGGGCCAATAATCTAGGGAGGATCGCGGGAACCCGCTAGATGCGGGCAGCGCAGGACCGATCGTTGTGGGAAGCTTTTGTCCAGCAGTGGACGTCTACAAGCTATTTGACTATGACCAATCGTTACATAATCGTTAACAGCTCATATATGTCCCCACCGAGGAGCTCCGAGCCCGTTTACCCGATCATCAGGGTGAATAGGCCTTAGTCGACCACGCTGGCCCAGTGCGGGTTGCTCAACTTCACACACAACCTTTGAATTACTTCGCAGGTGTGTGCAGGTTTCCTCACGATGTTTTCTTTCACGGTAAGAGCGTCGAATAAATGTTCAAAAATCTAAAACACATTGGTACGTGCCGAGACTTGAACCCTCGAACTACCGAATGAAAGTCAATGGCCTACAAACCGTTATACAATATTGTAATTACAAATGAATTCTCGTTTTGTATGAAGACTAGAAAATTCAATTTTAATTACGTCTAAAACAAAATCAATAACCGCTAGCAGATTTGTTCTAGAAGGGAAACCGAGTAACAGCATACATTGGGGCTGATTCTAGATATAACGCTTTAAAAACGCATTTTCATTGGTCGATAAGTCGTTCGATCGACCAATGAAATTAGTCAGTCGATAACTGGGTCGATACAAAGCATGCGGGGACTCCCAAAACCCAACATCTCTTTGGGCGCATTTTCATTGGTCGATAAGTCGGTCGTTAGCCCGAATGCGGGGAGTGGGGATTTTAACGCATGCAGGCTGACGACCAATGAAATTAGTCAGTCGATAACTCGGTCGATAAAAAGCATGTGGGGAGCCCCGAAACCCAAGATCTCTTTTTCTGCCATACTGTAACCAGATTCTCTCGCACCCCGCATGCGGGCGCTAACGACCAATGAAAATGCGCCCTTTTTCTGCCATACTGTATCCTCTTTCGTACGCCGCATGCGGGCGCTAACGACCAATGAAAACGGTTCCACGCATGTGGACCCTATAGCATGCGTTTGAAAAATCTCCCGCACCCTAGGACAGGAAATTGTCAATAGCGTGTCAAAAATTTGTCGTGATGTCGTACAGGGTAATGGTTCGTGATAAAACATCATACTTAAAATTACGCCAAATTTGACAGCTACTTCAAAGCCTGTTTTTTTTTTCATTTCCTATCCTTATCGTTTTCCATACAAATGAAGAAGATGGGTGATTTAAATTAGTTAGTGACTTAAGTTGAGGAGAATCACCACTATTGTTTATGTGTAAGTCAACTTGCAACTACTCGTAGAGATGAGAAAATGATGCCTTGCTGTAGTTGATATAATCCCAGTTGCTTCGGGATATGTATTTATTATAATTTAGTTTTGTAATTGTGATATAATGGCGTTACAATAGAAACAAGTAATTATCCCCCAAATTATAATTTAGCATCCCCCAAATTATAATTATGAATTTAAATAATTGCAGTTGAATTTCACCAAGACCTAAATTGATCACTGATAACTATTTCAAGGAGAATTGTCCATTTCTTCAATGCAATATTTTCTCAATGGTTATTCATTTCATGTACCGAACTTGTACCGTACTGTATTGTGATTTTGCGGATGCTTTTTTGTATACCTCTAACTATGATGTAGGTATATAATAATCTTCTGTTTAGTACTATTTAATGATATCATGTTGACTTGGAGTTCGATCGTTTACTAAATCAGCTAATGATCACTCGTTACTGTTACTGGGTACCTATCTTATTATTAGCCAGAAAAAAATTGTTTGTTTACGAAAAACATGATAGCTACTAAGTAGTAGGTGTAAAGAACAACGTCGTAATGAAGGATTTTTAATTTGTTAGGGTACATATTTAGCTACTTCCACACTCATATAAATTACTATCTTTCCCGTGGGATGAGGTATTTTCCCGCGGTAAAAAGTAGCATATGTGTTATTCTGATGTATAAGCTAGATTACTGTAAAGTTTTATGAAAATAAGTTCGTATACGAGTATCAATCATTGTGGAGATCCTTGGGAGAGGCTTTTGTCCAGCAGTGGACGTCTTTCGGCTGAGTGAGATGATAAAAGTCAGTAATTTAAAAGGCTGACGTAATACAAATCCCTTTATGGTATCCAAACAGACATTGTATTGTGTACGTTCATGGGAAAAGTCTTGTGAATAGAAAAGTTTAGATATTTGGCACATTTCATGACTTGAAGATGCTAAAAGATCCGAAGTAGGAATCTCGAAGGTTGTTTTGAAACTTTAAAACAATACTACAAAGCACTTAATTCCGTGTATCCGTGCTATACACACTACCCTTGAATTAATTTGTAGGCGTGTGCAAGTTTCCTCACGATATTTCCCTTCACCGTGAGCGTCACACAAACGTACCAACATAACAATTATTATTCGAAACTTGAAATTACAAGTTTCGTGGCGAGGCTTGATCCGCAAACTTTCGAATAAAAGTCGGCCCTAGGCACTTGACACCTTTATTTTCCATGTCTTGATTTTCAGAATTATTATGATTTAAATGGTGTTGAACTACTCACAAAGTATGTTAAACCCAAATAAACCTCAAACGAACTTCTTTCTAAGTGCTTACCAACTAAGAACCTTATAACGACGCGTTTAATCATAAAATTGTAAGTCCTTACCTTTCCAAATGGATGCAAAAACGGCTTAAAACACTCGGCCTCTTTAATATCTTAATTACTCTGAAATGTACGCGCTTTAGGAGTAAATAAGGGTGAAAACAGAGACGCAGAGAGCGGTGTTTAAAATAGTACTTACAAACAAAGTTATTTTAATAGTAAAGTTAGACTTTTTAAGACATTTAGCACAGTATATACCAAACAGTAGTCCCTACAGAAGGTTCACTTGGGGACATAATTCAAATAAATAGCAACTCTAGCGCGGTTACAATAACGTGCAATTCAGATCGCACTTAGTAAAGTACGATTAAATATGTGTATGTGTGTTTAAGAAGTTTATTTAATGTCTGCGTACTTATTGACGGCTCCGTCGCCTAGTAGTACGTCTGCCTTCAAAGTACAGGGTTGCGGGTTCGAATCCCGCTCTGAACAAACATTCGTATGGTTAGCACTTGTGTTTGCAAGTTTGTAGTACGTAACGTAATATTTTAAGCCGCATACAGACATCGCGAGGCGTGCGCCGCGAATGGTTCGTCTCGCAGGAAATGTACAGATTTATTCGATACCAAGTATGTTATTAGTACTATTAAATTAACAATAGTACAATACTACAATACTATTGTGCTAGTACAATACTATTGTACTATTGTTAATTTAATAGTACTAATAACATACTTGGTATCGAATAAATCTGTACATTTCCTGCGAGACGAACCATTCGCGGCGCACGCCTCGCGATGTCTGTATGCGGCTCAAAACTTACATGTACGAGTATGTAGTTAAATTTAATCGCTTTGCTAATCAACAAGCCCTCACCCTAAGTACACTTTTTGAGCTAGCTTTGCACATTTCCATGTAAGCATTAATGTGAAGTCGGCATCAACATTTATGAGTGAAAAGCAGACGCTATATCAGAATTACAAAGTATCACAAAGTGAAGTTTTATTAAGCGCACTATAAGGTAAATATATATTGTTGTCATTTATAACGCAATGCCCTTCTTGGTTGTGTTGTTTTTGTAAATGTAGTAGGTATTAATTCTAGTATTGAAGAGATGATACATTAATCATTATTGAAGTAAACGCCGACTCCCCAACAAACTGATGTTCAGTTTGGCGAGAAGTTTAGTTGTAAGTTCAATAATGTACTATTTGATTGAAAACAATAAAATATCACTACTTATTATAAAACAAAGTCGCTTTCTCTGTCCCTATGTCCCCATCTATGTCCCTTTGTATGCTTAAATCTTTAAAACTACGCAACGGATTTTGATGCGGTTTTTTTAGTAGAAAGAGGGATTCAAGAGGAAGGTTTATATGTATAATACATACATAATATACTTAAGGATAACCCACAATAACCATTTTCCCGTGCGGAGCCGGGAATAAAATATATAGCAGACACCTAATTACAATACGTCAAGTCTAGAGCGTCGGTGGTCAAATGGCTAGGGCCGCTACCTTCCGATCGGGAAGAGTGGGTTCAAACCTCGGTACATACCAATGTGGTTTCGATATTCGAATTAATTATTAGGAAAAATACACACAATTGTAAATAACAAACAGACCAACCCGCACTGGGCCAATGTCGTCGACTAAGGCGTATTTACCCTGATGCAATACAACGCTGATAAAGCTAACAAATGAGTCATGTATTGCTTAGTCCGTATATTGGCTAGCTAGGGCCAACGGTCTCACGTGCCTTCCGAAGCACGGAATCATCTTTCTTTTCAAACAATCTGATCAAAAAACTGGGAAAAGTAGCACAAAACGATACTTGTTTTGAACCCGGAACCACATAAAAGTTTTTTTGTACTTTTATCCGCTCAACGCGTTTAACTTTTTTGTGGTTTAAACAGACATAATATTATTGTTTTTTTTAAGAAGACTACCAGATTGCTTGGCTCTAAGCGGTAATTTCATCCTGACGGCCCCACTAATGAAGTTAGCAACTTTAACTGAATCGTAATGTTGGTTTAACTGAATGTCGTTAGCCAACTTCTCAAGAGGCATTAATTTTCGGAAGGTGCAACTGAACTACAAAATAATGGTGCACAGAAATGCCTTGTTGCTCATACAGTCAGTCTAAACTCCAAAAACTATCTGAATGTATATGTTACAGCCAAAGTAATTAATCTGGATATTATGTATATTATCTATCCATTATTTATAATGTCTACTCAATTTAGATAAAGTGATGATTGACACGGAATTAATCACCTTAACTAGCAATTTTATATAATATCTTCCAAGACTTGGATAATGTAATAAAACAAGTAGGTATTGTTAAGGTTTTTATTAAGAATTAAAATGACATTGCCTTATATAATAATTCTACATTAATTAACATTGTTATAATGTAATTAAACTTTATAAAGTAAACTTAAAGCTTACTAGCCGTTAAAAACAACAAAAAAGAACAGAGATTAATACAAGTATTTGGTATCTATCGTTGAAGACTACAATAATAAAATATTTAAAATGAACTGACATTCATTAACTGAGTCATAAGTATTATTTATTGTTACAAGTAAGGCTCAAGTGACATTTTGAGTTACACAAGAGGTTTGACTTTTAATATTAAGAATTAAATATAACATTGCCATAGATAATAATTCTACATTAAATAAAATTGTTTTAAAGTTATTTAACTTTACAAATTAGAAAAGCGGCGATCACGCGACGCGGCAGCGGGATGAAGAGCGGGAGGGGTAACAAGTCAGTTAGACCGTATTTATTACTTTGGCTAACTTTGACCCGCTATTATGAATAATATCCGGATGAAGTGATTAATTTATCATATTGTCTAGTCAATTTTGTTATTATATACAGGGTGGAATTTTCAAAGCGCTCCTCCAGGGCAAGTACCATAAATAATGAAGTTAGCAAATTTTACTCAAAGGAAACATTCGATTATTTTTAAAATAAAGGAAAACTGCATTCAAAGATTTTTGAAAATATGCCTACAACATCCGGGAATCGAACCGGTTAAAATCCGAAAAAATAACACCCTGTATTTTTATGGCATCAATCGATAGGTTTAATCGTGAGGACCAAATTTGTCTAACAAACATACTAAATTAAATGAAAGGATAAAAAGAAAAAAAAGAAAAACCATATTTTGATGAAGTTATTTTTATTGTCTAATGATAAATGTATGGAAAAGAAGGGAACACTAACTTGTTGTTGTCCTAATCCCCTTTTCCATTTTTAAATCACCCACGGCTCACAAAAAAAAAACATTCTGCATTGCAATTTTGCGGCCAATATTATTGCAAATTAGATAGGATTAGTTCTTCATAATCACAACTAAATACGTAACAGCGTCTTTTCTTGCATTTCCTTTAATTTGACTAAGTATGTTTGTTAGACAAATTTGGTCCTCACGATTGACCCTATCGATTGATGCTATAAAAATACAGGGTGTTATTTTTTCGGATTTTAACCGGTTCGATTCCCGGATGTTGTAGGCATATTTTCAAAAATCTTTGAATGCAGTTTTCCTTTATTTTAAAAATAATTGAATGTTTCCTTTGAGTAAAATTTGCTAATTTCATTATTTAGGGTACTTCCCCTGGAGGAGCGCTCTGAAAATTCCACCCTGTATAATGACCAGTCATTATTTATAATATCTATTTAATCACTATGACTGTAACATATACACGATTCGGCCATTAATTAAATAATTTAATTTTCTTAAAAAAAATATCTCGTTATTTAGTAATGTAACTTTTTTATTTTTCTGTTTAACTTGTTGTTACACAGTCAGTAGTAGCAATAAGTGGAAGGCACTGAAGCTTGTAGTACAGTACAAACTAACGCAAGCTGTAGCGCGTTCAAGAAAATGTACTTTTAGTGATTAGGTACATAATTTACAAATAAAGATTATTATTATTATTATTTAACTTTTGACGGTCCCGTAGCCTAGTTGGTAGTAGGCCTGACTTCTAAGCACAAGTTCCCGGATTCAAATCCCGCCCAGGGTAAACATTCAAGCACTTGTGTTCGTCTTGTGTCTGGATGTTGTATATTTATAAGTATGTATTTATCCATATATGTATGTATGTCAGCCGTCTGATACCCATAGTACTGGCTCTGCCTAGTTTGAGGTCAGAGGGCCGTGTGTGAGATGTCCCCACATACTGACATTGAGAAGTTCGGGCGACTTCTCCAAATAAACTTTTCTCGAACACGAAAGAAAAAAATAGATAATATTATGTGCTTAGAATTTAAATCAAAGATTATGATTGTGAACTTTAGGTGTTGTTACCCTCTACAGGTGATATTATACTTATTTAATAGAACATTTGTGATTTTTTCTACTCTACTACACTACATAAGTCTATATCTAGAGCCATAGAGCACAGTAAGGAAAAAAGTATAATTATTCAAAAACATCACATAGGAAAAAAGTAAAAGCACCAAGATTTTCTAACACTTCTATTAACAAATTGTATTATTTCCGCGAGTTTCTATGTGGAAGATATTCTATAGACCCATTTTCTAAAAGGCCTCATTCCATGAAAGTTTCAAGACTTTGGAAAGTGTCAGATTGGCAACTTGTTCGGGAAGGTGAAAGCAGTTATTGGAAGTACTTAATTTTGTTTGTCAATACTTTTATTATAGTAAACTTTCCTTTTCTGCCAATAAAATAATTATGGTCTCTTAATATTGTCCGGAACTGATGACCAAAGATTGACCAAAAATCAAAAGGTTCTGAAGTTTAAAAAAATAAACAAACGTCAAAGAAAATAAATACCATGGACCAGACTGTCCATAGTTGCTCTCATCTCATCATCTGTCTCATGGTCCAAGAAAACAAGGTCTAACAATTAGACCACGTGACTGACACAAGCCTACGTAATTTCTACGTCATTTTGCCTGTTCATCCTTGTCAAATGCGTGTAATAGACAAGGATGAACAGCGCAAAATGACGTAGGCTTGTGTCAGTCACGTGGTCTAATTGTTAGACCTTGTTTTCTTGGACCATAATCTGTCTCAATCTGCTCGGTTAGTACCGTGGTAAAAAAACTACCTCTGTGGTTATGAAAAACTTACTTTTACAAATTGATTATTAACTTTTAAACTAAAGAAGATTAGTTGCGTAGGTAATATTGTAGCTATTTGAGCTCTATTATTATTCATTATCTAACCACCAATATAATAATATTTACCATTAACAGCTCATAAATGTCCCCACCGAGGGGCTCGAGCCTACCCTGAAACTAGGGTGAATAGGCCCTAGTCGACCACTCCTGCTCATTGCGGGTTGGTCAACTTCACACAAAACCCTTGAATTACTTAGCAAGTGTGTGCAGGTTTCCTCACGATGCTTTCCTTCACTGTAAGAGCGCCGAATAACGTATATATGAAGTCGAAAATCGAAAACAAATTGGTACGCGCTGAGGTTCGAACCCGCGAACTTCCGAATGGAAGTCAACGGCCTTAGCAACTTGGCCACCGACGCTATCATTAAATGTAATAATATTAAGCAACCCAAACTTCCCTGATGACCGTTGCAGAACCAAGAACCCGCATTCGCAAACTATGTCTAACCGTCTAACAAGACCGCCTTTAGAGCAGTTCTCAAGTCCGAAGGCAGCAAACTGGGTTCACAATGTGATAATCATGTCCCAGTCTTCAAATTTAACGAGGAGTCGGCAGGAGGGTCACATAACAGACATACCGAGCATGACCCGCGGTTAAAACGCCAGCACGTCCGCATTTAATGGTTGGATACCCCTTTTGCAGATTGTATGGAGTTGAGCTGAGATGGGCTACGTTTCTTGAACTTAAGTATATTATAAAAAGGCTCATGTGATATATTTTTACATAGTTTTAAATAAGTTTATATTATATACATACATACCTTAGTTTTTCCAGAAGTTTCGGCGGGCTTGCACCTGCTGTGGTTGCGAGAGTGTAAGACACGTGAAAATATTGTAATGTGTACTGAGAGCAAAAACTTCTACTAACAAAAAGTTATGGTTCATTGTTTAGTCTATTAGTTTTTTCATTATTATTTTCAGTAGAATTGATTCAAAATTGTCTTTACACACAGATTTTTTTTTCCGAAATTGTTACTTTTTGAATTTATCATCATCGTTTCAGCCAAAAGACGTCCACTGCTGGACAAAGGCCTCCCCCAAAGATTTCCACGACGACGATCGGTTCTGCGCTGCCCGCATCCGCGCCGATAGACGTAGCGTGGGCAGGCCCCCCACGAGGTGGACCGACGATCTGGTGAGGGTCGCGGGAAGCTGCTGGATGCGGGGAGCAGCGCGGGACTTTTTTTAATTAATTGGCAATAATATTTTACTAAATGCAAATTTTCGGTTTCATTTGTAAAACACATTTTGATTACCTTATATGAAGAAAATCGGGTTAAGGGTTTGATAGGTAGTCCTTTTTGAAAACAGTCAAAAAGTCAGAACGAAATTTTCACATTACACATTTATTTCGATAGTCGAGTGAGGAAAGAAATCTGTGATTTTTTTATTCAAGTGAAGAAAAGAAAAATCAGAACATAGTTAACATTTTACAAGGATGAGTGCGCAGCCAGCAGTGTCCTTTTGTCGACCTGTCAAAAACTGAACGTTGATTGTAGCTAAATTGACTCACAAGGGTGGCAAGGAAAATAAAAGGTGACGATGTGCCAAACATATTTTTCTACTTGTTTGTGTCAAGACTACATGTCGAATTGTGACGAGGGGCTATAGTTAGCAGATTTTTTTGTAACCCAGTTATTCACTCGATAACAATAGACAGAATGTCAAGTACGCAAAACAATAAAATGCGTGGGTTGAAAATTTGTCAAATTAATAAATACTGATCCTAAACTATGTAGAATCTGTACAATGGGTGTCAGACAGCTGATACAGATATTTAAATAAATTAACAACATATAGACACAAAGCAAACACAAGAATGTTTACCCTGTGCGAAATTCGAACCCGCGACCCTGTGCTTCGAAGGCTACTAACTAGGCTACGTCAATTTCAAATTTGTAATTATTTTCCATTGAACCTCTGTCTAATTAGTACTGCATTCTACTGCACGTTTCGACCCATTTCTACAGATTCCCAATTCAATACTATACATTCTGTCAATCTTATTTAAAACGAAGTAGGTACAAATACTTAACCTGAACAGAAATACTGCTCTGGGGCGCTACACGCTTTATTAATGTTTAAGAAACAATCAATAATCATAAAATTAATTCAATTAAATTACATTTTATTTCACTTTTTTTTACCAAACCTTGTTTTAGTATTGATTAAAGCTTTACTTACTAACTCCTTTGGGAAATTATTTTTATTTTATTTTATAACTTATTTATTACACACAAACATTTTACAAGTAGGTATTAAAAAAGTAGAGGCAACAGGCACAGCTTATTTATCGCGGAATGTCTTCCAGCTGGCATAGAAATTAACGTGTCTCTATGATACTTACATATAAACTACAATGCTAAAAATATACATGAACTGTTAACCTCTTTTTTCTCTATGTAGTTCAGAGTAGATTCTCTGCGGACTAACAAGGAGGCGCAGTATGTCATGTCGTAAATCAAATTGCCAATATTTCGGCGAAGCGTGCACTCCATACTGATGAGTCGTTATGAGTCATATCTACTGCCGCGTACAGTAAAGTGCAGATATATGAACACTCTGAACCTTGCACCGTTGTTAAATAAAGTTCAGAATAACGTGTGTGTAGCTCGACTTGTTCCGGAACGAACTGACTCTGTTGATGAGTTTTCCTTCTAATATTATTTTTAAGCCTTTTTTAATACGTTTCTCTTTTGTCGCACGATGTTGTTTGTTGGATATTAAAAAATTAACTAGCTTTCAGCTTTTCCTGTTTCTCTCATTAATTGAAGATCCTTCTACGAAATATTAAGAATATCTTTAAAAAAATTAATGAGAACGATAAAACCGTTCTAACGTGATATAGCGTGACCAAGAGAAATAGGGGTTCATCCTACTAATATTATAACCGCGAAAGTTTGTGAGGATGTATGTACATATATATTGGATGGATGGATGTTTGTTACTCTTTCACGAATAAACTACTGAATGGATTTTAATGAAACTTCACAATAATCTAGCATCAGAATAATTTTACTGCGGTAAAATATCTCATTCCCACGGGAAAATCGGTTAACGCGGGCGGGGCCGCGGGGCGGAAAGCTAGTTTATATAATATAAATAACTAATAGGAATAAGAAAAAAAATCACATAAAAAATTATGTGAAATAAACATCGGCACAGGAAATAAAATGATGCGTACATTTTGACACTTTCATTAAAAAACTTTTTCCATTTCTGAATATTAGCTACAGTATAAAATTGTAATTCCAAATTGAATAATTTAGCCACTCATAACCTGTAAAGTTCATTAAATATGTTGTTGTTGTCACATACAGTAAATTGGTGGTAAATTGGTACAATTGAGTCAGAAATCTGAGTGCGAACTATCCACATGATTATATTTCACTTTCAATTGTGGTTTAATTTGTTGTTAAAATGATTTTGAATGTCATTTGTGATTGTTATCGAGTATTAATAATTTAATTACCTACCTATAAATTGAATTAAAATGGGGTGACACTACGCTATGACAATTTGTCACAGGAAAATCTTGTAACAAGTTGCTCATAGTGCTTTTCGGGGGTATTGGAATCGCTATTAGCAGTTCGAAAAAACTAGCGCGATATTTAATTTCTTTCCTAGTGTACTAATTAACCTGAAAATATAATTATAAACATAAATATAAATATAATTACGCAAAAATGTCTAGCAAGGTCACACGCTCACCCCGCCTTCTACTACGTTATGCCAAATTACGTATTTTGCGATGATTTCCTATCGTATCATCTCTCGACTTATTTTGTACACCATTATTGGTTGTGGGTCGTATTTCTTGTTATTTTGTGGTTGCAATAAAGTTTCTTTTATTATTGTTAACAGCCCTTATAATGCCCTCAATTAGGGGCTCGAGCCTACCTTGAAATCAAGGTGAATAACCTTTAGTCGACCACGTTGGCCCAGTGCGGATTGGTCAACTTCCCTCCCTCGGTGGACGTAAATTGTGGGTTGTAAACGAGCGTGTCAAAATAGTCCGAATATGACTGAAAAGGTAGACTCTGCGACGTTAATTTGGTCTATCATCAAAATGTATACAACGTAAGAATGTAAAGTATTTAATTAAGTTAAATTTTAGTTTATTTTAAATCCTCTTTACTTTCTATTGTACTGTGTATGACGCTATTACCCAAAAGTTGTCTGGTATAAATTGCTACCTTAGTAATAAGGCCACCTTTTGACTCTTCTGTTTAATCTGTTTTGTCCTGTTTTCTGTAAATGTGTTGTATTTCTGTATTTGGTGTCAATAAAGAATATTTTTATTATATGGTACCACCGGTATCAAAATACCAACTACCCAACCTTTGAAAAAATCCACATCTTCATGTGGGGACCTCCGAAAGCCCAGCTGATACCTCTTAAACATTGAACAATAAATCATAATACCAAAGTTTCCCGCCGGAAAAAAGTTTCCGCGATATCTCGGTATCGTAAGAAAGGGCACGCGGCACAGAAATGAAAGAAAGTAAGAAAGAAAAACATTTATTACTAAGTTGCACCTAAATACTAGTGAAGCATTATAAACAAAATTACGCTGGTTCAGTAATAAATAACTAAATTTTGGTTATAATAATATCAATTACAGCCATCTGATTACTAATAGTACTAGCGTACATAGAATGGACACCCGAAAACCGCATAATTCGAATTGGAGTTCGCGAGCTCCAACTTCTATGGAGTTTGTCTTTTGCTTTTCTTCTCGCCGTGCACTCTCCGCCCGCCTATCCCGCTGCCGCCATGTTGGCGCATAGAATGTATTCGAGGAGTATTCCTGCTATTTGTACGTAATTCCTCTATGGCAGAGCCTGTGGGTGTTAGACAGCTGATAAACATACAGAATACACACATAGATACAACATCCAGACACAATGCAAATACAAGTGTTCATCCATAGTTTTCATTACACTAAAGCTTACCGGTGACCCTTTCTTCGCAGGCAGGAACCGTGTAGGCTACTAGGTCTTCAATTAGAGTGCTTGTTTAATAAAGAATATGTATGAGTGAGTAATATAGACTGTTCCTTTTTATAAATACAATTTCTTGAAATACTTCTCAAAGTGTCACGTCTTTAAACTTTATTTGCTGGCTGTCTTAATTTAAAAAATATAGTTAATATTTTAATCTCATGTCAGTTCTATTACATTATTCATATCACATTCTGTGCGCTATATTCAACAATTCCCACATGAAATATTACTTTCCCAAGATAAAACATAGGGGAAGGTAAATTTGATTCAGAATTTGGTAAAATTTTGTTTAGTAAGCGATAAAACTGTTATCAAAACATAAATTAGGAAACAACAGCGTGTTCCATTCTCGGTGATTTACGATACAAAATATTATGCCAAGTTTAAATTTCGTAGCGATAAATTTTCAATCGCGCCGGAAGACGTAGCGTGGGCAGGCCCCCCATAAGGTGGACCGATCTGGTTAAAGGAACATTCTTCAAATTCAAAAGGAACATTCGTTCACAACTCAAAGCAGCAAGGTTCACCTGTGCAACTAACATTAACTGAGATCCCCAATCCCTCCTGCTTTAGCTATGCCTAGCGTGGGGATTATGCATTGTTTATTTCATATTCTAACAATGAACTTGGGTTTAATTTATGAAAACAAGTAACAGTCTTTTCAGCGATCACACCTTATTATATTTTCTAATCATTTATAAGATGGCAAATGATGAAAAATAATTTTGGTTTTGTTTAGGCTTACAAAATATTGGTTCAGTTTATGAAATGACAGCTACGATGGACTGATCGTTTATTTTTCTGATCAATTTTGTCTCGTTATGACGTCATCTAATGCGTATTCAAACAATGCATTCTCTATGGCTAGACCTACATTTTCCTCGTGTGTTCTCGCTACACAAGAATGAGCTCTATCATAAAGAATGCACAGTTTTAATTAGCATTAGATGACGTCATAATGCGTCTCGACACGAAACACCACTTTAACAAAATTTAAACTTCACTTCAATTTACTTGAAAAAAGTTTTTCCGGTGACGTCACACCCGAACTAGTACAAACTCACGCGCTGCAACTGCCAACACTAGCACAAGTATTCAAAATTTAAAATCAAATCAAATCCGTGTACAGCCACAGCTGCTCGAAAAATACATATTCCAATAACGATTCCAGCCACGTCCTTCGAGAATGTTCCAGAACGTCACCCGAACGTTCGAGAACAAGTGACGGGGGGAATTTCATTTCTTTTACAACCGAACAGCTGTGACTCAGTGAACAATAGAGAGGGACTAGCAGTTATTCGACGGGCCTGTTCGTTGTGTGCGTGTTGAATGCGATATCGGATTCGGAATCGTCGGAGGAGGAGGATTCGGATGTTTTGTTTGCTGCGAAAGGAGCGGAAAAATTGTACGGGATTTCGTGGGAATTACTTACATCGATCCATGATTTCCGGATTTGTTATAGTAAAATCATGGTCCAAGAAAACAAGGTCTTATAATTAGACCACGTGACTGACACAAATAAAAAATAGTTACAAAAGGCCTTCTTCTTCTGACATGCTATTTTAATTATTTACTGTTCACTTTATTACGATTTATGACGCTGTATAACGATTTGGTCCTTTATGTACTGTAATGTTATACTTTATGATGAATAAATGATTTGATTTGATTTGATTTGATTTCTTTTTCATGAAAATCTTCATTTATTCTTTCAGCACCATAGATTCCAATTTGATATTTCTTGAATCTCGGTCAGGATAAGAAATGCAACGTTACCTACGTCTTGAGAATATAAATCAAGTTTGAAACTAGAATCTCTTTAAATCGTAAAACCGGCGATAAAACACAAGTTGAAGCGATTAAATGCAGTTGAAAATAAGTCCCGTAAAGTTCACTTTAATATTGCTGTAAATAAACTTCCTTGTTTTAATTGATAGTATAAATGAGGTAGAAATATATTTCATTATACCTATTTGTGAAAATTAAAAACATTATTATGGATTTGTAGATTTTTATTCATAAACAAAATAATTTTATTAGTAATCGTAATTCCGACTTCATAAAAGGAGGAGGTTCTTAAATCGATCGTATGTTTTGACTGTCAATAGTTGTATTTAATTCTTTTGTAATATCTCAAATGGAGGAAAAATCCTATGCTCTTTAGATAAAAGGACCTTCTTGAGTATACAATATACTTCCACTTCAGACACTCACACACACACTTTGACTATCAGTTCCTACTTTATACCACACAATCACAAAACTTTGCCGTCAACTTTTTGATTTGATTTTAATGAAAAAATCTTGTGGCAAATCCTTTGAAAGGAATCTGTGCTGCAGAATAATTGAATTTTATTGAAACCGGAGCAATTTAATAGCGATTCCGCCGCCGCTTGCAGATTTCCATGCTCCTTCCGCTACCTTATAATGTAATTTTACTTTCAGATATTAGATAATGTTTTATAAGAAAACTTAGAGTATTCGATGTTACGACTAATGATATTTCTACTTAAAAAGCGGATTTTTTTTAACAAGCGAGGACCAGCTTTGGTTTGGGCAAAGCCTTTTTATTTTTTACGTTATTTCTATTTTAAAAAATATGATTCTACTTGTAGCTAAGCTCTCAACTATGAATCTAAACGAATAGATATTAGCTTATTTGCGGAATCATAAGATGTAAGGATTGGATGGTATATAAATGAATGTATAGATGAGAAACAAAATTTTACAAAAAGCAAGACAAACTGCCTTACTTATCATAAATAACAAGTACATTATTGGTATGTTTCAAAATTGATTTATATTTCAGATGAATGATTGCTTCAGCCTGTGAGTTTCGTTCGAGGTTAACCTATCTCATAGACCCTGGTTACTATCTACGGATGTAGTCGTTACATGAGCCATGTCAGAAGCCATAGGCGGCTCACTGATTCTGACACCAGGATTTGTGAGGTAGCTTAACCTCAAAACCCACACGCTAAAGAAAGAAAGATAGACCCTGGTGTCAGAAACATTGAGCCGCCTATGGTTTCTGCCATGGCTCGTGTAACGAATACTTTTCAGTGATATTTTCATCGTATATTTAAATTTGATAATTATTTTTATTGTGATCGTTATTGTCAAGACAGCTGACAGGGTTTGTATAATTATGCCAACAAAGGGTGGATAGCCAGTTTAATATGAAATTTGATATTTTATTATTACATGGGTTTTATTTTCGAACTTTTCCTGTTACCGGGTGAACAGATTTTAATAACCTCTTCGGCCCAGCAAGGGTTAATTTATTTTACAAACAATTTGTGAATTTGTTCATGCATAATGATTACGTTTCCTTGTGACTTTTTGCACCGTACAACATAGAATTAACATACGTTTGTTTACTTGTACGTTGTACGTAATGGAATAGAAAAATAGCTATAGTTTATTACAAAAAATACAAAATATTTTTTACTGACACCAAGAAATACGTAAAGAAATAATACAAACAAAAAAACAACTAAAAGTTTCAACAGGCGGTTATTCCAGTAGGCCTACTATGTAAGTAGCGACAGGCTCGAGAAGCTGTCAAACGCGACATAGTGACATTAGAGCCATAGTAGTTTTGTCAATATGTCGCATTTGACAGCTTCTCGAGCCTGTCACTACTTACATAGTAGGCCTACAGGTAGTCTATTACTAAATTTGGAACATAAAATAGAACTTCTGTTACTATACACACATATAATGGAGTATAACATTTTTCCATTTGCGCTTCGTTTAAGAATACAACCTTGTGGTCGTATGACGTTTACCTATACTACAAAATCAAAAAATAAACTCAACTTCTTTTTTCTTTACTTTTCCCACCATTCATCGTCCTTTTCCCTCTAACAAACTTACAAGTCAAGCATACACACGCACACAGTAATGTCAAACAGATCATCAGAAAAGAAACGACAATCGCGACCAGTTCCAGTTCCAGATAGTGCGCCCAGGAGATGTTGGCAGCGGGCGCGCGTAGATGCCGCGCTGAGCCGTGACGTAGCACGTGCTCCACATGCCACACTGCGCGCTCCAAAGCTGGCAGCGGCTGGTCACGCATCAGGGAACGAAGCTTCTTTATGTTGTTCTTGTAGCTGGAAGATTAGAGATTGAAGTAAGTTAATGGCGCTAGTTGCTATGTAAAACACCCCCGAACACCACCGGCGGAGTCCCGCGGTGCCTGCGGGGTGCGGGGCGTGGGGCGCTATATCGGGCGGAAACTCATTTTGGCGCGGGGGGGTGAGTGTCCTTTTTGTACGGGTTAGTACTATTATTTTCTTCTGTGCTACTTATAGTCATATTATGCCCTGTAATATGATAACCATCATCATCGTCACTAGCCCGTATAATTCCACTGCTAGGCATAGGTCTCTTAATGCACGCCACTCAAGACGATCTTTTTCGCTTACCTTGGCGTATAACTGCTGCTACTCTACTCTAAGAAGTGCTGTGATATACACCGTGAAATTTAAATGGTTTTTTATCTGAAACATAGTGGTAGTACTTAGTTACCTACTCATGAAACGGAACATAGGTTAAAATCTCAAAAATAATATTAAACTTCTCATATAAACATCAGTTACGTTAAAAGCCACATATGACAAGTTGAATTTTAATTTTAAGATTTCTACCTATGTTCCTTTGGGAAAGTTGTTCAGTTTTATGAATATTCCCACTATGTCAAATTTCATGTTATTATCAAACCAGTTAAATTTCATGGTGTAAGTATTCAAAATACCAAAATTATATTGATTTCTATTTTTCATCATCATTATCATCATATCAGCCAATAGGCGTCTACTGCTGCTGATTTCTGTGGTCAGATTTGAGTAATATCTAAACATTTAATTCTAATAAATGATAATGTATTTGTAACATGCTATAAATAAAACGTGTCTATCTATTTGTCATCCATAACATGATAGTAAGTCACTTATATAAGAAAAAGACTCATTCTATGCTTATTATCACGCGAATATTATGCTCAAAAATTAAGTTTCCTCCATTAGATACCTATAAATAAAGATATCTTGTATTGTATGTGTTTAATTAATAGTTAATGTTCTTTCTAGATGATATCTCACCTGTTATTCCCAATAACACTCTTGATGGCGCGAACCAAGTCCTCTGGCTTGAATGTCAAAGCATCCAACTGAACTCCTATTTCGAGTTCCACATATTTGTTCACATTGTAAAACTGGTCTCCCAACATTGGTATACCAACCAAAGGTACTTCAGCATCTATTGCTTCATCAGTGGACTGCAGACCTCCTTGTGTGACGAATACTTTTATATTTGGGTGCACTGTAAAACAAACATAACATGACATTGTAAAAAAAACGTGTTTTTTGATCCAATAGCATGCTATTTGAGTCACTTTTTTTCCTATTCTTTTCTATCCGCAGACTAAGCGTGGCAGCTATAGCAAACTTTCTTCACAGTAGAAATCTTATTGATATGGTCACTTAAATTATTAGTATAATAAGATTTTTTTAAATATAATATGACGAACTTTGCGTGACTTAATAGCTCTATACTTATTCCTTATCATTTCATTCTAAATATTTAATAACGCTAACTTTCTAAGTCTTTCTTTATCTTTTTCACCCTGGTTTCAGGGTAGGCTCGAGCCCCTCGGTGGGGACATGTATGAGCTGTTAATGATGATGATGATGAACTTTCTAAGAAAATAGGAAACTAAAAACTTACTCAACAAGTCTCTTTGTGGAAACCACTTCTGCGTCTTTACATTCTTCGGTAAAGGTCCTAAATTTTCAACGTCAAATTTCCAGAGAACATCGTAAGGTAAACCTTTAAAAGCATTAATGAAATTGTAAAGCAAATCCTTGTCCATTCTTGAAGGGAGAACGTTACTTCCGAGACTTACATAGACTACTCCATTTTGAGATTTGTCCAAGTAATCCTTTAATTCCTGAGAAAATGAAACAAATGTAAAATTTAAGTGAGACAGCACCAACATTAGATAAGTACTTGAATCAATTGAACACAATTGATTATAAACTTGTAAATACAGTAAAGGACAAAGCAAATTATAACCTATTAGTAACCTATTAGCGGTGTCTCCTAACACAGGCAATAAGCTTACTAGGAGGCACCTGCCCCCTCCCGAGTTTACAATAACTGTATGAACCAGATAAAGAATAAAGATATTTTATTTTTATTAGTGATATTAAAGTGAACAATGATATCACTTATACAGGGTGTAAATATTCGCTTAGTTAGCTAAATCTAAAAAAAAGGAAAAAGTTTTTCGACAGTCAATGTGACGAATTCTTTCTTTTCCGGTAAAAATCTCTCGGTGAAAATTATTAAGATGCATAGACTAAACAAGCCCTTTTAGTTTTTGCTAAGGCCTCACTTACACTCTGCACACATTAAGTACATGGACAATTTATATTACTGAAGAATCAAGATTTTTGAAAAATTAGTTTAAAATAGCTTGCCTTAGGTATTTCTTTAACTGGCTGCATATGCAAAGCACCCAAGTATACAACGCTCGGTGGTACAGGTCTATTGTCCTCAAATATAGGATGAGTATTTATAAATAACATATCAACATTATTCTTCAATTCATGTATCGTCGGCGCATCATTTCCTAGTAATTCTTTGACAATTTTATTTTCTTCTTGTTCAACTTTGTAAAATTCATATCTTAATTTGATTTCGTAGTAAAATTCCTTTATCTTTTCGATTAATGATAAATTATTAAATTTGTTTCTGTTGAAATTTGGGTAACATGTAAGATGGCTTCCTAACCCGCCTACTGTTTCGTAATTCTCAGGACGACCGTGAAATGAAGAAATTTGAATAACTGGTGCTTTGAAGATATGACTATAAAGTAACGGTAAATTGAAAAACGCTTCTAATATTATCAAATCAAATTTTTGGTTTTTATCATTTATCAAATTTTGCACTTCTGGAAACAGTATTTGCTCTTTGATCACTTTAAGAAAACCATTATACAAATATAACGACACTGTGTTTACATCTGCATAAACTCCTTTTTGAAATATATCAATACTGTCAATTTCGTTCATTATGAAATCATATGAAAATCCGACGTCTATTTCTGTGATGTTATCTTGTGGTATATCCTTAGGCAATGCCGGGTTTGGAGTGATAACAACCAATTCATGGCCAAGTTTTGATAATTCTAAATACAACTTCCTAAAAACAACTTGATGGCTCACTGAAGGGATAGGGAACACTCCTAAAATTCTAGCACTGAACACGACTTTTAACAAAAATACTAAAACGTAAACAACTGATTGAATGTGCATGATGCTTGCTGAATAGAATACAAATGATGACGTAATACTGTTAGTCAGCCACTAGACTATATCAGTTCAAGGCAAACCGCCAAGCGTTGATAAAAACGATATTTACTATAGATTAATATTTATTTACGTACATTTACAAGCTATTGCACAACCGGTCGATATAATTAGCATTGTGTAGAAAATATTGAGCAACAATGTACGCAAAAACAATAAAGCGAAAAATTTTTTTTATTAGTAAACTAATTTTTTGCCCCGCGGCTCCGCCCGCGCTAGTATTTTTTTCCGTGAGAATGCCTTCATTCTCTCACTACCATTTACCTCGGGAATATCCTTATATTCCCGAGGTAAATAGTAGCCTATGTGTTATATTGTGAAGTTTCATTAAAATCCATTCAGTTGTTTTTGCGTGAAAGAGTAACAAACATCCATCCATGCATACATAGATCCTTAGATCCATCATCCTCACAAACTTTCGCGTTTATGATATTAGTAAGGTCCTGTGTGAATGGCACAAAAATGCTGGGAACATTTTTATTTATTTTTAAACTGTTTGCCAAGTACGTGTAGAAGGACTAAGAATCAGTGTTGTTTTCTGGGCATGTATGTATAATCACAGGTATAATGCTGAGCCTTGACCCTTCTGAAAGGATGTTATGAGTACTTTAGTACTATCCTTGCCCTGTATGCCCTGTCTTTCTGTATGCTAGTTAAGTGTCATTTCTTTGTTTGTACTTATTTTGCAAAATTTCTGTATCTTTTATTCGAAGCGAAAAATGAAATTCATTGAGCTTGGGCAGGGACTTGAACCCGCACCTCCTGGGCTATCCGGGCCGTACAGGCGCACTACCAATTGTGCCACCAAGTCTCCGTACAAGCCCAACGAAATCATATCGCTTCTATTTTACTAGTGCTTTAGAGTGCACAGACGACATCTGATAAAAAAAGCAATAAACTAGCAATATTTTATGTCACATGTCTTTGTGTGTTTTGTGTATAGCAAAAAACTTTCTATCTATAACAAATAGAAAAGTAAATGGAAAAATTACCATTATACATATATTAAAAAGACCTACCGAAGATCAAACCGATTTATCAGATACTTGAACAAACTGTTCAAAGAAGAAATTTGTAAGATCGACCTGTTTCATGTTTTTATTTTCTCGTTAAATCGCAAACGATCCCCCCAGGCTTCTAAATTGGAACAAACACATCGTAAAAAGTTGTTAAACTTTTTACTTTTTCCAAAGTATGCATTTTTAAAAATATTCACTTAAATAAATCTCTTTTTTTAAACTTTCTGAACCGGCTGTGAACTCCGTAACTTTGGAACACTCCCTCGACTTCTTTTCTTTTATAGAACAGTCTTCATAAATAAACTTTAACTTTTTAATTTTCTCAAGTATTTTTAACAAATTGCTGTACTTATATACCTGGGGCTTAATTTTATATTTTTTGTGATATTTTTGGTATTAAAGTTACTATTATGGATAATACACATAAATACAAACAGTTAAGCCTCTTTCAGCGTTATGATACAGACATAGTTCCTTTCACTTCATCCACCTTCATTAATCTCGTCATGCAAGCTCTTCGGTTTAGAGTACTCCCATGGTCTAAGAAAACAAGGTCTAACAAGAAGACCACGTGACTTGACACAAGCCTACGTCATCTGCTGTTCATCCTTGTCGAATAATACGCATTCGACAAGGATGAACAGCAGATGACGTAGGCTTGTGTCAAGTTTGACAGTCCGATTGTTAGACCTTGTTTTTTTAGATCATGAGAGTACTCCTGATTTAAAAAAAGTCGGATGTGAATTTTTAGACACGCGTTTATATACACCGAGAAAATTTAACTTAATGTTTATGCGCATTATATTAGATAGAAGTACTCATGAAACTAAACAACATTTTCTAAGAAACATAGGTTGAAAACGCAAAATTAAAATTCAACTTGTCATACAAAGTAGCCGGTCACTTGACTGAAATTTATAATGAAAGGTTGAATTTTAATTTTGAGATTTCAACCTATGTTTGTCAGGAAATGTTGTTCAGTTTCATGAGTTTTACCACTATGTTGCGGTTAAACAACCAGTTACATTTCACGGTGTTTGTTTAACTTTTTTGTAGGACTATAATATTTATCTATACTAATATTATAAAGAGGAAAGGTTTGATTGTTTGTTTGTTTGTTTGCATCGAATAGGCTCCGAAACTACTGAACCGATTTCAAAAATTCTGTCATTGTTGAAAAGCTACATTCACCCTGAGTAACATAGGCTATATTTTATTTTCAAAAAAATTTGGGATCCTTACTAAAACTTCAATAATGTAACCCAAGTTGTGAAAAAAATACGTAAAATATTCCTAATAATTGAAAATGCTCCGAAAGTACTGAACCGATTTTAGTGAAACTTGGCACAAAGATAGAATAGACCTTGCGGAAGAACATAGGCTAACTTTTACCCCGGGAAAATCCCTCATTCCCACGGGAAAAACTATTAACGCGGGCGGAGCCGCGGCGGAAAGCTAGTACTATAAATTTATGTGTTGTGCGTATGTACCGATTTAATTTTTATCTATCTTAGAATAAAAACCAGTGACTAGTTAAAATATTGAAACCTACTGCTCGTAAATAAATACATTTTGAAATGAATAACTACTTTTCTCTGGTTGGAATAAAAACACAACACAAAAGCTTAGGAAAAGCTCTGCTGTTATTGAAATGAGAAATAGATGTACTGAAAACCTGCATTCCTTTGATTCAGCCTGAAATGCCAATTAAATTTATCTCAAAAGCTCTCCAAGCTTAAAATTTGCATCTCTTGCATTCCAGAACCAAAGGAAATTCGTTTTCATGTAACTAGGCCATGACCTTTTTTCTATATACTGAGGGTAAGTCCTAAAAAAAAGTAGATAGACTGTTGTGCGTTGGCACATTTGTGGCGTTGTTGGGCTATACTCATACATAATATGAGTTCTTCCTGAGTCAGTCCGACGACGTGCCCCTTCTATTCTCCCGAGTCTTTTAAAATGCGCATCAAAGCGCACTACCTCGGTCTTGTCTCCTGATCCGTTTAATTGAATTTCCTCTTAAATCATAATGGTAGTATGTATTAGTTTATTTTAATTATATATTCATAGCTATTTGTGTAATATATGTATTATAGTTTAAGTATTTTATTTTATATTTACATCAGTTAGTTTGTATAATGTTTTATTTACTTTCTTTCATAGTTAAATGCTTTATTTTTTAATATTGTTAGTTTACCTACTCTGTTTAGACCACCAACCCGCATCATCATCTACACTTCTACACTTACACTTACACTACATCTACACTTTTTCCTCACCTAAAGGTTGCCTGGTAGAAATTGCTACCTTAGCAATAAGGCCGCCTTTTGACTCTCCTGTTTGTACTGTTCTATTTTCTGTATACTGTGTCTTTTTCAGTCAATAAAGTATATTGTATTGTATTGTATTGTAATATGCAAAGTGCTATGCGAAGTATGCGGTATTGTTTCGTGTGTCCTCAACAGTGGGTACAAACATATACATAGGAGAAGTGGATGGATGCAGGACGAATGGGAGGCATGGTGCTCGTGGTGATATGAGCTGTGTTGGGCTGCGTCTGGCGTACGGGCAATTGCTGGGGCTGATCTGAAAATCAGCGCTGTGGCCTTGGTCGCGGCAAAAGCTGAGATCTAGCCCTATTTGACATCGCACTACAACACAACTATCGTGCCTGTATAATGTATATTGTGTCTTTTGTGTATTATTATTTATTATTGTATTTCATAACTTTTTTTTTCTCTTTTTTGTTGTGTTGTATTGTGTTTTGTCAAATAAATTATGTCTATGTCAATGTCTATGTCTAAATAGGTAGTATTTTGTCGAACAAGAAATATTATGTTGCCTTACACCTTTTTACCAAAAAAATACATTTTGATAATAAACAAACACAACTTAATGAGGAATAGATATTAAACATATTATGTTATTCCTCATTAAGTTGTAAACATAATATGTTTAATATCTATTCCTCATTAAGTTGTGTTTATTATAAAAATGTATTTTTTGGTAAAAAGGTGTAAGCAATTTTTTGTAGGTACTTTAATATTTTTACATCAACTACAATTTTCACTTCGTTTAACCTTTTAACCGCCATGGTCTGAAATATAAGACTTACCAAATCGAGCTCACAACGCCGCCGTCTCATAAATAAGACTTATGTTTTGACTGATTGCTATAGATTTTGTTTTTATGGCTGGCGGTTACGGCAAGTTCTTAGAAAATATGCTTGGCGGTTAAAAGGTTAATAAACTAAATCTTTCCGTCATCAGATCAATTACCAACAACTATAAGTTTCTCTTAAACTTCATTCTCATGCGTAAGTTTCATCAATAACTGTCAAGTCGTTTTTAAGTGAAGAAGTGTCAAAAGTTGAAGTAGGCATCTTACAAACTTTTGTGATATGAATGAAATTTTGAACTACAATTTTAGAACTTGTACAATTATTATAATTTCAAGATTGCTACTGTCAAAAACTTTTATATTAGCAGTCAAAGTTAGGATTTATCTTTTTACTAAAGCTAAAGTTCAAATCCTTAAAGATATTAAAATGTTCCAAGTCAGCACCTAAGTGCTCTTATCATGGTTTTCACAGCTATGCCTACTTTGTTTAGGATTAAATAACTCACAAAAAGATGGCCAAGTGGCTAAGCCCGTTGACTTACATTCAGTAGTTCGCGGGTTCAAACCTCGGCACGTACCAATGTGCTTACGATTTTCAAATTCATATGTACGTTTATTCGACGCTCTTACGGTGAAGGAAAACATCGTGAGGAAACCTGCACACACCTGCGAAGAAATTCAAAGGTTTTGTGTGAAGTTGACCAACCCGCACTGCGTGTCAGCGTGGTCGAATAAAGCCTATTCACCCTGATATCAGGGTAGGCTCGAGCCCCTCGGTGGGGACATATATAAGCTGTTAACGAACTGAAAAAACCAAGGTCTGTTCTAACGGACGTATTATCGAATTCAAAGTTTCAAAAAAAAAAATTGTTTCTATTTTCTAAGAAATTGGATAAATTGTTGTTCTTCTTCTGTCGTGTCGATGACTAGTTTAAATTTTTTGCTGCCCAATGCCCTGCCACCCTGATTGCTCTTTCTGAGGCCTCCATGAGCTCCTCCGACGTGCAAGACAGGGCAAGGAGGACACGATACTAGGTGGGCCATGGTTTGCGGCGACAGGCCGCACTCGTACCGGAGATCCGTACCCCGTTGTTGATAAGTAAAAACATATTCGGTACTCTTTATATACGTACGTACAGGCTGCTGTAATAAAAAGTTCTCATTATCCCTACTTCCTCTCATCATCATCATCATTTCAGCCGAAAGACGTCATTAATAAATGCCAAAGTATCAACTCTGTCTGTCTGTTTGAAACTTTGTACGGAGATACAATAGACCTTGGGGACAGACAATGACGTACATAGGCGAAAATACCTCATTCCCACAGGATGATTTGTTGGCGTGGGGGGAGGCGCGCGGCGAAACAAGTTTGCAATAAGCAGCAAATTACTTAAAGTTGACCTTCATCTTAGGACACCAACAAAACTTACTATACATGTTTAACTGGTTGTGGTGTAGGTATACTACAAAAAGGACGAAAAAAAGCACATAATACCAAGCCAACATAACAGACACGAACAAGTCAAATCATAACAAATTCTTTAATAAAACTTCCCAAGCAAAATCTCTTCCCATTTTACAAGATCCATGTCGAGACAGCTCTTGCAATTTCCCACACTACCTGGTTCACATATAAGGAAAACGTTGAGAAAACAAGGCGAAGGCAAAAAAGTGGCAAGAACAACGTCATACAATCACAGGAGGGATTCGGGATCAACATTAGGTAATTTGAAAGCTGATTTGATGCCATTTGCTCCAACAGGATCTTTTTCCGGCTCAGTATTTTTTCTACGTACTAGTATTATATAAGAAGGTAGAAAGGATTGAGCTTCAATGTGTATGAAGATGTTTGATGATTTTTTCAGAAGGTGTTATCTAGATATATTTTTTATAAAAGAGTCATCGTTCAGTCTGGGAAAGGGTCAAGAATTCATTAAACTGACATTCCTAATTTTGGATTTCGAAATTCTTCAGTTTAGTCTAGTAAGGTCTAAAAAAGAAGACCCTAGTTTTTGGAAAGAGCGTGTAAATAAGATGACTAGAATATAAAAAATAAAATAAAAAGCCAGCCGTAGGCTCATTTTACTCATATACGTATAACTTCTAAGTTACTAAAACTAAACTGATATCGATCATTTTTGTTTTGAATCCATAGAGTTCAGGTTTGATGCTGCTTATTCAGCATGCCTTGCGTAATTGAAATAATGTAAACACTGGTTTGCAACAGTGGGATTTGAAGATTAAAAACTAATTATGAATACTAAACTACCATTTTACTTACTAACCGAGACACATAAATGTTTAGACCTAGACGTCCAATGCTTTGCAAATTCAACTGCATAAAATGGTTTCATACTAGAAGTAGCTTTATTATTCGATAGATCCAAATAAAATTAAGCTACCACTGAAAGTATTGCGAATGTTTAATTTGAAAATAATTATTTTACTTTTATAAGACACCTTATAAGTAAGCTTATTTTTAGACCTCAACCAAAAAAGTATTATCAAAGTTTTGTACAAAAACATTCCAATTTATTTTTTAACTACATGTAACTAAAAATCCGAGTGTCAAAATTAAATTATTTTGGCAACCGTCGTCGGAGCGGCTCACGGAATGAGGAAAAATTTCTCCAGTTTAAAAATAACTTTCCGAGCCCCAAAACAAAAAGAGGCCTGGCGATTGGCGGCTTATTCAAACAGCCCGGCTAGCCAAAGGAAAAATGAAAGAAACTCAATTTGCCATTGGGAAAGTCATTAAAAACTGCTTTGTTGCAAATCAAAGCTAAGCAAGATATTTATCTGGCGAACCTTTAGGATTAATCCAAGGACATTTCAATCAGAAGAAGTAAACCGAGAAATGACGTATTCTATTATTGTGTAAACAAAATTAGTTAACATAAAAAATGTGTTCACGATGTAGAAAAGATAAACTTTTTATTATTATGTATAATATAATCTCGAAAAAAATTTAAAGCTGCTAGGAAGAACGTGTTTTTAAGTTGAAACTAAAATAATAAACATCAGATGACACGGCATTTTTCATTTTTCAAAGATGTAGTAAATTACAAAAGAAGGTAAGTACCTACAGTAGGCAGTACATGCGGCTGGACGTTATGACCTTGAAAGCGTTCGTATTTCGTAGTAGTAGGTGCGAATTTCGTAGTGCGAATATCCAACCACGTGCATGTGCTGGCTTCTGTACATAACTGATAGTGGGCGGAGCATATTGTTCAGAAAATGAAACGCGCAGATTTTTCTAGCTTATTGTTCGGAAATCAGAGAATTAACAGCCGCATAGGGCAGAAAGATTATTGAGTGGCGCCTACACCCAGGAAGACGCAGGGTGAGCAGTAATGGTGATGACGTAAAAGGAATTGATGATCAAGTAAAGGTTGTGGGAATGCCGCTAGACGAGGATAGCGTAAGACTAGTTGTTGTGAATATCTTCGAATGAGACTTTTGTGAGGATAATTAATAAACGTACGTATGAGTAGGTTATGTAATCATTGACAGTGAACTTGAAAATGTTTGCTCACTAGCGTCTAGCTGCAAAAGCCTTCTCGATTTCTAGTACTACCTCAAATAAGGTTTCGGTGGACCAGCAACAAATTTTCCGGCGCTCACTCTGCAATGTAAACAATTTGTGAAAACAATTTTCGGTTCCACCTTGTCGCCGCTGCCGTGTAAAATGAAGGGGATTTACAAGTTTACTTTGGAGATCGGGCCACAAAATGGGAAAAAGTAAACAAAGTTAAATTGCTCTTCTAATGTTTGTTAGGCGATTGCCGTGAAGCAAATTACTTGCTTGCTTTATTAAAGTTTAGGTGTTATACCTGTTAAAGCTGTAATAAAATTATTCGGAGAGCACGTTACAGAGCGGTTGTGCACTGAATCTGAATCCGAGAAATACCGGTTAAAAGTAGCAATATTAGGTAACACATTCTTATAAGAAATATAGTTTAGTGCATCTCTCATCTGTTATTTTCAAGAAATTTCTCTTAATAATATTTTCGAAAATATAGATCTATAATTACTTCACTAAGAAAGTTATGGAACATGGCGTCGTCGTCGTCATCCCGAAAGGCTTTAACTGTATTTTTAGGCATTTAACTGGTTTTAGTCTTGGTTTTGTTGTAGGTCTAGTAGGTATAAGTTACTCCATAAGGGTTAGTTAGTACCCAAGCAAATGCTTGCTTGCTTATCGTATGAGTTTTGAAGTCAACCTATCACACCGATTCTAATATCTATACCCTAGCAATAAGCTTAAAGGTTTACATCGTAAACAATTACAAACAAAAAGTAAATCTCTCACTCTCTGGCTTTCCCTCCACTTCTCCATGCCCCCCCTTCGTCTTCCCGTTGACTGAAATTGGCCCCAGCAATGAGAGTGATAATTTCGTTAGGCCGTGACTTGATTCTCAAACAATTTATTATACGTAAAGTAGGAGCATTCCTGGAAATTACACCAGTGAGATTTCAGAGCCTGATAGATGAAGAACGTGATTATTGTAAGGACCAAGTGTTTGAAACATGTTGAATTGTTTGAACTTCAAACAAAATTTATTTAATAAAATTTGCACCAGAATACCAAGTGTGTGCAGGCCCCCCACAAGGTGGACCGACGATCTGTTGAGGGTCGCGGAAAGCCGCTGGATGCGGGCAGCGCAGGACCGATCATTGTGGAGATCTTATGGGGAGGCATTTGTCCCGCAGTGGACGTCTTTCGACTGAGATGACTATGATGATGAATTGTTTGAATTAGATTTTCTCAAAGAAGTTTATGAAAATGTATTTAATCTGATCTCTGATCTTGCAGTAGTTATAGGTATACTTCTGTAGTACTAATATAAGTATACCTTTGGTTAAAATCAATCCCCTTTCGAGGGCAAATAATAATATATTTAAGAATTCATTTTTTATTTATGAGAACTGTGTCTTAAATAAAAAATGCTACTGTAAAAAACTATACTGATAAAGGTCCTAAAACAAAATCCTGCAGCGTTGTATTTTTTTCCATTAGAAAATACTATGCTGTTTTTACACAAATGGTCACATATTTTAAAAAAATACTGTATAATCCAGAAAATTTCAGAAATTTGACCACTTTTTAAAATAAACACAAAGAAACCCCATCCAATAACACCTCGCTGAAAAGATAAAGCGTTTGGAGTTTATTTTTTGAGGATTCCTACTGGGCTTTCATCCTCACATTTGCCAAAAGCAGGAAAAGGCTTAACGAAATTAAATTGGGGATAATAAAGACTCGTAAACTCGCGCTCTTGCGTCATTTGAAAACGTCGCTTGTAAATATATGCCACGCCAGCCGTCGCTAACAAAATAAAAGAGGATACGGTTTGTAAAATATAATATTTTGTTAAATACGAGTACACAGTCATCCGTTTTGAGCATTGAACTGCTAAAGAACGTAGGCCGTGCTCCGAGGCTCCCTCGAGCCGCCCCTAGACGCGTTGGTATATGACTTTTTTGGGGTAGAGTCTTTCCCTCCCCCGCAAGTCCGGTGAAGCTTGATCCGTCGTACTTTTTCGATTCAAGCATACGTCAATTAAAAAAAAAGAGCATTGAAGACCAAGTGGCCGTATGTTCTATTTGGAAGGCGCGTGCTCAAACCTCGGCATGAATCAATGTGTTTTCGATTTTCAAATTCAATGTGCGGTCACGTTCATATGTCTAGTATAAATAACATCGTACTAGAGAAGATTCGTAACATGGTGTTCGATAAAATAAAAATCGAACCATTGGCTTTTGAAACTAAGTAGGGAACTCAGTCATTTTACGTGCATCTATAGGTAAGTACTTTACGTTAACACTTTTTCCAAAAGCATTCAGGATATTGACATTTGAAGTAGAATATTGAGTTCCTTATAATGTATACTTACGATAGTACGTAACACACAAAATAAATAATAACAAGCCCTTTGAAAGTATAAAAACCCGTGGTATGACTGTGATTTCGATGTTTTCACGGTGAAGGAAAACATAGCAAGCAAACCTGCAAACACCTGCGAAGTAATTCAGATATGTGATATTAACCAACCCGCACTGGGCCAGAATAATTGTAAGTCAATTTTTTCAATAGCAAATTTTTGCAAATTTAGGTACCAACCAGTTGTATGAAGTTGAAAAACTTTAAATGGATTGAATAGCAGAGAAAAATTTAAAAATTATGTTTTTAAAGTTCTAAAACGACTTGCAAAACGTAAAATCGTACTTAGAATATTTTATGGTATATACTTGAAAGCGTTTTGATAGATTAGACAATGTCTGATTAGTTTTTTTAGTTGAACCACAACACTTCTTGCGTGTCTTAGGTTTGGTTTGCCTGAGGATCTCAATATTCCTGCTTCGATCGGTATATTTAAGTATGTTTGATAGACACAAGTTCAAACCAAAAGAAATGCTTTTTAAGTATACGCCTGCAGACAATTTTTAAAAGTAATATGACATTTTTGGAGTAGCCACTGAAACTCATTTGAAATTCCATTACTATTCTCAATTTCCCGCTAACATGGTTAGTGTGGATAGGAATTAGACGGAACACAGCTCGGAGTGGGATCAACATGGAATTACGGTTGGGAATGAAATTGTTCCCAATTTGCTTAATAAATCACGCGGACCCTTGTAAGTGAACCTTGGAGCAAGTTTTATAGTCTGATTCAGTCATACTTCAAGACAGTCTAAGATTCCTAACGTCTTGAAGAATCTTCAAAATCGTAAGAAGGTTGGAAGTTAATTTATTAGCATACTTGAAACTTGACCGATGGAAGTGTGTAATTCTGCCCCGGTTGTGTGATGTTTTTTGAATTAAATTCTAAATGATTGTAGTCCAATTCACACAAATAGTATAGTATCAATCAACTAATTTCTTCCGACTACCAAACGGGAAGATTATGGCAGGTCCAGCCTTTGTCTTATGTAGGTATTTTTGTTACTGTTTTAGCAAACAAACAATAGTGAAGTTTTATTGACTCATTTTCAAAAGTAACTTATTCGTTTGCGATTGCGAAAATCTTCCAAAACTAAAGTTGTATAGTCTCATGGGCTGTGTTGCTATCATAGGCTTAACGTTATTTTACTAACACGTTGTGTAAATGTACTATTTATTGCTTCTTCTTCTTCTTCTTCAGCCTGTTATCACCCATTGTTGGGTATAGGCCTCTTCATGAGCACGCCAAGTGTAGCGGTTCCGTGCCAATCGCATCCAGCCACCTCCCGTCGTCCTGGTGATGTCGTCGACCCAGCGAGTAGGCTGTCTCCCCACCCTGCGCTTTATATTTATTTATTTATTTATTTATTGCTTATAGATGTGGTATTTAGAAATACTTATACTATCGATGTGCCTGCTTGCTTGCTTATCGTGTGGGTGGGTTTCGAAGTTAACCTACCTCACAAACCCTGGTGTCGGAATTATAGAACCGCCTTAGGCTTCCGACATGGAATGGGTCTATGTGCCTATATTACAAGAATAATATTAAGTATATAAAAAATAAATTGGATTGAGTGCTTTTATTAAAAACCTATTAATTTTGATTCAAACGACTGAATCAGATAGTAAAAGACGGATCAGAGAAACGGAAACATTAATCTAAGATGCGTCCTGCGGAGACCAATGTTAAGCTTTAGGTCAGACGGTAATTGTTCCTGACAGGGCTTAGTAGTACCTATTCGTATAATTAATTACCGATCTCTGTCAACGGGTTCAACAAGCATCCATTGACGATCGACTTGAGTAATGCAAATTACAAATTAACATGTCTGAAAGATATTGGCAAATCAGTCATAGCTAAATTCACGTATTACTTTGTTTACTTAAAAAGAAATCCCAAATTTATTATTTTGTATATTTACGGGTCATACCTATACTCGTACAAAATTATCATGTAAAGACCTTTAAATATTAAAAAATGTGTACTAAGCGCGAAAACCTCAAACAAAAATCTCAAAATTTCAGGAAAAACTAATTTTTGCTTAAATTTGAGTTACATCAAATATTTTGTTTTCATGCTTTTTTTAGTTACTAAAACATCGTAAAGAAACATGTTCACACATGCAAAAGAATTCTACATTTTTATGTGTAGCGCACCATTGGGGGCTATTTTATTTAGTAAGGCAAGTCCCTCGGAGACATTGATCTGATAGTGACATTGTTAATACCTCTGAGTAAAGCAGATGCATATTTTTATAAATAATAACTGGGCTCACACAAGTCAGAGCCTGTACTATGTATGGGTGTCAATCAGCTGCTATACATACACAAATATACAACATCCAGACACAAGGCAAACATAAGTGCTCATCACACGAATGTTTGCCCTGAACGGGATTCGAACCCGCGACCTTGTGCTTTGAAGGCGGACATAATAACAACTAGGCTACGAAGAAATAGTAGAAATAGATTCAACTAAAGTCTAAAATACAAACTTTTTAATATTTTTTCAAGCAGCCAGCTTCACGGCTTAAAAGAGCACTCCATGATTAACGAGCGGAACTCTTTATTTCATTCGAAGAAAGGGAAAAACAGTGGAACTGGGTAAAAAAGTTGCTAACAAAGTTAGCGTACAGCAATAATTTTCTGGATTCTCCGCAATATGTACTCGCATATTGGTTTGCTAACTACTTTCACCCAGTTCCCTTGTAAATCCGACTCTTTGGGAAGAATTTTTCATCCGAAATCTGGTAGAGTCTGTTGAAGTGACTGTGGTACATTGAAAAAACCTGTGTATTTACTGCAAAATTTATCGTACGTAAAATTAAATATGCGGATTAGGTGTATTTTGTTATGAAATTTATGATCTAGTTTTTACTAAGTAATTGAATGGATGATATAAAACGATTAAAGTTAAATTTATTCTTCGAAAATAAAAAAATGTACTTACAATACATTAGCTGTCTATGATGATTATACAAAAATAAATTCTGATCACACAGATATTTCTACTACAAAATTGCAATTTTTTATAAAAATTGCAAAAATAGGCAACTGTTGAATAATTAACGAAGGTGAAAATGCTCATCTTGAACAAAAAATACTTTTTTTCACGTTCGGTCCGAGATCTCTGAAAAACCAAGCAGCCGAAAATCTCGCAACAAATTTCTTACACCGGGGAATTCTGTCGCCTTAAACAAAAGCGAAATTCGATCACGTCCATAAAATACTGGCAGTGAGCCTTACTCCCGAAGGTAAGGGTAGGCCGATGGAGCAATTTCTGACAAGCTTTATTGACTCCGAATATCAGCTGCCATCTCCGCGCCATCTTGAAATTCTATCTATTGGAAATAATCGTAAACAGATATAGGAAATTGTTTGGTGCTTGAATGGATTCGCTATCGTTCTCCCGAATCCCAATAAAGTGAGATAACCTTACAAGGAAAATAATGTGGCTGTGGCTTATGGTAATACGATTATGTTTACGATTGTCTCGCAAGAAACGATTTTAGATAATAAAGTAATAGAAAAGAGGGTTTTCTAAGATTTTATAAGGTTTAATTAAGAGTTGCCTGGTAGAAATTGCTACCTTGTTACTTTAATTATGTTTTGTTGTATTCCCTTGTGGGCAATAAACTATATTCTATTCTTAATTAGAGTATTTATCGAATCTATAATACGTTCAGATTAAAAAGTCTTACATTTTTCTTAATCAGTATTATACTCGTACCTACTAAGATGAGAATCAAACTTTTAGATTCAAAAAGTACTACTGAATTTTGACAGCAGTGTAAGCTACACATAAATAAAAAAAATGAGAGGGCTCAGAGTGCCAGTTTTCTCAACAATAACATAGATTGAGATGGAACCGTTGAAGTACGAGTATAGTAAAATTTTGCTTCTGACTCTGCCAAGTTATATCTAAACCACAGAATATCTAAACGCCACGGCAAAGATTTTTATTTTTGAATCTTTTTTAATCAATTTTAATCGACTTTCTTACACTGAAAGAAAAAGTTATGAGAGCCCTTAGAGTATAAATAGAAAAATGAGTAAACAATTTTCATCTGAAGAAATATGAAGGTTCGAAATAAGATCTTTTTTTGTATTGATCTATGCTTAAGTCGTAAAAGTACGACGAATCAAGCTTCACCGGATTTGTGGGGGAGCGGAAGACTCTACCCAAAAGTAGTCATGTACCACCGTGTCTAGGGGCGGCTCGGACCTAGGCCTAGCGCGTTGATACGGAAAACATCGTGAAGGAGACGACGACGCCTGAGGAGCTTTGTCTCTGATTATCAATTTTGATTTTAATTATGGCCGCGCCCCCGCCAGCGGGTACGGGCATTGTTACCTGAACGGTGATTTTTACCTGAATCCCTTCAGGTGAGAAGATCGTCTACCTGCACTAAACCACCAAAAACTAATTCCTACTCAACCAATTTCAAAACAGGCTTAATCCTCTCTAACTACGTATATGAACTGAAATAAAAAATGAATTCCTGTTCTTTATGGCGATTTTTTTTTGTTTTTCTATTGATTAATGGTCTGTGACACAAAATCGGTTTGTATCGGTTTTCCTGCAAAAAGTAATAATACTATTTGTATTGGAGTAGGTAGTTCCTTTTCTAAGAATAATCTTACTGAGCTCACAGTATGTACCTTCCAAGAATATTTTCAAACGGGCTCTTTTGAGTATCTTAAAGCCCCGAAAAAAAGATCAATCGAGTTACTTAAAATTGAGTGCTTTTCTTTCCTAGGTCTTTTTGTCCCGAATCACTGGATTTTTTATTTCCTAAACTTCTTGTTTTCAAACTTCGTGTTGAAACGCGAAATAATTCAAAGGTTGTGTGTGAAGTTTACCAAACTGCACTAGTCCAGCGTCGTCGACGAAGCCCTATTCAAGGATAAGATCGAGCCAACATTTTAACATTTATCTCATTACTAGCTTTCCACTCCGTGGCTCCGGGTGGGAATGAGGTATTCTCCCGTGGTAAAAGGTAATATATGTATTAATCCAGGGTGTGAGCTAACTCCATACTTAATTTTCTTAAAATCTCTCCAGCCGTTTAGACCTAAAGAAGTAACAAACATACACACTCACACAACACTTACGAACTTTCGCTTTTATAATGTTAGTGTGATGTGATAGTGTGATAGCTCAGCCCCTCTAACATGCGCGGTCCACGCGTGACAGACATAATTTTGTCATGCGTATTCTCTTATCCTATTGGAGAATATTTATTATATGCGGGTTTCTCGCGCGACAAACATTTGTCATAGCACTGCATGTTACGGGGGCAGGTATACTACAGCAAGCAAGTCAATAGAAGAAGAGGCGTATAAGAAGCACACTTACATACAATTCATTAAAAGTAAAAGGCGTGGAGACAAAAGGAACAGGATTAAAAATTCTTTGAAATTAGTTAATAGCTTTTCTACGGATCTTCGCTGAGTCTTCATCACTTTAGACAAAATGCTTTTGAACATATTACAAACTAGCTGTTCGCCCGCGGTTTCGCCCGCGTTGTTTTTTTACTTTTCGAATAAGATATTTTTCCGCGGTAAAATCTATTGATTGGGGATATATAAGGTATCACCATGCAAAAATTCATTCAAATTGATCCAATAGTTTCGGGGATTAGCCCGTACAAACAGAAAAATAGAGAATTTTTTTCTAAATTGAGAAATTGCTTCTATGCATCACGTCTTACATCCCCTTGACTAGGTTTTAAGCTCTTTTTTTTTCTACGTACAAATTTTCGATCTCTACAGTTTTATTACATAGATTTTGGAATAAGATTCTTAAGTGTCTTAAAATTTAGACAGGTAGTATTGTTTTGTCCCATTTCGTTTACTTTAGAACAGTTACGATCATCACAAAAATGCTTCTGTTCCGTATTTCGCCTTTGAAATTCAAAAGGGATCAGTGATCAGTTTATTTGATACGGATCCTATTAGTATCCCAGTTTGATGATGGCCGAATCGCTATCGGTCCTCATTGCGCATTCTAATGTGGTCTAATAATATTGTGAACCACGAAGCGTTTCCTGAACCATTCGGGTTTCCTTTGTGAACAGTGGGTCAAGGTTCACTGGGGATACCCTATGCTGAATCAGTAATTCCATTAAGATGGTTCTGAAGATGTTTTTTTTATGTTTGACTAGTTTTTCGCTTTACCATTAATATTTTTACCTTTGGAAACGAGGAACTTTTCTAGCCTTTTCCCAAAAAAATATTATGATACCTTTATGTCAAGTTTCATAAAAATCTGTTCAGTAGTTTCGGAGCCTATTCAATACAAACAAACAATCAAATCTTTCCTCTTTATTAGTATAGACTAGTAACTAAGAAAGTCACTGTATAAAAGCGAAGGATTATGTCAAATAAAATAATTTTTCAAGCAAAATACACTCTGTTTCATTCCTTCCTATTAAAACTGAACGCCACTCTTTTATATTTTCTTTTAAGCTGAGCTTAATCCATGGTCCAAGAAAACAAGGTCTTGCAAATAGACCACGTGACTGACACAAGCCTGCGTCATTTCTACGTCATTTTGCCTGTTCATCCTTGTCGAATGCGTGTAATAGACAAGGATGAAAAGCGCAAAATGACGTAGGTTTGTGTCAGTCACGATGTCTATTTGCAAGACCTTGTTTTCTTGGACCATGGCTTGGAAATACTTTTTTTTTTCATTCGTCCCCTTTGGGCATAGGCAAAGGCATTAAGCCATACAGCCGTTGTCTTCAGTTATTTCTTACAAATCCGAGTTCGAATAAAATTACATTTTCAGTTGTTTCATTGTTTCATTTTTTTAAATACTTCTATACTTAACGTTGACAAGAAATTATAAAATGCCAGAACGCGGGGAGGTAAATCACAGGGAGGTGGGCAAAGGCCGCGCTATTACAGATCTTTGGCAAACATCATCATAATATCAGCCAGTAGCAGTCCACTGCTGGACATAGCCCTCCCCAAGTGTGCGCCACAATACACGATCCTCCGCTGCTCTCATCCAGCCACCGCCAGCCACCTTTTTCGGGTCGTCGGTCCATCTTGCAGGGGGGCGTCCCACGATGTACTTGCCAAGAACATTTGGTAATAAGAAGACTTGGTAAAACATCGTATGCAAAATAAAATTAAAAAAACAAACGTGAACGTCTTAAAATTATTCTAGTGTCTAATTATTCCATGCTGTCTAAGCCAAATTCACCCAATAAGAAGTGTCCTAAAAAATTGAATTAGTCCGTCAGTTAGATTTTAAATATGCCGACGATACAGCACATTGAAATTTCCAGTGACGACACGCCGCCCATACAAATTGTACGAAACAAGTGACGTCATAGCACTCTTCTACATTTTGATGCGATATATCTCCGCCAAATTGAATACGTGTTCAATTGTTTTCGATAATCTAACTGATGGACTATTTAAAATCGATTTCTTTTTTCCAGGACCTATTGTTGTATAATTATGTCGAGACATGAAAACAAAACAAAAAAATGTAAGCTTGCCTAGCTACTTTTTAAAAAAACTTTTGTCCCTTTGTTGGAAGTTATGTTCTTGTTGTTGTTGTTCTTCTCTTTATGGATTACCAATTAAAAAAAAGCGCTTGACTGATATAGAAAATAATATACTTTGTTGTACACAAAAAGTACAAAGAAAAACACAATTTACAACAACAAAAATATAAAAAGGTGGCCTTGCAACTTCTACCAGACGACCCTTAACATTTGACGAAAGCAAGAAAGACATTGATCCTACTAATATCTAGAAATATAGAAATTGGAACCTTTGAGTTTCAAAGTAAGTAATTTATAGCACGAAAATTGATTATAGTAGCAATGAAATGAAAGGCAAAATCATCTTCTTGATTGGACCCTTAGGCATTTCCTCCGAACTCGATATCTCAAAGGATTGTTTAAAGCAATTTATATTTACAGATTTTTGTTGGCGTTTTTAAATTGAGATTATTTTTATTTCTGATATTTACCATTCTTTATTACTTACTATTCCACGAATCGTTTGCTTTTGTAGAGCACTGGGTAAGTAAACAAAAATGAACTAGCCCAACTTCCAGGAAACTAATTTACTTGGTGAACCCTAATACAGAAATTAAACAAAATAAACGAATTGTACATTATCAAAATTATTTTGAGTTTTTATTAGTACGGATATTAATAAAGTTTAACAATATTTTGAATCTTTAAATAAATAATGTAATGTCGCAGTCTTGTAATTGAATGATTAGTTAAATTATCATGACATTAATATTATTACAGCAAATGCATCCATCAAAATCAATCCAACACCATCATCAAATCTCATCAAAAAGATCAAAACGACAAATACTAAATTTATGACATTTTAATCTTAATCACAAAATCTGGTCTTTCATACTGAAAACATAATAGTCACATTACCATGCAAAATACTAATAGATAGGTTGATAAAGTCTTTAATGTTTTTTCAAGATTAAAACTATCCAAAACAACACGGAAATTGAGAGTGAGAGGTACCACAACTGTGACAATATTAACCTAATACATAGGTACATAATTTTTTTTATATATGACGGAAGTTTTATATAAGGACTCTACACATAAAGGAAGAAACAGAAATTATGAAACCAATCTCTATTTCCAACGATACCAGCTTATATTATTATTTATATTTGCGTCGTATTCAATAATCAATTGAATATTTTCTTGGCAATTTATCTTGCCTATTCTATTATCAGGGGCTTAGACCTTCATTTCATTTCGGCCAAACAGACTTCCTTACATTAAGTGGAGCATACTTCCGAATAAACATGGTCGTTCCCTTTTTTCTGGCATATTTATCGGCCCTTATTAAGCGCAAACGGGCCGAAGTTGCCAGCGTAATGATAACAATAGAAAGGAGCAATTTCATTCAGTTGGTTGGGCTCTCAAATAAGCGTTCAGAAGTCTTAATTATAAAGAACTCTTTGAAAACAGTTTTACTTAAGGGGCTACCCAAGGCTAAGTGGCGCCGCCATCTGTTACAAAAGAGTTTACCTACTCGCAAAGCATATTTCATGTGGGTCGTTGCTGTGCTGCGCTATTTCTAATGGAATGGGGCAGGGATAACCTGCACACCATGAATTTCATTTTATTTTTTCTTTCTTTCTTTTTTATTCTTACATAGTCTGTCTGTTAGTAATTTGTGCCTACTAACACTTGAGTCTTAGTTACTTGAATAAAAAAATATTATTATTATTATTAAACTCCCAAAACAAAGTATATTTCAAATTATCTAGTGACGATTTTCTTTCTAAGGATTGCCGCGTTCCAGAAAGTTCTTTTGAATTGACTTATACTTGCAGGAAAATTGACGCAAGCTTCAATCGGCGTATCAAGCTCTATCCAGCTAATGTTTGTAAGAGGCTTTTGCCTTTCGCTTTTACATAAATAAAGGTTAACCTGGAAACTCATACGCTAAGTAAGTAAGTAGTATAGATAAATACGTCTAAATACTATAGTGCATCGGTGGCCAAGTGGCTAGGGCCATTGACTTCCATTAGTAAGTTCGCGAGTTCGAACCTCGGCACGTACCGTATATTATGAACGTATATGTGTTTTCGATTTTCGAATTCAATTGTACGTTTATTCGACGCTCTTACGGTGAAGGAAAACGTCGCGAGGAAACCTGCACACACTAGTGAAGTAACTTAAGGGTTGTGTGTGAAGTTGACCAACCCGCACTGGGCTAGCGTAGTCGACGGAGGCCTTTTCAGCCTGATTTCAGGGTAGGCTCGAGCCGAGCCGATATAATTAATGAACTGTTAATGAAGAGATAAATACAAACTTTCATAAATAATATGTACTCGTAACATCCTGACACAAGACAACCACAAGTGCTCATCACACGAATGTTTGCCCTGAGCGGAGTTTAAGCCCGCAACCCTGTGCTTCTAATTTCTATCCAGTCGGTTTCGTGGCCTCCAAGGCCAGCATGTTTCGGTTGGAAAGTGTCACAGTAATCTTTATTTATAGGGGCATTGTTGTTTCCCGGATCGGTATCGCCATTGTAACCGTGTTTGATTGCAAATTCTGGGTGCAATCACTATAAATGTTGCTAGTTGAAGAAACGCGCCAGCGGTTTTAGCTATCCAGTCAAGGAGCATTCCACATAAGGTGTCGCTATTGTACGGTCATTTGCAGGGATAATTGACCCCCTTTTCTTAGTTGCTGCTACCAAGAGGGGGTCGGTTGTCTATGTAGCAGACTCCTAATAACGATGGAATGACGATGATTTTTGTTACCATTACGTGTCACGTAAGCGACAAATTAGATTTTTCCGTGGAATTCCCTTCAATAGGTAACATTACATAGTCTGTATATTCAAGTCATAGATTTAATAAGAATTTTAGTTATTGTGGATTTGTTGATATTATTGTGGAAGTAGCATGAAGTATTATGACAAGAGATGAGCTCACCAAAAAGCTGCGAGAAACCGGCCAAATTGATATATATTCCAATAGGATAAGAGTATACGCACGACAAAACTATATCAGTCACACGTGACATCTCATGCTAGCCCGGCAATTAATGTAGTAATTAGTATTGCTATAAGGAAAGCAAAAGATGCGATCCTGTGGAGTTTCTTCAGCGGGTTCTTCTCCACAGCAGCGCACACATTGTGTGAACCTGCCAGTTCTGTTGAAACTGATATCGCATCGCCTCTTTTAAGTTTAAGAGTTTATTCTTCATTAGTGTGAGACGTGAACCAGCCTTTGTTGGAGCAAAACTGAAACTTAATTTGACGTCGAATAATTGAAATCTTACTTCGAATAAAAATCTTTTGATATTGGTATTTTTTATTTTATTAGAATAGAATAGAATATAATATATCCTACTCTATTTTTTTCTACTGTCTTATATACAAATCTATGATTTAAGGGAATACCCTTAAATCATTGATGTGTATATAAGACAAACATAAAGCAATAACTTTAATATATATGGCACTTTAAGCCAAATTTAATGCAATCGTCGTTTGTCAGTATGAGATCACAAAATATTTTTTTATCAAATACTTCTTTCTATATTGCCTCCCAGATAAATCAAGAAATGTTCAAATAGGCGGCGGCGGCGGCGGCGGACGGCTTGTTAACCTGAATTACGGTCCCATCTGGCAGAAAGCATGAAACTTAGCATACATGTAGCTTTTATATATGTGCTTCAATGTCGATATGGAAACACGCTGAGAAATGATTACCCCCCCCCTTTTTCCCTCATTTTACCTCCCTCATTTTGGTTTTTTTCATTTTCTACAAAAACGGTAGGACTGATGAGTTTACTTTTCAAGAACCAAATAGTTGTCGATAAATTACCTACAAAATGATACTACATTTTATAGTGCTAAGATTAATATATTTCTATATACAGCCATCAACGTATTATGAAATTTTAAAAACAGGCTCACTTTTTTCTTCCTTACTTCATTTATAGGAAAACGACAAGAGTGGTGATAAAATAGACTAAAGAAGTCAACTACCTTATACATTAAGCTAAAAAATTACATTTATTTCATAGTCGTAAAGGCATTACTTCTAGAGTTACAGCTCACCGCGTCTGACTCAACTACTCTTTTTTTTACCTTTTTAGAATACATCTTTCTGTTAACTTTGTTTAGCGTAGATTAGATTCAGATTTTCCAATTAGAAACAAAACAGTCCATGTACTAATCCAGGCCACAGTCTATTTACATGTAAAACTAGCTGTCTGCCCGCGGCTACGCTTGCGTTGTGTTTCGACATTTCCGTATTAATTTTTAACTATCCCACTTTTTTCCGTGATTTTAAAGTATCCAATATGTTGACCGAGTATATAAGGTACCACCATGCAAAATGTCGTTTCAATCGGTCTAACACTTTCGGAGATAAGCCCGTAGAATATACTGCGCCGTATGAGTTACTAAAGTTTTTTAACTATCCCACGTGAACATTTTAATTTTCTGGGATTAAAAGTATCTAAGATGTTGACCGGGGATATAAGGTACCACTATACAAAATTTCATTCAAATCGGTCGTATAGTTTCGGAGATTAGCCCGTGCAAAGAAATACAAAAAAAAACTATAAAATCTGTACATAGAAAAAAATGCTATAAACCTATTCAAGGGGATGTAAGAAGCGATATAGTACATACCCAGATTTTTTTAAAATATTTTTGTTTCTCTGTTTGTCTGTTTGTACGGGCTAATCTCCGAAACTATTAGACCGATTTCAATGAAATTTTGTATAGTGGTACCTTATATCCCGGTCAACATCTTAGATACTTTTAATCCCAGAAAATTAAAAAGTTACCGTGGGATAGTTAAAAAACTTTAGTAACTCATACGGCGCAGTACATTCTACGGGCTTATCTCCGAAACTGTTAGACCGATTGAAACGACATTTTGCATGGTGGTACCTTATATACTCGGTCAACATGTTGGATACTTTAAAATCACGGAAAAAAGTGGGATAGTTAAAAATTAATACGGAAATGTCGAAACACAACGCAAGCGTAGCCGCGGGCAGAAAGCTAGTTTTACATGTAAATAGACTGTGGCCTGGATTAGTACATGGACTGTTTTATTTCTAATTGGAAAATCAGAATCTAATCTACGCTAAACAAAGTTAACAGAAAGATGTATTCTAAAAAGGTAAAAAAAAGAGTACTTGAGTCAGACGCGGTGAGCTGTAACTCTAGAAGTAATGCCTTTACGACTATGAAGTAAATGTCATTTTTTAGCTTAATGTATAAGGTAGTTGACTTCTTTAGTCCATTTTATCACCACTCTTGTCGTTTTCCTATAAATGAAGTAAGGAAGAAAAAATTGTGCCTGTTTTTAAAATTTCATAAAACGTTGATGGCTGTATATAGAAATATATTAATCTTAGCACTATAAAATGTAGTATCGTTTTGTAGGCAATTTATCGACGATGATTTGATCTCTGAAAAGTAAACTCCTCAGACGTACTGTTTTAGTATAAAATTCAAAAAACCAGAATGAGGGAGATAAAAGGGGGGGGGAAAGGGGGGAAACAATAATTTATCGAAGTGTTTCCATATCGATATTGAAGCACATATATGACAGCTACATTCATGCCAAGTTTCGTACTTTCTGCCAGATGGGACCGATATCCTTATATTTTTTAGCTAGCAAGCCGTACTAAAAGAGAATATGGCCGAATGAGCAGAATTCAATTATCTAGGTATGTTGACGTTCGAGCACTGGCTAAAAGGCCGCCTGTTGAAACCTAAGGGGCAACGCAAACAGAAGACGGCGAGGCGAGGATACGGTGCAGGCGCGGCGATGTATCAATCAAAACCAAACCTTAAATATTTTGACATACGGCGGCGCGGCGGTCTCGCGCCGGCTCTCGTGGCAGCTTCGACGCGCCGCGCGCTACTCGATTTTGGCATGCCGTTTTCAACCGTATGTCAAACCAGTTTCAGTCGATACACCGCCGCGCCTGTGCCGTATCCTCGCCTCGCCGTCTTCTGTTTGCGTTGCCCCTAATGTTTTCTTTGTTTGTGTTATTTGTCTGTATTTCTTGGTGTCAATAAAGAATATTTGTATTTGTATGTGGTGATTCAAGAATATGGATGTATGCGGGAAATGGATATTAGCGTAGACGTGGCTTTCGTTTAAGCTCTATGTCAAGCAAAAAATTTTCTTGCCAAATATGCTAACATACGGTATCTGTTTACATTAAAATAAAACAGTTTGTTTCTCAAAGAAACTAACTTAGTACGGTATAATATAAATGAAATTATACGTTCTAAATTTAAAACAAGAGCAACGCAAACTAAATAAAACACTACACAAAGGCTCTTGGCCGAAGAATGGAACAGAACTATGAAGGTGCTATATAAAGCAATCTAGGCTTTCGTCGCTAACAATAGGGGCGGAGAAGTGGCCCTCGGAGCAAGGCTGCAGAACAAAGATATAGAAGCTTGCTAGATGGAACACGGAAGTATCTTTAGCAAAAAAAAAGGGGGGGGGGGGAACTCATACACGGCCATCTGGCCCTCAGCCGGACGGAGCACACACGTCAGGTTTTTTCCGGACGGAATTTAGTACACACCGAGCGAGTTGCTCGAGCGAAGCGTGCCACGCGCGGAATGTGCCGTACATCTCGCTTGGTGTGTGCTCGATGAATCTGCATTCCGTTCGGGAAAAACCGAACGAGTGCGCCCAGGGTAAACAGGGCAGAGCCAGAGATATAAATATCAACAGATTCGAAAGTAAGCTATCTATAGTGGACTATCGAGCAGCAACACAAATTCCGTGCTTCTGAAGGCACGTAAAACCGTTGGTTCCGGCCACTATCTACGGATATAGTCGTTACATGAGACATGTTAGAAGTTATAGACCCGTTTGCACTAAACTTAAGAATCGCTTAAGTTGATGCCTAAAGTAGGTACCTAATTAGGTGAGATTTGGTGAAAATTTTGTTTGCTAGTGTAACCTTCAAACTTTTTTTAACACCGAAATTAAGAAATTGATATAAAAGCGTGACATTAGCCAACTTTTGGAAAAAAATCACATTTTCATGCAAAAAGTAACGTGTATCTTATTTTATTTAGAAAACGACTTCAGCACCTTCAGCACTATTATTGTAGCACAAATAAGATTAAAAACACGTAAAAGTAACGTTTTGAGTCATGTAACGCGGAAGTAACGCAAAGTGCTCGAAAATAATGTAAAATGTTAGATAGAATACAACGTTCGCCGCCCCGCCGCGCCGCAGCCGCCGAAAGGGTAAGACAAGGTTAGTGCAAACAGGTGTTAATCTCATGGCACTTGTATGGTTATTTCATCCAATCTTCGATTTGCCATATCCGTTAATTCTACCTCTCTGTTCATTTCAAGTGGCCCACTAAGAACAAGCCGGGTCTGTCCGTTTTATTATACTTTACTGCGGAAACGTTGCACTTACACGGAAATTGCAATATGTCTGCCGCTTCAACGAAATGAAGGAAATTATTATTACCCCTTCAAATGCTATTATGCTCCTGATTAAAGTTGAAGTTGAAGTATTGAAGTTGCACTGAAAAAGAAAATGTATGTAGTGTAGAGAATGATAAAATATAAGCAATAATATATTTATGTGGGGACATCCAACGCACAACTGTCTGTCCTTAAACAACCTGTTTGCTGATATAACATTTAATTATATCACGTTGGTTTTCGACTTTTCCTGTAGGAATGAGATGTTTTTTTAGCCTGAAAAGGTAGTCTATGTTATTCTTTGGCCTATAATCTACCTCTGTGTGAAAAACACAAAAAATAAAACACACGTGTCGAACTGAGAACCTCCTCTTTTTTTAAGTCGGTTAAAAAATCTGATTAAACGTTGCTTAGCAAACGTCTGAAAACTAAATTTCAATGTTTCGTCTTCGCTAAATGACAAAATTCCAAACAAATATTCCCTATTTCAATAAATAGTTTTTCGAAATAATAGCTAATACGTCTGCCTACGAATGTATATCAGTATCCATAGTACAGGCTTTGCCTAGTTTGGGGTCAGAAGGGCGTCTGTGAGATGTCCCAGCGCCCAAGCATCTGACCCTAAACTTGACACAGTCTGTTCTATTGGTAGCAGACCGCTGATATAACATTTATTTATAGATAGATAAACCCGTACTCATATGTGTATTTTATTTTTCGTTTGATGGGCTTGCTCTTGGTTTCAACCAGACCCACATAGCGGGCGAGATGAGGCCGAGGCGTGGAGCTAGCTTGTCTAGAAAATGCTTTAAAATGTTAAAATAAAAGTTTCAACAGAGCTAGGTTATAAGTACTCGGGAATACGAACGCCGCCGGCAAATCATTTCACAACTTAGCTGTCTACAATACACCGTGTAACTCAATACACCGCGTAACTAGCTGCATATACGCAACATAGTAATTTTCAAGTTTACATATAACTTCAGTCACGTGACCGGCCACTTTGTATGACAAGTAGAATTTTTATTATGAGATTCAACCTATGTTCTTTAAGCAAAACCTCAATGTTGCGGAAAAACAACCAGTTAAATTTCACTGTATATAAATTGATACAATAACAAGAGATACAAGGCAAGCATGAGTACTCGTTATACAATGTGTACCCCGGGCGGGGTCCGAACCCGCGACCCTGTGCACTACCAACTTGGCTGCAGAAAATTTGAGAAAAAAATATTGATTTGTCTGTCGTCATTAGTGAAGCAAATTTGAGAGAAATTGTTCAATTTACTCTATAAACAGTGTTTAGGGGATTTATTAAAGTCTAGATGTTCTGAATTACTTTATGATCGAATCAAATAACGCCTTTAGGCGAGGCTGGTCACTATCTCAGATAGTCATATTCTTTGTACGTCATTTTCTAGGTTAGTCCTATGCTAGGTCAATTTCGAGGGGCGTCATTTTTCTGGGTTAGTCATCTGCTAAGTAGGTCAACTTCGTAGCAAATTGTTGTAAAAAATCTACATATTTTTCAAAAAGCTGATTACAAGCCTAAGCTATCAAAACGAATACTTATTTAAAATACAGAACATAAAAAGAATTTGACAAATACAAATTTCGAATATTCACATACTGCCGCAGTCAAGCAAAATCCTTTAGGGATGGAAAAAGGATTATTAGTGAATGATAAAGGAGTCCACGCGCATATTCTGACGAAGGGGATTTATGATGGCGACGACGGACGGCTAATCCGTTTGAGGTAGGGAAATCCCCAAGTTGAAAGTAAAAGGTGCGATCTAATTTTTCGAATTGTAATTATACATATTGATTGGACTTTAAGCCTATAATATGTATTTGATTCAATATGGTATAGCAGTTTCTATGTTTTACCTTATCTTAATTTGATATGTAAAAAAACCTTTTTGTAGTTTTGCAGCTCAAAAAACCAGGTACACTACGATAGACCAAGATAAATTTGTTTTTTTTTCCTCATAGGTACTAAAACAGTAGCGACTGTTAAACAAAGAAAATAAATAACACTAAATTAAAAAAATTAATAACCCCCGACACAAAACCGTTACTTGATCCTTTCAACAACTAGAAAAGAGCTGATAATCTTCAAATGACTGAAGATATTTTCTTGGATCATAACTAAGAACACTCTCGATTGTGACACCTTGCAAACAAAAAAAACTAGATCAAAATCGGCGCATCCGTTTAGGAGCTATGATGCCACAGACAGACAGACAGACACACACGTCAAACTTATAACACCCCTCTTTTTCGTCGGGGGTTAAAAATACTTGAATTCATACAACTTAATTACTTAGTCGAATTTGAGAACCTCCTCTTTTTTGAAGTCGGTGAAATAAAATCCGATATATTTTTTATTTTGATCTTTTTCATTAAATTTGTTTACAGAAGAAAGCAAAATTTAATTCTTCAACCATTGAAAAGAGCGAATTCTAGAATACTTTAAAAAATCTACATTTCGTTATATATCGTCCCATATTTTTGAAATCCTAAATTCACAGCGTTAACGTTATACGAGTAAAAGGTACTGTCATTTACTGCACTATTCAATGGCTTTGCCTTTTATCATTCCTATAATAAAAATTCTCAACAATAGTGTTGTACTTCCACTCGATAGTTGAATAACTCGCATTTAGTTTTCAAACGATGTCGATTCTGATTAAATATATAATTTTATACGCGTTTTAGAGACCAATAATGTCAACAGTATTCTGGTCTCCAATGTAAATAAATCTTTAGCCTAGCCTATAATATGAGTAAAATTTTATGCGCTTACTAATATAAAGAAGGTTACATTGACCACTTTGGTCAAAATGGTCACTGGCGTATTTCTGAGAATTAAAAAGTTGAAAATCGTAAGAAATTTATAGATAGTTCTCTTCCTAAATTTCTATCTCAAGTTGTATCTAAAAACTTAAATAGTGACATTATTTTATGGCAGCCTAACATAGAAATATTTTACATCATGGTCTAAGAAAACAAGGTCTTCCTTTCGGACCACGTGACTGACACAAGCCTACGTCATTTTGCGCTGTTCATCCTTGTCTATTAACACGTATTCGACAAGGATGAACAGTGCAAGATGAATTAGGCTTGTGTCAGTCATGTGGTCCGAATTGAAGACCTTGCTTTTTTAGACCATGTTTTACATAATTATTTTTTTATTGATAATGCCTCTGCAACCGCAAACAAACCACACTCGATATCATAAACTATCGACACCTTAGCAACACTATCAAATCCTATCCACCAACCACAATAGATGCCGACAATAGTGCCAGCCAAGTCCACAAAGAACAGGACTTAGCTGTAAATACTCTAATGGGTCTTTTAGCCTGGAAATAGTCTTTCGGCTTACGGCAAGAAATTCCTGGAGTCGTATTCGTTGCTACCGGGATTATCAAGGTCGGTTAGTCGTACTTACTTGCCACATTAACCTGTGGTAATGTTCTTGCTTAGTGTTACAGAATGTTTGTTGTCTTCGTATTAAAGCAAAAAGAAATATAGTTTTAATTTAAGTGATCGTTTTATTTTTAGCGTTGGTTCTTTGGAGTGTCCCGCCTGTGACGAGCGTAGGTCAGTTTGAAATGGCACCGGTATTTTTTATTCCCCTTCTACGGAATCTGAAATAAATCCAATCCCCTTTTTCCCGAACCGGGTCAGGAGTCCCAAGGCCGGGTGTGATGCAGCTTTGACTCACAAATCCAATTTGATTAATAGTATTGGAAAGGGAAGATTAATGTCTTATAATATAACATACGAGTAGTTTAGGTTGCTGACTCCTATGATTTCTTTTGACATCGGAAATGTCATATTGTCTATTGAAGTTAGAAAATTGTGAGTTTTAAAACAACTTGCGGCAATCCACTGCTGGAGGCCTCTCCCAAGGCACGCCATTTGGCCCGATTTATCTATTTCATATTCTTTTGACAATTTTAAACCCTCACTTTAACAATTCCTGCAATCCAAAAAGGTCTTAAATCCTACACTTTCACTGCAGTCTTCTTCATGGTCGGTTTGATATGGAAATTGTCGTCGAGCAATGAAACTTCAATTCAGTTTTAAAACCGACCTTTACAGCAGACATTTCCTCAGCAGTCCAACTAATTCAGCAGATTACCTGTGACGCAGTGAGACTGCGTTTTATTTTGTTCTCTACAGTCTTTATTCTAGTAGGTGACAAAGTAGCTGCTGGCGACACACTGATGGTTCAGAATATTCAAATTAAATTCTGCATTAATATTGCTAAGCGAATAAAAAGTAAATTTTAATGCTTGTTAGGACCTGGTACAGGCTTTTGTGTATTTGGGCTGCTATTTTTTTTTTCATCGTTTTCTGAACATATTACCTAATGATTTTTGTATTGTGGTTACTATCTGTTATCTATGTTGATGTTTCAGTGTCATTTTCCTTTTATACAAGTAAATAATACATAGTTTAAAAAACTAAAAAACACGCTTTCTGTCCGCCATCTTGGACTTCCGCCATATTGGATTTAAGTCCCGTGACTGTTTTTTTCGTATTCCTAACAGCAAACCCTTTCATTTGATACCCATATCATGGCGGTGGATTTCAAACAGCCATTTCGCCATCTTATGGAGGCCGCCATATTAGATTTGTAATGACGTTTCTTAGCTAGTCATGTATTGTCATCAAAACTCAGAGCGTGTGCAAAATTTCATCCTAATCGAAGACCGGGAAGTGGGTCAAATTAAGATTCCAAGATTTTTTTAGATACAATAATGGGGAGGCCGCCATATTGGATTTGTAATGACGTTTCTTAGCTAGTCATGTATTGTCATCATAACTCAGAGCGTGTACAAAATTTCATCCTAATCGAAGACCGGGAAGTGGGTCAAATTAAGATTCCAAGATTTTTTTAGATACAATAATGGGGAGGCCGCCATATTGGATTTGTAATGACGTTTCTTAGCTAGTCATGTATTGTCATCAGAACTCAGAGCGTGTGCAAAATTTCATCCTAATCGGAGACCGGGAAGTGGGTCAAATTAAGATTCCAAGATTTTCTTACATACATAGTTACTTACAAGTGAAGCTAATATAAAGCGTGTAAAAAAGGAAGTTTTTTTTGTTAGTATAGACTCTATACTATAGAAAGTAGAGACGTAATATAACTGTCAACATTTAATGTGATTTGATACTGATATATTTTTGTTTTCCGTCAATTTCGACCAATACAAAGTCACCCGAGACAAAAGATATTCTTTTTTGCATGTACCTATTAAGACTCTAAAATGTTACTTTTGGTATAACATTATACCTTGTCCAGACATTACAATAGTGCAATCGAGGTGACAAAATTCTGGGCCACGAGTATCTAATTTATCTTATCTATCATCGACGAAAAATGATAAAAATGAATATCCAATCTGACGCAAGCAGCCATTCTAAACTGATTCATGAACTTTATATTTCCATAATACATTTTTATTTGCATAAGATGATGTATTTTTTCTGGTACTTTTTACTTCAGCTGCACGAAAAATGAGATTTTACGGAGAGATGATATGCTTGCTTTCTTGCTTATCGTGAAGTTCTGAAGTTAAAATACGTCACAAAGCGTGGCCACTACTAAAAGCTTAAGTTTCTGACAAGGCACAAAAGTCTAATGTTTTATTTGACTGTTTGTTTTATTTGTTTTTACAAAAAAAAAATGAAAACATTTTTCTACATTTAAGCGTACTACGGACCAAAGCTATCTACGGTTGGTCGTTTGAAGATGGCGTTCATCTGTGAGCTGTGGAGAAGAACAACCAGAAAAAACTCCACATCGTATCGCATATTTAGGGTTCGTTTTTACCTTTTAAGGTAAGTACGCAACCCTAAAACATTAAGATCAGCGTGCAGACAAAATCTCATTTGTATTTTGCTCGTAAAAGTTTAAGGGACGGCGTGTAATGAAACAGTAGCCAACAGCCTTCGCAGAGTCATTAAACCATGATAAAAGGTTTTGCCATACGTAACATGATCGCGCCGTGCCAAATAAAATTTCAAAATAAATTATAGTGGCATAGAGCGACGGCACGCGTTAATGGGGGATATTCTGATAAAATTTAAAAAACTAAAAAACACGCTTCCTGTCCGCCACCTTGGACGTCCACCATATTGGATTTAAGTCACGTGACTTTTTTTCGTATTCCTGACAGCAAACCCTTTCATTTGATACCCATATCATGGGGGTGGATTTCAAACAGCCAGTTCGCCATCTTAGGAAGGCCGCCATATTAGATTTGCAATGACGTTTCTTAGTTAGTCATGTATTGTCATCATAACTCAGAGCGTGTGCAAAATTTCATCCTAATCGAAGACCGGGAAGTGGGTCAAATTAAGATTCCAAGATTTTTTTAGATACAATAATGGGGAGGCCGCCATATTGGATTTGTAATGACGTTTCTTATCTAGTCATGTATTGTCATCATAACTCAGAGCGTGTGCAAAATTTCATCCTAATCGAAGACCGGGAAGTGGGTCAAATTAAGATTCCAAGATTTTTTTAGATACAATAATGGGGAGGCCGCCATATTGGATTTGTAATGACGTTTCTTAGCTAGTCATGTATTGTCATCAGAACTCAGAGCGTGTGCAAAATTTCATCCTAATCGAAGACCGGGAAGTGGGTCAAATTAAGATTCCAAGATTTTCTTACATACATAGTTACTTACAAGTGAAGCTAATATAAAGCGTGTAAAAATAAATAAAATAAATTCAAAGCAAATAAACTTATGAACCGAAAAATACGCATATATATTTAAAAACCCTTGAACAATGTGTTTACTCGTAATGAAAATATCACATGTAAAACTTTGATGACGTAGGTAAAAGAAACGAAGTAACCAAGATTAGGCTAAAAGCTAAAAGAAAGTACTTTGTAGCTACTAATTCTCTTACATGCATTTTTATGCGACAGGTATTTTTATGACTTCAAAGAACATTTATTATTGTTTACGCCAGAACACCTAAAATATTGGAAAACGTTACAGAAGATATGAGTATAGACGAACATTTGTTTTGTGTTTGTGTGTGTGTGTGTGCAAAGAGGTCTTTAGATAACATATTTTTCAGTTGCTGCTTTTGACTTTCTCTTGGACGTTTAATTTATTTTGTGGTATAAAAATACCTACCTATTGGTTTAAATTCTATTTTTATTTTTTAAATATCTAGGTGTAGAAGTAATGCTGACGCAAAAATAGCTCTATGACCACAGTTTTGTCTGGGTGGCGACTACGTTTACCGAACTACCATAGTAGATACAGAATGCATTACAATAATAATAATAATACTTCTTTTTTTCATAATCGCCAATACAAGATACAAGCAATTTGATTACAAACTTAGCTGTAGGTTTAATATTTGAGGCGACTAAAAACTGAAACGGCGACTAACTGTTAGCAAATAAAATAATAATTTGCCAGCATTTAAATTATTTGGCTTTAATTATCATAAATAAGCCTCAAAACGGGGCTATCATAAAATCAAATAATGTACCAAAAATAAGCAAGTCGATTGAAAATATAAGCAAGGTTGTATAAATAATGACTTGGCGACTAATAATATTAGTGAGATGTTATACAATGTACCTATAAAGTGCAAAAAATCTTCAATTTAGCTTAAAATTTGATGGTAGTAGTAGGCCCAGATGAATGAAGGCTTTTGTCTAGCAATCACATGCTACAGTTGAATGTTGCCAATAAAACCATCAATTTAAACATTGAATTCACTTCACCCGTGTGTCACAGTTTAAAAAGTATATTCCTATTCAAGTCTTGATTCCGCTTTAGAAGTTAACTTCGTTTTAAAAGTTTTTATAAGAGTTGCGACATCGTTTCGTTTTGTTTCCTCGCTTTCGTTTTGTTTTTCCGGTTTCACGGATTATCTCGTAACTCGGCGTATTGCAAAATTTATGTTTTATTTATGCAAAAACCGTTCCTCTTCTTTTTGTTTATGTGCAAAATTATTTTCATGCATCGCCATTTTTATCTGTTTCCCTTTTATTATGCGACTTTGCATTTGCTTTGCTTTTGTTTTAACATTTTAATGCGTAGTGACAACATTTATTTACTTATTCCTAATTCTGTTATTTATTTTGTCAGTGGTATTGAAGTGTTATTATATGACTGTGATTTTCAACTTAAATTTAGAGACGTCAAACGCGTAGTTCGCACTAGTTTAGCGGGCATGCGAAAACATCCCACTTAAGGGGCCTACAATTGAAAAGTGGCCGTTCTCGCAATTGTTCCATCTTTAACTACCAGCGAGATATAATAAATAAAGTTGATGGCTTTTATATATCCTACAGAACACGGTCTAGTTCCTCGCCGTTTTAGATTTTTGAAATATTGATTATTTTACAAGTTATTATTTTTTTAAAGGATGGGGGCGCCTTTTAGCACTTGTAAGCCCCTTGATTGAATTAAGCTGAATTTGACAACTGCGCTACTAATTTTAAATATCATTCCTTCAAATTTTAATCCATTCATCTCCCATCCTTTTCGATGCCCATAAGAATGAAGAGACCAACAACTTAAATTAACATATTTTAGTGGCCACGCCCGAATTGAGCCCAATGACAACAGCTACAAATCATAATTATAAAAATATCAAAAAGGACCTATATCCAGTGAAGGCGGCAAAAAAACTACTGATATTTTAAAAAATCATAAGGCAAACATTGTTTGCCAAACAAGTGTGTCTTTGTCTCACACAAAACTCTAATACCTTTAATGCTGCTTAGTTCGAGGGTGAAAAAAAATGAAAATATACTTTATTAATTCTTGTTATGAATGAGAACTTATTGAATGATGAATCGTTTTGTTAAGTTATATAGTTTGGATTCCAAAAATTAAAACAAGTGTGTCTTTGTCTCACACAAAACTCTAATACCTTTAATGCTGCTTAGTTCGAGGGTGAAAAAAATGAAAATATACTTTATTAATTCTTGTTATGAATGAGAAATTATTAAATGATGAATCGTTTTGTTAAGTTATATAGTTTGGATTCCAAAAATTAAAACAAGTGTGTCTTTGTCTCACACAAAACTCTAATACCTTTAATGCTGCTTAGTTCGAGGGTGAAAAAAAATTAAAATATACTTTATTAATTCTTGATAAGAATGAAAACTTATTAAATGATGAATCGTTTTGTTACGTTATATAGTTTGGATTCCAAAAATTAAAACAAATGTGTCTTTGTCTCACACAAAACTCTAATACCTTTAATGCTGTTTAGTTCGAGGGTGAAAAAAATGAAAATATTCTTTATTAATTCTTGTTATGAATGAGAAATTATTAAATGATGAATCGTTTTGTTAAGTTATATAGTTTGGATTCCAAAAATAGTGAATTTCGTTTCTGATACAAGTACAGAAAAGATAATCTCCGAAGTACTCGAAGGAATTTTCTTAAGCCCTTTGAAGAAGGTGTCGTCCATGCTTTTGTTTTAAATGATAATTTTAAGCCACAAAATAGTTTAAGAATAAAGCCTAATTTTAATAAATTTAATATAGTTTTTCATTTTAAAATCTGTTCATTATTTTTTTCTTCGTTTCTATGCTGATGAAGCATGGAATCATCTGTCTTTTCGAACAGTCAGGTGATTCAGCCTGCAATTTCTTAACTATATTGGGAAAAGTCTCACAAAGTAATATTTGTTCGACGAGTGCCCCACCGGAATTCGAACCCGGAACCTCCGTAAAGTCACGTGATCTTTGACCACTCGACCAGGAATGCTGTTTGTTTATTTATATGAATTCGATAATCAAAAACACATTACGGTCCTTGCCACTTGAATAAACTACACACATCACAAGCAAAAATTTGTAATAAAAAAATACTGGCTGATTTTGCTAAATTTAAAAATGTTTCTACTTTTAAAAATGTTTTAAAATACCGACGCGTTAGTCTGAGACAGCTTCCATTGTAACTAAAAGGGAGTGTTGCCGAGCGAAATTGCGCTTTCGGGTCAGAGCGCTCCTTAAGAGGTGATTAAGAAATGCTTACCTGAAGAGCGAAAATGTGTAATTTGAATTTGTATTAATGAATAGCTTTGAGATAACGTAGCTAAGTAAATGTGTCTGTGTTTGCGTGGAATATAGGTTATATTTAGACAGTGAATAGATTTAGGATTTTATGGATTTGGTAGATAGACAGTAGTATAATTTTTCAATTTGATTTAACTGGCATCCATGGTCCAAGAAAACAAGGTCTAAACGTTAGACCACGTGACTTGACACAAGCCTACGTCATCATGCTGATCATCCTTGTCTATTAACACGCATTCGACAAGGATGAACAGCATGATGACGTAGGCTTGTGTCAAGTCACGTGGTCTAGTGGTTAGACCTTGTTTTCTTGGACCATGCTGGGATCCAAAGCCTCCGTTTCGTAGCTTAGGCCTTACTTTTGATACATGCAAATTTTTGGATATCCTCTGCTATGCGTACTGCGGACAGGACTGTACAGTCTAGAACAAACTAAGAACTTGCGCCCCGCGATTCTTTTCCTTATACTTTTCAAATAATATGGACGGTTTTAAATCCAAATTGTATCAATGTTGCTTAGATTTTAAAATAATTGAAAAACATGTTATTAGCGAATAACAATATCTAGTCCGGTTCATTTTAGACCAAAAGTGCTCTAGAACTTGAGTTTCATCTGTCACTCCTGTAAATAGCAACGACTCCTACCGTTGGATTCGTCTTGATGTCCTGAACGTGAAACTGTCGGTCGTCAAGTGCTAAAGTGGTGGAGGGATGAGGGGGGGGGTAATCAAAGATCGCTGGATTTTACGTTGCAATTTGAAAACTTGTGGACCGATTTCTTTATTATTAGTATTATTTGAACGGGTATAAAATTATCTACAACACGTTCATATACATCGAATACGTCAATGCAGTGGTTACCGCGTAATAATACGAAACATAATAAAAAATAATTGTGTTTAAATAATATCACAGATTACGCTAAATCTATAAAGTTTTTGTGATAAAAATGTTGCTTACTTTAATTCTACAACAAATTACCTAATCAATAAGGTAACAATAATTACTATAGGATTTATGGTGCCTGAGCTAGAGTTAATTAACTAAACGTAGTCGCAGGTCAATATACTACGAGTACGCAATAAAAAATTGTTTTCCGCGTTAATTGTTACAAATTAAACTGTACTAACATGTAATTGTATGTACTGAATTGTCTAAAATAAACATAATTTTTTTTTTTTTTTTTTTTTTTTTCGACCTAAATTTCTTTTATTTTTATATCATGGGTAGATATTACCAATATATATCCCCTGGCATAGTTTTTATCCTGACAGGAACTTTAGGCCAGGGGCTACAGGCAAATTAAAAACTACTATAGTGAAAACTAAAAAAATGTTTTCTGCGTTATTTCGACGTAAATTTCTTTTATTTTTTTATCATGGTTAGATATTACCAATATCTATCCCCTGACATAGTTTTTATTCTGTCAGGTACCTCGGGTCAGGTGCTACAGGCAAAGTCAAAACTACTATAGTGAAAAGCTAAAAGATTGTTTTCCGCGTTATTTCGACGTAAATTTATTTTATTTCTTTATCATAGGTAGGTGTTACAGATATCTATCTTCTGATGTAGGTTTTATCCCGTCAGGTACCTTGAGTCAGGTGCTACAGCCAAAGTTAAAACAACTATAGTGAAAACTAAAACATTGTTTTCCGTGTCATTTCGACGTAAATTTCATTTAATTTTTTATCATGGAAAGGGATTACTAAAATCTATCACCTGACATAAGTTTAATCTCGTCAGGTACCTTGGGTCAGATGCTACAGGGAAAGTCAAAAATACTATAGTGAAAACCTAAAAAAATGTTTCTCGGGTTATTTCGCCGTAGATTTCTTTTATTTTTTTATCATGGGTAGGTATTACTAATATCTACCCCTGACAAAAGTTTTATCTTGTCACATACCTTGGGTCAGATGCTACAGGCAAATTCAAAACTACTAATAGTGAAAAACAAAAAAAAATTATCCTCTTTATTTCGACGTAAAGTCTTTTTTCAAGGTATTATTTGAAAAATGTAAGCTTGAAATATATAATTAAAGTAATATGGTGATTACTTACCCATCTCTTCTCATTCATTTACTTATATTTGCGTACTCGTAGTATAGTGATCCTACGACTACGTTTCGTAAATTAGCTCTAGCTCAGGCACCATAAATCATATAGTAATTATTGTTACCTTTTTGATTAGGTAATTTGTTTTAGAATTAAAGTAGTAAACATTGTTTCCACGAAAACGTTATAGATTTAGCGTAATCTGTGATATTATTTATACACAATTTCTTTTTTCTATGTTTCGTATTATTGCGCGGTAACCGCTGAATTGGCGTATTCGATGTATAAGAACGTCTTTTAGGTAATATTATACACTTTCAAATAATACCAGTAACAAAGAAATCGATCCACTAGTTTTCAAATTACAGCGTAAAAACAAAAGTACAAATTCGCCAACTTTGATTACCCCTCCCCTCCTCCCTCCACCACTTTAGAACTTGACGACCGACAGTTCCACGTACAGGACACCAAGACGAATCCAACGGTATGAGTCGTTGCCATTTACAGGAATGACAGATAGAATTTTTTCATTCAGTACTGGAGCGAACCGGACTAATCGCACAGAAACCTATGTACAAAAAATATATATATTTGGAAAAATTCTAATGTCGTCTGATTATGCGGACAATAAAATTGTTTTTACAACGGTACAAAGCTTCTATAAGTAATACAAAGAAGGCCTCACCTCTTGCAAAACAATAAATTGTTGGTTTACAAATCAATCATTGGTAGATTTGGAGCTATTTTTAAAATTCTAACAGAAGTCTTATAACGTATCCAAAATAGACTTCTGCGCTCAATCACAAATACCCCATGGTTTACGAGAAATCTAGAGATACATGAATACTTAGAGATGGAAACAGTGAAAGAAGAAATAAACAAGTACTTTGACGGCCTCGTAGCCTAGTTGGCAGTACGTGTGCCTAAGAAGCACAAGGTCGCGGGTTCGAATCCCGCCCAGGACAAATATTCGTGTGATGAGCACTTGTGTTTGCCTTGTGTCTGGATGTTGTATATATATATATATATGTATATCAGCTGTCTGACACCCATAATACAGGCTCTGCCTAGTTTTGGGTCAGATGGCCGTGTGTGAGATGTCCCAAATATTTTTTATTTATTTATTTATTTACTGTAAGAAGTACAAAGCAAGATTAGAAAGTCATAAGAACAATCTAGCCAGAAATCTATTACACACAGAAGACAGAAGTAGGCTGAAGAGATGGAACGTCTAACAACTTGATCAGAGAGATATTAGAAATGTCTACACATATTACAACTAATCTGATAAAGGTCAAACAGATCGAGGGAAGATAACAGAAAAATAAAGGGAAAATTAGAAAATATCAAAGGTACAAATTACAAAGTAAACATAAGAAGAGTAAAAGCGAAAGAAGAATTTAACTTTTAAATGAGCTTTCAACATTCCCATTTCTCTTCTAAAAGTAAGTATTAAATTGATTTGAAAGTGTTTATTTCCTGTTTCACTTGAGTGAGCGAAAGTAACGTTGAATTGAATTTTGAAAAATGGAAGCTCACGAAAGTAATTATTATATTGGAATGGGAGCGAGATGGCTAGAAAGCAGACCAACAGCCTGATGGTCCGACAATATTGTCAAATCGATTAGATCTTGCTTGATGCAGATAGCACAGGACCGTGATGAGCTGTGGTCCGAAAGAGGGGGTCGTTTTCTATCCTATTGTTCTATGCATAAATATTTTCTTCAAATTTTCCTTTCTTCGAAGTTCAGAATAATCATATTATCATACTAATATTATAAAGAGGAAAGATTTTGTACTCAAAAACTACTGAACCGATTTCAAAAATTCTTTCACTATTAGAAAGCTACATTCACCCTGAGTTACATAGGTTACCTTTTACCGCGGGAAAATGCCTCATTCCCACGAGAAAAACTGTGGCGGAAAGCTAGTCTTAATATGAAATGTATATAGATTCCGGGTATTACCGATAAACTAAACAACGGAAATTCAAGGGCAAATCTAGTTTTGATCATATCGCTCCCTAATTTCCGATCTCTGGTGATGAGTGGCGCAACAGAGGAGAGGCCTTTACCCAGCAGTGCGTTGAGATAGGCTGAGAAAGAAGAAAATATTGAATAGTCGATCAATGGCCTTATAAATGTAAATGTGGTGGAATAAATGGTTTATGGTTTACTTGCTTTCCGACCAGCGGCTCCGGGTTTATCGTTTTTCCCGTGGGAATGAGGCACTTTCCTGTAGTAAAAAGTAGCCTATGTGTTAATCCAGGGTGTCAGCTAACTTCATGTTGTTTACAAAGACACGTATGATTATTAACGGGATATTTACATGGAGTTCATGAATAGGTGCTTCATTTTTATTTCATACATTGATGTGTATAATTTTGTATTATGAAACAAAAAAAAATTTAATCAAGAACCAAATTTTACTGTCTAGGTATAATGTAAAAATATGTAAAAATTTACCGAACGCGCATTATTTTATATTTGCGCTACAATTTTTTTTTCACTGTTATTAACGACGTATGTACATGATTTTTCGACACACGTACATTATGTAAGTTGGCGCAGTTGCAGAGTATAACATAGATTTTTGCCGGGTTGGATACCTAATTTTGAATCATGTACTATATCTAGATATAGAAGTGATCTTTGACAGGTTACTAACGATGATGATTATGATGAGTCCAAACATTTTATTTACAGAGAAAAACAAAATTATAAAGAATTCATCACTCCGAATTTAACAGAACTCAATAGACAAAAAATCTCTTTTCAGTGTGAAGATGACAAATCGCATCTTTTAGGACCGCGGCGAGCATTAGAACGATCAAAGGACGTTCAATGGGCGATCGCGTATCTTAAACGATCAATCATGGAAGATTGAATTACCTCGCTTGATGGATGGGCAAGGCCAAACGCCATGCGAACCGGGGCAGCAATGGAGGGCAAACAGTTTAAAAATATCGCTTGAGAAAGATTTTCAACTATAAAAGAACTGAATAGCGTTAGAGTCTAGTTTGAAGTATCATTTTATAATGTGACGGTACAATTTTTACAAAGGATGATGACCATTTTTATATGAGCCCCGTCCAACAGATCTTTTGTATGTGTCAATAGGTTCTTATGAATCTATAGAAAGGCTAGTAACCAGTTTTAACTTCATGATCAATGGGATTTGAAAATAAAAGAAAAATTTTTAGTAGGTGTTATCTTGCCTCTAATAAACCTAGAACAAAAGATTTTTATTGTTTGCAATGCTTACCGTCTATTATTTTGTGTACCAATATTAATAGCAAGACGATTTTTTCTCGGAATATCCCGCGTCTTTGAAAGATGTCGCCATAGTAAAAAGTAATCACATAGCTAAGGTGCATATACTGAGATACTTTTCAAATCTGTTGGTCGATGTTATTAGATTTCTGTTTTTTGGGGGGACGTTTTGACAAATCATCCTTTGGACATTAAATACCTCGTGTCACATAAAGGGACATCGAAAATTTGAAAAGTTAATCATTGTAACGTGTGTACGGAAGTCAAAGGTTTATTTCAGTAAGCTAACATTGTTTGTTTCCTATAAAACTTAATTTTTTCATTGCTCTTTAGCTGATCTTATTTACTAAAGTCGATCAGGTCCTACAAAAAAAGACAAAAGTCTCGTTAAAAATGTTAATTGAATACAGAAAAGTTGTTAAAAAAGTAAATTTATACAGAAATTTCATACGATTTAATAAAATATCAAAACCACAGTTCACGATCTCATTACTTTCTATGCATTGGATTTGATTTGAGATACTGAGAACAATATAATAAAATTGGTTATTCTACTGAGAAATAAATTCTTAGTAAAAAAAAAAATAACGATTTTCATTGCCTCAAAGCATTAAAATTCTTTTGAGTCATATTATAAGGCAATATAAAATAAGATATTTTCATAACTATTAGGTCCTTACATATGAAATTGCCGTTCAGTATCAAAAAAGTGAAACAAGTTTTTTTTAATGAAATTATTATTTAATCAATCGAAGTATGCGCCGTTGTTATCGATACACTTCCGCCATTTTATAGGCAGATCATTGATACCTTTGGAAAAAAAATCCTGGGAGCGAGAGTCTATGAACTGTTTGAAGGCGGTTTTGACTGCCTCATCAGATTTGAAATTTTTTCCTTGTAAAAAGTTATCCAAATTTTGAAAAAAGTGGTAATCGGTTGGGGTAAGATCTGCGTCACCCACCATACTCTCCAGATCTTGCCCCAACCGATTACCACTTTTTTCAAAATTTGGATAACTTTTTACAAGGAAAAAATTTCAAATCTGATGAGGCAGTCAAAACCGCCTTCAAACAGTTCATAGACTCTCGCTCCCAGGATTTTTTTTCCAAAGGTATCAATGATCTGCCTATAAAATGGCGGAAGTGTATCGATAACAACAGCGCATACTTCGATTGATTAAATAATAATTTCATTAAAAAAAATATGTTTCACTTTTTTGATACTGAACGGCAATTTCATATGTAAGGACCTAATATTACAGTTAAAAGATCAAGCAAAACACGTGCCTAGCGATTTTGTTCTTTATTTGACCGACATAAAAACGCTGCCAAATTCAAAGTGTTCTGCTTAACCTGCCTTTGATAGTACTATCAATAAACAACTGCGCATTTAGTTCTAACTGCACTTGCGTAATTTATGTCAATTTCATACCTTGACATAGATTTGTTTTAATCATTATGGGTTTTTTATAATCTTTGATTCATACTCATTACCTTGCATAATATGGTATTTTATCTGAAATCACGTGTTTTACATAAATTTTCAAACATTGAAGTTTCTTTTCAATTTCCAATTAAATTATTTAACACAAAATTATTGAATATAGGGTATTTTCCGTGTCATATAATAATAGTACATAAAACTGCAGTTCTTCTTTTTTCTCCTGTTTTTTTTTTGCTGTTTATCCGCTCACGTGACCCAGTTAACCAGGGATTAACAAATGAAATCATCCGTTAATCGACAATGTAAACTAACGATTAACAATATAAAACACTCGTTGATTGACCTTGCAAACTCCTGGTTAACAAGGCCATTTTTGCTCACAGCTGTTGAAAAATGATCCTTTTCTTCTAAATAACTAAGTCTAATATTGTTATCGTACTTGCTTCGTATTCTCTATTAAATTTGACGTCTAAAAAACCGGCAACACAAGCCCACCACTAGCAAAATTAAAAAAAAAAACAATGTCAAAGTGCAGTCTGTCAGTTGACCGCACGGAGTACTTCACGTCGCGTGTTATTGAAAAGTTTTGTGGGTTTTTTAATAATAATCTGACGGAAATACACTTGTTTTTCGGTAAGTACACACTTAAATCTATTTTATTACAAGTTGTCACAGGTATTGAGGTTTGTTTTTGAGTTTTGAACAATTTTGTAAAAGTCGCGCTAAAAATTCATAATCTCCATTTTCACGACTCTATATATCAAAAACTGGATCGCTTTTCAAATAAAATAAGCCATAGTAGCATGACTCATTCATTCAGCAACCCATAAATCAACACTTGATAGTGTTTTTGTAAGAAACCAAGGCACAATGAGCGTTTTTGTGCCACTTGACGCGGCGCGCGCTCGGTTTAAAATAAACAAATGGATCGCGGGCGAGTTACGGTAGGTTGAGGCGGCGAGCGCGGCCGTTCAACTGGGTATTGGGATGGCGGCCTTGGGCACGTGAGCGGTTATTAAGTTTGAAGTCGAAAATAGTTTTATAGAGGCTTAAGTTCATGTTACTGCAACTGCAACATAATAATAATAATAATAATAATAATAATAATTTTTATTTCGGGAAATTGTAACAAAAACAGATTGTACAGAACCCATATAAATCGTACATATCTAAAACACAAATATATTTTCTACTTTTTGTTACGTTCACTGTGCACGTGAAGCCAGTGTTTACAGAACCTATTCCCGGCAGACAGCCGACAAGATCTCATTTTTCGAATTGCGAATTCGAATTGCGAACATAATGCTGAGTCAGCGTCATTTTGGTACACTTCATTATTTTACGCTACCTGTAGCGTGGTGCACATTATGCAAGCAACCTATTGTATTACAGAAAGAAAAGAAAGAAAGAAAGAAAGAAAAACTTCACCTAGAGATTACCTATTTGTTTTGTGTGTTGTTTATGTACCTATTTCTCTATTATGTATCTTTTGTTAATTCTGTGTGTTTGCTTGTGTAATTTGTATGTTCCATCTTACTCTTTTTCATTTATGTTTGTGCCGCCTGTGTTATATGTGCCAATAAAGTTTTAATCTATCTATATATCTAAGTTAGAATATAAATCTGTCGATTGAAAAAATATTTAGACAAATACTTGATTAACCTTCTAACAACCTTCATATTATTTTACTTTAAACAAAACGAGATGGGTACTCAATTACTTATTGTATAAACCCAATTAAATGAAACGAATTACGAACTGATGTATGGCAGGGCTCAAACCTGCGTCTTCGGAAAAGGAACGAAAACGGAATCCAAGTTTATATGCAGCCGTAACACAGGTCCCGCCCGCTTTCTATAGGACAGGCAACATAACAAACTCGCAACCCGCTCTTTCCATCCCTCGTCTATCGGTACACGGCTTAAAACTGACCAACCAGAGTTTTTTCTTTCATAGAATGAGGGATTTTCATTTTGACAGTTCTAAAAACAAAAAAAAAGTTTCACTATAGTCATAAAAGATGGAGCTGCACTGAACTCTTACGTCAAATAAAATAGACGTGCTTGAAGGTAGGAAAAGAAGTCACAAAATTTAGTCGCAAAGGTCACTGGTAAAACGAATCAAAAATGTAAACGCAACTTAGCACGCAAAAACACGAAACGAAATTAAAACACAACAAAGTGCGTAATGTGACACTGTGGTGTTGCCAGTTTTTTATCGGCCCTGATTGGTTTGACAAGCTCGCGTTTGACATTTTACTCGTCATCACGCCATCTATTTAAGTCAATAGAACCTTTTTTTTCTTAAATGCCATCAAGAAAATCCCTCATTGCAATTTTATTCTTATTCCATAATTAAATTATACTCTTTAAAAAGCGTCAGCCAGCGTCAACTGAAAAAACAAATTTACTCTCGAAAAAGTAAAGGTATTTTCCTTTGGTGATGCTTAAAAAAATATACAAAGGACTTGATAAAGGACAAAAGCCACTGAAGACAAACATGGAGAAACATAAAATGTAGTCGTAGTGGCCATTAAAGAAAAGTGCTCGCAGTTTAAAAGCTAGCTTTTTGTTGTGCAACAGTGGCGGAGATACAGATCACTGTTTAAAAATGTTTTTTAGAAGAACGAGTTCGCAACTTGTTTTGTTCAAAAACGTTTTTGAAATAAACAAATTACATGGAGTTTTAAAGCGGTTTGGAGTTTTCATGGGTTTGGGTTTTTTGCTTTGGTTTTTTATTTAAATTGGATTTAAAATACAAATAACACGACAGTGTTAATACTAACATACATTTTCACGGGTTTTCTCCACGATATAGTGCGATTTTTTATCGGTAAGCTCGAAATCGTGGAGAAAACCCGTGAAAATGTGTGTTAGTGCAATTAACAACCGCGAAAATTTGAGAATTTTAATACTATTAAGGTTTTTATATATGTTCATCTATCTCCAAATCGCAAGGAAAAAGTGTATAATTTTTAAAATCTACACATCTTTTTTGCCTATCCTGAAAATCAAATCATGTAACAAACAAATTTATGACCAATTATAAACAATTAAAACTCGTCTAGTAAAACGTAACTCCCCTTATCTTAAAGAAGGTCAATATTTTTATTTTGCTTCGTTATCTTTCACGTGTCTACAATATTTGATTTCCACTTCAAATCATTGTTAAATATTATCAAGATTTTAATATTTTATCAGTCAAAATGGTGTGAAGGTTAATTTAATTCATTTTATCTTTGGAGATAATTACGTTGACCTAATATTCTAGTATTTTGTGAAGTGGCCATCTAGTATAAATGCAGTTACTTTGTATTGTTCACATTTGTAACTGTTAGAAATTGTGCGAAGATGTTCAAATTGTGGTTATGTTTAGCTCTTTTGGGTGTCAGTGGTGAGAAACCTAAAATTTTATTTTATTTTTTGTCTCTTACAAACTTTTTATTTATTTCGATTTCTATTCATTTAGTCCTTTAATTCGTCATAATTTTTTGAATTAGTATTTTCATTCATTTTTCCTTATTTACGCATATTTTACACAAATTTTCAATTCGCGGGTTCAACCCTCGGCACGTACCAATGTGTTTTCGATTTTAGAATTCATATATGTACGTTTATTCGACGCTCTTACGCTAAAGGAAAACATCGCGAGAAAAACCTGCACACACCTGCGAAGTAATTCAAATGTCCCTCGGTGGGGACATAAATATGAGCTGTTAATGAACGCATATTTTTATCATTTTAATAATTTATTTTCCTTTTATTGTAAATTTTCAAGCTACAACTCATAAATAATAGATTTTTTTCATTAATGCTTGCTATCTATATTTTAGTGTTTAAAACAAAAGATTCCTAGTAACTGTAAGCGAAATCTTTAAAAAGTGCATCACTGGACATTATATTATACCAAACTCATAACCTCAAAAAAATAAAACATTCCGAATCCTCCACCAAAAGAATAATTGATATTAAGCAGCCAAGTTCGGTAATTATGATTGATATTTTATCTTTTTCTTTGTTTCACAGCGGCATCCCCGACTCTCAGATACCCGGGGGATCTGAAGATTGTGGGGGGGGAGGACATTGACATCTCCGAGGCTCCGTACCAAGTGTCCCTATCATACAGAGGTCGCCACTCCTGCGGCGCTACTTTGATAGCTAGCGACTTGGCCGTCACTGCTGCGCATTGTATTTTGGGGTAAGTTGAGAAAAAAAAATTGAACATTCTTAGATTTTCGCGGTTGTTCAGCTCAATTTTAAACGAAATCGTGGAGAAAACCCGTGAAAATGTGTGTTAAAAAAATATTGATTTATTTTTTCTTCTTGATCTTCAATATTGTTTCCTTTTTTTTAAGTCTTTTTAATAACGTGGCCTCTATGTTTGTAATTTATTATTAATGTTACAGTCCGTCTGGGTCACAGATTTATATATAGACTTGCTTTCCGCCCCGCGGCTTTACCCGCGCTAACAGTTTTTCCCGTGGATTCTAATGTATAAGCTATATTATTGTACAGTTTCATTAAAATCCATTCAGTAGTTTTTACGTGAAAGAGCAACAAACATCCATTCATCCACCCATACATCCATCTAACAAATTTCGCGTTCATAATATTAGTAGGATTCGAAAATTTAAAACACATTCTTCTTCTTCTGTCGTGTCGATGGCTAGTTTTAAATTTTTGTTGCCCAATATCCTGCCACCCTGATTGCTCTTTCTGAGGCCTCTATGAGCTCCTCCGGCGTGCAAGACTCAGGGAATGCAGGACATGACAATAGGTGGGTCATGGTTTGTAGCGACAGGCCGCACTCGCACCGGAGATCCATCCCATCAGAAAGACCCCACCTAAACCGATTTGGTTTGCTTCGGCCAACCTGGGTTCGAAGCCTGTTTAGTGACTTCCAAAGGGACCTTGGAAGTTCCGAACCAGGGGGGAGAGTGTCGAGAGCTGGGAGCGTGGACTGTAGATTGCTTGATTGTATAATAGTGGCTATAGGAACTGGATCTTGTTCACTTAAACACCGAACTTGAGGGAAATCTATTTATTAATGCGAAAACACTGCGAGCACAAACAAATCACGTTGACACAAGAAAACAGACAGACAAGAAGGAAACGGAAGTTTTCTTATTATTATGTTGGTATACATGAAATGTAAATTCAGTGCTGCCAACAGAGAGTTTCCGAGAGTGGAACAAACGGGAAAGGCAGCGAGCTCCGCGCCCGCCAGATGTCGCGTCTTAATTGGGATGCCTCACCTTCGATTGGAGCTACGCACTTGTAGAAGCTCTTGCGGCTTTTTAACCTTGGTGCTTTGGTGCTTGCCGAGGCTTGAACCTGCGAACTTCCGAATGGAAGTCAACGGCCCTTGTCACTTGGCCATCGACGACGCTCTTCATTAGTGTCTAGTCTATAATCCTTGACTAAATACCTTTTTGTCAGAAAATCATTACAGATAGAAAGAACCGCTTTGTGAAAGTCTTAATTCGGCATTAAGTGTAAAAGCCTGTACAGCCGTTTCCAGGGAATATCTCTAAGAGTCCAGACTCCAGGGAGGGTTGAAGAACATTCCAGACGGCTTTGCGCCTGTTACTTTAGCTCTAATAGGTCTAGCTTTAGTTGTCACATTAGGAGCTTTGTTCAAAGAAAGTAGCTTTCATTTCAGATGGAAACAAAAATGTAGAACTTGGATAATACTTTTTTTTTCGATATAAATTGTATATTTTTACAAAATCTTGTAAATAACATTAAAGTAACAAAATTAAAGACGCCCGCCACAAAATCGTTACTTGATCCTTTCAACAACTAGTAAACAGCTTATAATCTTCAAATGGCTGAAGATATTTCTTGGATCATAGCTAAGAACACTCTCGATTGTGACACCTTGCAAACAAAAAAAACTAGATCAAAATCGGTGCATCCGTTTAGGAGCTACGATGCCACAGACAGACAGACACACATCCCTCTTTTTTGTCAGGGGTTAAAAAGTTCTCATAATATTATATTATTGATGACTTTGTAAACAGCCTATTATGTCCCCACCGAGGGGCTCGAGTCTACACTGAATCAGAGGAAATAGGCCTTAGTCGACCATGCTGACCCAGTGCGGGTTGGTCACATACACACGACTTTGAATTTCTTTACAGATGTGTGCTGATATATTCACGATAAACCGCGTCGAATAAACGTATAATAATATACGAATTTTAAAATCAAAAACACATTGATACGTTCCGAAACTTAAACCCGCTTCTCTTAAATAGAACACTACAACATTAGCCACTGGGCCACTGCCACTTTTATTTTTATCTACGTCAAAGTTAATATTATAGAAAAAATATTCCTGAGTTCTATCATACAAAAACAATAAATGCAAAATATGATCAATGATAATAATATTAATAAATCTTTTTTATTTCAAAATGTTTCCTAGCATAATAGTGACAGGAGCCTCCTTTTAAGCCTTGGTCTGTGTTAGGAGGCACCGGTCTTCCTTAATATACAAAAAAACAAAGAAACTAAGTTAAATGTAATATAACATAACATATAGCTACTTATTTTATTCTATTATGCAAGGATGTGTGTGTACACCCTTTATTTTGTGTGTGTGTGTAAATACTAGGTTTATTTAAATAAATAGTAAAGCCTATTCATAGTTAAATAGTTACCAGAATTTATTCGAAAATTCCTAAGCAGCCGTATTTGATTTTATTGTATTTTCACTTTGCATAACTCAGATTGCTTGACAATGAAACGCCAGCTGAATTTGTGAATAAAATTCTTAGAATACCTCTTTGATACGAATACTTTTATGTTGATTTTTATTACAATAAATCGGAATAAATTAAGTGTACAAGTTTAATTCCCTCCGGCTGCGTACGAAACCGGAGGTTCGTAATTAGTTACGATAGAAGAAAAAATACTCTTTGTACGATACCAGTTACTAACCAAAAGATTTAGTTAACAAGTCTAAACTAAAATTACTTATACTTAGTTTAAAATTAATTATGATTTTTTATTGTTTACTCATAAAAAATACATTAATCACGCAATGCTGCACCCGCCAAAGGTACTTAGGTACTTAATGTAAATTTGCATCCAAAAGATTAAATAACTTTAAATTAAAAAATTAAAAACCCTCACCACAAAAAAGTTACTTGATCCTTTCAACAACTAGAAAAGAGCTGATAATCTTCAAATGGCTGAAGATATTTTCTTTTATTATAGCTAGGAACACTCTTGATTCGCGCACCCATTTGTTTACTCGTAAGAGCTACCACAGACAGGGGGTTAAAAAATAAATTCTTTGAACTATTGCCACTTAATTTTAGCAATACTCGATGTTCAGTTTTTATTTGTAATAAAATATATTTTTTTTATCTGTTATGGAATGGATTAATCAAAAACAAATTGTTCAAAATTGTAAAAGTATTGTTGGTTTTTCCATGACAAAAGAATATAAATACCACCAACGCCACGTTGGTAAAAAATCTATATGCAAAGCAGAAGTCGAAAGCCAACGCGGGCGTAGCCGCGGGCGAGCAACTAGCAGATAACAAAAACCTAAAATCGTTTATAAAAATTCTGTAAATATTAAACATTCACAAAGAGATATTATGAAAACTCTATTTTGATGAAAAGATTTGAAAATAGGCTGTTTTATTTCGTGTTTACAAAGAGCTATTGAAACCATTTATTTTAATTGAAGATTCATTACAATTTATTTTGATTGTAGGATAAAACACACCAGCTGTTAGTGACCGTTTTATCATTGAATAATTAATAACGATATTTGAACTATGGAAGAAGAATTAAAATTAGATATAGGACGATCAAAAAATAATCAAATTGATAATTGACGGTATTAAAGATATAGAAGCAGAATTTTGAAAAGTCTGCCTTAAAATGACTGAAGTAAATTTTTTTTGTAATGCGCCTGGCTTCGAAGCACTAAGTTGCGGGTTCGAACCCCGCTCAGGGTAAACATTCGAGTGATTAACGTTTAGCCTTGTGTCTGTATGTTGTATACTTGTATTTATATTTCAATAAACATGTCTGACTGCATTGTAAAATATCCCTACATACTTATTCTTTTTATTCCAGTGCCAACGCCAAAGACTACAAAATTCGCGCCGGGTCTTCATCAAGCTCCTCTGGTGGAGAACTGTATCAAGTTGGCGAGCTGATTTGGCACCCAGAGTTCAGTTACTCTAACATGGACAAGGACATAGCTCTCATTTGGCTGGAAGAACCAGCGGAGCTTAGTGACAAAATCGCTCCTATTGACATGTTTGAAGAAGAAGAAGAGATCGCTGACGGAGAAGATACAATTATCACTGGATGGGGACACACTAGGGTTAGTATGGTTGTGAAAAAATGTGTTTACAGAAAGAAAATTCTAATATTTATTTATCTGAATTTGAATCGTATGTTTTAAAAAAAGCTACGCAAGATATTCATTTACATATTTTTTTTAATATCCTACCACTCCTTTACCATGAATGAGGTGATGAAGTAGTAACAAGGAAAATTATAAATTTAAAAAAGCAATATAGAACATATTATCCAGATATATATTTTTTTATTGTCTGTTTGTCTGTGTATTCGGGCTAATCTCTAAAACTGTTAGACTGATTTAAATAAAATGTTTTATGGTGGTACCTTATATCCCCGGTCAACATCTTTAGAAATATAAGTATAAATTACAACAATTTCGTTCAATGTTTGTTTCAGGAAGGCGGTGGTTTCCCTTCAACCCTGCAAATGGTGAAAGTGCCAAAGGTCAATCAAGAATTCTGCAGGAATGCGTATTCTCCAATGTACAGCATCACACCTACTATGATGTGCGCCGGAGCACCTAATGGTGGAAAGGATGCTTGCCAGGTATTTGTAATATATTGTGTGTGTACTTTTCATAATTATTATCAATTGTTGGTCGAAGCCCTCTTTTAAAAATCTCCTGAAGTTTACCCAGGAGCTTATGAAAGAAGGGGCTTATGTTGTAACTAGAGCTACTGGAGCTTTTGAAACGTCAAAATGAATATCTTTCTTGAATGCTGGGGAATTTTAGAGAACGTTTTAAACGATTATTAATTTATTACGTTGATTTGCAATATTGTTTAAAGCAGGCGTAAACTCCGTTATAGGCGTGTATTTTAATAAGGCTAAATTCCTAAATAATGTGTACATTCAATTTATTTTTAATACAAGAAAACAATCTTAAACCCAAGGACGTTTGAATATTTTTCATTTTAATGTTCCTTAGAAAAATCTTTTCAGTTTCATGAGTACTACACTACCACTATGTTGCTGGTACCAGTTAAATTTCACGGTGTATTATGATCAATAACTGGCCTGTGCTTTTTATTTGAGTGGGGTGGGAATATAAAAACTATATTGCTGGATGAAGATAAAAATCTTAGAGTAAAAATTAAAAAAAATATGGTAGGCATAGAGCACTCCTTAGCAATAGTATGCACCGTAAGCACGGGTATGCACAGTCCCAATATCTTCAGCACGTTCGTTTAGTAGGAAAGGGTTATCGGAGCTGATCGTTTTTCCCGTTGAAAATAGGAGAACATTATAAAATGTGCAGTGATAAGTTCCAAACATGACTCGAGGAACAATTCCAAAAAGAAAAATGTTATTGATTTCACCGCCCATAGAACATCTGCTTACGCAGGCAGCGGAGCGATGCGCGTGCTCTATGTTTATTTATATACTCTTATTCATAATTCATTTATTTTTACAATCATGTACATAAATAAATCGGTGTTAAATATTATAGTAGGCAGCATACATGAACCCTGTAAGGGTATTGTAAATTTTTTAAAGTGATATAATTTATAATACAAAATATAAGACATTTTCAATTAATAAACCTAAAATTTTTATTTTCGAGCTCGCAGGATTTGACATGTTTTACATTGAAGTATTACGTTTAGTACTATTATTTCCTTCTGTGATTACGTACGCTAGTAAATAGCAGTTCAATGGTATTCTTCAAACTAACTTACTTATTCGTTTCAGGGTGACAGCGGTGGCCCGCTAGTCTACAACGGGAAGTTGGCTGGCGTGGTATCGTGGGGCCTTGGGTGCGCCCGGCCTTCCTATCCTGGAGTGTACGCGAAAGTATCAGCATTAAGGCCTTGGCTGGATGATAACATTAAATATCTGAGACTGAAGCATCTGTTAAGGATGCTTAATTAGTAAGTCTCTTGGCCAATAGAAGTGTAACTGAATTAATGTGAGAGAGTAGAAGACCATATTTTCATTCTTAATGTTTGAGCTTAGTAAATTTTATATATAACTCGCCCCGCTGCTCCGCCCGCTCTTAAGGGAATAAAAAATAGCTAACCATCTATTCTCAGACCTACTGAATATACATATAAATTTCATCAAAATCGACCGAGCTGTTTCGGGCGAGTGTAGTAACAAAATTTGTGACTCGATTTGTGAATTTTTTATTTTATATAGTCTTACGAGAATTTTATATAGTGTCTCTTTTATTCATAAACGTTGTTTAAAGTTATACAATATTCTGTCCTTTTCTGACATTTCAATGCTATGAAACTGCAATGAACATTTGTATGTTGGAAAGGGATAAAACTATTGTTTAACTTTAGTAATGTTTATAAATAAGGGTGCTTAGGTGATGTGCCAATTTTGCGATATTTTGACAAGGTACTATTTAATGTGCGATGTTCTACTGCTCAACTGCTCAACTAGTTAAGCAATCTAGTTGAGCAGTGGGTCCGGAAGGATTCCTTTATGTTGTCTCGGAAACGTGATAAAATATATGTTGACATTTTTAGTAATAAGATAGGATAGAAAATAATAAGAGTTACTAATAGTTTTATCATAATGATGCCATAATTAAATATGTACGAAGTTTTTAAACGTTGTAAATTTACAATAAATACAGTGCGTCTTAAGTAAAGATAAAGACATAACGAATTTTGTACTTTTTTATACTAAGTTTATAATGGATTAAATTAATTTACTTAAATTTATTTAAATATATTTACTTAAATTAACATAGTATTTCATTATTTCTACTATTATAACTCTATACATAATTAGTAACCCAATACGATCCTTGATAGAGAAATACAAAAATCTACTTCGGTAGGCCCCTACCACGTGGACTGCCAAAGACGAAACAATGGAAGACAGTGTGAAACCCTCTACAACGTGAATAGAACCTACAACATGACAGTGTTTTGTTTTAGCTACTATTTTTACTATTCACTTGACAATCGCTGACACCCCACCAAGGGGCTCAAGCCTATCTCGAGCAAATAAGTGAGGTTTGGTCAACTTCATACACAAACTTCAAGTTTCTTGACGGATGCAGGTATCCTCACGATGATGTTTTCCTTCACCATCAGATCGAGATCCGTCCGATCAGTCCAGCTTGATGGACTTTCAAATATCTAAATAATATGTGATCTGAAGTCGCGTTCCGTCAATCCAACACATTACAGAATGAAGAAAGTGTCCTAACTTGCGGTGGCGTGTGGGCCGGGTCGTTGGGTACTAATATGGTTGAGCCCTGCGATGGCTGACCCATACGTCAAACCCGTGAACGTGGTGCTGCTTGGGGGGACTGGTCTGCTCTAGTCAATTGCCGGTTGTTTTAATGGTTATATAGGTTAGTTTTTTCTACTTTTGACTGGTTGCCTTCCTCTAATTGCATATTTTCGTTTGCACTCTTTGTTATATATTAATCAAATTGTATAAAATATTAATTTTGTAAAATACCTATTTTGAAAAGATGCAACGCCTGTGGAGTTTTTTGCGGCGAGTTCTTCTCCACAGAAGACAGCCAAATTGTGAACTCGCCTCGACGCCGAAAAGTGATTTGTACAATTTTACTTCGAATGAAACATAATTTCATTTCATTTCAAGATCACTGATCACGATCAACGGATCTCGATCTGGACTGACCGTGTAATGGCTGCTATATGTGATCCTATGTCGCGATTCGTCAATCCAACACATTACAGAATGAAGATCACTGATCACGATCAACGGATCTCGATCTGGACTGACCGTGTAATGGCTGCTATATGTGATCCTATGTCGCAATCCGTCAATACAACACATTACACAGTCAATTTGAATGAAGATCACTGATCACGATCAACGGATCTCGATCTGTACTGACCGTGTAATGGCTGCTATATGTGATCCGCCGTCGCGTTCCGTCAATCTAACACATTACACAGTCAATCTGGATGAAGATCACTGATCACGATCAACGGATCTCGATCTAGACTTACCGTGTAATGGCCGCCTAAGAGCGTCGAATAAACGTATATTATGAATTCAAAAATAGAAAACACATGAAAACCTTCCGAAAGGGACACAACGGCCACCGTGGCTCTTCAAATTCACTTTATAACGGTGTATTAAAAATTTAAATTAAAAACGACAAAAACTACATGAAAGAAAATAAGTAAACAAAGCAAGTTTTCTAGAAAAACTTTCCAAATGAGAATTCAGATTTGCAAACGAGATTTAAAAAGTCTCTTTAAACGTAGTATGGCGAATGTAATCCTTTTATTAGCTTAGCCATTTCGCTGTTTCGCTTCCGATCGCATTTGTTTGCAGTTTCAAAAGCACTTTAATAAATTAAAGCACTAAACAAAGGCTTAGATAGAGTTGATTGTATTTTTTAAGCACGCTTGATACAGATTATAATATTAATATGAGTCATCATTTCAGCCGAAAGACGATGATGACCAATTATGGACAAAGGCCTCCCAGTAAGATATCCACAACGATCGGTCCTACCCTGCCTGCATCCAGTGACTTCCCGCAACCCGAAAAAGGAAAACCTTACATCACAATGTAAAAAAAGTTTTTGTTTTAGCTCTCGTTCATCAGCTGATCCATGAGAATGATCTGATTTTAAAACACATGGTCATTTTCTGCTTTTATTTGATCATATTTTAATAGCGCTTTGCCTCGCGACTCCACCTGCGTTATTAGTTTTTCTCATAGTAATGAGGAATTTTTCCGCGGAAAAAGTAAAAGGTATCCTGTGTTTCTCCATAAGGTCTATTCTATCTTTATACCAAGTTTGATGAAAATCGGTTCAATAGTCTCGGAGCCTATTTACAATCTTAATGTAGATCAGTTGCAAAATTATTATTATTTGACTATTCATAATATTGTAAAGATACTTCCACGATAAAATCCACATAATAACTAAGAACCTCACGTTAGAATATGTTGCAAAACAAAGACTATGCCGTCTAAGAATATTACAAGCTCCGTTTGTTCCCGAAACATTAATGCTCAGGACAATGGTTCTAAAACATTTACAAATACCTACAAAAGATAGACCTCACCATGTTTTTGGAGTTGCTTTCTACCTTAAAAACTGCCTCTGCGGTATGCAAGCTTGACTCTTAGCAACCACAGAAAAACATGGAAGCTCCGGAAAAAACTATCAGGGAGGCAACGTATTTGGCACTAACGACATGACAGAAAAGGGAAGTATTTACGTATCTATCAGACACGCTGCGGCCGTTGGGGCAAATGGTTCTTGCAATATCAACCGACGATCGCGGGAAGCCGCTGGATTTGGACCAAGCAGCGATTATTGAGGAGATCTTTGGGGGAGGTCTTTGTCCAGCAGTGGACGTCTATAAGCTGAAATGATGTTGAGGAGGTTGACGATGATCAGACACATTTAGTATATCGAAAGCGGTGTAATTAAAAAAAAAGTTTCTTTCATGATTGTAAACAGATATTTTTGCCTCCCCATCCTTTTTAAATTTAATCAGCTATTAATATTCATGTTTTCTTCATTAGATCATTGTTGGACCTTGGTTAACATTCCATAGATAGAACCTGTAAAAGCGTTACCTTTATTTAAGATTGTACCTGTTCTTTCCGAATAAGTTCTAACTTTCGACTTAATACTTTGACAGTCACTGGCACATACCGGAGAAATCCACCGAATAACAAACATTCCCATATTTGCGTTATTCCAGTTTTCGCTTCGTGGATAATTTTTATCCCGTCCAATCGTAAATTTGCCCGAACTCGGTTACGCGGTCTGGCTTTTTGTAGTTATACACATGTCTGTGACATATTTCAGTAGCGACCCGTACGGTTTTAAATTGCAAGAAGCGTAGCCCAAAAGATGAGGGAAATACATGTGTTTATTAATTAATAGCTTTCTGCCCTGCGGCCCCGCCGGCGTTAAAAGGTTTTCCCGTAGGAAAGAAGTATTTTCCCGGCGTAAAAAGTAGCCTTTGTGTTATACTGATGTATTTAATAAGCTATATTATTGTAAAGTTTCATTAAAATCCGTCCAGTAGTTTTTTATTTAATAGTTTTTTAATTTACGGACATTTTTTGACAAAAAAATTAAAGTTTTGAAAAAAAAAATGTCCGTCTGTCTGTCTGTCTGTCTATTTGTACACGATAATCTCTGGAACTATTGGACGGATTTTAATGAAACTTTACAGTTTTTATAGCTTACACATCAGAATAACACAAAGGTTACTTTTTACCGCGGTAAAATACTTCTTTTCCACGGAAAACCGCGGAGCGAAAAGCGAGTCTTAAATAGTTTTCAGTTTGTTAGTTATTCGTTAGCATAAATTTAACTTTTTAACAGGATATTATTTCTAGCTTTTGAATATTCACTCTACGTTCCGGCTCAATAGTCAAAGTTACCCAATTGAACCCAAAAATAGGGTTGCCAGAAGCAATTTGCGGGTTTTGTATAGGGGTTTAATTGGTTGTTTGCTATGTTCGGACAAGGGTGCGAAAGTTATTGCATTAGTATGATACATTGTGCGTGATCTCAAATTATAGAGAGCTTTTGTTTTAGAGTAGGGTCGCTACTTCAATGTATCATGCTTTGTTAATAACGTGTTGCTTTGTTTATAGTAAACTATTAAAATAAAATAAACAGTTTATGGTGTTTTAAACTAAAACGATATATTCACTTTTCACGGAAAAATATTTTTTCATTTAATTTCCATAGGGACTAATATGGTAAATGTGTTCGCTTTACTTCTTCACAATTTTTTTGTAGTGTTGGTTGAATCAACCCGACTGTCTTCTGGCTATTATTGGACACTCCATACAGCAAACGCGTTAAAAACCTACCTTATTTATACTCTAAGCAACTACTTCTTTTTGAATAACAACTGAATACCAACTACAAGTCAAACACTGAGCGCTATGCACCCCAGAACAACCCAGTTGGAATCCCGCGGCGCCTGCGGGGTGCGGTGCGTGGTGGGCTATCGGGCGGGGAACTCATTGCGGGGCGGAGAGTGTCCTTTCTGTAGGTACGGGTTAGTACCATTAGGTATATACTTTAGTACTATTATATACTTCTGTGCTATTATAATAAACATGTCTAGGACATGGGGCTTGGGCAACAGCGTTCACCTGTGCAACTATTTACAACTACAAACCTCAACCTGCCTGTCAAGGGTGGGGATTATGATAACACCCTTCTAAAGCCTATATTTTAAAGTAATCTAATAGTTTTTCCATAGTATTAGGTCCTTACCTATGAAATTGCCGTTCAGTATCAAAAAAGTGAAACAAGTTTTTTTTAATGAAATTATTATTTAATCAATCGAAGTATGCGCCGTTGTTATCGATACACTTCCGCCATTTTATAGGCAGATCATTGATACCTTTGGAAAAAAAATTCTGGGAACGAGAGTCTATGAACTGTTTGAAGGCGGTTTTGACTGCCTCATCAGATTTGAAATTTTTTCCTTGTAAAAAGTTATCCAAATTTTGAAAAAAGTGGTAATCGGTTGGGGCAAAATCTGCGTCACCCACCATACTCTCCAGATTTTGCCCCAACCGATTACCACTTTTTTCAAAATTTGGATAACTTTTTACAAGGAAAAAATTTCAAATCTGATGAGGCAGTCAAAACCGCCTTCAAACAGTTCATAGACTCTCGTTCCCAGAATTTTTTTTCCAAAGGTATCAATGATCTGCCTATAAAATGGCGGAAGTGTATCGATAACAACGGCGCATACTTCGATTGATTAAATAATAATTTCATTAAAAAAAACTTGTTTCACTTTTTTGATACTGAACGGCAATTTCATAGGTAAGGACCTAATATAATCAAAGATACCAAAAGATTTATATTTGAAAAATCTTACCTAGTCGTTTTACCACTATAGTTTAAAAAAATAAGTAACTACGGTATAATTTTAAACTGTCAAATTTATGTGAAAAGTTTTAGTGATCAAGAGTGACAAGAAAAATATAGATGATTTTGTACTTTCCGAGGTAAAGAGCTAACCTTAACCAATAATACTAAACTGAATACAGAATACAGTCAATAAAGTAATCCAAATTTAAAAAAACGTTCGAAACAAAAACGAATCACAGCGCCACATTTCCGCAGTCATTGTCTAAAAAATAAAATCCATCAATGTCCAGAAAAACGTTAAAGATATGAACTTTGTGAGAGCGCGCCTCGAATGAGGACAGACGCCAAGAACCAACTCTACGTCTAATTACTGTTGAAGAAGTTAATAAAACTTTCCACGATAAGGCCAAGTCCGAACTTGTTACGAGCTGAAAGATTTGGATCTAAATGCGTCCCTGCCCCGATTTCGTCTTACAAAAAGTGACGTATCTAAACTTGAGGGATGAATTCAGACTAGCGCCATCTATTAAATACTAGATTTTCACCCGCGCTTATAGTTTTTCCTGTGGGAATAAAAGATTTTCCCGCGGTTTCCCTTTATAAGGCATCACAACTTTATAAAATGCAAGTTCTGTGTAACTACTGTCACACAGAACTTATTGTAGCACCATTTGTCAGATTTTACTTAATTTTGTCACAGCTTAAGTGAATATACGTTTTTCTTTCTTTTATATTTTGACATAATGATAACATTAAAAATTTTAAAACCCCCCGTCACAAACGCGGATAAGATATTAAATTGGCATTGTATATTAGTAGCAATGGCGTTAGTATGTTTTCAGTTATCCACACCCTTAAGTGGATTTTCTAAACTTCGCGAGATTATAAGAATGATATCAAAAGAAAGTTTTATGAATATGAATCGTTAAATAGACTAACAAACTCCCCCCATTTTTGCTAGGATTGCAAGAATTTGATTAGAAGTTATTATTTGAATTACGTATGTGTAACCGCCGGCGGGGGCGCGGCCATAACTAAAATCAGAATAGACAATCAGAGATGGAGCCCCTCAGGCGTTGTCTCCTTCACGATGTTTTTCAATATCGACGCGCTAGGCCGTGGTCCGAGGCTCGCTTGAGCCGCCCCTGGACGCGTTGGTATATGACTTTTTTTTGGGGTAGAGTTCTCCGCTCCCCCGCAAGTCCGGTAAAGCTTGATCCGTCGTACTTTTTCGACTCAAGCATAGTTCAATGAAAAAAAAAACCGTAGGTATATGCTATTGAGCAGTTTATAAACGATTTCGAGTACCTTCATTTAAAAATATGTTTTTTATAAAAGTATGCTGGTTGAACAATTTTTTCGCTTTTAATCTATCAAAATCGATCACATGCTCGTATGAATTATGACCGGCTTTTAGTTTATTCTGTTGCGATATGCTTGCTTATAATATTTTTTTTTTTCCTAAATTTAATTGTAAAAATAAATATGTCAAATGAAATGCGTAAATATTTGTTGTGAATATTTATTTTGTTTGTACAGTCAAAAGCATGCTATGCTAAACACTTGGACTATGCAGAGTTCTTATTTTCTTCGACCAAGGGAGAGAATCACGGTGTGCCAGTTTGGTTTACCCGGTCAACCGTTCCTAACAAGTGTTAGAACTATAAATAAAGTTATTAGGCATACTTTTTTAATTATATATAATGCACCACATGGTAGGTACCTTTACTGTAGATTTTTTTTTAAATTGGCCTACGTTTTTGTCGCAAAATCAACGCATCAACCTACACCAGACTTTAAAAGGTTACATTTGAACAAAATGAATTCAATTTCGCTCACTATAATGCACATTGCACAAGTCTATAATATATTATTATTATACCAAATTATTATTATTATATTTTCTTTTCTTCCCTAAGCTCGAGCAAGGAATTCCTTTATCCCACACTTTCAGCTCTCGCCGCATAAATTTAAATTTTCACACCTATTTTCAGAATTCCTCCTTAACACCGCGAGAAAAATCCGAGAGTAATAGGAGGTTACGATAAAGTAGTTCTTATGAGTGAAATGTTTTAAAATCAAATGTTTTATAAGAGAAGGTGACATGTGGTTTAAACTCAGATAGAGGATTAAATTGAAATTTTAATGCGGATACTCTTTAACGTATTTTAAGACTACGTGATGACTTTATTGCTTTCTGTACTTGAACTGAAATAAACACAGAGACTTTTTTTTAATATGCTTAAATAGAATTGCTTAACTAGGCTTGCATAGAATTACCTAGTTAACTCTGGCACATACATACTGTTACTTATTCACGGAATCAGTAACTAAATATGGGCTATGCTAAAGTCCTTTGGTTCTATAGCTCCAAGCTAACCCTAGCCAGTATTCCATCTTACCCCATTCAAGCTGCAGGCAATTTAATTCTTAGAAACCTATTGCTAGGAACTAGTTCTATAGGACAAAAGCCTTGAAGGTGGAATATGTTCAGATCTAGCACCATCAATAGTGCAATGTAGATTACTTTGATCACGCCAGCCTAGTGCGAGTATAAACAATATTAAATTCATTCGCAAATGTTTAACTTCAAGTCCGGTGAAGCTTGATTGGTAGTTTTGGTTGCCTGGTAGAGATTGCTTAGCCATAAGGTCGCCTGTTGACTCAACTTTGTTTATGTACTGTAATTATTTATGTGTTTTCTGTTTTGGTGTCATGTCAATAAAGAATATTAGTATTGTATTGTATTGTCTACCCTTTCGACTCAAGCTAAAGTCAATTAAAAAAAAATTGTCACTGTATATAGGTATGTATATTTATTCTTGTATCTTGAAGGTGATGACTTTTTTATGACTGCACTTCATTTACCTAATTCATTTATCATTTAACAGCAAGGCTCTTTCTCTTCTATACCTATAGTCAGCTCCTTGAATCCTTGGAACGACTTGACCGCAACTTTTTCCAGAACACGTAAAAAATAAGTCTATAGTACCTATAAAATATTACTACCCGTACAGAAGGAAAATTCACCTCCCCGCACTTCCTCGAGCTTCCTTTCCGATAATTCCCACCAGCCCCCCCGCCACACACCGCACTCCGTAGGCGCCGCGGGTTCCGTCGCTCGTGAAACATAAAGACTATTTTTCTTTAATCTTCATTTACATCTGGCAGTTGTATTAACGTATGGACAGACGTGCTGATTACTAGCACGAAAGCATGCTTTTACATTGAACAATTGCTTATTTGTAGCACAGTGTGTAACGACATTGCTAGTGAGCATGCTTATTTAGAGAGTGCTAAAAAATCTTCGAGGTTGATTCGATCTCGATTCGCAACAATCTTTGTAAGTACATCCATTTTGGCTGGGAGCCTAGTGCCAAATAGCACGTCTGGCCATGCTTTAAGCATGCTTATAAATTTTTTAATTTTTGGATTGTCCCGCTTGTGACCAAACTCGGAGATGAATCAGAACAGGGATTCCTTCTGAACTTAAAGACAAATAACACGATACTAAGACAATCTCGTTAAAGAGGCATAATTTGCACCCTAACGTACACTTATAAGCACTGGAAGGCTGTTCCCAAATTGCTTAATACCCGCTCCAAACGACCACGCATTATCCATTTAGGGTGACTAGGGATGAGGTCCCTTCTCATTAGGGGCCATAGACTGCATATTCAGGAAAGACTACGCTAACTTTTTTTTTTGTGTTTGACTGGTTTACAAAGTCAATTTGTCAACTTTACAATCAAAACTGGAAAGAAGTTGAGTTAAATGTAACCCCAAAACTAAACTAAACCAACCAACCAAATTAAATATGAATAAAGTAAACAATATAAAAAAAACAATAATGTTAGACTATAATGATTGTTACAAACTACTCTTAACATTTAGCGGAGATACACGTAATCGCCGTTTAGTGAAGTTTACAAATATAATAAGTTCTTTGTATAAAAAAAATTTAGGTTCTCTTTTTTTAATTGACGTAATGCTTGTGTCGAAAAGGTAAGACAAATTAAGCTTCACCGGACTTACGGAGGAGCGGAACCCCAAAGTAACTAGTAATGTAAACTCATGTACCAACGCGTATATAATGCTACGGTCACACGCGCGCCGTGCAGCCCGGCGGCGGGCTGCCTGGCGGGCTGCGCGGCATGCAGCCCGTCCCGGGCCGGCGGACATTCAAGCTGTTCACACGCACGCCGTCGTGTCAGTCAGTGCCAGAATGGCGAGCAGCGAGGATCTCGGTGTTGTTGCTGCCATATCCTTTGGCTTAACTTATTTTTATTGGAAAAAGAAACAAAATTATGAACGACGGAGAAAAAGACTGCAAAGAAAAAAAGATCGTAGCGACTTTCTTAGCAACGTTGAAAGAAGATCTACTCGTCGCGAAAGCGCGGGGTAGACTGACTGCCCGCGCGCGTGTAAACAGTCACCGGGCGCCCGCACATTCATCCTTTGAACTTTGCCAAAAAACCGACACTTGCCCGATTCGCGGCATTCACGTTCACAGGCGCGTTCACGGGCTCGGGCGTACCGTTTACACGCTCGTGAATGTGAATGTGCACGTTGAATGTAAAGTTGAACGCGCGCGTGTGAACCTACCATAAGGGAACCTCGAACCTAGGCCGAGGGTCAGGCGAGGGGTAAAGTAAAACTAATTGTCGGCGTGGCGATCTCGCCATGCCACTTGGCACTCCTGTCGTAATTTGTTCTTTTTTGCTTAGGACTTGTACTTTATTTAATTTCAATGTTTCACATCTGCAAGGCGTCCGTGATTATTTTATAGCATACCCTTATTTGGCTAATATATCATTGTGAAACTCGTAATTATTACGATAACTGGCCATAAAAATGAGCTATTCCTACGTGATAAAATGAGATAAGGGAGGAGTCACTGAATTATAAGGGTTGAGGTCAAGCTTCCCAAATATGAAGTCTTACTGCTAATTTATTGCAGTTCCTCAGTTACACACTCTTTTATTATAATAATACTTTATTATATATTATGTAATTTCTTTCATAATATTAATTTCATAATGCGTAATGCGTAATGGGTACTTTCCCCCAGGAAGGAGGATTTTTGTAATTGGTATATATTAGTTTTATATTGTATATACTTTTAATGTGGTAGTTATTTTAATTTGTACAGTTGCAATAAAATGTGTAAATTAATAAATTACATATTTCATTATTAAATAATAATAATTGCAAATTATTATATTTAAAAACACGTTTTACTAATAAAACCCTTTTCTTTTCGAGAGCCGGTCTTGGTTTGAACAAAGCTTAAAAACTTCAGAAATGACGTCATTAGTATTCCAAGGGAGCCTTCAATGAATATAATTTTTAAGTTTTGAACATTTTATGCGGGATTAGAAACAGACATAATATTACAAAACACAACACAAATTTGTGATCATACTCATACAGTGAATACGCCTAATTCATTTGTTTATGTCTCCAAATACATGTATTTTTATTTTTTCTTCTTTCTTTTCGTATTGTTACCAATCAGCAATCAGCAAGGACATAGAGCTCCTAATATTATACTTCCAATGACCTTTATCCTGGGACGCACAGAATTTTAACATACCTTAGAAAAAACATATTATATTCTGACTATCGTTTAGCAAAAAGGTTATCGCAGGAGTAAGTTAATTACTCGTATCTCATATATGAATATTTCTTAACAATCGTTTGTAACAAGATGACCCAAAATAAAAGCGTATAAAATCCTGTGACATCTTGTATGAAAACCAAGTCATTATCTGGAGACTATATAAATGAGTCATCAAAACTTGCAATGGAAACCAAGCAAGAAGAAAATGATATTTTATATTAGTGAGAATAACCAACTATTTTTATGCGCCTGGCTTGGAAAATTGGTGCTCAACTTAGCTAACTTAAACTTGTTACTTACTCATAGCGTAAAAAAATCTATTGACTTTCTCCCATATCGAACTTTTGACATATGAACGGAAAAAATTGCAAAGTTTTCAGCTAAGCGTGCTCTGGACTGTACATAGGAAACTTAAATAAAATACACCAATAGATATAATACGAGCATTTATATGATTTTGCTGTTTCCGAGTTGTAAAGTAATGTAATTAAGGTTCTTGAAGATATGTCTTAGAAGCATTTCCCGAATTTGTATATTATCTTAACATACATACATACAGTCACGCCTCTTTCCCAGAGGGGTAGGCAGAGACCACTTCCTTCCACTTGCTACGATCTAGACATACTTCTTTCACTTCATCCACATTCAATAATCCCAACGTCGCAAGTCGTCGCCGTTGTCGTCTGTCGTTGTCGGTATATCCTAACGTCATAATAAAATTATTAAATTCCTTGTAAATTCATCTATTTGCAAAACATCTAATGACGACAAATCCGTTTGGAGCTGGAATTGCGTGAACCATCAATCTTTGGAAGGGGAATCCCCGAATAAAGAGGAATTTCTTTAAAAGCTAACTGTGTATTATAATCTGTATCCGTCTCTTCGTTTTGAAGGCTCGTTTAGTGTTTGCAGTTCAAGTTTCACCATTTGGTTCTCAGCAAATTAGCTGCTAAATAGCGCTAGCAGCTGACTGAATAAGTTTAAGACAATATTCATCATCAGCTCACTCATATTATGTCCCCAACTCGAACCACGAACCTTGAATTTAGGGTGATTGCACCTTAGTCGACCACGCTGGCCCAGCTAGAATTGGTCAACTTCACACACAACTTTTCAATCTCCTATCCCTATTTGTTCAAGAGTGACTTTATAAAGTACCATCTTTAACTTCTAGCGATGGCGATACTAACGACTAGCTGGCTTCTATATATCCTACAAAACACCGTCTAGTTTTTAGCCGTTTAATATTTTTGAAATATTGATTATTTTTCGAGTTATTATTTTTTAAAAGGTGGGGGCGCCACTTAGCACCTGTAGGCCTCTTAAATTTAAAAATCATATTTATGTCCCTTTCACGTTCTTAAGAACAAAAAGGGACAGGTGATTGCTAACCTACATTTAGAGACGCCAAACAACGATTTTGCCCGTAATTTAGCAGGCAATTAAAAACATCCCGACTAAATTACGCTGAATTTGACAGCTGCGCTGCTTATTATAAATGTAATTCATTACAAATTAAATTCATTCATCTCTCCATTATCGATTCCCATATGAATGAAAGAGACCAACAACTTAAATTTAGCGATTTTAGCGGAATGAGTATTTACTGTGTTTGACTAAACGCAGCACGAACGCCTTCAGCGTCGTTTAGAGCACGATCGATCACCAGGCATCATGTTTGAAATAGATTGCATCGCTTTGTTCGTCTCCTCCGATACTTGCAATAGGTACTTGTGTACGAACGAGCGATTTTGATTAATGTATGGTGCATTAGCGAATTAAGATGAAGAAGGTAATATATTATTGTCTTTTTTCTTTTTTTTTATAATTGACCTATGCTTGAGTCGAAAAAGTACGACGGATCAAGCTTCACCGGATTTGTCGAAAAAGTTATTATGTCTTTTCATAAACTGAGCATGTCTTTCAGCTGATGATAACGATCCCTTGTGTTGTAAAAATAATGTTTTGTAGTAGGCAACATTTTATTAAAATAAATGAAACATGTTATACCTGAATAACCGGAATATCCATCGACATTCTGCCATGTTGAAACAAGCAAAAAAAAAAGAAAGACTTGAAAATATTTTTCGAACCAAGTGTAATTTAATTTTCAAAAAAAGTATCTTGTAATTTAAGTAGGATGAAACCATTTATTTATTTCTTTAACGTGGGCGTAACACAAGCAAGTCGGGTTTAAGTTTTAACTGTTATTTTATTTCTAATATAGCTGTCTGCCCGCGGCTACGCCCGCCTTGTTTTTTTTTACTTTTCCGTGCAGTTTCCTATCTAAGATGGTGATACTACCATGCAAAATTTTAATTCAAATCGGTCCAACAGTTTCGGAGATTAATTAGCCCTTACAAATAGACAAACAGAGATAAAAAAAAACAAAATAGAATGTGGATGTGTTCTATACCGCTTTTTACATCCCCCTGAATGGTTTTTAGCACATTCATTCTATGTACAGATTTTCGACCTCTACCTACACTTTTATTATATAGAATATCGATGATCAATACTGTTGTTCATTAACTGCCTTTAGTTTCCCATAAGATACTTTAATTGTAACTGCTAAAAATTTTAAAATATTTTTTCGACTTGTGTGAGCTACTGACTGTGTACGCAAAATATGTGCACTGATTAAAAAATAACCCAATATTGATGATTTTTGTATTAAGTAGCTATCTAAGTTTCTACTCACTTGTTTTTTTTTTCATCTGGCATACGAGAAATAGGAAGGTCTGGTATTGAGGTCGCATCCCGTTGCAGCACGCTCGATTGTCCACACGACGCTCGCTTCCCATTGTTTTTCCTTCCATTTCATACCTCCGACTAATGCAAGAGTGCGCCATGCATTTGAAATTTACAGTCTTTTATTTTTATTGTTCTACTTAGCACAATGAGGGAGGGGAGAGAGGTAAGTTTTAAAGAAGTATACAAATAGACTTGTTGAATTTTTCAGCGTTTTGTACAAGGATTTGTAAGAAGTTTCTAGTAATTTGTGAGTGAGAATTTGAAAATGACGTCCAAAGATGACGTCATTTGTTTTTATTTTTATTATTTAAACATCAGAATACATAGGTGCGTTTTTTGTTTAGTTAAATCTTTTTCTTTACCATTTATTACGCTTGAACAAAGAATTCTGAATCTTAAAATGTTCAAGAGCAACAAGTAAATTATAAGATATCATATTTTTATTGCAAAATTATGTATCTATTTTTATTTCACACTCAATGCTCTAAATCAGTCTGTGACAGAAAAAACATTACAAATACAAATTCAAAAACACACAACGTAAACATTGTGATGTGACGAATTCTGCAAAATGGACACAAAACATAGACACATTGAAAAAGTCTAGAAACTCTATCGCATTAACATCAAAAATCTATTCAGATCTTCAATAAAATGGTACCTAAATCGTCTTGCACTAATTTGAGCTTTCCAATACTATTTCTTACTTTATCTTCCTTGTAGCTGTTCCACAGTTGATTGGCTGAACTTTTCCGGTCATCGCGCCGTCATCTATCTTGTTAAATTGCAAGTCAGGAAGCCTATTGCTTTGGAGTACAATATTTGTGTGGGTGACATTTTCTATTTGCCAAAATAGTGGACTCAATGCCGAAATTTGCCGCTACAAGTAGGATGTTTTGCTCAACTTTCGATGTCACTCGTTATAAAACTGCTGACGCGGTAAAGATCGCTGACCCACATAGGGAGCTTGTTTTATCTAGCTCTTTATTTTTGCTGATTCAGTTACATGTTATTTATAAGTATTTATTATTAGTTAGCTATCTTATAAGATTTTTTGTTACTAAGATAATTTAGGATTTTATTCAGTTCTTTTAATTTATTCGTAACCCGTCATGATTTATTGTTGCGTTGCTAATATTTTCACTAAAACACACATAAGAGAGTGAGCGTAATCGGACAAGCTATTTTCTATTGATAATAAATTTAACTTAAAAGCAACATAATTATTTTGATTCTTAGATAGATAATATTCCTACAGACCGGTTATAGAACAGATTTTTTAAGGCGAGACTCTGTCCAGCTTTGGACGTCTAGTTGAAATGACATCGTTGAGATAAATCTAATTTTACTAATCTTGTGAGTGATAAAAATTTATCTCTGTTTATATCAGACAAATTACACACCACCATAAACGTTAGCAGCTCATACGAGTATATGTCCCCACCGAGGGGCTCGAGCCTACCCTGATATCAGGGTGAATGTCGACCACGTTGGCTCAGTGCGGGTTGGTCAACTTCACACAAAACCATTGAATTACTTCGCAGGTGTGTGTATGTTTCTCGCTATATTTTCCTTCACTGTAAAAGCGCCAAATGAACGTACATAATGAATTCGAAAGTCGTATACACGTTCGTACGTGCCGAGGTTTAAACCCGCGAATTTCTGAATGGAAGTCAACGGGCCTAGCCACTTGGCCACCGACGCTCCGACATAACCATAAAGAGACATTCTTTTTCCCGCCATGTGTATGTTTGTAATGGACAAGCTCAAAAATTTCTGAACCGATTTCAAACATTCTTTCACCATTAGAAAGCTACATTCACCCTGAGTAACATAACCAACCTTTTACTGCGGGAAAATGCCTAATTCCCACGGGAAAACCTGTTAACACGGGTAAAGCCGCGGCGGAAAGCTAGTATTTAATATATTAATGACATATCTTCAGTTATATTTATCGTCGAAAGAACAGTTATTACATAACAGTGACAAGAGAATTTAGTGCGGGTTCAGCGGGTTCCTTTATTTGCGTCGTAATTTTGTGTATCGTATTAGGGCGAGGAGTTTATGTGCTCGAGTCAGAGTTAGAGCCATAAGATCTTGTCAAAATTATAGCCAGAGCTTATAGAGGAATTACATACAAGTAATAGAGATGAGACCTGGAATACATTATATGCGCTAACATGGCGGCAGAGCAGGGCGGTACATACGGCGAGAAGAAAATTTCTTTATGTATGTATTACATCTATAGGTACTTATGTATCTTTGTGTATAGTATATATTTCTAATTATAATATGTGTATTAGGACGTTGGGCCTTAAGGAAGAAGATACGGAAAATCGAAGCAAATGGCGCCGCATGATTGGGAAATACGACCCCGCGTAAAGGGACAAGGCGAGGCCAAAGAAGAAGAGAATATGTGTAATAGGAATAGGTCTTTTAAGTAGTTAGTTTCTGTTTTTTGTACAATTAGGATTGTGCATTAATGTTTATCTCTTCCTTAGGTCTACTGGAAGATATTTCTTTAGAAATAAGTAGTACCTGTTATGTCGTCGTTCTTTATGTTTGTAACTATCATTTTCTTGTGTGCTAAATATATGTTAAATATATGAATAAAAAACAAAAGACACACGCCATAGAAGTTGGAGGTCGCGACCTCCAATACATATTACTATGAGTGCTGTTTGTGGCTGTCGCTTCTACGTACGCTACTCTACAATAGTAATTCAATGTCAGGGCTTAACTCTCTTTGCTCCAAACAATATATTTGGGGATTCAACTTCAGAAGGAGTAAAAATAGGTAATAAATTGTAATACTTAATTTTGTATTTAAAAAACTCTTCAATAGTTTATGTGGATGCAGCAGAACCTGATGGTCGCCACAGAGAATGCAGCCGAAGTGATCTAAATAATTTGTCATCGACACGATAGGAAAAAGAAGTTCAGAACAGTTTAAGTTTTGTATTAATATATTTGAAAGTTTTATCAAGATCGCCTTTTTTTAACTAAATATGGAAACAAAACACAATAAGTAGGTAGCTGTTAAATAAAAATGAGAGTTTTCCTACGTAAGTACTAAGTACGTACATAAATTAATTAAGTAACTAACTATTATATTAATAACTAACTACTATATAAATTCTCAAGTCTCTTATTTGTGACTATTCTTGCGTACGACTTGAAATAAATTGTACATTGATTGTGTAAGTAATTATATTAATGTATAAAAGTACCTATTATTATGTAAAAACTAAATTATTATTACTATTATACTATTTTATTCATTAGCTATAGAGTGCACAGCGGTAGTGGCCATACTATACTTGATCACAGATGTAGTAAATATGGCTAAAATTTATCCAAGTTTTGTATCAATTTACAAATTGATTATAAGATGTTCACAAATATAATTATGCCGGGACTGAAATGAGAGAAAGTGGCTGCTTCCATAGAGTAGATAAGATTTACCACTCCCGATCACAACAGAATAGAAAAGATTTAAGAATTAATTCACGTTCCCAATATAAAAGCATCGATCACGTGACCATGTATGTATGAGCATTTGGAAAAATATTACTTTTTATTTTCGGTATATCACTTTCTCCCACTTCAATTCAGCCCCTGTAGCTTGAATCACTACAACAAGAAATTATCTCATATTTGTGAGGTAGATTGACCTCGAAAACCACACTATAAGCAAGCAAGCATATCACATTTTATCTGTCAAAATATTGCGAGAAACTCTCTCATCTTGCATATATAATACACATAATTTAAGAAGGGATAATATTAATAAGATATTAACTATATTTATCACGAGTAATTTTTGGCTGGTTCCCTCTCGCATAAGTCTCCAATAGGCTGAAATGAACACAAGATGACGATACGCCGCTGGCATGCGGCCAAATGTGCACAATATCACCTGAGCCCCAATTCACAAAGCGACAATTTACAAATCACAGGTACATTTCAAAGTCCATTGCACAGCCGATGTGACAACAACTTTACAATTCTCATTTTAGACTAACTGGATACGTAATGGTCATGAAATTGTTTTCGTAGCTTTAGTTGCATGATAAAGGCCCATGTGGGTAGCGGCTCGTAGAATAACTTGAGTGCAATGCCGTCTTCAATTTAAAAAGGTGCGGTATGTTTTAAGTTACCACATTCATTGTATCGGCGATTTCTGTCAAAATATTCCTATGACTGCGAGAATCGCTTAATTTTCACACAACTTTTGTTTTTGGTGATCTGACTTCTTTCATCGTCGTCATTTCTATCGAAGAGCGTATATTGCCTGCAATATTATTTCAACAAAGATCTTGGTGTTTGTATTCATTGGATAACTGTTCTCATATCTTTGACAGAGGTATCTTTAATCAGCAGCGAACTCAAAAACCCGTGCTTTATTTACGGGCTATGTATAATATATTCTAGGTACTTATTTTATAAAATTACTACAACCAGTGGTTGAAGAGGTATCTAAGATGCTCTTTGTCTGAATAAATTGAAACGGTTACATAGTTAAAACTTCACCGCAACGTTGCCAAACCTTTCATTACGAACGTAATTATCCGACAATGGGCTCAATTTTGCCGTGGCCGCTAAAATCTCTTAATTTAAGTTGTTGTTCTCTTTCATTCATATGGGAATCGATAAGGATGGGGAGATGAATGAATTTAATTTTGAATGAATGATATTTAAAATAAGCAGCACAGCTGTCAAATTCAGCTTAATTTAATCGGGATGTTTTTAAATTCCTGCTAAATTACGCGTAAAATCGATGTTTGACGTGCCTAAACGTAGGTTGGCAATCACCTGTCCCTTTTCGTTCTTAAGAACGTGAAAGAGACATAACAACTTAAATTTCGATATTTTAGCGGCCACGCAGAATTGAGCCCAATGACTCTCTTACCCAAAGCCATTTCTAATTAACTTTTTCTTTGCTTGTCCTTTTGAACAGTCTTATTATGTTTTAGCGATATTTGTTTGTTTTGGCGTCCAAATAAATAATTAGTAAGTACGTATTGTATTTTATCTCTGTTGATTTAAATTTGTTTATTTCACTTCAAGGAAGAGTCAAGTATACATATATTTAACCAAGTACTTGACTCTCTTGACTTCTGGAACTCCTTCAATAATGGACCGTATGACAAGTCATGAACATCGATTTCTGTAAGATTTGTAGGTGCCTTTCCTTTGGGAAAAGCTGGATCGGTGGTAATGACGACGACTCATGGTTTCGTTTAGCTAGTTCCTAAGTCAACGGCCGGACTGGGAGCTGATGACTGATGACTTCTGAATAGAGTAGTTATGTACACTAGAATCCGTGAACACGCAATTTTTCCGATCGAAACAATACACGCGAGCACAATATATTTTAAAGAGGGCATGTCGACGGAACAACATCTACGACTGGACTATTTTGGTCAATATTCATCCGAACTCATTATACTTATTAATAGCTAGCTACCTATACATATAATATAACTTTATGCTAACGGCAGCATGACTTGACATTTTTATATCCATCAATCATGACGTAACAGCACATATTGAGATGAAATATTTTATATCTCTTTATTTCATTGAACTTGGGCAGGGATTTAAACCCGCATCTCCTTGGCTATCCGGGCCAACTACCAATTGTGCCACCAAGTCTCCGTACAAGCCCAACGAAATCATTTATCGCTTCTATTTTACTAGGGCTTTAGAGTGCACACAGCTCCATCTATCACAGTTATTATTATTACAAACCAGTATGAAATATTTTAGCTAGTCTTTGAAATCGGTTTGTTACTAACTGCTATAACTCATTTATAATATTTTGTTTAACTAAGGCATCTCAAACTTTCATTCAATAAAATCGTAAAGTTGAATCTAAGAAAAAGGTCTACTAATTTCAAAGCTTATACAATCATTTTTAAAAAATGTTGAAGTGTTATTTTGCAGAGAGTTCTATCTAACAAAGCACAATACTTCATGACATAGCGTGTCGTTCAGTCACCAGGCCCTCTAACATCCCCATTCACGCGTGACATACATAATTTTGTCTTGCGTATTCTGTTATCCTATTGGAGGATATTTCAATATGGCGGGTTTTTCGCAACTTTTTGACAGTTAAATGTGCGACAAAATTTTGTCATAACACTTCATGTTACGGGGGCTGGAGATATATACACTCTCACAGATTCTGTGCATCATCCATCACACTCCGATAATGATCCAAGTTTAACATAACAATAAAACTTGTATTATTGAGCAGAGACAATGCACAGCACAGCATCCCTTCCAGGGCTTCTGGTGAAAGACTTATGAGGTAAAAGTTGAGCCATAGAGTAAGAATGACATTTTTTTTAAGTTAATCCAAGTTAACCTTTGATGACTAAAAAGTCAAATAAGGAACCAATACACAGGAAATGGTTTGTGATTGGCGGGTATCGAAGCGGAAGTAGTGACACACTATCATAGATCCTTGCTTAAAATAATACAATTAGTTTCACTATTATTTAAAACTTGTATCATTAAATACCCGTAAATACTCGTATCTTCTAATTAGACATTTAAAGCTGTGATTAAATACTCAATATATTCACTAACTGCATTAAATTATAGATAACGGTTGTTATCACGTCGTTTAATGTATCAATGTTAGTGTTAATAACACGCAGTATCGCCATAAATATGCAATTATTCGAATATTATTAACTCAAAACATTTTTTTTATTATTAAACAATACGAAATATTGGTTTTTCTTAGGTGCGATAGGTGAGGATCTATTGAGCAGATAATTATATCGTACTTATAAGAATCGTTTTGTAGTAAATATAAAAATATATTTAGAATAGAATAGAACGGCATAGAATATACTTTGTTGCACACAAAAGTTTATAAGAAAACACAACTCAAAATAATACAAGCAATTAAGCATATAAAAATAAAATAAAAAATAAAATTAGGTACCTACTACCAAGCAGCCCTTGTAGTGTCTAATATAAAGTCATCCTAAATTAATGGTGGGGACAATAATGAATAAAAACAACATGAGAACACTATAAAAAAAGATTTTAAATATTATCTTGTCATAAAATCCATCCAATCAATAACGATCAAAATACTCGTCGGTAAACTAATAAGTGTTCCAAGGTTTCAGCAGCCGTTGTTTATAATAGAAATTGGGATTTTCTTTGTTCTTATATCCTATATTTTAAATCTATTTGTCTTTTTTACGCTTTTAAGGACAAAAAGAGACAAGAGATTGTTTTAGAGACTTTAGATATACCTACACGTTTAGGGTGCGAAAATATCTTAAAACCTAAGGGAATGTTTTTTTTACATTGAGTAGTATAGAGACGTAATTATAAGGCAACCCGATCCTGTCAAGATCGTTGATTTGGTAGTAATATAATTCAATATATTTTATAAGGAACGGACGTCTAATCTATTTCTATAGATAATAGCACAAACTGCACATGGTTTATTAACAAAAATAAATAATAATAATAATAATAATCGTTTATTTCAGGAATACACCCATAAGAAAATATAAAAAAACAAAAATACAAAATAAATGAAAAACCTTAATAATAAAGGCCTACCTCACATGTGCAGAAGTGTGCACGTCGGACCAGTGTCTTTTAAAAGGACCACAAGGGTCTTCATTAATAACATTTAAAATTTCGTTGGTTGAGCTACTCAACCTGTCCCAACACGCGGCGATGCGGGCTCGGAGCACAGCGTAAAAATCTGGGATCCCGGCATCAGCAAACATGCTCTTAGCGCTGCAATATCCGAAAGGCATCATTGTACTGAACACGGAGTTTGTTGTAATAAAGATGGACAGTAACAGTAAAATAATGAAGAAAAAGAAACGATGTACAGAAAATATATTTTTAGTCAGTTATGATCGATAGATAGCAAAGAAAGAAAGTCACCAAAGCTACATGACATTTGGAGCAATGCAACCCGAGAAAACCCCCCTTCCCGTACCTCAACTAGTTAATAGAATGTATTTAGCTATATTATATCATTTACTTTTATATAAACATTAAATTCACTCGGAATTAAAACCGTTCTTCTTTCATCCTATTCAGTTTCCGTTTAAACAAATAAGGCGGTAACTTTAATAATCGTGTGTGTAACAATTACTGTCATTCTTTTTTAAATTAGTTTTAGTCGTACCTATGTCCTTTGATATAGCAGCATTGCGCATATACTGCACAGAAACCACTTGTCATTTCTCATAATTGCATCTCATTAGAGGAGCGATTCCGTATCTCGTCCCACCTTGTTCGTCCCAACATTTTCCTTTAACACAATGACAAATTCTTTAAAAAAATCTGTACCCGCTTTGCTCTAAGGCTCTATATAAGTGAGAAAATATAACTTTTTATTCAATAAAGAATTTTCAAAACAAATTATGTACAGCGGAACAACAATTTAATGAAATGCGTGTTTGCGTGTGTGTATAAATAAAAAAGTTTAAAAGTTTAAAATAGTTTTTCAAATACATCATGCATCAATAAAAATATTTTAAAATTTTAAATTTTCTAAATTGTGAATTTGAAGCTACATAAAAATAAATTGTGAATACTTAATTTAAAAACAAAAAAGCAAATAGTTTGTTAACCAAAACAGATTAAAAACTTAACTTTGGCTTGCTAACATAAAACTTTTAAATGTGATGCGCTTATTTATTTCAAAAAGGTCATCTAGTAATAGTAATAGTATTCATGCACTTCGTGCCAGATAAAACAAGAACAAGTAAGTGGGACAAAGAATTGAATAACCACATCCACTTATGTTTAAATTACTAACTGGCAAGTTACTTCTTGACAAATACAAAGTCAGTGCAGACAGAACACGGTTAAAAAGACACATATAAACTCGTGGTTAAATATTTTAATAATAAAATTTGAAAGGAAGAAAACAATTTAATTTTAAAAGATGACAATAGTGCTACTGGTTTTCATAAGTTTTACATGCAATGTACTTAAAGGTGAATCTGCAAGAATTTTAGCTGTTTTCCCGACACCATCGATAAGTCATCAAGTGGTGTTCCGTCCTTTGACCCAGGAGCTAGCAAAGCGCGGTCATGAAGTCATTGTGGTAACACCAGATCCAATTTTCACCAAAGGTCTAGCACCACCGAACTACACAGAAATTGACGTCCATGACATGTCGTACGAATGTTGGCAAAAGAACTTTGTTGCACTGGCTACCGGAAAAACAGAAGATTTACAAGCGCAAGTTAAAACCGCGTATGAACTAATGGCTAAAGTGTTTGATATGCAATTGAAAAATAGCGAATTTAAAAAGATTATAGATGAAAGACAGCATTTTGATCTGTTGCTACTAGAAGCGTGGGTCAGACCAACATTGGTATTGTCACATATTTTCAAGGCCCCAGTAATACAAATGAGCTCGTTTGGTCGTCTTTGGCATGATTTTGAAAATTTTGGGGCTCCTACAAATCCTTTCTTATACCCTATGTGTCTGCATCAAAGATTATATAACCTTACTTTATGGGAAAAAGTTATTAGACTTTATGATGAATTGAAATATAAAAAGATTATAATGAACGATATGGAACATGTTTATAATGATTGGATAAAAAGTACTTATGGACATGATACTCCAAGTTTAAATGAATTAAGTGACAATGTTGACATGTTGTTCTTGAATATACACCCGATTTGGGAAGGTAACGTGCCAGTACCACCATCAGTCATTTATACTTGGGGTATCCATCGCAAACCAGAAAAACAGCTGCCCATGGTAAGATTAGGTACTTACCTAGTACCTACAACAAAACTTTAATGGACCTTTTGAAGTGTAATTATGACAAAAAGAGTGAAAACTGCTTACGATAAATAAGTTTTTGTAAATGATATGCTGTTAAGATTGTACTGCTGTCTGGCACCCATAGAACAGGCTCTGCCGTGTGTGAGTTGTCCCATAAAAACAAAACAAAAGGAACTGTGACAAAATCATCATACTAATATAAAGAGGAAAGCTTTGTATTTTTGTGTGTATTTTTGTAATGAAAAAAAATTCAAAAACTACTGTGCCGATTTCAAAAAATCTTTCATCACTAGAAAGCTACATTCACCTTGAGTAACATAGGCTACCTTTTACCGCGGGAAAATACCTGATTACCACAGGAAAAACTGTTAACGCGGGCGGACCCGCGGTGGAAAGCTAGTATTAAATAATATTGTTGGACATCTCACACACGGTCATTTAATGTCAATCTAGACACCTAGGCTGTTTTGTCGGTGTCAGACAGCTGATGAATTCGGGGCTGTCACTCAACGATAAAAGTGAATTCGATTATACTATTTTACTTCTTACTTCCAGGATTTGAAAACCTACATCGAAAATTCAAAGAACGGGGTTATTTACATGAGTTTTGGGACAAATACGGATCCAGCAAATTTGCCTCCAGAAAGAATACAAATGTTCATAAGGGTGTTTTCTAAGTTGCCTTACAATATACTTTGGAAATGGAACCAGGATGAGCTGCCAGGGAAGACGAAAAACATCAGGATAAGCAAATGGTTTCCGCAACCTGATATATTAAGTAAGTTATTTTTAAGTACCTATTTCAAGAATCAATGAGTTAATCATCATCATACAAGAAAAATACGTGTCCATAATATAATCAAGTATTATCAAAATAAATTTAATCGATCCCCGTTATATAATTACCTACAGAGGAACGTAAATTGTGTGTTCTATAATAAACACAATAGAAAAATCCCCCAAAACAGGACCATAGATATTCTCCTTCTTCATTCTCATAGCGTGGTGCGAGTGGTGACTTAATCCTGGAAATATTATAAAATAGAAACAGGAAATAAAAATTAATGATAAAAATAAACTTGCAAAGTAATATTTGACTTTTAATAAACTTAACTATTTTAAAAATCGATAAACAAATTTATACCGTATGAAAGTTAATTCAGATTTGCTAAACTCTAATAAATTACAATATTAAAAGATCGAGTACCTCTTTTAAATAAAAAAATATCTTAACATGTCTAAACAATCACACTGTACCTATACTTTGAATATTCTATTACAACGTTAATAAAATACAAATTTTAATGTAAACTATCAATGAGAAATATTATCCAATACTAATTTTTTTTGTTTAAGGAAATTCATAGGTTGTTTTTTGCTTTTGGTCTGCTGTAGGTGAACAAGAAATAACTGACCCATATACTGCAAACAAGTTTTACTTGAATAACAACATTGCTGACAGACGTTATGATAGAATTGAAACAAGGCGTTTCATAATTAAAGCACAGATTGCATTAATAAATAATCACGGTATAGTTGTAAATATAAACACATAACGAGATAAAATATTATTATAAATACTAGCTTTCAGTCTTGCGGCGGTAATGGGTACTCTATGTGTTATTCTGATGTACCTATAACTTATATTACTGTAAAGTTTCCAAATCCATTCAGTAGTTTTCCCGTGAAAGAGTTAAAAACATCCATTCATCCTTACAAACTTTCGCATTACAATATTAGTAGTATAGTATTAACACATAGGTATTAAGGTCTAGCTAAATTCGTGGAAAAAGTATACGTCATAATCAAATTTTGACGTTGACTGTAACTATCCTGCTTGCATGTGCGGTAATTTATATATTTTGCTCTTTGTCTAACACTAATGATAGCATGCAGGCAGGCATGTTTCTGCATCACGTCGCTTAAGAGAATACCTGGCTCAGTTTAGTATACCTACCTATATCTAGAATCTAGAAGTTTCCGGGGTCATGATATTGTTATTACAAAACTTCGTATAATATGATAATGAAATAGATTAGGGCAGACTGATTGATTTGGCGTCAATAACCTCAAACGTGGTATAAGTAAGTAAACAGTCATTTTTTCGAGACTTTAAATATGAAAAGTGTTTACAATTACAAGACAAGTGTTTGCACAGCAATAGTGCAAACTCAAAACGCACTGGTAAGATTTTAGTGATTTAATTTTTAATTAATAAAAAAAAACACTTTCCCATTAAATTTAAAAATAATAATGTAATAAACTAGAGGCTTATAGTTCTCTTCAAAACTGAAGTTTGTAAGAATTAAATAAAAGCGGCCAAGTGCGAGTCGGAATCGCCCATGAAGGGTTCCATAGCAGCCAGTAACATAATATAAAAGTTTTTGTAGTTCGTTGTGACTTTGATCGATGTTTTAATAATAGTGAAAGGTAAATTGCGGTTTACGATTTATGACGTATTAAAAAAACTACTTACTAGATCTCGTTCAAACCAATTTTCGTTGGTAGTTTTTATGGTAATGCACATCATATATTTTTTTTAGTTTTATCATTCTCTTATTTTAGAAGTTAGAGGGGGGGACACACATTTTTCCACTTTGGAAGCGTCTCTCGCGCAAACTATTTAGTTTAGAAAAAAATGATATAAGAAACATAAATATCATTTTTGAAGACCTATCCATAGATACCCCACACGTATGGGTTTGATGAAAAATTTTTTTTTTACATTCAGTTCTATGTATGGGGCCCCCCTAAATTTATTGTTTTATTTCTATTTTAGTAAGAAAATCTTAATGCGGTTCACAGAATACATCTACTTACCAAGTTTCAACAGTATAGGTATTATAGTTTCGGAATAAAGTGGCTGTGACATACGGACGGACGGACGGACGGACAGACAGACAGACAGACAGACAGACATGACGAATCTATAAGGGTTCCGTTTTTTGCCATTTGGCTACGGAACCCTAAAAACTAGACAAATGTAAACAATCTTAGGTAAGTTCATCTGATAAATTACGTACACGTGTAAAAATCAAAATATATAATTTAATCGCTTAAGCACTTTAAACTTAAAATTAGGCACAACAAAAAATAACCATTATGCGTGACGTGATGAATAGATACTCGTTCGTACATGTACCTATTTATCACGCATGACATGACATCGTGACATCGTGTGGATATCACACGTGTGATAAGCACGTGCAATGGGAATGTTGTAAAAAAAAAACGTAATAATTAGAGTAAGATGTCGTCTATTTACGCATTTTTAAGTTATGTGTTAGGTACCGTGTGACGTCATTATCACAGTTGAAATTTAATAAGATTAGACATAAACAATTACTTATTTGGCATATACAGACATAATGCTAGAGCTGATACTTACGATGTCATATCTGATAACATGGTTATTATTGGATATATTTGTTTACAAAAGTTCCGCACTTTATTTTACTACAGTTGTTAGCCAACAAAGAATTATTTTTTACTTGTAACAACTGGTTCACTTCAATAAGATCTAATTTATAAAACTTTCACCCATAAAAAATAGTTGTAATTAGTGTTGCCGATCGATAGCTCGGCAACAGTAGTTGTAATCATCTGTTTTCAAAAATAATAAAAACTTTGCTTAAAGCATAGACGCAAATCAGGGGTGGCCCTCGTCTCAGATAAAAGAAATAGATGATATACCAGTTTTATCAAAATTAATACTTCATTGAAGTAAAAAAGAATACCTATAGACACTGTGCTCGGTCGGGGAATATTTTAACTGTCTCTATCATTCAATTTAAGCCAGCCCATATCAATCAATACCGCCTAAGTATAATAATAATAATATGTGGGACAACTCACACACGGCCATCTGATCCCAAACTAGGCAGAGCCTGTACTATGGGTGCCAGACAGCTGATATACATACATATATGAATATACAACATCCAGACACAAGGCAAACACAAGTGCTCATTACACGAATGTTTGCCCTGGGCGGGATTCGAACCCGCGACCCTGTGCTCAGTAGGCAGACGTACTACCAACTAGGCTACGGGGCCGTCAGTGGTTTCAAGTACCAACAATAAACGGTCAAGATCAGGGACCAGCTGAACATGCGCTACACATTCTCTCCGTTATTAAAAGAAAAAGGAATAAGTGACAAAATTCTAAACTAATCGTGACGTGTCTAATTATAGGGCCCATAGAATACCATAGAATACCACGATCGCGGCATAAGCTGAATGTGGTTCTTTTATTGTGACGTCATGACGCGTCGTTCGGCACTTTTCATTCTTGTTGTTAATTTGTACTGCTTTTTTTTAAATTTATTTTATTATTGTGCAAAATTTTTGTATTTTATTAATTGTTGTGGCGCCATTAATAATAAATGTTTCTTTCTTTCTTTCTTTCTTTCTTTCTTTCTGTTTTTACAGGACATCCAAACGTCAAATTGTTCATTACACAAGGAGGTTTACAGTCAACAGATGAGGCTATTGTAGCCGGTGTCCCACTTATTGGTATACCGATGCTAGGAGACCAGTGGTATAATACAGAGAAATACGTTCACCATGGTATAGGAATCAAACTTGACCTAGGAACAGTTACAGAGGATGAACTGAGACATGCAATTGAAGATGTTATTGACAATAAATGGTACGTTACAAATGAAAAAGGCCTTGGTGTCTTTGCTGACATTATTGAATCGTTATTGACTCGATATTATGAACCATCTAAAGACAGTTGTATTATGTTCGGAAAACTTTTTATACAATTACTTATTTCAATTCCACACTGATACAGAAGAACTCCTTCATGATATTGTTGTTGTAGTGCAAAGCTTAAGTAAAAAGTAATATAAACTATAACGATGATGACACCTTTTTAGAAATAACTTTATATTTCTACCGTATTTTTTGTTTAGACAACAGTTGAGCAATATTTAAAATACTTAGATAATTGTTAAAAACTACAGAATATAGGTAAGTTAAATTCGCAATTTCTAATTCGTGCAAAAACTGATATAACTTAAAGTAAAAAAGGACTTCCTGCTCCGATCGCGCGCGGCAGAAGCGTTTTTAACCCCCGACGAAAAAGAAGGGACTTATAAGTTTGACGTGTGTGTCTGTCTGTCTTTGGCAGATAGCTTCTAAACGGATGCACCGATTTTGATCTATTATTTTTTGTTCGCAAGGTGTCACAATCGAGAGTGTTCTTAGCTATGATCCAAGAAAATATCTTCAGTCATTTGAAAATTATCAGCTCTTGTCTAGTTGTTGAAAGGATCAAGTAACGGTTTTGTGACGGGAGTTATTAATGTTTCACTGGAACAACACATGCTTCTGAATGGTTCCAGCTAATCGGATTGCTGAACGGTGCTTTATATTTCAGGTACCGCAATAATATAAAAAAACTGGGTAGTCTTATGCGTGACCAGCCGCTGCCTGCTTTGGAGCGCGCAGTGTGGCATGTGGAGCACGTGCTACGTCACGGCTCAGCGCGGCATCTACGCGCGCCCGCTGCCAACATCTCCTGGGCGCACTATCTGGAACTGGAACTGGTCGCGATACTACTAGCAGGACTTATCGTTGCTTTATCTATGGTTTTAGTTTCTTTGTATAGTATTATAAGGTTCCTTAAAAGTAGCAGTAAATTGAAAACTGATTAGAATAATTTGTCAGGAGTCATTATTCCATTTTGCATGGTCACCAGAATGAATCATTTTATAATTTAACAGTTTGCTTTAGAAATAAACTTATATAAAATTAACAATGAATTTCAAATTAAAATTGGTCTAGGTTCTGTCTTGGTAAATAACATATCATATAAATTACATTTCAGTTGAATGTCTAAAATATTTTTGTGGTACAATCTTGGCACAGAAGAAAATAATAGTACTAACTCGTACAGAAAGGACACTCAACCACCCTCCCCCCCCGCGCTAAAATGAGTTTCCCGCCCGATATAGCGCACCACTATTTGGTATTCTGTGACCACGCCACGCACCCCGCGCCCCCGCGGGACTCCGCCGTTGGTGTTCGGGGGTGTTTTACATAGCGCCCAGCGCTTTGATATTCAAAAATTAAATGCTAAAATCTTAAAAAAAAAGCTTTTATTTCAACGCTCTGAAAAAAAGAAAATAATTTAATCCTTAAAAAGTTTCACTATCAACTCATAAGCTCATTATATACAATTCATATGATCATAAAAGCTTGTCGCACGATTTGTAAATAAAATAGTCTAATTTTATTTTATTTTATTTTCATTCAATTACAATTTAACTAAATACTCATAGGTAATTAAACCTCGCGACAAGCTTTTATGATCAGATGAATTGTATATGTTACAGGAAATGTATGAAATCCAGGAATTGTATACAATTCCTAGGAAATGTATACAATTCCGGAGCTCGTTAGGAAATGTATGAAATAATGTTTCAAAAATTATTTGATTCACACATATCCTAGGAAATGTATGAACTTCCTAGGAATTATATAAAATTCCGAACTTGTACTAGGAAATGTATAAAACTAACGCATTCTGTGAATAAAATTGACAAAGCTCCCTATTAAGCTGAGAATAATTGTTAAACTGATAATTAGAATGTTTTCCCAGGGCTCTCGTTGTAGTAATGCAACAATCATACGGTAAAATATAATATCTTTGTAAGGCTTTTTCTTAAATAAACTTTAGCTGATTATAGCTATTTATTATTTTTTACAGCGTATCTAGAACAAAAACTATAAAATAAATCTTGTAAAGTTCAAACTTTAATTGGATAAGTAAGTAAACAGTCTATCGTTTAAGTAAATAATACGCCACATTGTAAAAGCAATAGCCTTTTTTTAACTGTGTAAATAAAGCCACCCAGGTAACATAAATATAAAATATTTATTAGGGCTTTCTAAAATTTAACTATTTATTCTTATTTATAGCTGGTATATAGGCACTGAATGTTTGCGCAAGCGATCGGATTATAAGTTGATAGTTAAAATTTTTAAGGATTAAATTATTTTCTTCTTTTCAGAGCGTTGAAACAGAAGCTTTTTTTAAAAAAGATTTTTGCAATTAATTTATTTTGTACTTTTTAGTTATCGCACGTTACATTATTTTTCGAGTTACTCTTAACTTGCAATGTATGTATGTATGCATGTTTGTTCGGGTGGAATCTTGAGTTCAAAGATTCCACCCGAATAAACATACATACATACATACATTGCAAGTTAAATAAAAGCTTTTAAAAAGAAGTAGGTTGTCAAGATGCGTTTTCTGTATGGAGTGACCACCCAGTGACCTTTGTCTTAATTAGATTATAAAACTTTTTATTTTAAAATTAGAAAACATGATTATAAATATACCATCGCTTCTATCTTATCTTATCTTAATCAGCCATACGTGTCCCACTGCTGGGCAAAGGCCTCTCTCCGCTCTCTCCATATATTCATATTTTATACAAAAATACTATAATTGCAATATAAACAGTTTTCTAAAAATACTGAGGACTAAAACTTCTCCCTTAAAACTTTACCATTATAATGTAGTTATGTAAAAAAATACTATAGTGGACAAAGATTGAAAATAAGACCTCATCAAATATAATTTAAAAACTGGACAATTATATTAAAAGCTTAGTCATGATGACAGTAGCTCTTGTTCAAAACCGGTATTTGAACTTTGTACTTCACCTCTTCTCAATGAATGCCATTTTAACCTTGATGTTGATTATGGAAACAATGATTCCGTTGTATTGGAGTCGTCGTACAATAGAACAGTTTATTCAATACTAGCTTCTCGCCGCGGCTCCGCCCGCGTTAATAGTTTTTTCCGTGGGAATGAGGAATTTTCCCGCGGTAAAAGTTAGCCTATCCGCAAGGTCCGCAAGGTCTATTCTATCTTTGTGCCAACTCCGCCCCGCTTTAGCATTTTGTCCCATGGGAATGAGAAATTTTCCCACGGTAAATCATAGCCTATGTTCTGTACCAAGGTCTATTCTATCTTTGCGCCTAATTTTACCAAAATCGGTTTAGTAGTTTCAGAGCCCATTCAAATTATTAGGAATATTTTAGGTATTTTTTTACACCTTAGGTTACATTATTAAAGTTTTAGTAAGGATTCCTATTTTTTTTGAAAATAAAATATAACTTATGTTACTCAGGGTGAATGTAGCTTTCAAATGGTGAAAGAATTATTGAAATCGGCATAGTAGTTTTTGAGTTTATTCATTACAAACATACACACACACACACAAATACAAATCTTTCCTCTTTATAATATTATTAACTCTTAACTTTAGATAGTATAGATATTATTAATCACTCCACTTTTCCTCTTCTAGCATTCGCATTCACGGTCGTGACGAAACTAATGATAAAAATAACCAGCAGTGTGTGATAGAGTAGATGATTTCGTTTCAACTAAAGCAGATTTTTTTGCTCGTCATATCGATAAAAATATACTTACATAATCCACAAAATACCGGTATCATTGTATAGATAACCACTAACTACGCGACTCGTGTTTAATTAGTTTTGCATGTGATCAAATCTGTCAATAAAATGAAAAATAAATTATTTTTTGTATTCATTAGTGTTACGTGTAGTTTTGTGATGATCAGTGAAAGTGCAAGGATATTAGCAGTGTTTCCTACACCATCTTTAAGTCACCAAATAGTATTCCGTCCTTTAACACAGGAACTAGCTAGGAGAGGCCATGAAGTGGTAGTGCTTACAACTGATCCTGCTTTCCCAAAAGGACAAACACCAGAAAATCTCACTGAAATTGATGTCCATGACATTTCATACGTCTATTGGGAAAAAAAGTTTTATAAACTAGCAACTGGCAAAAAAAGTGATTTAAAAAATCAACTAATAACTTTATATAACACTGTTCGTGAAGTTTTTGATGAACAATTAAAGAATAGTGAAATAAAAAACATAATTGAGGAAAAGCATCATTTTGATTTAATATTAGTAGAAGCATGGGTAAGGCCGACATTAGTATTATCGCATATTTTTAAAGCTCCAATAATAAAAATGAGTTCATTTCATAGACTGTGGAAAGATTTTGAGAATATAGGAGCTCCTGTTCATCCATTTTTGTATCCTTCTATAGTACATGAGAAACTATATAATCTTACTCTATTTGATAAAGCGTATAGATTATTCGCAGAATTTATGTACAACAAATTCATGACTGATATAGAAAATAAAAATGATTTTTGGGTTAAAAATACATTTGGAGATGATACTCCAACTTTACACGAACTAAGTGATAATGTTGCGATGTTATTCTTAAATACACATCCAATATGGGAAGGGAATGTTCCAGTGCCACCAGGAGTTATCTACACATGGGGGTTGCATCAAAAACCACAACAGGAGTTACCATCGGTAAGACTATGATCAACATATTTGTTTATATTTTTGAATGTTTAAGTATCACAGTAGATATTAGAGTAAAGCCAGATAATGAGAAAAGATATGCTAAATGAACTGAGCAAAATCTCTTATTTAACTATTAAAATTGTGTGATTTGTAATTTATCGGGTTTAATATAATAATTATTTAAACGATATAAAATTTAACTTCTTACCGAAAAAAATTTTTTGGGCTGCGTAGCTTGGTTTTTATACCTACGCCTGCTTTGAAGCATAGGGTTTCGGGTTTGATTGAACACCCACTCAGGAGAAATGATCGTGTGATGAGCACTTTTGTTTGCCTTGAGATCTCCCCACACATTTATTTATATTTACCTATATGATTGATCTGTTATTTTATGGCTATCAAACTACTGATTAATTTTACCCTTCAACCAATTTTGATGCAGTATATTTCTTTGTCATTAGGATTTGAAAACGTATGTGGATAAGTCTAAACATGGCGTAATATACATGAGCTTCGGGACCAATACTGACCCAGCCAATTTGCCCCCTGAGAGAATACAGATGTTCATAAGAGTATTCTCTAAGTTACCATACAATATACTGTGGAAGTGGAACCAAGACGTCCTACCGGGAAAGACAGAAAACATCAGAATAAGCAAATGGTTTCCTCAATCTGACTTATTAAGTAAGTACACATAATTATAGTATTTATACGGATACTACTCAGTTCTCTTCTGCTCTAAGGTCTCTCTATCAGAAAGGCGATGTTGTCCTTTTACGCTTGGCTCTAGCTCAAGTCTAGATTTGCCATTTTTGTTGATTATACAAGTAAATGCTGCTGGTTAACTTATGCCCGGGTATGCCCGTTTAATCATCTCATGCTTGTTTGCTTATCGTACGGGTTTCGAGGTTTACCTACTTTTAAAAACCCTGCCTCCGTAACATACAATGCCATGCCATAGTGAAAATGGAGCATGTCGAGCTTAGAGTAAAGCTCTGCGCAAATATTATTTGTGGGTCGTATACTGCACTTCTTACATGAATATTTCACCCCGCCGCTTGTGTGATTTACTAAAAGTGAAAGAATGTTATTTTCCATTATACAAATATATTAAAAATACTGTTAATAAACTCTAAATAAGTGAAGAAACAAGAAGTGTGTGTGATACTGGACCAAATAAGACTTGGCCTAAAGGTCTTCAGACCGTAGGTCTACTCTTTAAATCAATGTCGATCCCGATTCCAACCCAATGCAAGATAGTGATAGTGGTTATTGTAAAGTTTTTTTAAAATCTATTTAGTAGTTATTGCTTGAAAGAGTAACAAACATCTATCTAATATCCATGCTCCAAAACCTTTCCCGAACCAGACGACTAAATCACAGATGCAGTTAAAGCAGCTAAAGAATTTAGATTACACCTAACAGAATGCCCTTAACAAAAAAACAATGCCATAGCAAAGTCATACAAAAGTTTGACGCACATTTAACTGTTAAAAAACTTAAAAGTAATTATCTGCTAATTTTTGCTATTTATTATATTAATTGAATTAGTTTTATATGTAAACAAAAACATACAATACAAAATGGACAAAACTTAGGTAATGATCGAATAGCCGTCTATATCGATCAAAGCATGAAAAAGTTATGTTATGGGGTTGAATTTTTTTTTATCAGTTTGAAAGAAATAAATCATGGCGGTTCCGGTTTAGTTTTATTTTTGACGGAATGTTTTTGAACCATTTGTATGGTTAACACTAAAAACGGGAAACAGCATAAATACGGTGGTGTGGTGATGGACTCTCATGTAGGTAAACAGCCATCTTTTTTTGCTTTGCGCGATCGGATAAAATACATGAACAATATATTATATGACGATAAAAAATCTAGATTAGAGATTAGTATTAATTGGCATTGGTAGAGAGTGAGATATTACGGTCAACGCACATTACTTACACCAACTCAATTCATCGACTCGTCGACGACACGTGGTCCATTTTCAACTGACTAGTTGTAAAATCACTCATAAAATTATTAAAATTTTAAGCTCAAATTTCAATGACTTGAGTTGAATAATTGGTGTCGAGTTAGTGTAATTACAAATTCAAATTTATTTACAGGACACCCAAATATTAAACTATTTATCACACAAGGAGGACTTCAGTCAACCGATGAGGCCATTGCAGCCGGGGTGCCGCTCATTGGCATACCGATGTTGGGAGACCAGTGGTACAACACAGAAAAATATGTCCATCATGGAATAGGAATCACACTGGACTTGGAAACAGTTACTGAACAAGAACTAAGAGAAGCTATATATGAAGTTATCGAAAATAAACGGTAAGTTAGTATAATCTTCAAAATTGAGTAAGTTTGTAACGATGTGCATTGCGTGCTACCTCGTTGCCACGTTTTCTACTTCATTTCTCATCTCATTTACCATTTTCGTCGAAATTCAAATATATTTAATTTTGGAATTCATTCAAAATTATCCGTCAATCATCCATTTTTTATTATTCATTCCTACTTTTACCCCTGGCCACGAACTACGTGGCCATTTCCCAAAATGTAATTATTTTCAAAATATAATATTAGTATACGTGATTAAAGTTGTGTGCTATTGTGGATATATTATTCTTATTATTTGTGCATCTTCTAACATCTTCATCTTAAACGTAGTTGCCCCGCAGGCTCGTCCAGGACCTAGGCGAGCCGCGGGTGTAACAAGGTGGGGAAAGGAGGGGAGGCTGTTGCCTAGCATTGGGACGATAACGGCTAGGAAAAAAAATGTACAAAACCTGCAGCAGTATACGTAAGCATGGTCTAACGCTCGCTTAATATCACAAAGGTTCCGGTTTGGATCTCGGTGAGGCCCAAAAATCACCTTGCAGATTTCCACTATAGAAAACAAATCATATTAGACTTAGAAACATCGTTAACTGCTTATAATTATATGTCCCCACCGAGGAGCTCGCGCCTACCCTGGGAATCAGGGTTAACAGGCTTTTGTGGACCACGGTGGCCCAGTGCGGGATAATCAACTTCACACACTCACTACCTTTAAATTACTTCGCAGTTGTATTGCCTTCACCGTAAGAGCGTCCAATAAACGTAGTAAAATCTAAAACACATTTGTACGTTCCGAGACTTGAACCCGCAAACTTCCAAATGGAACTCAACAGCCCTAGCCACTAGGTTACCGACGCTCGCTAGGAACATCACACCACACTATCCCCGCAAGTCCGGTAATGCTTGATACGTCGATATCGTTCCCTTCAGGTAACAATTACTTTTCAGGTAACAATGCCCGTACCCGCCGCCGGGGCGTGGCCAAAATCAAAACTAATAATCAGAGACGGAGACCCTCAGGCGTCGTCTCCTTCACGATGTATTTCCGTATCAACGCGCTAGGCCTAGGTCCGAGGCTCCCACGAGCCGCCCCTAGACGCGTCGGTACATGACATGACTACTTTGGGGTAGAGTCTTCCGCTCCCCCACAAGTCTGGTGAAGCTTGACGACGAGTTGACTCGACTTGACGAGTACGACAAACACAAAAATAGGTCAATAAAAAAAAATTCGCCATCGACATATCACAAATTAAAATAAAGTAATCATTGACGTTTGTCAATTCATCACTCATCAAAATAAGCAATTTACAAATTAAGACACAAGATTAAAATATAATTAGTTTATGACTGGCACAATATTGAAACTGGACTGGCACGCACGACGCAATATGAGAACCGACAGATTTATAAAGGCATTTTTAATGTATGTGAATCGTAATTTTTTTGCCGTCGATTGTTCATTAAAAATGACATAATATTACAATAGAGACGTTATACATGCAAATATAGAAAGAAATTCTAGCAAACCAGCTAACCTACGGGGGGGAGTTGTCTCGGGGTTTTTATTGCTCCAAATGTCATGCAATTTATTAGTGACTTTCTATTGGTAGAAACTGACGGCAAACAAAAATAGTATATCAGTATCAAATTCAGAGAGGTGGGTGGGAGCCGCCAAGCGAAGCGCGGCTCCCACCTCTCTGATCAAATCACATAATATGTGTTGACAGGATCAGGTCGCCTTATATTCCGTCTCTATACCACCCTAAAAAAAATCTCCCGTACTCTATGTATTGCAATAAAATTGTAATTGTAAGCAAGGTAGTTAAAGCAAAGCGACCCTTGCAAGAAGTTGTACTATACCATATTAATGTCACTCAAATTCCAGGTATCGTGACAACATTAAAAAGCTGGGAGAATTAATGGGTGACCAGCCGCTGCCAGCTTTGGAGCGCGCAGTGTGGCATGTGGAGCACGTGCTACGTCACGGCTCAGCGAGGCATCTACGCGCGCCCGCTGCCAACATCTCCTGGGCGCACTATCTGGAACTGGAACTGGTCGCGATACTGCTCCTAAGCATGTTGGCCACTATATCTATAATAATATTGATTTTGTATTATTTGTTTAATATTTTGAAAAGAATTTTCTTTAGCAATATCAAATTGAAGGAAGGGTAAGTTATTAATACCATAATGCTAATAAAATCAATAGTTATTTATCTTGCATTTTTATTTAGTTTAATTTAGCTATGGGAAGTAAAACTACTACAATCCGTAGAAACGCAAACAGCTTATGCTATTATACCTTCCTTTTTTCCTCAGACCGCAGCTAGACAGTAATTACCTAAGACAAAAAATATTTATTTGTCTACTTCAGGAGCCCCTAGAAAATTCACAATAATGATTTATACACATCATATCAACATATAGACATCAGCCTGTTGCAATTTGTCCTATAAGTAAGTAGTAAACGTTGTCTCTTGTGTTCGAAAAATATACTAAACCCTTGGCATACAAGGTGAGAATTTCGGGTGCGTCGCATTTTATATAACAACGATTGGCATATTTTCATTTTAATAACGTTCAAAAGTTATAACAAACGATAGACATACAGTCACTTGCCATATTTTTTTAAGTATAACAATCATCTGACATAAAATATGTTTGGTATAATTATCATAAGCTATAACATTCATCTCGTCTAACACTACTTGATATAAAACTTGATAGATATAATAGTCAATAAATATAAATTTGTTACCTATAAAAATCGTCTACAATAAAAGTCATAAGACCTTAATAATGGCAAAACCACCGATGCCTACCTACAAATAAATGTCAGGGCGGGTGCGAGCGAAGCGAGCACGGGAGTTCTACGCACCCCGACACGGATAGTATAGGTTCGAAGGGTATGGCGGAAGAGAGCTGGGCGAGCAGAGCGAGCCCAGTTCTCCCGCCATACCCTTCGTGTTAGGTTGACATGTATGCATGCATGCTTGCCTGCATGCTTGTTTGCCTGCATGCTTGCTTGCATGCTTGCTTGCATGCTTGCCTGCATGCTTGCCTACATACTTACTTGCATGTTTGTATGCTTGCATGCCTGCTAGCACGCCTGCTTGTCTGCATGCATGATTGCATGCTTGCTTGCTTGTTTACTAGCGTATATGCTTGCTTGCTTATTGATTTGAAAGGGGCTTCAGGGAAATGAAACACAAAATAATAAGGCGTAAGGCGTTATGTGCTTTAAACATTATGCATTTTGACATTATTTCTTTAGTGCGTTATAACTTTTGAATTGTATGTCACATAAACATTATACGTATTGTTTGTTATATGTTCTAATTTTATACTAATCGATTATTATATGTTTCAACATTATTTTTTCTAAATTTATGTCTAACGTTTATTATAACTAGCGTTCGTTATTTAAAACAAAATTATGTATAACGTTGGTATATTTTTTAAATAATATGCCAATTGTTGTTATTTGTTATATTACTTACCCGAGAATTTCTTACATGCCATACAAGGTGGGGTGTGACACACCCTAGTAAAATGGTCCCTGTATTAATATAGGAAAACAAATATTAAATTATTATTGAATATTTTTAATTTTTAACATATTTGTGAGCGGTACTGAATAAAATATATTGGAATATATAAAATAGTTTAATGAAAGAAGCTTAACAAAAATGACACTTCTCAGTACTCATTTTGACTTGAGGTAACTTGTAAGCTTTACAAATTAAAAGTAATGTAGTACATAGCAAGACTAGTTTTTTTTATATTAAACAATCATAGTTTAAACAAATATTTAACAATATTAAAACATAAAAAATTAAAGAAATCTACCAAATCTATTAAAATTATCCCTTACCTTTTTTTCCCGCGTGCCATACAACGTGGGGTGTGACGCACCCAAAACCTGTCTAGCGCCTTAAAAAGCGCGCGAATCACTAATTTAATGGTACTTACTGGTGTGGCAACGTTTTAAATTCAGCTACTCGGAAAGACAACGTCCGCACGCGCGAAATTTTGAAAATATACCGAATTTAACCATCTGGGGTTTATTAGACCCCACCTCGTATGCGGAAGGTTAATAAAATTAAACTGTATGGATAATATCCGTGCGATAGTATTATTTATCTAACGCTTAACGTAAGATTAAAAAAGAGAAAAATTTACTTCATGCGTTACTTCAATAATAGTCAAGTCATTGCAGAAAATAGCCGTTTAATGAGTACTATAAGATAATTTCTTAAATTATACTGACTTTGAAATATATTACAAGGTCTTCTTGAACATGATAAAAACAGTAAAATATAAAGTAAATAGTTTTTTAACAAGTTTGTATCCAGTGTTTATTAGAATTATCCACAGTACATATACCTACAGCAAATAATGGTCTATAGGTACAATTTATAATCTACAAAAGTACTATCTTTGCGTCGATTTATGGCTACAATTATTATTTATCATGTTCCAGTAAGAAAAAATTATATGATTCTGTTTGACATATTTTTACTTAAATGAATATAATTTAAGAAAGGATCACAATTTAGAATCAATATAAATCAAGAAATGATAAAAATCTTTGAAATTAAATCCCTGAATTACAAGAATCAAACAAGAAATAACACAAGAGTAAAAACAATCCTTTTATTTACCAACACCAGTAACTTATTTATTAACATTGTTTTACTTTAAACATTGAAATTAAAGTTACCTTCAAATAAGCATATAAATAGTATAGCGTTAATATTAACAAAAAAACCGTCACGAATATACCAAAAATAAATACTGCGACCAGTTCCAGTTCCAGATAGTGCGCCCAGGAGATGTTGGCAGCGGGCGCGCGTAGATGCCGCGCTGAGCCGTGACGTAGCACGTGCTCCACATGCCACACTGCGCGCTCCAAAGCAGGCAGCGGCTGGTCACGCATCAAACTCCTCAAACGTTCTATATTTGTTTTATAACTGCAAAAATGCAAACGTTCTATAACTTGAAACTGGCACACAGCTAAGCTAGTAAGTTAAAACGTATAAAAAAATACAACATTTCATTTGAGATTCCGGAAGAAAAACTTAACTGTCGAGATTTTCTTTTGACTAATCTAGAACAAACAGCTTGCAAATATCCTTTCATCATTGTTCATCTTTCTGTAGATCTGTCTGTTTAATGTAAAAGTCACATTTTTTAACCGCATTTCCTAAAATTCTTTGAGTAGATTCGAAAAATTAATATTACTTTTAAATCAGAATCAGTTTTTGGATTTTTGGAGTAATTGGAACATTGATTTATAAAAAAATGAATTTCAAACATCTCATATGACTACTAACAATTGTTTTATTTAAAAAAATAAAAATAAAGTTGTTAGTTGTTTAAGTTATTTTAAAGGTCGCATTCAACAGATTCTCGTGAAATTTTGTAAGCGGTTTTGACAATATTTATTTAGATTTTTTTGACAGAATAGTATTTCTGTTTTTTTCGTATTGAGTATCCTACAAATTTTTCCTTCAGCTCACAAATTTATTTGCTATAGTTAATTTTGTATTTACCTTTTATCTTCAATTACAGTTTTGATAGTATCCTTCAGATTTTCTTTAGTTATGGCCCCGAAATCGAGTCTTATACCAATCTTGTGAAATACGTATTTTTCAATGTTATACCATTGATCTCCTAGCATTGGTATACCGATCAATGGTATTCCAGCCGTGATAGCTTCTTCTGTTGACTGTAAGCCTCCTTGCGTTATAAACAGTTTCAAATTCGGGTGTCCTAGAATAAAAAATATTTAATGATTACATAGACAAGTACTATTGGTTGGCGTATACTTGTTGCTAAGGAAGTTTGTGACCGCGTTTTAGGCCATGTGCTGTAATCAAATGTTAATCACGTGTTCTGCGAGTTGCACAATAACCTTCAATGTGATGCTGAAGTTGCTACAGATCTTCAGTCTCAGTTTTTAAGGATCTCAAAAACCTATTAAGGAAACTTACTTAAGATATCAACTTGCGGGAACCACTTTTTAATTTTGATGTTGGGCGTCTGTCCAGGTAATACGTCTTTATCCCATTTCCACAATATGTCATAAGGTAATTCAGAAAATGCCTTCACAAACACTTGAATTCCTTCAGCAGGTAACGCAGATGCAACAGTATTTGTCCCAAAACTCATGTAAATAACACCGTGCTGAGAAGAATCCAAGTATGATTTGAGGTCCTGAAAAGAATATACTTTAATGGAAACATGTTCAAGAACGTAGAATATCTCAAAAGGCCTAAACCTGGATTGTTATAGCACATTGGTATCTAGATCGTAGCAAGTGGAAGGAAGTGTTCTCTGAATACTCCTCCGGAGAAAAGGCGTGGCTGTATATTATGTACTTGGTGCCTCATACTGTCCTTGAAAAATCCTAACCACAATCAGAATATTGTTACTTTTAGGACATTACGATACAGAATTCCTATTTTACCCGTCTTACTACCAGTAACAAGAGTAAAAAAGGAAAACAACATAAGACAAAAACTACTCGTAATAAACATCATTAATCTTCTTCTTCTTTGCGAGCCGATGACAAACCCTAAATATTTGCGGCCCAGAACTTAGCCACTTTAACAGCGTTGTGTGAGGCGTCCATTAGGTCCTGCTGAGAACTAGTGGCAGGGTAGGCAGGACAGGTCAAATGTTTCTCCCCTGACTGTGACTGCCGAAGACGTAGCCCGTGCTATCAGTTCCTTTCATATCACATCTGCTTCGGGCTCCGTCCCCAGAATCTTAAAGAGATAATTTCTGCCACTGCAGGAAATAATGGGATGCGGTTGCTGTATATGATTACGAAGCTTTGTGATTCGAGAGGCGAGCCCTTATTTGTGATTGTGTCGCTCTTAAGGTTGACCTGAAGAACGTTTTTAACAGGGTCGAGAGGGATACTCTTTTGGTAGAAGTGAAGGACTTTATTCCGTCCTTGTACCCCTTTCTTCACCAATGTTGAGCTACACCAAGCAATTTATCTTTTAATGGCGCTCAAATTACTTCCCAGGTGGGAGCACAACAAGGAGACCCCCTGGGTCCCTTAATCTTTAGCTTAGCCATTTATAAGGTTGTTGTTTCTTTAAAATCTAAGCTTAACGTATAGTACCTTGATGACGGCACGATTGGGGTTACACCGGAATCCGTTACAAATGATGTGCGTACTCTTTTTGCCGGTTTTGAGCAGATGGGTTTTGAAGTTCACCCTTCAAAGTGTGAACTATTTTTTTGCAGTGAGGGTGCAAACTAAAACTACGCCTACACCAATTGAAGGTCAAGCTGAAGGAGTCCCTGAAGTGAGATCCCTGTAGACTAGTACTTAAAGAGATATCGAAAACAAGTAAATACGATAAAAGCTGTATTGCAATTTGTATTCGAATTTACAAGCTACCATGTGATATCAAAATATGAAATTTAAACTTTTTAAAACGAAACTTTACACATGGCTTATAGATAAATTGTTTTATGACTTAAAAGACTTTTTGACATGACGATTTTAGACTTAATTTTTACTTTTTAATATTTAATGTGTTTTTGATAATTTTAATTAGTCCGAGAGGTGGGAGTCGCTTCGCAGCCAAAGAATATACTATATCGGAAATATGTTTAAGAACGTAGAATATCCCTTTAAATAAATATAATACATAGTTTAAAAAACTAAAAAACACGCTTTCTGTCCGCCATCTTGGACGTCCGCCATATTGGATTTAAGTCCCGTGACTGTTTTTTTCGTATTTCTGACAGCAAACCCTTTCATTTGATACCCATATCATGGGGGTGGATTTCAAACAGCCAGTTCGCCATCTTAGGGAGGCCGCCATATTGGATTTGTAATGAAGTTTCTTAGCTAGTCATGTATTGTCATCAAAACTCAGAGCGTGTGCAAAATTTCATCCTAATTGAAGACCGGGAAGTGGGTCAAATTAAGATTCCAAGATTTTTTTAGATACATTAATGGGGAGGCCGCCATATTGAATTTGTAATGACGTTTCTTAGCTAGTCATGTATTGTCATCAAAACTCAGAGCGTGTGCAAAATTTCATCTTAATCGAAGACCAGGAAGTGGGTCAAATTAAGATTCCAAGATTTTTTTAGATACATTAATGGGGAGGCCGCCATATTGGATTTGTAATGACGTTTCTTAGCTAGTCATGTATTGTCATCAGAACTCAGAGCGTGTGCAAAATTTCATCCTAATCGAAGACCGGGAAGTGGGTCAAATTAGGATTCCAAGATTTTCTTACATACATAGTTACTTACAAGTGAAGCTAATATAAAGCGTGTAAAAATCAATCCACACATGTGTGGAGCTGCATTCGATCGAGCCGCCAAATCATTAGTGCACACATGTGTGGTTCAGATTCTCGACTTTAAAATCGGCTTTTTAAAGCTAAACCATGAAAAAATCGCTTGTACGGTATATGGACGAATGGTAGGGCGTTTATGAAACAATGTAATGGCACTTTTACTTCACTATGTGCCAGTACAAAAAAAATTAAAAAAAAATTTCGTGAGTGACAGTTTGTATGAGCGTTGTGGAAGTGTTTTGTTTATTTACAATTTACAATAAGAATTTACCACAAATGAGGTCTAAACTCGACTAATAAGTGTTCCATAATGATTTAGTGATGTGCCAAAAGGATTTCTAATAAGAATTTGTGTTTTCTAGTTCGAAATTTTTTTACAAAAATTTACGTCGGCATCATGGTAAGTTTTTTCCATTGTTCGATTTTTAGTATAAAAACTAGGGATAAATACCGTAATTTACCTAAAAAGCTAACAAAAAACAAATAATTCAATCAATTATCTGCAATATTCTCATATTTCATCAAGAATAGTATTTTTGATTCTCGCAAAACCTTGCAAAAAATATTGCAAAAAAAATGGCGGGCCATTAATCCTTGCACAATTAACTGACAAGTAGAAGTTAGGTCCTCGTACAACTTAAGGGATATCTCAAAAGGCCTAAACCTGGATTGTTATGGCACATTGGTATCTGGATCGTAGCAAGTGGAAGAAATTAGTGTTCTCTGCATACCCCTCCAGGGAAGAGAGGTGACTGTATGTATGTATGTGTGTGTATTGCCTCATACTGTTAGTCCTGCAAGCTGTTCGTATTATCACAAATTTGAGAAATCCGATCCACAATCAGAATATTATTACTTTTAGGACATTACTATTCAGAATTCCTATTTTACCCGTGTTACTACCAAGTCTTACTACCAGTAGTAACACATAAAAGGAAAATAACATAAGAAAAAAACTACAAATAATCCACATCATTAATCCTAAATTCATTTTATAATACGTGCAAATATTCCTTTGTGTTGAACAGATGGCTCACTCCAAACAAACAGTTAAATCTCGCACGCAAACACTGACGAAACATTTACGGGCTAGCTCAACCAGCATAAAGCAGTACTTAGTCAGTGACAAACTAAGAGTCCAGTAAGCTTACGTAATTTTCTGTGGTTTAGTACTACTTTTGAATAAAATAAAATACAAAATCACTTGTTGCCTGCCTTCATACAAAGGTTAGATAGATGTTTTTATAAAATACATCAATTCACTCTAAGGTTCTTTTAACACATTTTTACATATTACGATACAGTAATGTAGTACAGTAGCCAGCACATGAGGATGGACATGTTGACCTTGAGAGCGCCCGTATTCTGTAGCGGTAGGGGTGAATTTCGTAGTGCGAATGTCCAACTGCATGTGCTGGCTTCTATACATTTATAAACTGAAGTTTACACTTTCATTGATATTAGTAGTAGAGTTTTAAACTTATTCAAATTTACCTTTGGCAGCAGTTGTTTCTCAGGTATATTATGGATTCCTCCAATGTGTATTACTGAAGGTGGTACAGGGTAATTACCTTCAAAAATCGGATGTACATTAATATTTAACATTTGAACATTGTCATTGAGCTTGTTCACTGGTGGCATATTAGAACCAAAGTTCTTATTCAACATTTTATTTTCTTCCTCTTGGTGCTGGTATAACAAAATTTTTTGACTAAAATAGTTGTACAGTATTCTTATTTTTTCCCGTATTGTTAAATTGTATAATTTTTGATTGAATGGATTTGGGTAAATCAAGGGATGTGTTGGTCCGCCTATGACATCATAATTGTCAAAAATTGCTCCAACAGAACTTATTTGAATAACAGGTGCATTAACTGCGTGTGATAAAGCAAGCGCCGATCTTACACAGGCTTCAGTCAATATCAAGTCATAAGTACTCCTTTTATTTTTTAAAATGTTTTTTACTTCTGCTGTTTGAATTTGTTTCTCGAAAGTATTTGTAAAAAGATCTAACAGTAGCTTAAATTGGTTAAAAATATCACTTTCTTTCCCAAATTCCGTGCGTAGAACGTATTTTTGCAATATTTCGTATGACAAATCATGGAGGTCTATTTCTGTGAGATTATTAGGAGCCTGTCCTTTTGGAAATGCTGGGTCTGTAGTAAGCACAACAACTTCATGGCCCCGTCTGGCCAGTTCCTGTGTCAATGGACGAAAAACCACCTGATGACTTATTGATGGAGTAGGAAACACTGCTAATATCTTGTACGCTTCGACATTAAAATTATTAAAGAAAAATACCACAAGTAACAAATAAAACGACATGTCCCGATGGTGGAAATAGTTGAATAGACACACGTTCAATTTCTATATAAGCGAGTGCGTCAACTTATTCTAATATTTACACAGTTGGTGATAATGACTGACGTATTATATCCAATACCCAATTCTTCCAAAAAGGCTGCTATTTTGATAAATAAGTAAAAGTAAGTGAATTTAGACCAATACTCTTAAAAACAGCTTAGCAAGAATATAACCGTCGCTAGCCAAAAAAAGGCGAATAAAAAGAAAGTTTAGAAACGAAAACCCGTCTACTAAAAACACGCACTAAAAAGTACGAAACAAGAAAATAGTCTACGCTGAAATTATTATACACAAACTATAAAAGATTTACCGACTATTAAATAAACAACACTTACACGTATTACATTTTAACGTATTTTTTTATGTCATACTGATAGAGATAAAGGATAAGGGATAGTCGTGGTCATAATGCCACCTACTGTAGCAAAACAGATACCTACATTATACCTTATCATACTAATATTATAAAGAGGAAAGATTTTTATTTCTGTGTGTGTGTGTATGTTTGTAATGAATAAACTCAAAAACTACTAAAATAAAAACACTAGCTACCCACCCCGGCTTTGCACAAGAAAATGTTTATTGTGGGTTATCCCTAAGTATATGTATTATGCATGTATTATACATATGTCATAAACCTTCCTCTTGAATCGCTCTATCTATTAAAAGAAACCGCATCAAAATCCGTTGCGTAGTGTTAAAGATTTAAGCATACAAAGGGATACAGGGACAGAGAAAGCGACTTTGTTTTATACTATGTAGTGATGATGTTAAAATGTAATACGTGTACGTACAGTCTGGCAAAAAAGTCCTTAAATTAATAGGGGTGCCACTTCCTTTACGGTGTTGCTATTTTATATCATGCTGTCACGCTCTAACTTATTGTGGCGGCGCGCCACATACTACGTCATTAGAGAGCGACCAATTTGAAGCCGAGGCCTGAAACGCGCTATCAGAGTTTTCGCAAGACATTGAACAAATACAATTTCCAACGAAGTACAGTTGGACCGCGGTCCCCGGGCTTACCACCATGCCTGGTAGAAGATCTTCCCTTCGCCTCCACAATCTGAGAAGTAAGATTAGTCCCGTTTCACGACTCTTTTGCCAGACTGTAAAAAGATGAGTTAGCGGCCCTGTAAATGAATCTTATGTGTGCGTGCGACGATTCGGGCGCTCATGTATGGAGTGCAATTACTAGGTACCTTTCTTCTGTGCTGTAAGTAAGTTGTTTATTTAATAGTCGGTAAATCTTTAATAGTTTGAACAGCAAGGTGGCGAATGAGGTACATAATAATTTCAGCGGAGACTATTTTCTTGTTTCGTACTTTTTAGAGCGTGTTTTTAGTAGTCGGGTTTTAGTTTTTAAACTTTCTTTTTATTCTCATTATTTATTCACAACTTGAAAAACCCACGTCAATTTTATTTTGCTTTTTAATGAGTACCTGCTTAATAAAAAAAATTCATAGGAGCCGAGTTATTTCAGGCGTAATAAATACCCATAGCTAAAACATTTATGATAATATTTTGCTAGGAAAACAATAAATTTACAAGAGTGAAATATAAATAAAATTACTTACAAATAAGCTACTTATTAACATTGTTTCACTTTAAAAATATTAAATAAACTTCTTTTCAGAAAGGCGAAAATAATGTACAGCGCCAAAATACACAGAGAAATCGTCATGAAGATACAAAAAAGTAGTACTGCGACCAGATCCAGTTCCAGATAGTGCGCCCAGGAGATGTTGGCAGCGGGCGCGCGTAGATGCCGCGCTGAGCCGTGACGTAGCACGTGCTCCACATGCCACACTGCGCGCTCCAAAGCTGGCAGCGGCTGGTCACGCATCAAACTCCTCAAACGTTCTATATTTGTTTTATAACTGCAAAAATGCAAGCATAGTACTTAAAAATATTACTATCACTTTTCTTTGGAGTACCTACCGAAAATATTTATTCATAAATATCTGAAGGATAATAAAGTAAAATTTTTTTTTAAAGAGAATAAAAGGTAGCAATCCAGACAAATAGACTATTAAAAATCGAATGGTTCGAAATCAGAAAGCGCGCAGATTTTCCACTTTAGATTTGTCACTTATCTAGTGCCATTTGAGTCAATTAACAACTCGTTCAGCTTGGTATATAGACTGACACGTATTATCTCAACTTTGTGAGAAGTGATAAAATACCTAATTGCCGAGCAAGTAAATATCTTCGATGTCCATCTGTCTGTAGCTCTGTCTATTTGTTCTTTAAAAGACACATCTCGTGAAATTTTGAGAGCAGTTTTAGTATTTAATTTTATATTATATCAATCATGTGTTTTTTAGCAAATTAGTTTTTAGGTTATTTCTTCACAGTCATGAGGTTTACTTACCCGATAATTTTGCCCTCAGTTCATAGAGTCTAAATAAATTTATTTTCTATAATTTAATTTGAATTTACCTTTTATCTTCAATCACAGTTTTGATAGTATCCTTCAGGTTTTCTTTAGTTATGGCCCCGAAATCGAGTCTTATACCAATCTTGTGAAATACGTATTTTTCAACGTTGTACCATTGATCTGCTCTCATTGGTATACCGATCAATGGAACTCCAGCCGTGATAGCTTCGTCTGTTGACTGCATGCCTCCTTGTGTTATAAACAGTTTCAAATTCGGGTGTCCTAGAATAAAAATTATTCAATGATTACATAGATTAATAATAAAGAACTCTTAAAATAATGTGAAATTAAAACATAGTGTATTCAATTTATAACCAAACTAGCGACCCGCCCCGGCTCCGCACGGGAAAATGGTTATTGTGGGTTATCCTTCAGTATATTATGCATGTATTATACATATAAACCTTCCTCTTGAATCACTCTATCTATTAAAAAAAACCGCATCAAAATCCGTTGCGTAGTTTTAAAGATTTAAGCGTACAAAGGGAGGGACATAGGGACAGAAAAAGCGACTTTGTTTTATACTATGTAGTGATTAAACATCTACAGTAACATAGAGTATTATGATTTTTGGTTTCATCGAATACTGGTCCAGAAAGATAAATTGTATGACAATAGGTGTATCATGGCGTATCAGTATCAGGCAGGAGCTTGTAGATAAAGAGTGATCAATTGTCTCACAAGGTAGTATGAGCAGGGGAGGGACCTAAATTTGACAAGTACTATTGGTTGGTAGTTATATGACTCAACAAGAAAAGGGACCACTTTGTCGCCTGTCGATAAAACCAACTGAATTTATCTGCTCTCCTACCTGTAGGCCTACTATGTAAGTAGCGACAGGCTCGAGAAGCTGTCAAACGCGACATAGTGACATTAGAGCCATAGTAATTCTGTCAATATGTCGCGTTTGACAGCTTCTCGAGCCTGTCGCTACTTACATAGTAGGCCTACTGCTAACACAACAACAAAATATACACATGAAAATATAGGTATACTTGCTACTAAGGAAGTTTGTGACTGCGTTTTAGGCCATGTGCTGTAATCAAATGTTATTTACGTATTCTGTGAGATCCACAGTAACCTTAAATGTGATGCTGAAGTTGCTACAGATCTTCAGTCTCAGTTTTTAAGGACCTCAAAAACTTATTAAGGAAACTTACTTAAGATATCAACTTGCGGGAACCACTTTTTAATTTTGATGTTGGGCGTCTGTCCAGGTAATACGTCTTTATCCCATTTCCACAATATGTCATAAGGTAATTCAGAAAATGCCTTCACAAACACTTGAATTCCTTCAGCAGGTAACGCAGACGCAAGAGTAGGTATTTGTCCCAAAACTCATGTAAATCACACCGTGCTGAGAAGAATCCAAGTATGATTGGAGGTCCTGAAAAGAATATACTATTATGGAAACATGTTTAAGAAAGTAGAATATCTCAAAAACGTTAAACCTGGATTACGGCACATTGGTATCTAAATAGATCGTAGCAAGTGGAAGGAAGTGTTCTCTGCATACCCCTCCGGGGAAGAGGCGTGACTGTTTGTCTGTGTGTAAATGTACTTGGCGCCTCATATCGTCAGTCCTGCAACCTGTTCGTATTATCACAATTTAGAAAAATCCGAACCACAATCAGAATATTGTTAGTTTTAAAAAAACGAATACAACATTCGACAAAAACTACTCGTAATACACATTATTCATACTAAATTCTTTAAAAATACGTGCAAATATCCCTCTGTGTTGAACAGATGGCTCACTCCAAACAAAGAGTTACCTACATCTCGCACGCAAACACTGACGTAACATTTACGGGCTAGCTCAACCAGTACGAAGCAGTATTAAGTCAGTGACAAACTAGAGGGTCCAGTAAACTTACATAATATTCTGTGGTATTATATTAGTACCACTTTTGAATAAAATAAAATACAAAATCACTGCTTGCCTGCCTACATACAAATGATGGATGCTGGTTTCTGTACATTTAAAGCATTTTATAAACTGAAGTTTACACTTTCGTTGAAATTAGTTGTAAAATAAAGTTATTAAAAATTACCTTTGGCAGCTGTTTCTCAGGTATTTTATGGATTCCTCCAATGTGTATTACTGAAGGTGGTACAGGGTAATTACCTTCAAAAATCGGATGTGCGTTCATAATTAACATTTGAACATTGTCATTGAGCTTGTTCACTGGTGGCATATTAGAACCAAAATTCTTATACAACATTTTATTTTCTTCCTCTTGCTGCTGGTATACCAACATTTCTAAACTCAAATAATTGTATAGTGTTCTTATTTTCTCAAGTATTGTTAAATTGTAAAATTTTTGATTCAATGGACCTGGGTAAATTAAGGGATGTGTTGGTCCGCCTATGACGTCGTTATTATCAAAAAGTGCTCCAACTGAACTTATTTGAATAACAGGTGCATTAAATGCGTGTGAAAATGCAAGTGCCGGTCTAAAACAGCCTTCAGTCAATAACAAGTCATAGGCATTATTTTTATCTTCAAAAATCTTCTTCACTGCTTCTGTTTGAATTTGTTTCTCGAAAATATTTATATAAAGATCTAAAATTAGCTTTACTTGGCTATAAATATCACTTTCTTTCCCAGTTTCTGTGCCTAGAAAGTGTTTTTGCCATATTTCGTATGATAAATCATGGAGATCTATTTCTGTGAGATTGTCAGGAGCCTGTCCTTTTGGAAATGCTGGATCTGTAGTGAGCACCAAAACTTCATGGCCCCGTCTGGCCAGTTCCTGTGTCAATGGACGAAACACCACCTGATGACTTATTGATGGAGTAGGAATCACAGCTAATATCTTGTACGCTTCAACATTACAATTATTGAACAAAAATAACACAAATAACAAATTCAACGACATGTCTCGTTGGTGTAAATTATTTAATAGACACACGGCCAATTTCATATTAAGTAAGTGCATTAATATTTACACAGTTGGTAATAATGACTGACGTATACTCAATAAGTACTATTATTTTCAAAAAAGACTGCTATTACTCCAGATAAAGCTAAATAGTTTTAATTCAATATAAGCGTCGTGAGCTAAATAAAGAAGTTTAATGTAGAGTAGCCAGCAAATGTAGCTACGAGATACACTTTGACCCGTATTTCGTAAAGTTAGAGAAGAATTTCGTTGTGCAAATGTCCAGCCGCATGTGCTAGCTTCTGTGCAATTGCGAGTATGTACAGTTAAGTGAAATTCTGAGTGCTTTATCTGAAACATCTGTTTATTGTGAAGGTTAAATAATAAGTCAAATAAGTAATTTGAAAACAAATTATATTTTACATTTTCATAAATACTTTGTCGCTACTTTAAATACCCCCTTTTTTCAGTTATTCCCACATAATAAAAAATGTTTACCGAGTATTTGCGCATGAAATAAAGGTTGGAATTTTCATATAAATTTCTGTTGTTTTAAGAAAAAAAATATTACTCCATGTTGTCATTTCAAGTACAAATATGAGCGGCTGTTACAAAGCCGTAGCAATAAAATTTCCACCAGATTACTTATTATAGAAAAACATAATGTTATTCATGTTCTTTGTGACATTCTCACAGTGAAGGGACCTTATTGTCGATATGGACTTATTAATGTTTCCATAATATAAGTACATAGATTTCGTGATATCCCTAGGGATTTCGTGAAATCCCTGATTTCCATATTTCCCTGCGACACATATATCTAGCAAACTTAATTTAATTACACCAATACGTGAGACTTCGAAACTTTTAATCCTGCTTAAACAAAAACTAATCAAGTAGACTCCATAACATCAATGAGGTTTAATTGACAGTGCACAAGCGTCAAAGTGAATACATCAATGTACAGTAGTTAGCACATGCGGCTGGGCATATTGACCTTGAGAGCGCCCATATTCCGTAGCGATAGGGTTGAATTTCGTAGTGCGAATGTCCAACCGGATATGCTGGCTTCTGTACCTACTACCCATACATTTCAATTCAACTAAGAGTAGAACTATCGCTGGTCGCTTTGTGAGGTATAGGTTTCTAAGGTAAGTAACTCTTTAATTAACAACATTTCCTATTCAGTAAGCTTTCGATGTCTTCGAGTAACTTTCGTAAATAAAGTGCAACAAACAAATTAGGGTGCTTTTTCACCAGATATGCGCTATGCTACGTCTCAAGTCCGGTGAAGCTTGATCTGTCGTACTTTTAACTCAAGCAAAGGTCAATTTAAAAAAAAAGCTACGTTGCTATGGATGAGTTTGATATCCACCAATATTCATTGGTGCACATAGCTTATCACTGCTATGCTTGCTTATTGTGTGGGTTTCAAGGTTAACCTACTCACACACAAAACATGGTGTCAGAATCATTAAGCCGCCTAGCCGTCTCTTTACTTTCCGTTTAGTAAGTTATCTTCATTGTGCTTCATACCAACGGGCCGCATCGGTTTGAATGTGTGCGTTCGTGCCGAAATAAAATAAGGAGAATAAGGTGGCGTCGGCATACCTACATAAAAAAAATTACTAATATTGCATTAAAATCGACTGAATCTGATGGCCCCGTAGACTAGTTAGTAATACCACTTCGCGCCAGAGCTCCAGAATGTACCTACGCCGGGCGGTCCCCCTTTAGGCGGATATTACTAGGAAAAACGCGCGCGCTTGTGAAGACGCTATTATTTAGTCTGTGGTAATAGGAACTCTCGCGGCGCGGTCTTAAGGTGCGTTTTGTTTTGATACGAGCGCATCGACAAACGGTAGGCTATTATAGCCAGGGTCACGTTCGACGCGTTCAATGTGATTTGAACGTTAGTAGCGTGGTAGCTAGAATTAAATTCGCACGTTTGCTATCAGAGAGTGCGCCTTCTGTACCTAGTACTATTATTTATTCTGTGGTAATACGCCTGCCTTCGAAGCACAAGGTCACAGGTTCGAATCCCGGTACTTGTGTTTGCCTTGTGTCAGGATGTTGTATATACCCTTAGAACTAGGCTTTGGGGTCAGAAGGCCGTGTGTGACATGTCGCACATATAAAATATTAAATAATTAATGTAGATATCAAATAACGGCATCAGGTTTTAAAAATCAACTATCTGATTACATTACAATTATATATTAACGAAAAAGACTAAATAGACATTTGTATGAATTATTTATATCGCCTTAATGAAATGATATTAGTAGAAACGTCTACAATAATGTGATATATCTGCGAGCTGGTTTGGGAGCACAGAAAAAGTAAGATGCAGAAGTGAAGCTCTGATTACCTAGCATAGCTCCACATCCACACTTGAAAATTGGTAAAAGGGGTACTTACCCTATAGCGTCACCCATCCCTTTATTAGAGTCCTTTCTGCCTGGACATTGCCCGCCCAGGCTAAAAAGAAGTCTTTAAACAGACTTCAGATCCAAGTCGGCTGAAACTGGGAGATTATGACGGTAAGGTTACGGCTTTGAGATGGCTTGCATGTGGTGTTTCTTCTTAGACCATGGCGACATAGGTATCTGATGATCTGCCTAGTGCGCCCTACCACTAATCCGGTACTGCGCCCTAGATAACGCTATAATATCTCGCATTTAAACTTGTTGAGTCGACTCGCAAAGAAAAAGAAGACCTAAGATAGCGGTGCTGTCAATATCGGCGAGTGGTGAAGATTATGTTACAGCGTAATAACTAGAGGCTATTGTATTATGCAAATAACGTATAACTTTGATTGCATGACAATGTTCATCGTTTATACGTCCGCAATATTACGGTAGTTGTAGTGTAGACCTTGTTACTTCAAAAGCTTATGCTAGTTTTTTTCACGATATTTCCTTTACCATGAAAGCGTCGATTATACGAAAACATAAATTAAAGAATCGTAAATACTTACTTTGGTATGTACCTACCTACCAGTATTCAAAATCACCGTGGCCGTGGTGCCTTACGAATTGGAAACAAGAGTCAATGTGTGCGTTGCTACATGGAGTTAAGTATCTGTTTCTAACCTTATCTGTGCCACGATGCGACGCTGGAATCCCCAATGGAAATTAAACGCGAACAATGTACGATGAATTCTAAATACGCGTCAGATTTAATTTTACAATGAGAACGCTTTCGTTGTGTTGCGTAGTGTGAAAGTAATCACTTTCTTGATCTACGTAAGTACGAGTACGAGTAAATAATTATGTAGGGACATCTCACACACGGCCATCAGATGATCAGACCCCAAACTAGGCAGAGTCTGTACTATGGGTGTCAGACAGCTGATATACATACATTATAAGTATATAACATCCAGATTTTATTTATTTTATTTATTTAATATCAATACGGGCGCACTCAAGGTTTTGGCACTTTTCAGCCGCATGTGCTAGCTGACTTGACTTTAATTTTTTTTGTTTTATAATGGCCGAAAAACCATTATTCAATTTAAATTCTGTTAAATTAATATCTCTGTCGAGTAATCTCTGTAATCTCTGTGTCGTAATATATTTCTGTTGAGTAATCTTTATGTAAATATTGCCTGAAATAAATAAATCGATTTATTTTAGTTATTATTGTTATTAACAAGTATATTTTTAATATCTTTTTAATTTCAGATATTAGTTACTTTCATAATGTTACACGCTCTATCAAAAGCTATCCAATAATATCTCTTATTGTGAAAATTGGAGAATTTTACTTCGATCACAATTAAAGGCTGCCACACACCGGATACGCATTGCGTTGCGTCTGCGTGCGACACGATCTGTAATGTATTAACCTGAAATACGACGTTCACACTGAAAGTGTCGCAGACGCAATGCACCACGTCTGCGTGCAGCAAACGCACAGCACGAACACAACACAAACTGACATGGGTTACCATGGTTACAAATCAATAAATGTCAGTTGCGTAAAAAATATCGTGCATTTTAGTTTATTTTCCTTTATATTTGTGATATTTGTGACCGAACTGGCGCGCGCGGCACCGGAACGGGACCGTCGCACGCGCGAAGGCGGACGTAAACGTTATATAAGGTTGTATTACACGGGATTTCCTATTGACACTGACACCGCGCTGCTGCATGCGTCTGCGATACTGTGTGAACGGCCTCTGTTGCGCGGTGCTGCAGACGCAACGCGTCGTGCTGCAGACGTATCCGGTGTGTGGCAGCCTTAAATGGACAAATGTAAACTTTATTGCCGTGGAAGCAGTATCAAATTAAAAGTTAGAACTTTGAATGAAACGTTTATTATTTTTTTGTAAATAACATCACTGTCTTATCTTCTCATTCTTAGTAAGATATTTTGAAAATTCATAATAAATATAATAGAGATAAATATTAAATAACAAACGATTTAATACATAGTTACTAATGCAAAATAATTAGTTTTTACACGGACAAACACAAGTACTTTAATTTATGAATTTGAATAGTAATTATTATATTTTCACAATATTTATTCGCCATTTTTTTTAAATCATCATAGTACAAATAATTCATAAACAGGCACATCTAAAACTTCTTGCACTTAATCACTAATATTATCATTATTGCAAACAAAAAAACATCTAAATAATAAAAAAGGGAGCTAGGTGACATTACTTCAATACTGTATCAATTACAAATAAGAAGAAATTCTTGGAAAAAAACTAAAGCTTTTTATAGCTTTGTGCAAGTACTGCTAACATAATTTATAACCAACTAGCGACCCGCCCCGGCTCCGCACGCAAAAATGGTTATTGTGGGTTATCCTTAAGTATATTACGCATGTACAAACCACATAAACCATCCTCTTGAATCACTCTATCAATTAAAAAAAACCGCATCAAAATCCGTTGCGTAGTTTTAAAGACTTAAGCATACATAGGGACATAGGGATAGAGGGACAGAGAAAGCAACTTTGTTTTATACTATGTAATGATGATTACGAGAAGCAAAAATAATAATATAAATTAACTCGTAATTCCTCTCACAAAATGCGATTTTTTTAAAAGTCAAGTATCCATTATACTTAGAGATCCTGATAGAATTTAACGTTGGGAGAATAAAATAATAAAAACACGATACTTATGCTAATAATAATAATAATAAACATTTAGTTCAGACAAAGTCCATAAAGTAAGTACCTTAGTTAATATAAGTACCTTAACTTTTTTGTAATTGACTTTCTATGTTGCAGTGTCTAGCTCGTAATATCCTATTACTGTTCAAGTACAGTAGCCAGCACATGCGGCTCGACATGTTAACCTTGAAAGCGTCCGTATTCCGTAGCAGCCGGGGTGAATTTCGTAGTGCGAATATCCAACCGCCTGTGCTGACTTCTGTACATACAATTAATACTGAAATCATATTATTAAAGTACCGTGATGAAGTAATCATTAAGAATATTGTTGTAGTAGAAGCATTGTTGTTTTAAAAGAAATATATAAAAAGCTGAAATTAAACAGGGCACATTTATCAAAGATCCCTTCTTTACACCAGTGAGTTTCAGTGATGTTTGTAATGAATAAACTCAAAAACTACTGAGCCGATTTCAAAAATTGTTTTACCATTAGAAAGCTACATTCACCCTGACTAACATAGGATACATTTTATTGAAAAAAAATTTAGGGTTCCTTACTAAAACTTCAATAATGTAACACATAGGCTACTTTATACCGCGGGAAAATATTTTTTTCCCAATAAAAGAAAGGGGTCAAGGAACTTTTGTCCGGATTTATATGAAATAATGTCATACTTCGCAGTTTTTTTATATTTATAGAAGCCGTACGGTATAGTACGGTAGTACTTATAATAACACCCTTGAATTTAATTCACATTTTGATGAAATATTATCAATATCATGGTTCATGAGTCATTGAAGTTACAACCTATACGCTGTTAATGTAACCTAAGTAATGAGATAAAACTGAAAAATATATTGTTGAATATGCCAAGGATTTTCATGCATAGTTAAAGCTCGTAACTCACTGGTATAAAGACTTAGGAAACAATATTTAATCTATCTACAATTCATTTATTTACAATAAACACAACGTACAGATTATTTACATTATTTTAATTTATTAACAATTTATGTTTGGGGTTTGTATCAAACCATTATTTTTTAATTCTTACGTATTTACCCGATCAATTAAAATATCATGAAGGTTTGAAAAAATACTAAAATAGAATAAACTAGATACATACGATGACCAAGATTGCCAAAAGTAGAAATTCAGATGGCAGTAAAGTTTATTTATTATCAGTCAAATTTTTTTTTTCGACTTAAAGTTCCAAAAAACACTGAGAAAAAAAAAAAAAAGCGGCCAAGTGCGAGTCGGAATCGCCCATGAAGGGTTCCATAGCAGCCAGTAACATAATATAAAAGTTTTTGTAGTTCGTTGTGACTTTGATCGATGTTTTAATAATACTGAAAGGTAAATTGCGGTTTACGATTTATGACGTATTAAAAAAAACTACTCACTAGATCTCGTTCAAACCAATTTTCGTTGGAAGTTTTCATGTTAATGCACATCATATATTTTTTGTAGTTTTATCATTCTCTTATTTTAGAAGTTAGAGGGGGGGGGACACACATTTTTCCACTTTGGAAGCGTCTCTCGCGCAAACTATTCAGTTTAGAAAAAAATGTTATTAGGAACCTAAATATCATTTTTAAAGACCTATCCATAGATACCCCACACCTATGGGTTGGATGAAAAAAATTTTTTTGAGTTTCAGTTCTATGTATGGGGACCCCCTAAATTTATAGTTTTTTTTCTATTTTTATAAGAAAATCTTAATGCGGTTCACTGAATACATCTACTTACCAAGTTTCAACAGTATAGGTATTATAGTTTCGGAATAAAGTGGCTGTGACATTCGGACGGACAGACAGACAGACATGACGAATCTATAAGGGTTCCGTTTTTTGCCATTTGGCTACGGAACCCTAAAAACTGAAAATCCTCATAAATGAATAGTCAGTCTCATTGAACATGTAATTATTTTTAAATAAAATAATACATATTTCATAAAAAAAAAACAAATGGGAGTTTACCATTATTTTAGTATAACAATAATTCTAAGTATCATTCGTTTATCTTTTGTATAGGTTAAAATTTTTTAAATACTTTTCAAACCTTCACAGTATTGTGAACTTTAAGTTTTATAGCAAAACTCACAGTTTTGAACGCAAGATACAATAGTATGTAGTATATTCTAATCTAACGTATATCGAGTTATCGAGTTGTTAGTTATTAAATTAAGTACCTTTAGAATTGTATTCCTTTTGTATAATATTTTGGACTGAGCAGATGTTGTTTGTGTAATCTTCTGTTTCCAAATTATAACGAGTACAAGTGATTTCTGGTAACAAACACGTAACTGACTAGGGCCTTAATGATTTAAATAAATAATATTAATTGAAAAAACAAGTCACTCAAGTATACAATTTTTATCAATAGCTTATATTATAACATAAAGGGTGCGAGAAAGAAAGAACATTATAATTATAAATATAGGTACCTACTAATGTTTAATATTTTGTTCCACAGAAGGAAAAGAAGAAAGAAAATTGTTTCTTTTTTCGTAGCAGTAGGTATAAGAATTTTATAACGCCGCATGTGCTATTCGTACTATTAGCACTGGTAGTACAGTCAGCCACAGAATAATGCTACCCAGCTGCGCCACAATGTTGTTTTTAACTGTTTTTAAACGACGTACACCTCGTACCTAATTAATTCATTGCGAAATTAGGTGATGGTGCAGCTGCAGAGTAAGCATAACCACCTTTAAGGTGGCTTCTCACTGCGCGTGCTACTACGCGCCGCGCCGCTCCACGCGCATGGACGCGCCACGCGACACTCCGCGCCACCCAACGGAACCGTGCCTTCTAGCTTCAAACCTCAGATTTATGCCGGGGTGTAACCACCTACCAGGAAATCTTTTCAAGGAGCTTTTTTCACTTCAAAGTGTCGCACCCGCGGCTCGCCTTGCTCCTGGGCGAGCCTGCGGCGTGAACTCTTAAGGTAGTGGTAATCTCAACGAAAGCTTCCTCGTCGAAAGCTAAGAAATGGTAATTGAAACTCAAATTTCCACTAGAACTGAATTAGAAAGTTTTATTCACGAATTACAGTAGAAATACATTTATTTACGTTTATTGAATTTTTTAAAAGTTGAAACATAATGAGAGACCTAGTTACAGGTTTGATAGAGAAAGGATAAGTGAAAATAAAAATGGATGATTTGACGGATGATTTTGAATGTATTCCAAAATTAAATATTTAAATTTAGAGAAAGAAATGGTAAATGAGATGAGAAATGAAGTAAAAACGAGGCAACGAGGTAGCATGCAATGCACCTCGTTACAAAAGTATGTATATTTGAGCACATATTTTGTACATACCAATGTGTAAATAAATGGTTTCATAGAAAATCTTCACAAACAACATCGACCTTAAAGTATAAGTAATTAAGTAACCAATACGCAACACTCAATCTATATTACACCGAAAAGCGCGTCCATTGCGCGCTGAGTATGTGTCAGCTAATGGATATGAGGAGCGTGAGCAGAAATGGATGTGAAACCATCGCGGCTCCGCCTCTTTGCATCGCCAAGGGGTTTTCTCCTGCGAAAAAAAAAACATTATTACGAATAATATCTTTCTATTTTGAATAAACCTATTATCCCTACTCCCTACTATAATTAATATTATAAATGCGAAAGTAACTCTGTCTGTCTGTTACGCTTTCACGCCAAAACCACTGAACCGATTTTGAAGAAACTTGGTACAAAGATATATTTTAGGGAGGGATAAAGGCTACTTTATACTGTGGGAAAATACCTCATTCCCAGGGGAAAAATGGTAGCGCGGGCGGATATTTTCAATGAATCTGGTACAGATAATATAGAATAGATCTTGGGGATGGATTAAGGCTACTATATACCGCGGTAAAATACCTACCTCATTTCCACGGGAAAAATAGTAGCAGGGCGGAAATTTATGATGAATTTTGGTACAGGGATATAAAAGATTTTGGGGATGGATAAAGGCTGCCTTTTACCGCGGGAAATACCTTTATTCCCACGGGAAAAATGATAGAGTGAGCGAAAAGTTTTCATTAAATTTGGTACAGAGATAAAAAGGTACAGGGAAAAGTCGAAAACCAATGCAGGCGTATAATAATATATTGTGATATAAAGTCAGTACTTCTTTTGTGGGATTCCGTGTACGCCGCTATAATAAAATACCTGATAATGTTGTAAATCTGCCAGAGAAAAGGTACTATGACTTGGATGATTATTTAAATGATAAGAAGGTTTGGTGCTTGGAGATCCCAGCTCGACACAGGAAACACTAAATCATAATTGGTTTGTTAAAACTTGCATTATATTATTGAAAATTGTTTAAGTATATTATTTAAAAATAAGGTGATATGATAGTGGAGTTTCTTCAGCGGGTTCTTCTCCACAGCAGCGCACACATTGCGCGAACGTGCCAGTTCTGTTCAAACTGATATCGCATCGCCTCTTTTAGATTATAAACATTTTTTGTTGTTAACTTGTACGAATTTAGACGAGAGCCGGTCTTGGCTTGAGCAAAGCTTCTTTGACTGACGTCATAAAGTGTTTCAAAAAACCTATCAGGCGTCGTCCTAATAGGACGCGAATACGCGATCATCGCGCGAACTCACGATCGCACGATCGTTAAATGTATGGAGAAATCGTGTTGTCGCGCGACCGTCTATTAGAACACCTATTCGACATCAATATGTTTGATCGCGCGAACACGCGATGGTCGCATCGCTCGCATCGCGCATTCGCGTTCTCCTCATACTAATATTATAAAGAGGAAAGATTTGTATTTTTGTGTGTGTATGTGTGTGTGTGTGTATGTTTGTAATGAATAAACTCAAAAACTACAGAACCGATTTCAAAAATTCTTTCACTATTAGGAAGCTATATTTACCCTGGGTAACATAGGCTACCTTTTGCTGCGGAAAAATGCCTCATTCCCACGGGAAACGCGGGCGGAGCCGCGGCGGAAAATTAGTAATTAATAAAGTAAAGAGTTTGAGTTTATTACAAATGAAACACATTTGGGTTACAAAACAATGGGTTACAAAGCTATTTCCATCTTCCAAGGCTTCGTAAGCATCTGAGTAAATTTTAAAAACAAATAAATTAGTCTGGTACCTAAGTGTTTATCTGCCTGGTCTCACGTCATTGAGTTAAATAAATGTATACCATCTGGTATTTAAACATAAAATATTACCTACATATTTTTACATATCGATCTTTCATATAATATATTTTTCAGAATTTCCATAAATACTATGGAGAAAAATAATTTATTATTTTTTAATGCAAATGTTCTAAAATTAGTCAATGAACGAAAATAATTTTAGAAAATATGAATATCTTGTAAAACCGTCCTCACTCAAGGTAATTGGTTTTCAATGAACATTTAAAATCTAATTCAATTACAAGTTTCAAGTTTGAAATTCTGAACTGTCCTAGCGAAACGGTACGGAAATGTTTATTTAAGGAAAAGGTGAAATGAAGGTCTTTCACAAATTATTGTTTAAATTATTGAAAAATTCACTGAACGTTCTAGATGTGACAAAACCAGAGTGGGATAGTGTCATATAAGACATAAATTTGATAGATGAATTGAATAAGAAAGTAGACCAGGGATTTATTAAAAACAAACATGATAAAAGAAGTAAAAATACATTTACAAGAATCGTTAAAGTTTGTTACTAATGTAACGGATTATGACAATTCGATCCTAATAAAACAATGTTAAAACTATACAGGGTCTAATGAGGGCCTAAAAACAGAAAAGAGATGCCCAATTTGCTCAACGGATCCGATCAAAGGAAAACCAAAAAAAGCTTGACCAGCCCCTAGCACGACCGTTGACGCGTGACAGACATAATTTTGTCAAGCGCATACTGTTATCTGGGTTCATACATCATGAAGGGTTTCTCAAGGTATTTGACAGCTATGTAAGGGATATATTGTTCGTTACAGTGGTCATTCTACGGGGGATGTAAAAAGAAAAATTGTACTATTCCATACAAACTCATCAACATCATCATCACCATTTCAGCCGAACGACGTTCACTACCATTTAACAAATCTTTGAGAAGTTCTCCATGTTAAATCGCTGTGGAGATCTTTGGCAGAGGCCATACAAGCTAAACAATTTAAATGTAATTTTATAAGGGTGTGGAGTTTCTTTTATTTTTAAGTTCCGATGAAGGTTTCTTTAAGAAATTGGCTCAAAAATGTTGACTGAGTACGTATTTTTAGTACTTATAATGCTTAGTAGTAGAGCACAGCTTAGCCATCAGCACAGAAGAAAATAATAGTACTAACCCGTATAGAAAGGACACTTACCGCCACGCGCTAAAATGAGTTCCCCGCCCGACCTAACTCTAGGCTGCTTTTCCACCAGAGCTGTGCGAGGTAGCTAAGCGGTGTGCGAGGAAAAAATCCACCAATAGAATCACTAGGCTCGGAAAATGAAGTGATTCTATTGGTGGTTTTTTTCCTCGCACACCGCTTATTTACCTCGCACAGCTCTGGTGGAAAAGCAGCCTAACCGGTGTGTTCGGGGGTGTTTTACATAGCGTGTCAGTGTTTGACTTGTAGTTGATACTCAGGTGTTATTCAAAAAGAAGTAGGTTGTCAAAACGCGTTTGCTGTATGGAGTGGCCGACGTTTGCCATCAGTGATGATGCCCTTGATGATATGATACTAATCATGTTCGTAATTATGCCTCTGAGGGCGTACACGGATACGGCGGAGATCTGTTTTTTTTTTTCCCGAAAAATTTTTCTTTGTGATGGCCACAACGATGTTCGTTAAAGGCTAATTCATGCTGGGGCAACACTGTGCGGCTTGCGGCATTCCACGTAATTGATAAACAAATTTTACAGTAAGATACTTTGAAAAATATTTTGTCACGATTTGCTTCGTCGTAAATTATGCTGCCGCATGCCACAAATGCCACAAATGATATTCAGTGGCGTATTCTCCCTAAGACCCAATAGGCCCATGCCTAGGGTAGCCAGATACTCGTATAGAGGGCGGCAAATCGTGCCAAAAAAATCACTGAGGATAACAAGATTAACAAGAAATTAAAATGCAAAGTATCTTCATATACTAAAGGCTCGCGTACCTTATGATTAAAATCTTCCTAAATCACAATTTTTACGTAAGTATCAAAATATAAATAATTTCGTACATATAAAATAGTGCGTGCGTTTATTTATACGCGCGTGTCAGCCATGCTCGTGCAGCCTTTATTTAGATAACGTTTACCAAATTTCAGAATAAATTAAATATAGCCCTTTTTTGTAGCATTAACTAAATTCATTAATCATGTAGGTATCTATTTTATAATGATAGGTGTCGAGAAAGGGGCGGCACATAGCCTGGGGCCAAGAGCAGCTAGGGCTGCACAAATCCGCAACTGGGGAACACCCATAAATTCCGAATTACTTTTTTCCGAATTTGAAAATACTTATAAATAATTTGAAAACTACGATATATTATAATTTCGAAATTTTTAAATAACGAATTATAAAAATTACGAAATTTTAAATTCGTAATATATAATCACGAAGATTTGTTATTCCGATTGTCAAATATATGAATGTTAAAAACTACGAATACTTTATTATACGAAAAACAAAATACCGATATTTTATAATCACGAAAATTTAAAATCCCGATCGGAAATGTAACAATTCATGATTTAGACAAAAACTTAATAAAGTTTAAGGTTGTAAGAAAAATAAGAATAATAATATAAAAATATACCCGAATCTGATAGGTTAAAGTACCTGATTAGTTCTGGATTAAAAGTTTAGGATGCATTTAAGGGTTTTTGACAAAAAACTACAGGAGCGGGTGCGAGCGAAGCGAGCACGGGACTTCTTGGCACCCTGACACGGCTAGGTTAGGTTGACAGGAATGCATGCCTGCTTGCATGCATGCATGCTTGAATGCACGCTTACTTGCTTGCAGGCGTTTAATTACATTTCTTAATATTTGATTACTTGTAAGTTAAATTCGGGATTTAGATTTTCGGAATATTAAAACTTCGGGATTCGTAATTTTGAATATTCGATATACTAAAAAATCGTACATTTGAAACATCGAAATTATAATATTCGGAAAATTGACTTTCGGTTTTATAATAAATCAATTGTTTGAAATTTCGTTAATTAACTATTCGTTATTTTCATGATTCGGAAATTTTAAATTCGGAATTGTGAATCATTGGGAGTATGAAATTCGGAATTTTAATCACCGTCATTTTCAAATTCGTAATAAAATTATTCAGAATTATGTAGTGTACTCTCGCAACTGAATATATTCTATTTGCAGTTTATTACAAGATTTCACATGCGAAAATTATGTATCATGACGTAAGCCGCACAATGTTTCCTCAGCGTAAAAAGCCTAGATGATGCCCATACCTCTGAGGACGTGTACGGAGACAGCGGAGGCTGCGACGTCGGCGAGCGAGCAGGTGTAGTTGCCGGAATCATTTCTGTTCGCGTTCGCTATGTAGAGACGTGACATCGCGCCGTTTGACGTGGCCTCTGTCTTTACACTGTTGACAAAAACGGATTTTATATGAGTACAAAAGATTATTGGTAGGTATTGGCGTGCTTATTTCCGCAACTCGATGTCCTTAATACTTACGACGTTTTAGATAAAAAATAATAGAACTAATAAGTTAGGGCTAATGGATCAATCCAAATGTCGTGGTCATTTTTATTTTATTTGTTTAGGTTAACAAACAGTAGGTAACACAATATATAAAATTACTTAAACAATTTAACAAAAAAGTATTTCGTAAATGTGAGACCAACGATATTAACCCCTAATTACTAAAGAAGATTGACTTTGAAATTTTCAAACAATGAAAAGATGATAATGTTGCATATAAAAATAAAGTAAATTAATCAGCAATTGAAATAGTGATGAGGAAAACTAAAGACAGGTCATATCAATCTACTGTTACCTGTTAGCCCCAAGTAGAATTTTATTAACACTTTTTGTGTGATAATAAAAAAGAGAAGAATTTTTGTCACTATTTTATCGTTTGGGTACAGACTTAATGACATATTTCAGTTGTTTTTTTTTACATTCTCCTCGACAAAACCTAACTAGATTAACCTTGAAACGGACATTATAGACAAAGCTAGCACTAATATTTCAAACTAGTAGATACTAAACCAAAGTTAAATCAAAACCGATTGTTTGAGCTTGCAGCTTAATTAAAGCCCATTCACGCAGGTCATTGTGGACCGGAAACAAAGCGGCTTTAATTAACTGATACAACCAAATTTCTTCAGCTGCCCTGTATAAATCTTCCGGAAATTCGGTAGAGTGGTCTTTATTGCCAGTACTGGGACATCACTACAATGAGTCGACACAATCTAAATATCTGCGGACTTCGAGACTTCCCACACGCTAGTCTTTGTCATGAACAAAAACTATTTTCGCAACATTTTTCAGTCAGTACAAACTGGTCAGTACATCCACATTTACATACATGATCGAGACATTATATTTACCACAATGATTTACACGGCACCATTTAGATCTAGCCATAGATAAATAATACATCAGATAACGTTATAACGCGTCATGACACACCACACCAGAAAAACGTAGTTTTGCATTATGAAACCCCCCACACTAGGGTCTTTTGAGCGTCGTCGTCGTACGTCTAGCATACGATCATCAGCGTCCGTCTTTTGTTTCACTCGCCTTGCTGCCTATGATTGTATGCGCGACGCACAAAAGACGCTCGAAAGACGCTAGTATGGGAGGCCTCTTACTACGTTTACGCGCGAAAAGCTCCAGAAACTATTAAACGCAATAAAATTACTATGATACTATGGTTTTTATGTCACGATGTTACGTTTGAATATAGCTTCCAAGGACAATGGGCTCAATTCTGCCGTGGCCGCTAAAATCTCTAAATTTAAGTTGTTGGTCCCTTTCATTCATATGTGAATCGAAAAGGATGGGAGATGAATGAATTTTATTTTGAATTATTGATATTTAAAATAAGCAGCGCAGCTGTCAAATTCAGCTTAATTTAGTCAGGATGTTTTTAAATGCCTGCTAAATTAGTGCCAACTATGCGTAAAATCGATGTTTGACGCATCTAAATTTAAGTTGACAATCACCTGTCCCTTTTCGTTCATAAGAACGTGAAAGGGACATATGATTTTTAAATTAAATTTAGAGCGTAATATGTAGAATCGAGCCCATTGTCTTCCATTTAGGAGGCGCGTGTTTAAGTCAATGTAGCATAATTTACGTTTATTCGAAGCTCTTCTGCACACTCCTGCGAAGAAATTTAAAGGTTCTGTGCGAAATCAATGAAATGAAATGAAATGAAATTTTTTATTTTTAACTTTTGGACGTTTTTTATCACTTAGTTAAATCAAATAAAGTTACATTTAGTGGCGAGTTCAGCAAAGCAAAATGTGCGGTCTTTTGTGAAGAAGAGCTCAGAATCAACCCACTATTTAGTAGGTACTATCAGCAAAGTTGCCGCTAGCCCACCTTAAGGGATAATATTGTGTGCAGCGGCTCGAGACAAAGTATGCTGGGCCGCCTTGCTGTTTTTTTTTCCGTCATAAACGTTATATTGACATACTCAACTAAATACCTACATTCTTTTTTTAATGTTCGTTTCTTCAGAAGTATACTTCAAAAATCATATGTAATTGGTAAATCAAACAAAAAGGCGAGAAGATCGTCGCGTGCAAGGGAAATATTTTTAAACTGGGCTAGCGGGAACTTTGCTGATACCTAGTACCTATTTACCCTGAATCAGCTCGAGCCGTGGACCCTCGGTGGGGAATATATCCACTTTATTTACTCCCAAAACAACTATAGAAGTAATAAAGTTAAAGTGCAATATATTATTTTTCTAACTGTGGGTTTAAATTAAATCTGGAACATAATATATTTTAATAGTTTCATTAAATATATCTCGTTTACAAGAGTCAACTCATTGACCTAATTTATTCACAGTGTAAACTCTAGCAGCCCTATCACGAATCTCACATATGCGCAAAGGATCTAATTTTGAAACAATTCCTTTGTACCCGAATCAGAAATATTTGGAACGCATGTTTAAGAGCGGTGTTCCAATTTAACCTATCCCTTCTGGTCGTCAATTTACATTTTTGGCATCATTTGTTATTTAAAGGATATAAACAAAAACGTACAGTTAAAAATAAATCAATTCGTCTCCATTTTTAAGTAAGTAAGAAAAAAAATCAAAATTAAAAAATGGTGACAAAATTACTAAATCTTACTAGTGTAACATCGTTAAGAAACGTTGCGAAATAAACCTTATAGTAGAGAAGTTAAAGCACTTCACTAATTCAATCTAAGCCTAATGAAAAAATCTTGAATTTTAAACTCTTATTGTCTTGCCCCAAAAATTTTAAACATGCATTGAGCGTGTGCCTTCTTAAACAATCTTCTATAGAATTTTCATACAAAACTTTTTAGATTATATTTTTGTGTTAGATTTATATACCTTATGTTATAGTGAACATTCTAGGCCAATAAATTTATCTCAGTTTCTAAAATAAAAGTAATACCCCCGGTACTGTAACGTACCCTCCTCCTACCTCATTTTTAATTGCATTTACCATTTCTTTTTCCTCTTAATTTGAATATTTAATTTTGGAATTGATTCGTCATTTACTCGTCAGTTTTCATTCATTTCCTTCACTTATACTTACACACACACATAGACAACTTTTTGTATGTTGTTTCCAAATAACCAACCTACCGCATAACATGAAATGTAGGGTAACAACTTAACACGCAAGCAATAAATTCTTCACGTGTTATGAAAATATTTCGGGTAAGGGGTAGTTATGATTTATTTTTGCAGAAATATTTCAGACCTTTTTATCAAGCCAGATATATTATTAAGGATATCTAAGCACGTTTTGTAGGCAACCTAAAAAAAATACTAGATAGGTTAGATAGCCTTGACCTATCTCAGACATGATCTATCACTGGAATCAAGTAAAGTCATCAGAGGGGGAATCCCCTTCTGATGACTTTACTTGATTTTTAGGGTTCCGTACCTCAAAAACAAAAAACGGAACCCTTAGGGCTCTCTTACACCAGCGATTTTCGGCGAGATCGCCGCGATTTATTTATCGTCACGAATACGCATCGCTAAAAAATAGCCCAAAAAAAAACGTTTGTGTCCTTATAGGATACAAAGGGCTCTTATAGAAATTAATCAGGTATCTATCCGCCAGTCCGTCTGAAATGCGCCTATTGCGCCTCTCTTATTCTGTGCATAATTCTGTTTACACGCTTGCGCCGTAGGGACGCAGCGTGACGCAGCTATGCGCAAGAGCGGTAGGTGGCGATAGTGAGCGCGGTGTATTTGTATCTCATTCTAACGCATAACTGCGTCCCGTAGGTATGGCAAGCCACGGCAAGCGTGCAAAACGCGGCATTAGGTTGGTATTCAATGGTTGGTTGCTAACAAATAAAATCCCGGAACGATGAAATCTTTTGACTTCTGCGTACAAGAGCTAAATTTCTATTTTGTATAAAATTTATTTTATTGTTTCCGAGAAAATTTTCTTTGGGAAAGTTGCTTAAGTTCATTGACTGAGCATGCCCGTTCAGTATTTGCTAAGTTGTCACTTAAACCTTGTATTACACAGTGAAATTTCAACTGGTTGTTTATTCGCAACTGGTGGTAGAGAAGTACTCATGAAACTGTACAACTTTCGAAAATAAACGGTTGAAATTAACAAAAATAATTTTCCACTTTTCATATAACCTTCAGTCACGTGACCGGCCACTTTGTATGACAAGTTGAATTTTAATTTTGAGATGTTGGGGATGGGATAAACAACCGGTTAAATTTCGCGGTGTATAGTACGAAAGTAAGTGTGTGTATTGTAAATAAGGTCTCCTTACATAGTTGTAAGATAAGATTACTTATAATTCCCGATTCGAACTCATACTCCTATTACAGCGCGGGAAATGGCCGGAACGAAGGTTAAACTTGTTTTCCGATACAGGAAATAATCATTTTATCAGAATCAGATGATTCCATCTCCAATATCAAAACAAAACTAAACAAAAAAAAGAAACAAAAATAGATTAATAAGTAACAATCTAATAATGTTATCTCTATTAGTATTTTTACTTGTTCATATTTACTTTTTAGTTTTAAAACTCTGACTAGGTATGTGTGTAATTTTTTTATAATATTCGTTTTTTCGGATCGATCGTTTTGGAGTTTTTTGGGGGAGGCCTTTATCTAGCACTAGTGGTCGTTTTTCGACTGAAATTAGATGTTAAATCATTTCTTTAGTAACTATTTATTAATCTGCGATTTTGGTTTATTGTTAACTAGCTTTCCGCCCCGCGGCTCCGCCCACGTAACGTTTTTCCCGCGGAAAAGGAAGCTTATGTATTATTCTGATGTATAAACTATAATTATTGTAAAGTTTCAATTAAGTAGTTTTTGCGTGAAAGAGTAACAAACATCCATCCATATATATATGTTACAGGAAATGTATGAAATCCAGGAATTGTATACAATTCCTAGGAAATGTATAAAATTCCGCAGCTCGTTAGGAAATGTATGAAATAATGTTTCAAAGAATATTTAATTCACACATATCCTAGGAAATGTATGAATTTCCTAGGAATTGTATAAAATTCCGAACTTGTACTAGGAAATGTATAAAGTAATGGTTTTATGTGAATAAAATGAACAAAACTCCCTGTCAAAGTGAGAATCATTGTTAAACTGACAATTAGAATGTTTTTCCAAGGCTCTCGTTGAAGTAATGCAACAATAAAATATAATGTTCTTGTAAGGCTTTAATTAAACTTATACAACGTGTTTCATTAAGTACAGAAATAGCTAATACTTTTCATCACAGTGACTTAGTACGACATTCCCAACTCTAATGGTCAGCTGTTATAATTTGACGTCTGAGACATAGAGTGCTTGCTTTCAGACTTGACAGCATTTGGTTACTCTTTAATACAGAGAGATGGGAGCCGCTTTCGCTGGGAGCGGCTCTCCAATCTCTTTGCTTTAATACCTACGATCCCGAGAAAGATTTAAAAATAACAATAGTTTAAATAAAAGCTGCTTTTAAAAACTCTGAGCGGTTCAAATATGTTAAAAAACATAAAGGTATGTTTTTCTTGAAATATTTTCATCACTTTATAATTTTCGTAAAACATTTCGTTGTTGTTTCTGGATTTTGTCTTTCATTGGGAATATCACTAATATCCAACTACAAGCAACCCTTTTACCTCTTTTAAACTTTACGGGTATTATTGTAACACCCTGTATATTTTTAAATTAAACTTTTAAAATCTGCTTTTTATTATTTTTTACAGCATATCTAGCACAAAAACTATTAATTAAGCTTGTAAAGCTCAAACTTTGATTAGATAAGTAAACAGTGTCGTTTAAGTAAATAATACACCACAATGTAAAAGCAAAAGCCTTTTTTTAACTATGTAAATAAAGCCACCTTGGTAACATAAATATAAAATATTTATTAGTTAGGGCTTTCTAAAATTTAACTATTTATTCTTATTTATGGCTGGTACATGGGCACTGAATGTGTGCAAGCGTTCGCCTGGTCGGTCGACGTAATACCACAGGTGGGACACTCCAAAGAACCGACGTGGTTCAAATGTTTATAACAGACAACCACCAGACTTAAATGAAGAAAATTTGTCTTTATGCTTCATTGAATACCACGCAACACCATCCGGCGGAGTTTGGCGGCACCTACGGGATCCAGTAAGTGGAGGGATATCGAGCGGGGAACTTATTTTGGTGCGGGAAATAAATAACCCTTCTGTACGAGTAGGCTTTTCCCGCTTACCCATTGACACCTTGAATGTATTACATTTCCGATTGCCATTTAGGAAATGTATAAATTTCCTAGGAAATGTGTCTAATATCATTTATTTCACACATTTCCGGGCGACTTTAGGCATTGTATACATTTCCTAGGAATTGTATACAATGACGGATTTCATACATTTCCGTTAACATATATATTACATCCACACTAAGTCATTTTAAAAAGTATCCTGCTTTGTACGAAAGATAGATTTTAAAACGTGTATATATTTGCATAATTTTCTGGCTTATAAAATATAAATACTTGCTAAATCGGATTTTTAAGTACCTAACATAAGATAAAGACACCTTTTTTGGAAGCAGGTGGGTAGTAGACACAAAGTATATCGTTTAAATTCTCCAGGTCAAATTTTCTGGCTTAGAAAATATAAATACTTGCTTTAAATCGGATTTCTAAGTACCTAACATAAGATAAAGACACCTTTTTTGGAAGCAGGTGGGTAGTAGGCACAAAGTACATCGTTAAAATTATACAGGTCACGAGACAAGACGGGTCTGCAAAGAAAAACACTTTCAACGAAATTATTTCGAAATTGTTACCAAACCGTTTTCTAATTAATTGTAAACGCTCCAAGGAGCTTTAAATTAATTACCTGAAAATGTTATTACTTTACAATAGATATAAGCTATTGTAATGGAATGTACTAAATTCCTTTATTTCTTTAAGATTTATCCGTGTGTGTGTGGTATGTGGGCTTCTGTCCTTGATTTAGTGTGCATTTCAAAACAATTGTGCAGATATGGGCTAAAATGTTAATCTTCTATGAGGAGGACACCTACTTTGCGCGCTACAAAAAAGTATTTATAGCAAACTCTAAGGGTAAAGAAATCTATATCTATTTCATAGATTAGCGACTCCATTGGGAATCGATCTCTTTGATGCGAGCATTGAATCTGCCAGACGCACATTAAGTGATAAGTTCTTTAATGCTACTTAGTGAGTTTGAAGCCTTTTCTGCGAGCGAGTAGGTATTTACTCCCAATCACACTTAATAGTATTACTTTATATATTATTTATCATTGTTACTTTTATGATGGTTTGTTTTTTTCTGTTTTTGTGCGCTGTTTCTTTTTGTTTTGTTATATTGATTCTACTAGTGGAAACCTGTTATTAGTTACTTGTTACTAAACCAACTGTATATTACTGTATCGAAAGCTGATGGTTTTCCAAATAAATAAATAAAAAATAAATAAAAAAATAAATATTATACTAAAACTGTAGAGGTAAAATCCCGTACATAGAAAAAAAAACCGAGTCGGGGGATTTAAGAAGTGTTATAGAGCATATCCCGATTATTTTTTTTCAAATTGTTTTGTGTATGCTTGTCTGTTTGTACGAGCTAGTCTTCGAAACTGTTAGACCAATTTAAATGAAATTTTGCATAGTGGTACCTAATATCCCTGGTCAACATCTTGAATAGTTTTTACCGCGGCGAAATATCTCACTCTTAATACTCAAAATAACTACATAACAAATAAAAACAAAAACGATATCACTACGTTCAATTCAAACATCCACCTGTGTTGCGACACCCACAGCCCGGCTGGGCTACGGCGCTGGTCTTCCGTGGGCCCTAAATGGTCGCGCCACGGACGACCACAACGTACAACGTACGGGCGGACAGCAGTTAGTAAATAAAAAATATTTTTTTCATTAAAATTTGTAGCTTCTTCTTCTTCGAGTCAATGGTCAAAAGATCAGATTTGTATTGGCCAGTACTCTGCAACAGAAACGGCGGCGGCGTAATCCGTTGCCCCAGATGAATCCTTCTTGGTGCAGTTGGCCGGACACAAAGGGCATGAGAGAAGGTGCGCCATGGTCTGCCTGGGGGCTCCACAGTTAGCAACAATCAGTTAATATGAAATTTAAATTATTAAACATCAAGAGAATTTGCGGGGACCAGGGTCTTGGTAATCTCACTTCATTAAAATTTCATCCTTTAATAACATCAGGAAATCGATTAGGGATGTACGAAACTTTTCGGCTAATTTATTTTGTATTCGGTCATAATATACAGGACTCTAATCTAATCATTTATAGAACCGTACCGACTATTAAAAGTAATTCAATTTTACTTTTCAGATTGTTAAGTATTTATTGACTTTGACTAGTTTTTAACACTTTTCAGTAGGCGCTATGTCTTTTTAGTGGTACCACCTATATTTTTATAATGAAAAAGAAAATGTCTAGGAAAAAAATCCGAGTAAAACATCACTGAAAATAGACACAACTAGTGAAGAACCCATGTACATGTTTGTTAATTATTTGAAAAAGAATAAAAATACTAATTATTCTTTAAGTTTTTAGATTGTTGGACTTCAGTTTATTCTTGTTTAGAATTATAATTAACTCAAAACAAGAGCCAACCTTGGTTTTAGCAAAGCTTACTTACTTCCGAAACAAAAAATAATAAAAAGAATTTCAAGTAAACCTTTACACTTTTCTTTATTCGGCCAAATCGGGCCGAAAATTCGAACAACAACGTCTCAAATCAACATCTCTACAGCACCGATTCGAAAATCCTTCGGGGTGCGGTTGTGATTAATTAAATTTGGGCCATTGGGGCAAACCGTATCGTGTACCGACTACGGTCAAGTGACGCGCAACAAATTTACGAGCTGTTTGTTTATACAGTAGTCAGTACATGCGGCTGTACATGTTGTCCTTGAAAGTGCTCGTATTCCGTAGCGGTAGAGGTGAATTTCGTGTTGCGAATGTCCAACCGCATGTGCTGGCTTCTGTACATACCTAAGGTTTACTTCCAACTTCACAAAGTTAAGTAAACCGTTATGAGATCTTAAAAATTAGATTTCAGAATGTTACATTCTGACGTTTTTTTATAACTGGAAAAATCCTTTATTTAGGTGTTCGAGCCTTCGCTTGAACCACTTGAGATTACGCTTTCCAAACGAACATCTTTTGTCTCTTTCTAACCTAGTACAATGAGTTCTATCGCGCTTTTCCAACGTTGTGACGTAACTGTGTGACGTAAGCGCTAGGTCTCTTGCAGCGCCGGGGCCATTTTGTGATCAGTACGCTTTTAATTCTCAAGCGAATAACACGTTTCTTTCTAAGTGAAAATTTATTTTTAATTATATTTCTGTCGTCTTGGTCGACGACAAGTACGACAACAGATGTCGTCTCCATCGAGGCGTCGAGCGTCGTCTTGGTCGACCAAGTACAACAGATGTCGTCTCACGAGGCGACGAGCGTCGTCTTGGTCGACGACAAGTACCTACGACAGAAAACATTGGCGCATGCATCAATCGTCCTCGACATTATGCCGCCCAACGTGAGACGACGACGGTGTCGCCTCATTCAACCTGCAAAGACTAAGTCTTTCGGTAATTTCCGCTCGGCGCCCTTGGCCCAGCGACGAGACGCATGCATCCTGCTGAAGCGTCAATTGGCACAACTAATGCCACTTTTCATGAGACATCGGACAACAGACAACCAATGTCGTCTCAGTCGAAGCGACGAACATCGTCTTGGTCGACGACAAGTACGACAATAGATGTCGTTCCAGTCGAGGCGACGAGCGTCGTCTTGGTCGACGACAAGTACGACGACAGATGTCGTTCCAGTCGATGCTACAAGCGTCGTCTTGGTCGAGACAATGGATTTCGCGTCGTATCATTGAGACGACAAGTACGACGACGGGCGTAATCTTACAAGACGAAGTTTCTTCATATTTTCTTAATGCCGTTTTAGATTGAGCCATACAATTTTTAATGGACTCCATGTTTATTTTTTCAAAACATGACTGTGAAAGTCTCAACATTTGGCGAAATAGCAGCCTGATTGCAACAAAAGGGCTTGGATATCGATATTGGACTCCATCCGAGACAACTTTCCCAGTAATTGGTGTGGACGGTGTATTCCCTCGAAGACCTTTTCGGGGAAGAATGCTTTTTCCCGGCATTAGAGGCCAAGATCAGATTTTCCATTCCGACAGAAAACCTCATAAGAGCGTTTGAGCCCACAGAAACTTCAGTATCGGAACGTTTGTATCGCCAGATCAGGCGTACATTTCAGATCTGGCCTTTAGGACGGGCACGTATTTATTCTCCTCAAAAATTGCAGGAAACTCCATTAACATTTTTATTAAATTTTGCGATGCAGTAGCATCCCTTAAACAAAGATTAACGCTGAGGAGGTCAACTCATCCGAGTCCGCACACAATTGACAAGTTACAATCAGCTCCCACTGTAGCCAGCCCTAGTAACTTCACAAATCTAAGCGTCTACAGATCCTTCTCATAAAAGTCCTTTACGGAGCGAGAAGTATTTTAAGAAAAGAAAACCATTCTTCGAAGAAGCGGTGCACTCGTAACACCAGTGACGCAGGACAGCTCTAATCATTTAAGTATTAGCCGCAGCAGTCAGCCAACAATTGCAATTGTGCAATAAACTTATAAAAGTATCTGCTGATACAAATACGAGTATGTCTCTGAAAATGGTTGGTGGATTTTTGTGTTCGAGTAATAAAGAACACATTCTTTTGAATGGATCCTTAGCTTCGGTACCAGACGACACATAAAACTCTGAGGTTAAACTAGTTTTGAAGCTCACTAATGGAGAATTGGCAGAAATACGACAAAGAGCATTTCGAGCTATAATTGCAGTCGCATAATGTGAGTTAGCACAGCTACAGTCATATGAAGTAACCTACCTAACCTAACATATGTCTTCATTCCTATAATTACCGAGAGAGAATTCAGGTTTTCTACAGTAGATCCATATTATCTAGTAATGTAAAAGTCCAGAAGCAGTTTCAAGCTTTTTAAGTAAATAATATACTGGCTACCGTTAGCCAAACTGTTCCTAAACAGCTCTTTCGGAGAAGTTTGATCTTACTCTGGGTGCCATCACCAATGACTTGGTTCAACATCGGAAAATCTTCACAGAACTTAAAGATGCTCTTACTAGCCACATTCGACTAGTTGTGGGAAAATGAATTCTCGGACATGGATTCTAAATTCAAAAAGGACACGAATTCTTAATATTGCTACATGTTTGTGGAAGTATAAAAAAGGCATCGAAACGAAATGTCTATAAGCGATGTGTGTTATATAATATCCTACACGATATTCTACCCTAAAACTCAACTTGTTTGACGATAGTAAGTTCGTTGGCCATTCACAAGTCCTTTCCCTTCAAAAAGAGGGGGGGAGAGGGTGTGGTAAAGACGACTGGATATTTGGTAGGAAAACCTTCCAGTCACCTTTCCCAATTTCATCCAACGATCAATACCTACCGGAAGCAACTAGAAACATAACAGTAATTCTGATCTATATATCAGATACAGTCTATAGAAGAACAGGAAAAGGAAATTTAGATCAGGGATGAACTATAAAATTTCACAGCGGAGTTACTAATAAAATGGAAACTTTTATCCATATGCTCCAATAATAAACCATCTACAAGGTTACAAATTCCATTCTTTAAGAGACCGCCAGAATTGGATCCTAATCCATTTTGCTCAAAGAAACATCAAACAAAAAAAAAAAAAAAAAAACTCAGAATTGTCATGGTAAACAGAAAAAATGTTGGGTTCTGAATTCTGATGCGCTCCGTCTAAGTCGCAAATTCCGTAGTTTCATTTCAACAAAAGTCAAAACCCGTTCGCTCGAATCGCACCATATTCAACCTCAAAAGGCTTGACAGTTCTACAGCAACTTCTCTTGAATTATAGAGGTATCTTTTCAAAGAAGAACCTATTTTAAATGAAGATCAATACCTCTAAAACATTTATTACCAAGCCCCAGTTTACGAGAGTCATCGTCGATATCTCTTGCTCGCTTTCAAGGGCGCAGCTTTCGAAATGTCTTGCTTTCTGTAAGATAAAGATAAAGTTAAAGATACATTTATTTGTCATATCATAACATGGGTATTCTGTTCGGTCTTGCTAGCGCCCCGGCTGCGTTTGCCAAAATAGCCAATTGGTTGGCACTTATCTTTCGCCTGAATGGTCTGAGAGCTATAGTTTGCAAAAACAGGCCAAATAAGTAATCGGAAATGCTCATCAAAACCTTCTGAATACCTAGCAATAGTTTGACATACCTACGGCATCAAATTTAAAAGGTCTGTCGAGCGCAAAATCGTTTTCCTTAAAGATCTCAATTTCGAAGGTTCTAAGAAGAGGCTACTGGAGTTGGCTTGATTCCAAAGTTCTGCTAGGGAGACTTAGCTTTGCCTCTTCGTATTTCCGTTAGGTCATCTGCAGGGCCGGACCCTCCAAGAGTTTTAGCTCGACTACCAAAGTCGCTGATACACTACTACTGTACAAAGTCGCTGTTTCCTCTCAAGCCACAGCGGATCTATCGCGGTGGCTGGACTATTTCATAAAAGTTCCCTGATTCGCCACCCAAATCCATCGACATTCTTATGAATATGATAGGGGCGCCGCCGTAGTGAACTAACAGAATCAATAGGTTCCTAGTTTCTATGTCAACAACTATGGCGCAGCGATGCCAAAAGGCTTCGGACGGTGATGTAAGAAGTTCTAAAGCGATAACGCAACCAACTACAGAACCGATCAATCGTGTGCCAAATTGACAATTTGCACCAGCGACCAGCGCGGTGTTAATATCAAAGCTTGCTTAGAACCAGATCGCTAAATCCTTTGACCATAACAAAGCTCCTCCTCCTCCTCAACTTCTGAAAACGCAAACGTTTTCATATAACTGCTCGCTATATACTGTGGTACAACCGCCTAGAGGAAAGCTTGTCTTGATGCAAAAGTATTCCAGAATGGTGTCTCAGCAAAGAAGCTACTCCAATTATCTTTCTATCCGGAAATAGACATTTTTGCGTCTGTGAAGTCAGCTGTGCTTCCGGTCTATGTAATTGAAGATAATTATGAAGGACAAGAACAGCCAATTTACGAACGCACCAGCAAAGGGTGGCAATACGAATTAGGTTGGATTTTCCCCTAACCTATCTCTAATGACTCATGTCCTTTGTCGCCTACAACCTTTAGAAGGAACTTATCAGCTACTAACACTGCTTTGAGGGGCAGGAATTACTTAATCGAACGCTTTGCCCGCCTCTGTATATACTGAACCTAAGAACCCACCTTATCGACCTTCGTAGAGGCCTACCATTCCAGACGGTAGACGAGTATAATGAGCGGCTAAGAAAGTACGGGCTAAGAAGTTAGAAGGTTGGATTGATTTCGATTTAGTTAGATTAACTTAGATTGGAGAAAATTTTCCCTGAAAACTTATAAACCTGCAAGGGAAAGATGAAGGAAGTGGTCTTCTGCGAACGGATTTTCTTGAGACAACCCAGACCCAAGTCTAGCCAAACAAATTCTATGCCATTTAGTGTCGTGAAATTGTCAGCACGAACCATCGCGGTGCATAAATTTGTAGTTGTTCACTTTTCTAATTCAGTCTATTTCATCCTATAGAGAATATTTCAGCTCATATCCTTTAGTGAAACATGTCTTTAATGGCATATTAAACAAATGTCCTTCTCTGAAGTAACTCCTGTCCTGGGATAGAGAAGATTTGCTCAAATATCTGGAAATATATTCTTATCGAAGATAGTCTATTAAGTCTATTTGCTGTGTCATTGCGTTGTGTCCATTCTTTACTTCTGGCTTTGGTCGCAGAGCCCATGACCTGACAGCTTTGAGTAGGTATAAGAAGTAGGTTTCGTTGAACATAAGAATGACGAAATAGTTTTTGGTCTAAGTTTGGATCCAAGTTATACCTATTTCTCAAATGCTCGGCAGTCAGACTGGTGTTTGTTGGTAGATCATAATGTTCCAGAGAGGCTAAATACACTCCTTCGGATTAGGAAGTTGTTAAGCAATCCATCGGAAGTAATCGGAACGGCGAAGTGTAATAAATCTCTTTATTACAACGAGGAGTCGGTTAGAGCAGTTTTTCGGACCGTTATAGGGGACTGGATAAGAACTTCGTTAAAGAAAAATCAATGTAAGAAAGGAAGAAGGTACCTACCTAGGTATTTTAGACTGTACGGGTAGCTTTAGAAGTGCAGTGGCAATTGAATCTTAGATTGCCAGGCAAAACATTGAGAATTTGTATAACGACGGATACCCGCGTTATGAAAACACTGTTTGTTTTTAATCATTATTCTCGGAATGTGGCTCTTCCGTCCGAATTCTCTAAGAAAAAGTTAATTGATGGTTTTGTCCCTATTGAAATCATGTATAAATTAAATTTAAATAATACGTATTTTATGTTTTGATGATTGGAGATGTCTTTAGTTTCATGGTTTTACTACATCTCATGGATTTTATTGATATTAATATATTTGTCACAGTACGCAATTTGCAGCGCCGGCAGATAGTAAACACGTCTCAAGTGGTTCAAGCGAAGGCTCGAACACCTAAATAGAACCGTTTTTCCCCCGAAGGGTATAAAACGGATATTTAGGTTTCAGCCGTAGCTTGAACCACCATTTCAGGCCTTTGCCGGCTTCAAGTATAGGTACTGCGGGGCTAGCACGCCAGTTGTGACAAACTCTAAATCCCTTACGGAGCTGTCAAAATGTCACGAAAACGCCGCCATTTTGAAATTTTGTCAATTTAGCGAATATGGATGCACGTTGTGACGTCAGTGTTTTATCAAACTCCATGTGGGTTGACAATTTTTTTTTTTTTTTTTGTTTTTCTCAGAATTGCGAACATACCACCACTTTTTACGACTCATTTGTCGCAAAATGACAGTTTCATAAGGCTAATTTGTCAATATTTATCAACCTCAAATACGGAGCGTGAGATTCTTTGTGGGTTTTATGGGACTGTAATATTGGCTGAAAAATCGTATTTTCTTCATTGTTTGCCTATAAGGATGTTTGTACACACTAAACTAAAGTAATTGAAAGATGTTCTCTTCCGTTAGCTTTTGCTATTTTACTAGGTTTCCGCCCGCGGCTCCGCTGGCGTTAACAGCTTTTCCCGTGGTAATGAGGATTATTTCCGCGGTAAAAGGTAGCCTATGTTCTTCCCCAAAGTCTATACTAGCTGTGTACCAAGTTTCATTAAAATCGGTTCAGTAGTTTTGGAGCCTATTCAATGCAAACAAACAAACAATAGATATGTTATAGTTGTAAGTAATTAATATTACACTATTCATAGATTCGAAACTTCTCACGAAGGCCCTCTGACCACTGGGGTACCATAGGACAACAACAACAACAACATTCATAGATTGCAGACAAAGTAATAAAGAGTTTTAATCAGCATGCTTCTATTAAATTTAGAAAAAGAACAGCGATAGAAAGGAAGTGCTCATTCAAGAGATCTTTGTAAACTTCGTTTGTAAGGACTTTGTCGGAGACTCAGAAGTTTGGAACCGATCACAACCCAAGCTTAGTACTACTTACCTACGCTTAGTCCATGAAGTAAATAAGCTGACATACTTTTATTAACTTTCCTTCATCAATAATCTAGTAAAACCCAACGCTGGGCTAAGTCTCTAGTATGCCTTTGCCAATATGACTGGCTAAATCGAGTTTTTGCCCATAAAGTATCTTTGCCTCACATCGGGGGTTAGAAAGAAATGCATGAGCCACATTCAGAGATTTAATTACTTCCCTGCGCATATAGTTATAGCATGGGTAAAGAATCTTTGTCCCTGGTTATAGGGAATTTAAAACTACAAGCGGTTCAATACTATATAATCTAACTAGATGTAAGTAAATAACTAAACAAGTCTACAAGTCTAGTTAGAAATCAATATCAATCCGATGAAATAAAATAATATTTTTTGATACATTATTTATTTATCAACTATTACTTCTATTCTAGTAAACAAATTAACATAGTCAACATTATTACAAAGTAAATTGTTTATTTATTATTTCAACAATGCATAATAAATGTGGTCTTACATAACTAAATAAATAAAAAATCATGTCACCTTTCCCTCTTTTTAAAACCTAAACACTAAATTTGTTGATTCAGTTACAACTGCAGCCGTTATAGTTACTAATTTAGCTTTCTTTTAACTATGAGGAACTAGCATACTAAGTATATAATGGTTATAAATATTTAACTACAATACATGAGTATTATAGTAGTCTGATAACATAATAAAAGTAAGAGTAAGAAGTAAGTATAGCACTCCTCATCTTCATTACACCTACCTTATCTTCGTTACACATAATTGTTAAAATTGTATCTTTTTGGTACCTACTACTAAATAATATTTATCCCAGTTTCCTCACTTCCAGAAACCTAAGGCACATTGCACTGTGCTTAACACTAATTTACTAACACAATTTAAGGATTTCTTACAGCAGTTTATTTGAGAAAGAACCACAAAACATAGTGTTTAAAGCCACTGCCGAAGAATCAGACTTTTGAATAGGCACTTTGCATGTATGCATTATGTTGACTTTCTGACACGCAATTCTTCATCTTTTGCTTGGGTTTCGGTTGAGATCACGCCAAGTAGAACTCGGAGTTACATGGAGCGAAGCCAAGGCCACGGCGCAGGGCAGGGGGAACTGGAAGAATCTCTTGAAGGCCCTATGTATCCCCTGGGTACCTTAGGGTTCCAACAACAACAACTAGAACTCGTTGAGTAGCGTTGCTTACACAAAGATTATTCGAAGCTTTTTCCACTGCTGCTACTTATTTTGCAGCTTTTCTCGAGGGCCATTTAAATCGGTCAGAGAGTCAACTTCAGGAAATCTTCCTATTGAAACGGGTAGAACAAGATTTTTGAATAATGGTTCAACACGCAGTATTTTCCTCTGAAACAAACAAAGTTAGATGAATATCATTGCATTTAACTAGTTAGATTACGGTAAATGTACCATGTGTGTGTACTTACTTATTGTTTTTAGCTGTTTTTTTGTTTAAACACGAATAAATCGTGCTAATGTATAAAATAAAATTTGATTTTGTTTGTTTACTTTTTTTGTAACTTTTTTTTTTATACGTCCGGTGTGATTAATAACTCACTAAATGAAAATAAACAGCAAATTTAGATAAAGACAACATCATCAACTTTTGTATAGCGCGATCCCTTTCTTTCGTAAAACAGTGTTATTTTAATATCTGTCAAAAGCACGGATCGGCTAGTATTGAATGAACGGTATTAGGTAACCATAGTATTTCATAGTATTTACTAGTTCCACGAGTAACTGTTGTAAAATGGCAACAATTGGAGTGACAAAAATTGACAAAATGATTTCACGATTATTGAGTTTCTCAAAACGCCCGGTATGTTCGCAACAAATGACAAAATCCCCCAAATGGACATTTTTTGTCTTTCATTTCTCAAGTCCCACGTAAACGCGTATGCTAGGCCCGCAGATCACAAAATGGCCCCGGCGCTGCAAGAGACCTAGCGCTTACGTCACACAGTTACGTCACAACGTTGGAAAAGCGCGATAGAACTCATTGTACTAGGTTAGAAAGAGACAAAAGATGTTCGTTTGGAAAGCGTAATCTCAAGTGGTTCAAGCTACGGCTGAAACCTAAATATCCGTTTTATACCCTTCGGGGGAAAAACGGTTCTATTATGATAAGTCCGCCTTCGCTCATTTATCCTGTTTGTTATTTAAACAAACAACCAAAATATTGTTACAGACAAAAATAAAAGCTGAGCAAAATAATAAAATACCTCATTTAGGGGCGCCATTAATGTTTCTGGCAACATTTGCTGTTATAAAGTTAGTTCGATTGTGGGATATCTAGGTGTCCTAATGGTCTAAGAAAACAAGGTCTAACAAGAAGACCACGTGACTGACACAAGCCTACGTCATTTCGCGCTATTCATCCTTGTCTATTACACGCATTCGACAAGGATGAATAGACAAAATGACGTAGAATTGACGTAGGCTCGTATCAGTCACGTGGTCTAATGGCTAGACCTTGTTTTCTTAGACCATGGGCATAGCAAACGAACAAAGCAATAGCCATTTTACCAGCGCAATTAAGGATAGCATCGTAAAAGTAAAGCAACAAAAATAAATGTAAGATAAACAAGAGCAATCAGATACGGCCCTTAAGATTGCCCCAAAGACCCCGAGCCTATATTAATTAACTTTTAAGATGATAACAATAAGTTTGCGTTACTCTGCGAGGATACATAAACAAGTGACTGGCGAAATTATTTCTCCTACCCTCTTTTAATTTAGTATACTTTGGTCTTTATTGAAGAAATTTGGATATTAATTAACCTTTAAGAAGATAACTATCTATCTATCATAGTAATATTATGAAGAGGAAAGATTTGTATTTTTATGTGTGTGTATGTTTGTAATGAATAAACTTAAAAACTACTGAACCAATTTCATAAATTATTTCAACATTAGAAAGCTTTATTCACCCTGAGTAACATAGACTACCTTTTAGCGCGGGAAAATGCCTCATTCCCACGAGAAAAACTGTTCACGCGGCGGAAAGCTAGTACTATAATAAAACTGAAGCACGGAATCATCTCTCTTTTGGACAATCAGGTGATTCAGCCTGCAATGTCCTAACCAAACTGGCGAAAGTCTCACAAAGTGATATTAAATTTATTCGACGATTCTCTACCGGGATTCGAACCGGCGAGTATTTGACCATTCGCCCACAGAGCTGTCACAAAAAATTATAAACTACCTCCATATATAATGAATTCAAAAATGTATATATTGGGACTACTATTTGGTATTCTGTAATATTACTTTAGGTACAGTATAGCCAGCACATGCGGCTGGACATGTTGACCTTGAGAGTGCCCGTATTCCGTAGCGGTAGGGGTGAATTTCGTAGTGCAAAGTCCAACCACATGTGCTGGCTCCTGTACATAATTATATATGTTTCAGACGAATTTACAGAATATAAACATGATTTTTATTCGACCATGCCAAGACAAGACCAAACAAAACTGTGACAAAATTACACTAACTCCTTTCAATTAGTCTTTTGCCTTCCAGAATATTACAAAGCCTATTTATTTAGAACGAAAGTTAATTTCAGGCAAAGTTTAAATAGAGTCAGAATAAAAACACGTTTTAGATGCTTAAATTTTATGAGAATAAAGTATCTTTAAACCTAATTACTGAAAACAGTTAAAAATTTAACTTTAGATAAAAATAATATGCAAAAATAGAACCTTTATTTTAAACAAACTGTGTCAACTGGCAGCACCTTTGTATTCTGTGAGTATTTATATACATAGGTATATTATAGATATAAAATTTTTCCTTTTTTGAATCAGTAAATTATTTTATTACTTATTATGATAATAATCTTCAGAGTTCTCGATCTACAAATCAGAATTTTAAAGGCATATAGGTACGTGTTTTTGTACGCGCATATCCCCATAACTATTTATCTGTTTTAGCTTATCATCCACATTATGTACATTTTCAGCAAATTGTACATAATTTTCAAAGCAAATAAAATATATTCTACTTATTTTCTGGCGTTATATATGTAAAATTTGAACTTACGACTTTGTATGACTTATAATTTCGAAAGTTCAATTAATAAATAGGTGATCGACGGTTCTTAGTTAAAATAAGTAAAGGACTTTTCCAGATAAGCCGTAAGCAAAAAGTCTCGAAAATTCTTAAGCTTCGGTTGAAAGTAAGAGGGTGTCAAGGATCTGGTTTTTTAAATCCTTAAGAAAGTGTAAACATTCTTTGCTTAAGTCGACTTAAGAGGATTTTGTAAAATATATTTTTACTTGCTGCTTTATCTGTTTGAACATCTCTGCTTATTCAATGTTTCACAGACTTTGAAAACTTTGTGTAATTATTTTTAAACTAAAGTCATCGCATTGAAAATACTGACACATAAACTTGCTGACACATTGCGTTCGTTGTTTAATTCATTGAATTTATAACCAAATTTAGAAACGCTCTTAAGGTCGCGACCTCCAACTTCTATGGCGTTTGTCTTTTGTTTTTCTTCTCGCCGCGCATTCCGCCCGCCTCCCGCTGCCGCCATCTTGATCTTATGGTACTTGTAAGTAATTCCCATGGTCCAAGAAAGCAATGTCTTACAATTAGACCACGTGACTGACACAAGCCTACGTCAATTTGCGCTGTTCATCCTTGTCTATTACACGCATTCGATAAGGATGAATAGGCAAAATGACGTAAAAATGACGTAGGCTCGTGTCAGTCACGTGGTCTAATTGTAAGACCTTGTTTTCTTCGACCATGGTAATTCCTGAATGACGAAGAAGTGTATAAACTGACCTGACTCCTACGCGCTTGGTGTCATAGTTGAGGAGGCGCGTGCCGTGTTTCCAGTTGACCTTGACCTTACAACCAACACTAAGAACATTGATCTACTAATTGTACTAGCGTACACAAAAATGACACCCGCAAACCGTACTCATACTAATGAGATCGTTTTCGCATTATCCCGTGGTAAAAAAAAACAAGGTCTAACAAGAAGACCACTTGACTGACACAAGCCTACGTCAATTTGCGCTGTTCATCCTTGTCTATTACACGCATTTGACAAGGATGAATAGGCAAAATGACGTAAAAATGACGTGTCAGTCACGTGGTCTAATTGTAAGACTTTGTTTTCTTGGACCATGGTAATTCCTGAATGACGTAGAAGTGTATAAACTGACCTGACGCCACCGCGCTTGGTGTCATAGTTGAGGAGGCGCGTGCCGTGTTTCCAGTTGACCTGTCTGGTTGGCTGAGGCACCTCACTGACGATGCATCGAAGTTCGATGATGGAGCCTTCTTTGTAGAACTTATCTTGTAGGGGCCTGTCTCGTTCGTCCACTATCTCCACTTTTGGCACTGTTGACAAAAAATCATCGTAAATCATACTTCATACTTCATACTAATATTATAGGGAGGAAAGCTTTGTATTGTTGTGTGTGTGTGTGTGTGTGTGTGTGTGTTTGTAATGGATAAACTCATAAACTCAGTAGTTTTTGCTTTAGTTCAGTACCGATTTCAAAAATGCTTTCACCATTAGAAATTTACATTCTAATGGTGAAAGAATTTTTGGGACGGGCGGGAAAATGCCTCATTCCCACGGGAAAAGATGTTAACGCGGGCGGAGCCGCGGCAAAAAGCTAATCATTTATAAATTAAAGCATAAATGTAAATTGTTAAGCTCGGGCACAAACATATTATGGAGCTGATGTGCACTCTAGACGAGGAGATGCGAGTTAGAGCACAGAATACCAAATAGTAGTACCTAGTCCCTTTCCGAGCCAAATATTTTTCGTTTCCGCTTCTATTTAAAAATAATTAAATACAGATATTTGTTCAAGAAATATTACTTCTTGAACAAATATCTGTATTTAATTATTTTTTTACTATTCAATCCAATCAGTTTATTGCTTGATGTGACACTGGGTTTGACATCGCTAAGCATTATCATCATCGTCATTTCAGCTGAAACACCACCACATCGATCAGCCTTGATTGGTTTTGGCAATGCTGAAATTACCAAAAAAAAATCTGCTACAAAAGGTGACTGCCTAGTACAAATAGTAAGTTATAAGAATATCTAACTGAATAAAATGCAAAGATATTCTTTTCGCTAATTTTAAGTGGCTCTTATAAGCAGAGTTATTTATATGCATAAGTTGAATCATCCCTCAAGTTTTCGCTCCTCCAATTTCAATCGTCAAATGTAATATTTATAAAACGCGAATTTTGAATATTTCTTTAAACAAAATACATTTCGGTTTTGTTGTTGATTATAAAACTTTGTAAGGAGCAAGCTAATATTTAATTTTTGCTGGCATTGAACAATGAAAGTTATTGGAATTCAGTCAAGTTGGATCATCTAAATAATAATACAACTATTAGACTACAGTTTATTTTTCATTAGTGTGAGACGAAGGTCAGCTTTCTCGCAATTTCTTCGTGTCAGAAAGGAGAAGAGTAAACTTTATAAAGAACTTGATGAATCTGTGTAGGCTCCTTTGCAAAATTGTGTCTCTTCACTATTCTATATCGTGTGGGCTGTAAGGTCATTAAAGGTCCTTTGGTTGTTTACTTCTGAAATGTATTTAATTAGTAGTCTATAAATTACTCGTATTTTCCTTGCTTAGTGATTATTCATCGCGTCACATCGCGTGCCAATCTACGCTCAACAGTAATTTATCTTGCGCCCAAACTTGTTCGGGCAAAATATAATTCGATATAATAATAACAAAGGGTAGCTCCTAATTACTATACCTTTATTAAAATCGAACTACCCACTTTATTACAAAAAGAAACCGAAATAACTTTTGACTTACAATTATGGCGGCGAGCGCCGACATACACGCGATTAAAAATGTTTGCTGACCAACCCAGGGCTGCCATCTTAGCGCTTTCGGAATTAAATCTGGTGCTTTTTTAGAGTACATAATGCTGAAACTTTTATACTTAACTTAACTCCTACCGAAAAATCTAGTGATTTTTTACTATTGATAAAATTGTGTAAATATCGATAAAAATGGAGTACCTAATAATGTTGAAATTAATTCAGCAGATTTTCCTTTTTCGGCTATTTTCCAGCTAAGGTTAATAATTTTAGTCTCTTATTTGAATATAGAAGTTTCTTTTCGTATTCTGCAAAAAATAATTCGACTCGACTCAGAGCAATAGAGATAAGCTCGCCCTTGTATACTTCCGCTTATATATGAATTGTATAATTTTACTTTTGTGTACAATAAAGAATCTAAAGAATCTAATAATCTAGAGCTTCCAGCCCCCGTAACATGCAGTTCTATGACAAAAGTATGTCGCGCGAGAAACCCGCCATATTGAAATATCTTCCAATAGGATTAGACAATACGCACGACAAAATTATGTCTGTCACGCGTGGACCGGGCATGTTAGAGGGGCAGTGCTTTTTCAAAGGTATTTTACCACTTTCTGATTTCACTGAGGCGGCAATACTGGCTCTAACCCGTATTTACCCTTTTTCTTACATATAAAAAGGAGGTCGGGTTAAAAACACAAACAAAATTAATTAATGGCGGGGCTCGGCTTAATTAAGGTACTGAACCAACAACCCGCCTGTTGCCGCAACACATGACGACATTGGGTAGAAGCGACAAGCACATTTGACTTTGGGAAGGTGTCCTTTTTTGATGCCGTTTTGTGGTTACTGTTTTCGCAGGCGCCTTGCCGCACATAAAAAAAAGAAACATAATTACATATAAACGTAAACAAAGTCACGCTTTTTTTCCTAAAGGCCTGGCAACAGCTCTGCTGCTATTGGTGACGCGCGGCGCGAATTACGAAACGACAGGCGATGTGAATAAGGGATTTTCATTTTGACAGTTCTCCAAACAATAAATGGTTTCATTATTGTCATAAGAGATGGCACTGCACTAACTCTTACGTCAAATGAAATAGACGTGCTTGAAGGTAGGAAAACAAGTCGCAAAATTTAGTCGCAAAAAGGTCACTGGTAAAACCACAAACGAATCAAAAATTTAAACGCAACTCAGCACGCAAAAACACGAAACGAAATTAAAACACAACAAAGTGCGTGACGATTGACGTGACAAAAACAGTGTTGCCAGTTTTTTATCTGCCCTGATTGCTCGATTTTGACATTTTATTCAACATGCGCGCCATCTATTTGAGTCAATAGAACGTTTTTTTTCTTAAATGCCATCTTGAAAATCCCTCATTGCGACTCCCTCCACGGATAGGTTATAAATAAGAGCGAAATGTTCTGAGCGCGGAATGTCCCAAGACACTTTACATACAAGACGTAAATTATATTATACAACTAGCTTTCCGTCCCGCGGCTCCGCCCGCGTTAACAGTAACAGTTTTTCCCGTGGGAATGAGACAATTTCCCGCGGTAAAAGGTAGCCTATGTTACTCAGGGTGCATGTAGCTTTCTTATGTCGAAAGAATTTTTGAAATCGACAGTAGTTTTTGAGTTTATTCATTACAAACATACACACACACAAAAATACTAATCATTCCTCTATAATATTAGTATGATAATTGAAGTCCTTTTGACTAAATAAAATTGTGCTCCGTCCTTTATCTTGAATGACCCGTAAGTTTTCTACAAGAATTAAAAAAGGAAAATTTTCCATTGTTTTGTTTTATTTTGTAATATAACTAGACACATGGCGTGTTTACGAGCAATTTGAACTTTACAGGCTGCTTGTCAGCAGGTAATGAATTCTGAAGTGGCCATAAACCAGACACGGCGAGAACTTTAGATGAGCAAAGAAGTGAGTGACACATCTGAAGAATCTAATCTCTATAAGTGATTCTAAATGTTCCTAATGTACCGTTTAATTTTCTTTTGTTTTTTCTGCATGTCGAATATTATTATTTTGAACTGTGCCCCCGTAACTTGAAGTGCTATGACAAAAGTTTGTCGCACGTTCAACTGTCAAAAAGTTGCGAGAAACCTGCCATATTGAAATATCCTCTAATAGGATAAGAGAATACGCACGACAAAATTATGTCTGTCACGCGTGGACCGGGCATGTTAGAGGGGCTGGTGAGGGTCGCGGGAAGCCGCTAGATGCGGGCAGCGCAGGACCGATCGTCGGGGAGATCTTTGGGGGATGCCTTTGTCCAGCAGTGGATATCAAAAGACTAAAATGATGATGATGATATCGAATATTTATATTTTTTTATTTGAAGACAAGATTTCAAATCCACAGAATTACATTTCTGCGCTGCTTAAATCCAGCAGCCTTCCGCGAAGGATTCATCATACGTTTTAAAATCTAATAAATGTTATAAGACGGCTAAGAGTAGAGCTAACCAAGTATTAGTACTCAGTAGTAGAAATTAGGTAAACGAAGCAAGAATACTTCTCAACGAGTTATATCAGAAAAATACGCACTAACTGAAATGTACATTTGGTACATTTCTCGGAAGGAAGGTAACGAGTAATTGAACGAGGAGGGCGGATTACCGGAGATACGATGAAGACTAGGGTCACCATGATGAACGAATTCTGTTCAAACTAATATCACATCGCTTCTTAAATTGTTGAGTTTATTCTTGTTCATTAGGTTGAGACGAAAGCCAGCCTTAGTTTGAGCAAAGTAACTTCTGATCGTAAGCTTTGACGTCGAAAAAATATTTATAAAATTTCACTCCGAATAAAAACCTTTTGATACTGATTTATACTCTGTTTTACTTTATTTTCTGAACAGTATCGTATGTCGCAGTCAGATGATTGGAAGTTGCAGTCAGATGATTGGAAGTTGCAGCCATCTGAAATTCATCTTAGTAAGTAGATAATTGTATGCCGGCACATTGTTTTACGTAAGTTGTTGTTAATTTTACGGGGCTACAATTTTGTCAGATAATTATATGACTATATCAGTCGCCCAGATCTTGCACAATTGGCTGTAATACGCGCAAAATTTTATTCATAAACAACTTTATTTTAAGCTAAGATCTTATCCAATGTAGTTCCCAAATTCAAATGTAAAATCCCAAATTTTCCTCTCAGAGCAGTCACCCTACATGACAGGCCACTACATGTGCTGTGAGTTTTAAAACCTAATCAATGATTTTCATAAAATGTAAAATCCCATTTTCTCTCGCATCCCGGTCACCCTACTCCACACATTCGCGCATAGTATTATCTGAGCAGTAAAAAACTCGACCCGATATGCTCCGTCATTCAAACAAGACTTTGGCAATAAATTTCAGCAAATTGTCCTCGCTGGATTTTATGGAGCCCTTTGCTAACTTGGGTCTAAAGTGGGCTAACCCTAAGGTTTCGGCAATTTCAACTTGTACCACTACACACTCGCGAGCCGAGTTTGTCATAAAACCCGGCTGAGCTCAAGTAATGTAATAAGTTGGGCGGAATATTTTTGGAAAAGGCTAAACGAATATGACGTAAGAGCGACGGTGGCCTAGTGACTAGGACCGTTGACTTTCATTCAGAAGACCGCAGGTTCATGCCTCGGCATGTACCAATGTGTCTACGATTTTCGAATTCATATGCACGTTTATTCGAAGCTTTTACGGTGAAAGAAAACATCGTGAAGAAACCTGCTTACGCCTGTAAAGTAATTCAAAGTTTTTGTATGAAGTTGACCAACCCGCACTGGGCCAGCGTGGTCGACTAAAGCCTAATCACCCTAAATTCAGGGGAGGCTCGAGTCCTTCAATGGGGATATTATATGAGCGTTTAGTCTTAACATTGCCCATACATTTAAAATAATGCGAGGAAGTACTTACTTTTTTTTTATCGCTTTTATTTGCGGTTCTACGGGCCACATAACTTAAGAACGAACGAACCGAAAGGATAATATATTTTTTATATTTTAAATGAAAAATTAAAGGGAATAGAAACATATGACGTCATAAATTTGTATTGACTGCTTTTTTTGTACGATTTTTACTTTGATATATACAATATTAATCTGAAATAGTGCAAACTAGCTATAAACTTAGTTGTGCAACATAATATTGTGAAATAAATATTTTTTAATCTTTAGATGGAGTTTAAGATTTTTGATCCTATATACATAGTGTGTCTGTATAGGTATGTTTTGTTTATGTTGTTTGTTTAAAACTTGTGCCGGGCACGTTAGTAATTAATTATTTATTAATCTGTGGCCGGGGTGGCCGACAATCCCAAAAACGTATATATTAACTACTTTTTACTGCAGTACAAAAAGGGTACAAAATACACATTATTATCAAGAATTTATCTGTGCAATAAAGGTGAAAAGAAAGTGTTGCTTGTTAATGTGAATAAACTTTGGGTGATTAAAATTAATGTATTTCGTCGGCTGTTTCTCATTATGTACCTATTCGCGTTTCGGCATAAAGTGTGATCCTTTGGCTAAAGTTATGACAGTTTAGAATGAGTTGTAATTTTAATATGGCTTACTGTTTTGCTAGGCAATATTCATGGAAACCTTTTGTCATCTTAAGTCGTATTATGATTTTCGTAGAAGTTGTATTTTTGTTTGCAAGACAAATTGCTTTTAGTTATTTACAATCTATATTTAGTTTATTCGCTCAAATATAATTACGATGTTAATTTATTGTTTTACTTTAGCTTTTTGATTTAGATATAATACGGAGCTGATGAAAATTCATAACTAATTCATAGTACCTAAGTATTGTTTTAATTAGTGCCCAATTTTCGACACAATCTCGCAATAAAAATGTATGAAATTGAGTAAATCGTTTCTAGTATTGATCACGATTTTTTGATCATTGGTCAAAATGTGAATTAGCCAAAGTACAAACGTCGAGATATAGAAAACGTATTTCGTGACTTTGACGACTATATTTTTCTCTAGCATCCATACCTATCTGTATAAAAAAGTTAGTTATATTATAAATTTATTTCTTCAAATTTCGTTATTGACAGAATTCGACGGCCCCTTAGCACAGAAGGAAATAATAGTACTAACCCGTACAGAAAGGACACTCACCCCCCCGCGCCAAAATGAGTTCCCCGCCCGATATAGCGCCCCACGCCCCGCACCCCGCAGGCGCCGCGGGACTCCGCCGGTGGTGTTCGGGGGTGTTTTACATAGCGCCTAGTGCCATTGACTTGTAGTTGATATTCAGTTGTAGTTCAAAAAGAAGTAGGTTGTCAAAATGCGTTTTCTGTATGGCGTGACCGCCCAGTGCCCTTAGCCTAGTTAGTACGCCTGCCTTCGAAGGACTGGATCGCGGGTTCGAATTCCACACAAGACAAACATTCGTATGATGAATACTTGTTTCTGGATGTTGTCTATTTATATATGTACGAGTGTAGTCCAGGACCTAGACGAGCCGCGGGTGTGACACGAGTATGTATACTAGGCTCAGCCTAGTTGGGGGGGGGGGCAGATGGCCATGTATCAGGGGCATATGGGCATGTACGTATATTTATATTTATTTATAATAATAATAATCATTTATTTCAGGAAACATAGTCCCATATTGTTACAATTACACTTAGACTTTTTACGATAAAGCTAAAAAGTTAAAATTAAAAATTATAATTTAAAACATTGTTGAAAAAAATTAAGATATAAAATCACCAATATAAAAATGAAATGAAAATAAAAACACCCTCTATCAAAATTAATTACAATCAAAATAAAATCAAAATCAAAATTAATCAAGACATTATCAAAATCAAATAATATTAAAATATACTTATAATAATTAGAATTAGAGAATTAAAATTAAATAATTTATGTTATTATGTATTTTTTACCATTTTTTGTCTTCATTTCCATAAATACACGTTTGATATGTGTCTACGATCGGTTTCGAACTTTCGATCACGGAAGCCGCAATATTCATGTGTTTCCATATTTCGGGCTTCCAGCGGAAACTTCATTATCTGTCGGCGAAACTATGAAATGTATTATTTACCATTTGGCATGGTGTATCTCATACATAGAAATGAGCATCTTTTGTTTTTTGTTAAATATTCAAGAGGTTATATCGCCCAAGGGCGTTCTGTGCGAAATTGAGCGAAATATTCGCGAAAGTATATATTAGTTTCGTAATAGTGATGTTTTTTTCTTGTCTTTTCTTGTGTTGACATCTAAATTTATATAAGAAAAGACGTGATTTAAATATTCCTTTTATGAAGAATCGTTACCTTTATTTTTAAAAGGGTTTTTCAGATTAACTAGCGGATTTATTTATCGTTATTTCCAGTAACGTACTCGTAAATCGTATTATTTATTTGTTAATGCACCAATAGATTAGTATAATTAAAATATACAAAAATCGTTGTGTCGTAACCAAGTGTGTTTCTGATGAATTCTATTTAAAATTAAAATGAAAAATGGAGGCAATTCATATAATTCCTAGCCAAACAACACATTACCTAACCACACCTAACATTGAAACTATAATCTATACTAATACTATAAAGAGAAAAGGTTTGATTGTTTGTTTGCATCGAATAGGCTCCGAATCTACTTAACCGATTTTAAAAATTATTTCACTGTTGAGAAGCTACACGATCCTGAGTAACATAGGCTTTATTTTATTTTCAAAAAAAAATTTGGGGTTCTTTACCAAAACTTCAATAATGAAACCCACAAGGTGTAAAAAAATACCTAAAATATTCCTAATAATTGAATAGGCTCCGAAACTACAGACCCGATATTGGTAAAACTTAGCACAAAGATAGAATAGACCTTGGTGAAGAACATAGGTTACGATTTACCGCGGGAAAATTTCTCATTCCACAGGAAAAAAAATAAAAGCGGGCGAAGTTGGCACAAAGATGGAATAGATCTTGCGGAAGAACAAGAGCTAAATTTAACCGCGGGAAAATGCCTCATTCCCACGGAAAATACTGTCAACGCGGCCGGAGCCGCGGCGGGCAGCTAGTTCTACAATAAAACTCAACAAAAATAAATTAAAGGAATAAAGACTGTTAAACCAAAGGAGTTTTATAATACATTGCGAACATCCTGGCCACTAAGGCCGTCTTGTTTTAACGTTAGAGGTTGCTAAGACAACTCAATAATAAAGTAAGTGCAATGCCATACAACCGCAACTCTGCGTCTTTAATTTATTAATTATCTGGAGAAACAAGTGGTTATGGCCCGAATGCTGTAAATGGCATTGTAACTCAACGTACAAGCTTTATTTTCATAAAGTGTGCTATGGAGCCAACCCCATCGGCATCATCGCCGGCACACCACCCCTCAACCTCATCTCAAGCAAGTTTCAGCAAGTTGAGAGGTAAAAGTAACTTCAGTACGTGGATTTTTGCAGTGGAATGTCTCCTAACTGACCTGGATCTGTGGGACGTCACTGTCACCCAAGGTGCAGACCTGACTGATCCCACTACCAAAAGAAAAGACTCGAGAGCCAGGGCAAAAATCTGTTTACTTTGCGAAGAAACCATATACCCCACTATCCGTTCGGCAAAAACTGCATTTGAAACTCTTCAGCAACTGAAGAATGCGTTTGCGGATAGCGGTCTGACAAGGAGGCTTGGACTTATGAAAAAACTTTTGGCCAATGAGTACAAAGGTAATATGCATGAGTATGTCTACAAGGCTTTGGGTATCCAACAAGATCTACAAGGCATAGGAGCGAGCGTAGATGATGAATTTCTCGCCATTATAATGCTCACTGGACTGCCCGAAACCTTTCACCCGCTTGTAATGGCCCTAGAACATACCGGTACCAAAATGACTTCGGAAAATGTAGTGGCAGCTCTACTGAAGGAAGATTCCCGTGCAGGTGCAGCCACAACGCCAGTCGTCACGCCTAAACCAATTGGACCTGATGCTGCCCTTCATACGAAGAATGGGTATAAGAAGAAGAAATTCTGTACTTATTGTAGGAAGCTAGGACACTTAGTGAGTGAGTGCAAAAATAAAAACAAGAATGTTTCGGCAAAATTTACTACTAATTACACTTCAGAATTTACACTTTCATCTTGTTTTAATAATAATTTATCAGGTTCACCACCCGGTTCACTGGATTGGTACATAGATTCTGGCGCAAGTTCACACATGACGAAACGGTGCGATTGGTATGAGAGCATGTCTCCTTATGTCACTGCTATTACTGTTGCAAACAAGGAGCAGCTTCTCAGCCAAGGTAAAGGTACTGTCTGTTTGAATATTTCCGATAGCGTGCACAAAATAAGCGATGTTTTGTATGTTCCTGGACTAGCCACAAATCTGCTTTCTGTGACTTGTTTGGTAAATAAAGGCTTTGATGTTTTGTTTACTTCGCAAGGAGCAAAAATATTTCAAAGTGGTGGCTGTCAAGTGACAAGCCCTATCATTGCGACAGGTTCGAACCATAGAGGCATGTATAAGCTAGATGTACAAAAAGGATCGCATGCGTTAACCACTAAAACCAAAGAGTCTGCCATGTTATGGCATAGACGACTCGGCCATCCAAATACAAAAAGTATGTATATCTTAAAAAAGAAAAATGTTGGTGTAGACTTTAATGGAATCTACACGGAAAAGTGTATTCCTTGTCTACAAGGCAAACTTTCTAAAAAACCTTTCCCAAACTCTAAAAGTAGATCGAGTAAAGTCCTGCAGTTAATTCACACGGACTTATGCGGACCTATGAGTCAGCACTCGTGGGGCGGAGCCCTATATCTTTTAACTTTTACAGACGACTTTAGTCGCAAAACGTTTGGATATCTTTTAAAATACAAATCAGAGGTTTTTAACAAGTTTGTAGAATTTAAACACTTGGTGGAAAATCAAACTGGCGAACAAATAAAAGTTCTACGCTCGGATAATGGCTGTGAATATGTAAACAAAAACATGTCTACTTTCCTTAAGGAAAATGGCATTATTCATCAGACAACGATTCCGTACAATCCTCAACAGAACGGAATATCTGAACGAGCAAACCGAACTATAATAGAAAAAGCCAGATCTATGCTCAGAGACTCAAAGCTACCACTAGCTTATTGGGGCGAAGCAGTAAATACGGCAATTTACTTAAAAAATCATCTGCCCACACAGTCTTTGAATAACAGAATCCCAGAAGAAATGTGGACTAAAAACAAAGTGAATCTTTCTCACTTAAAAGTTTTCGGATGTGAAGCCCACGTTCTCGTACCTAAAGAAAAACGTACGAAACTGGAATCCAAGACTCAGACGTGTATTTTTGTAGGTTATTCTACTGTAAGCAAAGGCTACCGTCTGATTAACCCCAAAAACCCTCGAGTGATAATTGTTGCAAGGGATGTTGTGTTTATAGAAGATAAAATGTATGATCACACACCTTCCCCTTGCAATGAGTTGCAGACGCAGCCGTCCTCACAAACGTCACAACCACAAATCCTTGTACCCGTTGATAATGAACAACCTCTTCCTAATCCACAGCCACTGCTTCAACCACAACCTGATACATCTGTGTCTCATGAGACTTCATCTACAGAGTATCCGTCAGCTTCGGACGGATCCGTATCACCAGAAGTTATTGAACCAGGACCTAATGTGAGCGACTCAGAATCTGTAAGTAGATACCCTAGTCGTCCCAGGAAACCCCCTGAAAGATTTGGTTACTTAACTTCAGATCTAGAACCAGAAACTTACGGAGAAGTTACGGTTCATCCTCAAAAGGATAAATGGTTAGAAGCGATGCAGGCTGAATATAATTCTTTAATGAAACATGGAACGTGGATTCTTGTCGACAGACCATCTGGAAGAAAAACAACGAAATGCAAATGGGTCTTTAAAATTAAAAAGGATACTAGCGGACAGATCACTAAATATAAAGCCCGATTAGTAGCAAAAGGTTTCACTCAAGTAGCTGGTATTGACTACGGAGAAACTTTTTCACCAGTCGCTAGACTGTCGTCTGTACGACTTTTACTGGCATTTGCTGCTCATAATAAGCTGCTAGTAGACCACCTTGATGTGGAAACAGCTTTTCTAAATGGGGATCTGGAAGAAGAGATATACATGGAGCAACCTGAAGGCTTCTCCAATGATCCAAAAAGTAAAGTCTGTCTACTTAAAAAGGCTCTTTATGGCCTAAAGCAAGCTCCGAGGCAGTGGAATGTTAAAGTTTGCCAAGCAATGAACAAACTTAACTTGACTCAAGCATCTAATGAGCATTGTATATATTATAGTCATCAAGGTAATGATATTTTGATTGTTGCAGTGTTTGTTGATGATTTCTTTATAGTTAGCTCAAATGAAACAATGAAAGATCGATTTAAAAGTGAACTTAAACAGGAGTTTACTGTTAAAGACCTTGGCCCTCTCAAAGATTGCCTTGGTATGAGAGTTGTGCAAAAAGGTGGTACAATATCTCTTGATCAAACAAAGTATATAGAGAAATTGATCAAAAAGTATAATATGACGGACGCTATAACTGTCTCGACCCCTTTAGAAGTTGGTCTTAAACTCTCCTTTCCCGAAAAGGATGAAGAAAATGTAGATGTTCCCTACCAGGAGCTTATCGGTTCCTTAATGTACATTGCCATATGTACGAGACCTGATATTGCACATTCAGTGTCATATTTGTCTCAGTTCAATGTACATTACGGGGGGGTGCACTGGAGAGCCGCTAAGAGAGTTCTAAGGTACCTCAAAGGCACTATAGAACTCCGCCTTCACTTCAGGCCAACATCCCTATGGAAACCAGAGTGCTATGTGGACGCCGACTATGGTAATAATCTGGTGGACCGACGTTCATACACTGGGTTCGTGTTTATGATGAGTGGTGGACCCGTTTCTTGGGAAGCACGCAAGCAGCGAACAGTCGCGCTCTCCACGACTGAGGCCGAGTACATGGCCTTAGCTGATGCTTGCAAAGAAGCTATTTACCTTAATTCATTAATCACCCAAGTTTTTTCAATCTCTCCTAGTCCCATCGTCATCCACACAGATAACCAAAGCTCTTTGAAGTTAGCCCACAACAACACGTACCACGCCCGCACCAAACACATTGACATTAAACATCATTTCATACGAGACTCCCTTACACATGGTGACATAAAAATAATTTACATCCCTACACAGGACATGATCGCAGACGTTCTGACCAAACCTTTATCAAAACTTAAGCATAATAAATGTGCTCACTCATTAAGTTTAGTTTAGGTTAGCTTTTGGTTTTTCGATTGTCTTATGTTTATTGTAGGTTGTTAGTGTTATATAGGTTGATGTTTATTTATATTTTTGGTGTACTTTTTTGAGCGTGTGTACAGGGTGTTCACATTGCGGGGGGGTGTTAAACCAAAGGAGTTTTATAATACATTGCGAACATCCTGGCCACTAAGGCCGTCTTGTTTTAACGTTAGAGGTTGCTAAGACAACTCAATAATAAAGTAAGTGCAATGCCATACAACCGCAACTCTGCGTCTTTAATTTATTAATTATCTGGAGAAACAAGTAAGACAACGGTTGTAAACCGAAAATCCCGGTAATATATTACGTCACACCCCGGAAAAGAAAAATGTATTCCAAAAACAAAATTACGGGTGCATTCCATTTGTCCATTCAAAATAAAAGGAGCGGGAGTGAGCAACTGTGACTCGGCCGATGGTTTTATCTCGCACCACAATTAATGGCTTCTGGAAAAAGTTTTTACTACCCACAATTTGCAAGCAATTTCATGTTCACTGCTCGCTCGATTCTATATTATTTTTTATCGACTACTTCACATCACTAAAAATCAACAACAAATTTTTCTGGTAAAAAATTGACCACGAAAATTGTCAAAACGAAGCGATTTACTACTCACCAGAAAAATGAGATACCAGCAAGCTTTGTAGTTTTGCTCGCGTCATAGTTTCGGCACAAATTCATCGCACAATTAACCATTTTGTGTTACCTATTTGTTTTATTTCTAATCTTTTGTGACAGAACATATGCCGTGAACGACTATTTGAAAGAAAAGTGTGAATGTGTGTGTGAGTCCAAAAAATATGTCTCAGCCGGCACCCATACTACGTTTTGATTACTCCATGTACTCCATTTGGACACGTAATTTTTTTTTCCTTCATGATCAAAACTGTAGTGCGATATATGGTCTTTAGAGCATTTATTTTTATTTAGCTGTACATAAACGATTTCGGCGTTGTTTTGCAAAAGAATTTAGATTACACCTAGCAGAATGCCCTTCTGGTAGCTAATACCCTTCAGGTAACAACGCCCGTACTCGCCGGCGGGGGCGCGGCCATAACCAAAATCAAATTGATAATCAGAGACGGAGCCCCTCAGGCGCCGTCGTCGTCTCCTTCACGATGTTTTTTAGTATCGACGCGCTAGGCCGTGGTCCGAGGCTCCCTCGAGCCGCCCCTAGACGCGTTGGTATATGACTTTTTTTGGGGTAGAGTCTTCCACTCCCCCCCCCCAAGACCGGTGAAGCTTGATTGGTCGTACTTTTTCGACACAAGCATAGGTCAATTAAAAAAAAGGCGTTGCTTTGCATTTAATAGTAAGCACGCAATGAACTTCGAATTAAAATACTTAGAATTTGTAGATTGTAGTTTGTTGAATCGGTCCCCTGAAGCGGGTTCCACATAATAATGTCGTTTGGTTCTTTACTAGAAGTTATTCTGCGTTTACTCCTCTGTTTGAATTGTTTGCTGAGCATTTTGTAAGAGCTGAGAAGATTCCTGTTGTCTTTGTTGATATAAATAAGCATTTTCTCTCATTTGCTTGATATCAAATAAGATTGTTAATATCATTATGTGCTTCGCGACTGAGGTCGTTTGTTTATGAGTACAGTGAAAAGCACGCAAAGCTAAACACTTGAACTTTGCAATGTTTTTATGTTACAGTTCAGCTTAACTAGTACTTGACTGTACGTATGAAATTATTTAATTGGGTTCATTTGATAATTAGGTATTTGATGTTTCATTCTGATTTATTAATATGTATCTTAAAAACTCGGAAACTATACCAAGCCAGTTACTGCATAGAAAAAGATCACTTGGAGGGACTACTATTTGGTATTCTGTGACTTGGATCAACTGGATGAAATCGCTATGTACCTACAGTAGGTACAAGTTCATAAGTGCAATCATATCATATCACGTGTTTTTATACTTTCAAATAACTTTTTTCCCAAAGGCTCGATATTCTTATTTTTTTGTGTTACTTATACACTGGACTTATGAACGTGACTTTTCCTACCTTCTTGCACAATGCGCGTAAGCTTTGAATCTTTGAAAAAGCTTTGAAAACAATTTTAATTTAGAAGCAGTCTATAAAATTAAATAGTGATGTTTCTCCTTAATTTGTACTGACGAGATGAGATAGCTTTCAAATAATAATTAATTTTTGTACTGTCTGTCTCAGATAAGAAAATTATTATACTTATTTTGTTTTAAAAATAGAAGAAAATAAATGAAGAAAAATTCTAAATTTAAAATTCCATTAAACTTCTTACCCGCCAGACGTCTTAAAAAGAATCTTTTTTTATGGGTCTACTTTATGCCAGTGACAAGTAAAGTAAAACGAACTTACCAACAACAGACAGGAACACCCTCCTCACAAGCGGGGGATGTGTGGATATCTGACACTCGTAGAATCCTTCGTCCCTCTCGCTCACGTACTGTATGAGCAAGCGCCAGTCATTAGGGTGCTCAAAAGCTAAGGAATATCTTGAGTCGGCTGAGTACGTGTGGCGGCCGAAGGAAAGTAGGTGCAGGTCTTCGCCCCGACGCCGTACCCAGGAGATCTGGAAACAAAGCTAGATTAATATTGCATACCAGCTTTCCGCCTGTTCACAGGTTTTCCCGTGGGAAAGAAGTATTTTCCCGCGGTACTATGAAAGGCTATGAAAGGCTATGAAACTTTACAATAACATAGCTTATAAGCTATATTATTGTAAAGTTTCATTAAAATCCGTCCAGTAGTCCTAGAAATTAGCATGTTTAATGTTTATACAGACAGACAACGGTATTTTTTTTTTCAAAACTTGTATTTTTGTGTTTTGTGTTTTTGTGTAAAGTGTTATTATTATTATTATTATTCAGCTACACTCCCTTTATTACCTACAAACTTCCGAAATAACGCAATTTTTATGAGATTAATAAGTTTAGTTACCTATATATGTTAGCTGTTACTCTGCTTATTAAATATTAGATGATATGCACAAGAAAAGCATCGAGAATATTTATTAAATCAAAAATATGAAAATTAGAATTCAACTTGTCACACAAATTGGCCGGTCACGTGACTGAAGTTTATATGAAAAGTTGAATATTATTCAGATTTCAACTTATGTTCCTTGGGGAAATTTGTTCAGTTTCACAAGTAGGTCCACCACTATAAGTATGCTGCAGATGAAGAACCAGTAAAATTTCACATTCATTTCAGGTGTGAAAAGGTGTTTATACGTACCTACTTATAGCAACGACTCGCTAGCAACAAACACGTAGGTACATGATTTAATCGCATTATTAATCATTTTACATTCAACGGTTGGCTACGGTCTTGTTCCTCAAATTATTATAATTGCAGACGCGTAATGTATAACGTTTCAGAGCTGAAATTGCATGACGAAATCTCGACTAGTACATTATAATTAAAGCTTCAAAATGCTACCCATAGTAGGAGATAATTAAGAGTTCTGAGTTCTGAGTTGTTTTTCTGTAGAATTCTGAAAATATTCAGACACAGGTATTTTCTAACTATTAAGATTTAAAACGGGATATTTATCGTGGTAGGTATTTAAGTATATAGTTTTAGTCAACAGTAAATGTTCTTTTTTTAATACAATCCTTTTTAGCATAGAATAAAAATGGTCATAGAATGTTTTATCCCGACATTATTATAATATACTCGTACATTCGACGCATACACTAGCCTTCAAAAGGCTGTGTACAGCTTTTAAGTTTTTCAAATTTGATTTATTTTTAATTCACGGAATGAATGTACTTTTTTTACTTTTCATTCACATGTATGTTGTAGTGTTTTTTGACCTGTTTTATACGTTGTTATTATTATTGTTGTTATTTTATATTATTAAAATTAATTCAAAATAAGATTAATTCATCTCCCGTACTTTCCGGTTCCCATATGAACGAAAAAGACCGCAACAATTTAAATTTAGAATGTGACTTGGCAAAATGGCCGCCAATTTTGCATTAGTAACACTGCCATCTCTGGGCGCGAAATTGTACCTGAAGTTCAAATGGCACAAACAAAAGGAAACTTGAAATTGGAAGATGTTCTAATTGCCCCTCAGGACATTCCAGAGAGTTACTGCACTCCTTTCGGAGTACATTCGAAGTAAAAAGTAAAAAGTTTTATTGGCCAAGTTTAGTAGTTAGAAAGATGTATGGAGCTCTATGTTCTCTGAGGGAGTGGGAAAGAATTTCGGTATAATTTTATACCAGATACCAGGTTCGATTTATTTATAATAATTATTAAGTGTCAATATTTTTTTTAGATTCATAGAAAACAACCAAAAATGTAAACCTTCCGGCGGGACGAACCTATGACCTTCGGCCTATACTAACGTGCTTACCAACTACACCACACCACAGAGGGCATAGTGGCAGCGCCGAAATTCGTTCTTGCTTGTTTTCTATCAAACCATGACTGAAGGCAACCACTAGACACGAGACAGCGTAATTAAGTGTAAGGCTGCAAGAATCGTCGAACAACCTTGTTCATAGATAGTTCATGCAAAGAAATTTTATTTTTTGTTTTATTTTGTGGAATGAATTTTTCTTTTGATTTATCCCGTTCCTAATCCTAGCCAAACTACAAACATCCGTAGGTACTCTCGTACCTATATATAATTATGGTAAAATATATACAACGAAAATTACAAGCACTCAGAATACTAGGATTGTAATTGAATTTTGCAATTAGTTAATTTGAACTTAAACAAAAACTTGTAAATTAACAATCAATTACTTGGAAAGTTTTTGAAATGTGATCGATTTCTCACCGAGGTTAGTGAGATTGAGTTTCGAAACAAATTGTTAATATAAGTTTATAATTTGATTAGCACTTTATATTATCCAGTTTTGATTAGGATTAATATAATGAGCTAGTACAAAACGTGTCAAAATACTTTTAAAACCTGTCAATTTGAATAAATTGATTGGCTAATATTCGATTAAATGTAGTAATGTTTTCAAGTTAAAACAGAAACAAATACACACACCAACAGAGTTCAAATTAGAACAGAAAAAACTATTTCTTTGATGTACAGAAGCCAGAACATGCGGTTGGACGAAATTCACACATACCACTACGGAATACGGGCGTTCTCAAGGTCAAGAAGTCCAGCCGCATGTACTGCCTACTGTACATACAGCTCAAATCAGTAATAAGGTAATCGTAATTGTGATGGCCATGGCCTATAACTTTTTGAACAGATACTTACCCTTTTGTGAGGATTTTTATGTGCCACGCGCTTTGTTTTTGCATCGATTTAAAATAGTGATCGTAATTATGTTTACTACATATTTAATTACAGATATAAATTTTACATTTAAAATGTTTAATTTCGCATGAACTAACGTTTAGTTTAATATACGTTTACGTAAGATTAATTGACTTGGTAAGGAGAAATTTGTGGCTAAGCAGAGTGTTTTTATTAGTTTAATAATTTGAATATTTTAATATTACTGGCTACCATATTATCATGAATATAATATACTATAGGTATTGCAAAAGCGAGTTTGTCTCTACAAAGAGATCCCTTTCAGTCTACCTATACACTAGTGAGAGAAAAGAATAATTATTTTGAGGTACCTATAGACAAGATTGTGTACCTACTTAGGGTTAGTGCCATCTATTAAAATAAAAAAAATCTTTTTTCATTGTTGGCATCAAAAAATCTCTCATCATACATACACTAAATCTAAAGTGGACGACTTTTGGTTGAAATGATGATAATAAAATAAACCCACCGTTTTCTCTCCCAAATCGTGCACTCTGCAGTGCAAATGCACCCGGCTCCCCAACTGGGCTGTCACGTTGTTAGTGGAGGCGTCATCCTCAAAGAAGGGGAGGGGTTCCGTCGTGGTGGTTGAAACATCCTCTTCATCCTCCCCTTCGTAGATCTCAGTGTACGCTTCATGCCAGAATGGGCCGTTGACTACCTTCTTGTCACCTGTCTTGAAATCTGTTGACAAAAGGTAAATATTTCTAACTTGTGATATTATTAGCGTGTGTGTTAAAGAGTCCACACTAATTCGTGTTGGACAAAATTCTTCGTTGGTCATTTTTTATTTTGGACATTAGTCGCGCAAAGGTAATAGGTATTATAAAGTTGAAAGTGTGTTTGTGAGTCTGTCCTGTTTTTAGACTGAAACTAAACAAGTTTTGCACAGAAATAGACTAAAGAAGTTAGTTACCTTATCTTTTGATAATATATGTTCGTTCGTTAACAGCTCATGTATTATGTCCCCACTGAGGGGCTCGAAGAGCTTCTTGATATAATCACAAAAAAAATATACTTAAAAAGCAGGAATAAATATCCATTGAATTTACCTTAACTTAAAAATAAGCTGGTTCTTATATTATTGTTATAAATGGCGATTCTATTAAATGAAAATCTGAATAATTCACTAACAATCTTTCCGAGTAAAATTCGAGTACGTCTATAAAAAGGTGATGGGAAAATTTAAATATTTTCACGTCGGGACATCGCATAATCGCATTCACCTGTTTATTCAAAGCAATTTTTAGAAGATTTTTATTCATGAATGTTGATTACGTATTCGATTTAAATCATGAAGGAAAAAAAAATCCACGCCCATATGGAGTAGTAATCATGCCTATTTTGTATCGAAACCAATGCGGCCGCTCAGAGGGGTGGGAGGGTAGGTGGAAGCGGGAGACGGGGTTTATCTTTTAACTCTATCACACATCTTTGAATACGTTAAGTTAGAAAAAGATAGAGACATTCATGTTATGACATGCCCAATTAAAAACAAAATATCAATAAAGTATGACATTTATTTGTCTTTATTTGGCATGTAAAAAACAAAAAACTTCATGGTTGCTGAATTTGAAAATAGTGATGTGATGTGGTATGAAGCGTAACGTATATTTATCGATTATTTACTTAAATTTTATCACCATGGCTAATGTACACATACATCTTATGACCATCACAAATTTTATCACCATGGCTATTGATCACACATACACATCTGATGGTAAGTGGTCACTGTCGTCCAGGACATCTGCAACTTAGGGTAGCAGACACGGTGCAGGCCTTTGAGATGTCTGTAGACTTGTCTTTTGAAGGACCCCAAATTGTTGTGCAAAGGAAACACCTCGAGAGGGAGATCATTCCACACCTTGCACGTGAGCAGTAAAAGCGTTATCCACGTACGTTAGTTCGAGATCACACATCCAGGTAGTGAGGATGAAATCTATCACTTATCGGAATTAGATATAAAATTGCAAGGACCGCGTCAGATTAAACATAAACAAATAAAAATACATTACAAATTTTAAAACAATATTTTTAATTTATATTTTTAACTATTTACATTATTGTATAACATATTTACATTACGTGTAAAAAAACTTGACCACCTATTTTTCTCGTAAAGGACGATGTGTCAAAACGTCCCCCCAAAAAACAAAAATCTAATAATATCGACCAACAGATTTGAAATGTATCTCAGTGTATGCGTCTTAACTATATAATTACTTTTTATTATCGCGACATCTTTCAAAGACGCGGGATATTCCGGGAAAAAATCGTCTTGCTATTAATATTGGTACCCAATAAATCAGTATTTTTTAGAGTGCATTTATATATTTAACATTCTAATAAGAGACTTTGATATTGTTAGTAATTGATAACATGTTTGTAAGTGACGAGTTATTGAAAAAAAAATTTTTTTAAGGTAGATAGTGACACTCTTCAAGTAAGCATTCCAAGGGTCGTAGCGTAATGAAAATTGCAATGTAAAAGCGTGTTTTTCTAGTGTTTTTTAAACTATTCATTTATTTAATATTATAAGTAGGTCAACGTCTTTTTGAAATTTTGAACTGTTTTAGACATTTAAGAGTAAAAATTTAATTATCAAAGTTCTGTAAAAGATAAATTGCTTCAATTCCACTTTTAATATATCCATTTGTTTTTTATCTTTGCGCAATTTAATCTAAGCATTGTCTTAATAACCCATCCGCTACAAGTATTTACACGCGCCGTCGAGTTTAGAACTTTTAACATTATTTTTATGTTCAAAGTTTACTCTTTAGCAGACAAGGTAAAGAGAGAAAGAGAGAGATATATCTTGCGGTTTTACCCCTAATTAATGTTTTCGAGTTACGACTTTCAATTAAGAATTTTAGGGTATATTTTTAAATAACCACCCAACATTGCCAAAAATATTAAAAATCTTCTTACTGTACAGGTCGAAAGTTTGTTGAAAATGCAAAGACAATACAATTTCCCTGCAAACAATACGTAGGGAAATCCTACACTCGGTTATTTGATCTGTGCAAATGGGTAACAAAAAAAAACAAATACCTATTCGGTATGATAAACAGTGTTTGTAACGGTTTTTTTTAGGCAAACGTTACGCTTTTCGGTGATCGTGTTAAACAACTTATCTCACATTTTGTCGAAAGTTACTTGTTAGTAAAAATAATAATAAATAACTTTATTTCTATAGTGCATTCATTAGTCTAACTAGATGTAATAAAAAACTTAAAGATTAGATTTTGCCAGTAAGAACTGCACAGCTAGCAATACAATGAACACTAACCAATAAAAACTTGTTCTGGAAAATCCTATCCATGCAAGGTACGTCAAGAATGAAAAAAAACTGAATGAAAAAATGTATGAATGAATGTATCAAGATGATAATATTTTATGTATGTAGGTATATTGTCTAAATTTAACATTGAGGATTTTATAAGTACTTTATAAGATGGTAACATTACACTTTTGACAGTATTTAATTGACCAAAAAATAGGACACGAAAACAATAAAGCCGTACTCTTTACCAACTCATACATTCATCAAATCCCTTTAATTGGTTCAAAAAACGAAAAAAAATATTAAAGTTCCCAAAAAATTCAGTAACACAGATAGAGATCACAATTCAAGTACGCGGTTAAATTAAACTGTATCAACAATCGACGTAATTACTTTGTAACGACCGTGACCCTATGAAATTGGAAACTATGCAAACAGATCGTAGAAAGATGTTTTCTATGTATATAAAGGCTTATAAGAAATTTTTCGAAAATCTATAAAAAGCGATAAATTAGTAAATGAGGGACGAGCCTATGTTAAAACATCTAATTAGAATCTAGTAAGCTTGATACAGAACCATTAAAACGTATATAGAACTAATTTGGAAATTCACATTTTCACTTTATACGTTCCTGTATTGAACTGAATTTTCTAAGTCCCACTTTATACGTTCCTGTATTGCCAGCGTCACAAACCTTAATAACTCAAAAACTAAAAGAGATACAGCAATTCTGATTACTGATTTGGAATCAGGATAAGGGACACTATCTAAGATATAAGTTTGAGCAATTTGATGGTTTTATGTTATTTTGGGCGTACCGTCGTTTCGTGTCGTCCGTATATGTAGGGCGAGGGAAGCCGATGTGCCTTTGACGAAAGTCGGTAGTCGGTTTCAAAGTGGGAGGGGTGTTTTACTTTTACAGTAAAAAGTAAACGTTATACCTACTCGCGGAAGCACCACTGGTACAACAGATCCGCAAAAATAGCGAGAAATTTGCTATTCATTTATGTCCACAAGCAACTCGACTCGCCCTGTCATCTCAGCTCCGCTGTTATTGACCGAGATAAACGCTTGTATGAGTTAGTAGAGTGGAAAATTTGGATTCTCGAAGCTCTGTCGGAAAGTCGATCAAAAGGTTGTACATAAACACGACTCATATGAGAGTTATGAAATATGATTTGGATGTACGTGAGGGAAGCCGTGATGGTGGACACGGTAGCAGGGTCTATTGAGTGATCAAGTACTGGTTGTAAAAGCGAACTCGCCGAGCCGTGTTCTATGCCCCCGAAGTAATTCGACATAGTACTGAGGTCGCTATTCTGGTCAATGAGTTTCCGAAGTTGGAAGCTAGGTAGTCTGACGCCTGCCTTGGTTGGTCAGCACGATCGCTCGATTCACCTTAACCATTTTGTATTTCATAACGAGTTTTATACTCAAACCGTGTCTGACGTTTGAAGACGTGGTATATAAGGTTGGCGGTTGTCTATCGAGCTGTACGAGTCGCAAGATTATGTCGCTTGAATGACGATTGACGACCTACCTCTATTGATTTATTTCTTTAGAGAGGCATTTGAAGATAGCTCTGTTTCTGAGCGATATGTCGAATGGTTGATGTTCTTATGCTTGTGTAAAAGTAAAGTAAATGATACTCGATAAACATTTACAGAATACTGATCAGAGATTGTGGGTACTACGTAGGATCGGAGGCATAGTCGGCGCTAGCTGACGAAACCGTAAGCACAAGATCTGTGTTTGGATCCCGCGAGGATTGTGAGTGGCTGATGCTTCGGCGTTAGATCCACTGTAAAGTAAAGTTCCATTATGAAGAGTAGTGGAGAGGGACCCCCTTCAGGAACTCAGAACATCATTCAGACGAACGTTTCAGCTCGTTCAGAGTGGTCTCTTGTGCAGGGAAGCAATTCCTATTCGAACGCTACAGGAAGCAATTCCTAACTTGAACGCTATCAGCCCTACCTTTGGTGGAGTGCTGGGACTGGCCTCCTTAGCGGCTAGTCTGTCAGACTTTAAACGACATTGCAGTGTAAACTGTTTGGAAGGTTCAGAATACCCTTGAGGTGTAGTCCTTCTGTGATTGTTCGCCCTGCCCTGTCCGGTCTTGGCTTGAACGATCGCTTGCTAGACGCGACTGCTTGGAGAGTTCCCTTGTCTGAGTGACGAGTAGCTTCTTGCCTCTGATGGTGAGATAATTATCTTGCCTAGGAGAAGAGAATGTCTCTTGTCTGATGACGAGATGATCTTTCTGTTGCGGACGATGTTTAGATCGTCGGACTCGACCTCGGTCTTGAGTCTGATTGCAACCTTCCCACCTTACGATATTGGCTTCGGCCTTTGTTGTATTATTCCTATCCACTATACGAGCACCTGCTTCGGTGGGTTAGCTTGTCGACTGCGGTCGCAACGATCAGGCATTGGTTCGCCATGCAAGACCTGCAACAATCGGACTCACAATCCGCAACAATCGGCTTCGGCTGCACCGAGAGATCAGATGGCATTGTCCTTTGGGATAGAGATCTCTAGTAAAGGGGCGGGCTTCGGCTCGCCCTTTTCTTTCACTTGATAAATTATATATTTATATATTTACTGGTGGATTTGAGCCTCCGAGACCAGATGTATTCCCGGTGCAGATCGGGATACTGTATGACTAGCAGTATCATTAGAGAACCTAGGCGACAGTAATCTTGAGCGATTGTTGGACTGTAGCACTAATGTAGTTCTTTAAGGAACTTTATGTAAGTGTGTCTGCACACACTTACATCCGAGCGGGATTCGACGATAGGAGATAGTTCTCAGTCTAACGATTAAAGATCGGTCTCCACATTGTCGGTCCTACTCCACCCATTTTTTAAACTTTCATATATTCCTACAACTGATGTTGGTAGTTCTTATTAGAATAACAATTATCAGGTATCAGACAGAAGTGATCCCGCTGTTATAATAGAGGATCCATTATAAACGAAATTAATCTTTGTTGTCCTTTTCAGGATTGCGAGGATAATTCAAAAGGAGAATCACAGGATGATCTCAGAACAGCGATTAGGGGCGATACGCTGAGAGGAAACCAAAATAAATTCGGTTTCTAAAAGCAACCTCGAGAACGAGCGGGGTGGGAAGATAGCTAGGAAATACATAATTTTGTACTGAGTGCATTTGTTGTTATTTAGTAGTTAGCTTCCCAAACGAAAGAAAAATATTCACACTGAGGTGTCTAAAAGAATGTGGGTTACTCTCACAAAGTGGTATGGATCCACCACTAGTTGATCTATGGCCTATTTGATTATTATTATAAGAGCTGTAATGTTCAGTTACAACTTCATACAAAGGTTTTCACGATTTCAAAATAAATATCCTCAGACAATGCAAGCGAATACAGTGTTATTGACATTTTGTTTACAATAAAATGTATTTTATTCAATATACAAATTATTCTCTGCCCTGTTTGTATGCAAATTCGAGAGGTGCTTGGTTGAACGTTGAAATATGGCTACAGAATAATATACTTGCAATTAGTAAAAGAAAATGGTCAATCAAAGAAATTTGAACCACTTTCCCTAAGTAAGTTTCTCAAATACAAAAATATTTTGGTTTCCCATACAAACTAGTCTCATTTTAATAAACGAAAAACGGAGGAGGTTCTAAAGATTTATTTTTTGCAAACTTCTGATTAAGCATGCCCTTTTATTATTTGTTACTTCGCCGCCTCTTACATCTTGTACCTATATGGTAGCTGTACGAAAATAGATTCAATATAATGTACGTTTAAAGATCAAAGGAATAGCTCTACTTGCTCACGGTATTTAACGTTATCTTCTAAGCTAGTAACGTTAAAATTACGTTACCTATAGATTCACTTTGATAATAACAAAAGATTACAATGGTAACCCATATATCCTGTGTATGTTATACAAAGCAACTACAGGATGTTAAGTAGCGGCACAACTTAGTAAAAACTGAATGGACATTGAACTACAAATTGTACTAGCGTACATAGAAGCGTCACACGCGAACTGCACTCATACTATATGAATTGGTGTACGCGAACAAAAACACGAACTTCTATATTGTTTGTGTTTTGTTTTTCTTCTCGCCGTACACTCCGTTCTCCTCCCGGTGCCGCTATGTTGGTGCATAGAATGTATTTGAGGTGTCTGGTACTAGTACGTGATTCCTTAATATCGATGTCACGTAGCTTGGCGGTGACCAGGGAATAAAGCACCAGGAGAGCATCCCGTGATATCTTGTCAGCGCCAACGCATGGCCATAGAGCTCGTCTGACCAGACGTCTCATCCTAACCTAACTAATGTGAGGGAGATCTGATGTGATCAATTAACGAAAAAAAAGTGCCGAAAGATGCGTCATGACGTCACAATAAAAGGACCACCGGGTGTCTGAAGAGCGATGACGCATAGCGTGGTGGTGACCAGGGAACAGAGCACCAGGAGAGCAGCCCGGGACATCTTGTCAGCGCCAACAACTCATGGCCATAGAGCTCGTTTGGCCAGACGTCTCTCTCTAACCTAACTAATGTGAGGGAGATCTGATGTGATCTTACCGGACGCATAGCGTGGTGGTGACCAGGGAACAAAGCACCAGGAGAGCAACCCGGGACAACTTGTCAGCAACAGCGCATGGCCATAGAGCTCGTTTGGCCAGACGTCTCTCTCTAACCTAACTAATGTGAGGGAGATCTGATGTGATCTTACCGGACGCATAGCGTGGTGGTGACCAGGGAACAAAGCACCAGGAGAGCAACCCGGGACAACTTGTCAGCAACAGCGCATGGCCATAGAGCTCGTTTGGCCAGACGTCTCTCTCTAACCTTACTAATGTGAGGGAGATCTGATGTGATCTTACCGGACGCATAGCGTGGTGGTGACCAGGGAACAAAGCACCAGGAGAGCAACCCGGGACAACTTGTCAGCAACAGCGCATGGCCATAGAGCTCGTTTGGCCAGACGTCTCTCTCTAACCTAACTAATGTGAGGGAGATCTGATGTGATCTTACCGGACGCATAGCGTGGTGGTGACCAGGGAACAAAGCACCAGGAGAGCAACCCGGGACAACTTGTCAGCAACAGCGCATGGCCATAGAGCTCGTTTGGCCAGACGTCTCTCTCTAACCTAACTAATGTGATGGGAGATCTGATGTGATCTTACCGGACGCATAGCGTGGTGGTGACCAGGGAACAAAGCACCAGGAGAGCAACCCGGGACAACTTGTCAGCAACAGCGCATGGCCATAGAGCTCGTTTGGCCAGACGTCTCTCTCTAACCTAACTAATGTGAGGGAGATCTGATGTGATCTTACCGGACGCATAGCGTGGTGGTGACCAGGGAACAAAGCACCAGGAGAGCAACCCGGGACAACTTGTCAGCAACAGCGCATGGCCATAGAGCTCGTTTGGCCAGACGTCTCTCTCTAACCTAACTAATGTGAGGGAGATCTGATGTGATCTTACCGGGTATCTGAGGAGCGATGACACATAGCGTGGTGGTGACCAGGGAACAGAGCACCAGGAGAGCAGCCCGGGACATCTTGTCAGCGCCAACGCGCGCCCATAGAGCTCATCTGGCCAGACGTCTCTCCACCTGCAACAATCAATGAAACACCCTCAATCGCCGTCTCTATCTGTCTGGACAAGTGCTTCCCCCAAAGATTTCCACAATGATCGGCCTTGCTTGCCCCGTACCAGATCGTTGGTATATTTGCGGTACGAAGTCCAACAGGTCAGCTAACCATTTACAACATTTTCCCAGGTACAGAAGCCAGCACATGCGATTGGACATTCGCACTACGACATTCACCCCTACCGCTACGGAATATGGGCGCTCTTAAAGTCAACATGTCCAGCCGAATATGCTGGATACTGTATTTTTACTCTTGGAGAACAAAATTCTTTATTCGGATAGCATTTATGCTAGCATTGCGGGTTACATTGTACAAGTATCATATTCCTAAAAACAGTACAGGAACATTAGGATTCCCCACAAAACGGGTTCCGTATCGTACCCTTGTTTGGCTCATTGTGTATTCTATACGCGATGCGAACTACTTCAGCTATCCGGCCAAACAACTTCGTCGAAAACAGGCTTAACTTTACGAAAGTGTTGCCTACCCATTTTGTAAAAAAAGACAACTATTTCTTGTCCAAGATGACGTAGCAAGAGAATGTGTGTGTGTACTCGTTGTTTTTTTTTTTTAATTTAATTCAACCCATTCTAGGTATACAGATTTTCGATTCAACAGAATCTCATTTTTCTATAAATACTTAAGTCCTGATTTCCATAAATTTTATGGAAATCAGGACTTAAGTATTTATACCGAACTAAATGAAAGGTCCTGTATTAATTTCAATTTAGTAGTTCATAATTATTATCCTTGTGAATTGGGCTCCGGTCGCAGCAATCCTTACCTCATAAGATTCACTTCTAGACGCACAGCTGTGAAATATAATGTTGCCGAGTAGGGTATATATATTGTTTTCTTATGGCAGGACATTGTTTATTTTTCAGTTGAAAATCCAAAAATTTTCCTTTTGTTCGGTTTCATGGGTTCACCTTTAGAATGTTTTTAGACGTTTACTGATGTTTTATATAGCTTAACTTAAATTATGTACGTATCTGTTTTTTTTTTTTTGTAACGCACTGCCTTGCAATTATTTATTGTTGCAATCATTTACCCAAAGGGTTGCCTGGTAGAAATTGCTACCTTAGCAATAAGGCCGCCTCTTGTACATTTGTAGTAATTATGTTTTCTTGTATTCTTTTGTGTGCATAAATTATATTTTATTAATCCGGTGGAGGTTGGTTGGATATGTGCAGTTGTAAACAAACTTCCTCGCCATTAAAAGTTTCGAATGAACGAAATTTGAATTTAAATAACTAAACTTAACTTGAAACTGACGGACGTTGGTTTCTACTTTAGTACAATATTGCAGCTCAAATATAGTCCTGCCTGTTTACTGTGGTTCCGACTCAATTTTAGCTTAAACCACAAGTTGCAAGTTTTGCAGTTATTCATATACAATATGTTAGCGTTATGATGCATAGCTAACACGGTTAAGTATACCCTATGAAACTGCAATCTTATTTTTTACCTATTCTAAAATGTCTTAAGTGAAAATGCAAATAAAACTTCGTTAGTGAAAAAAAAATGCGGCCTTAACCAAGGTCAATAAACTAAGTAGTGAACTATAGTTTAAGTTCAATCGCTAATGTGATTTTGAAGCTAAAAAAATCCTACAGCTGAACCTTCTCCAATCTTGTTTTAGGTCCAATAAAACGTATAAAACGATATATACCATTAATTAAGTACTTACAAGTTAGTTATTAGTTTAAGATAAGACAAAGAAAACCTATTTAACTTTTTAAATACTATGTAGTTTGGTGCTGCCAACGTAATACTCAAAAACCGCTAGACCGTGGCTAAGTCCTGTCAAAATATACTTCGCCAATTACATTACTTTGTTACGAGTATCTTTTATCTATCTATCTATACTGCAATAAAACTGAAGAATTGGCGTGCCTGTACATTGATTTGTTTTTCAAAAAACTGATTTAAGTCATAATGGGCAATTGTAGCTGAACACAAAAATACAAGTCTTGAAAAAATATCCTTCTGTCTGTCTGTTTGTTTGTACACGCTAAACTCTAGAACTACTCGACGGATTTTAATTAAATTTTACAATAATATAGCTTATACATCAGAATAACACGAAGGGTACTTTTTACCGCGGGAAAATACTTCATTCTTCCGGGAAAGGGGCGGATCGCGGAAAGCTAGTGCAGTATCTTTATACTGCACTTACGCGCGGCGGTTTTAGTGGCTACTTTTAGCCAATATCAGATAAATTACCCGCTCGCCGACCGGCCACGGGTGGCAACTCAGCACGAAACTAGTTTAACTTTGATGCCTTTGTACCCAAGAGTCAAACATGATGCGATCAATAGTATCCATCCCCCGTTTTTGTTCGCCCAAAAAGTTCAACTGCGTCTAATTGCCGAAGTTGGTGTGGCATTATTTGATACTGGTCAAGATAGAGATAAGGCTAGTTTTTGGTACCTACGAGTATATTGTGTTTGGTTTTGTGGTTTAGGACAAATTTGTAATGTTCTTTATGAAAAATGACCATGTTGTCGGTTTTAGTTCTGTTAAATTAAAATTAATAATCAGAGACGGAGCCCTCAGGCGTCGTCTCCTTCAAGATGTATTTCCGTATCAACGCGCTAGGCCTAGGTTCGAGGCTCCCTTAAGCCGCCCCTAGACGCGTTGGTATATAAATACTTTGGGGGTAGAGCAATCCGCTCCCCTACAAGTCCGGTGAAGCTTGATTCGCCGTACTTTTTCAAATGATACAATATACTCGTACTTTATTGCACACAAAAAACACAAAAAAAAACACAATTTAATACGACACAAGTATACAAAAGGCGGCTTATTGCTTAGGTGGCAACTTAGAGTATAAATAGAAAATTGTCTCTATTCTCTAAGAGTAGCAATTTCTAACAATTAACTCTTATTTGATTAACTAGTCATCACTACGAAAGTTTTTGCCCTTTACACGCAGAGAGGTCGTGTAACTAGAAAACTTGTAATGGCCCAGTCTGTTTGATTAGTTGGCTAATCGACTGTACTACAACAAAAACGCTAATAGAAAGGCTCACTCCCAGAGTTGGACCAACTTTTGGACATGATATAGGCTGAAGGATTGCCTTGGGTAAGTTTTTAAATTAAACCAAATCGACTTTTTAATTTTAATAGACTTGCCTGTCTCAGACAGACAGACATAATTTTGTAATGCGTATTCTCTTATTATCCCACTAGCTGTCTGCCCGCGGCTACGCCCGCGTTGTTTCCGACTTTTCCGTAGTAATTTTTAACGGATTAAAAGCATCCAAGATGTTGACCAGGAATGTAAAGAACCACCATGCAAAATGTCATTCAAATCGGTCAAATAGTTTCGGAGATTAGCCCGTACAAACAGACAAACAGACAGAGAAAGAAAAAAAAGAAAATTGTCTGGATATATTCTATTTCATTTCTTACATCCTCCTGACTTTGATTTCTTTTTTTTTTTCGATGTAAAGACATTTGACCTCTAAAGTTTTATTATATAGATTGGAGGATATTTCAATATGGCGGATTTCTCGCAACTTTTTGATAGTTAAATGTGCGACAAACTTTTGTCATAGCACTTCATGTTACGGGGGCAGGGCCCCAGTCGCACTAACTCGAACGACTAAACCAAAACTAAACTTTGGTCAAAACTGCTGTCATGTGCAGTATTCCATATGGCGCTAACCATTTAAGATTTAACCTAAATGGAAACGTTAATAACCGACTGAACCAATGATTTAACTATGAAATTTTTATATCGCTAGTTTGACAGGTTTTCTAACCGTTATCGGCTGTCAAATTAACTATTATAGTTTGGTAACGTTTAACAATTCGAACTCACAGATTTGCACATATTCTTTTTTTTTTCACTAGCTTCCCGCCGCGGCTCCGCCCGCGTTAATAATTGTTTTTCCCGTGGGTATGAGGAATTTTCCCGCGGTAAAAGTTAGCCTACGGTCTTTCGCAAGGTCTATTCTATCTTTGTGCCTACTCCGCCCGCTTTAACATTTTTTCCGTGCGAAATGAGGAATTTTCCCGCGGTAAATCGTAGCCTATATTATTTACCAAGGTCTATTCTATCTTTGTGCCAAGTTTCATCTAAATCGGTTCAGTAGTCTCGGAGCCTATTCAATAATTAGGAATATATTAGGTAATTTTTTTACACCTTGGGTTACATTATTGAAGTTTTATTAAGGATGCCTAATTTTTTGAAAATCAAAAATAGATGATTGTATTTTTATTAATTTTGAATGTTTGTCTATAGGTTTAAGAAAACTTTCACTCATAGGAAAAAAGTAAAAGGCAATTCAAGAAGCTGGCAGCCATGTTTTAATAAATCCTAGAATTTAATTTAATATGAATATCTTGTATTATATTTATATGTATCTAATTGTATAACATTGATTACCAAACCCAACACCGGAATTCAAAAAATCTGAAAATCCGTAAAGGGTATGTACAGCCCATTTCGGCTCTTACAACCCCACACATTGTTATTAGCTAAACAAAACCCGAAAACAATAACCACCCATGTCGTCGTAATAAAATAATATCTTCCCGGAAAATAGGGTGGGGCAGACACAAAAAACCGGGACAAAAAGTGTCCCGTTTGGAAAAGTTCCAAATATAACAATATGGGGTTAGGACGGGTTCGGGGAACTAATGAGGCAGAGGGATTCATTAATTTTATTGCAATGCCAGATAGGATTTAATGTAGTGCGTAGTCAAGTTTACGGGGCTGTGATATTAACTGCTTTAATGGTAATCTATACTAATATTATACCTACCTACCTATAAATGTTCACTACCAGGGTTGGGTCCTGGAGGCCTGTAATACAGGCTCGTCCTAGCTCAGGCTCCAGTCTCCGACACATACCTAAATGTTATCTTAGCAATAAATACCTTTGTTTTTGTAACATTGTTCTTCTGTGTTTGGAGAAAATAAATATTTATTATTATTATTTATTTATTATTTATAGAGAGGAAAGGATGTTTATTTGTTTGCATCAAATAGGCTCCGAAACTACTGAACCGATTCCATAAATTCTTTCACTGTTGAAAAGCTACATGATTCCTGAGTAACATAGGCTATTAGGCTATAAAATTATGTTTTTTTTTTTCAAAGAAATTAGGGATACTTACTAAAACTTCAATTTTGATGAAACTTGTCACAAAGAAAGAATAGACCTTGCGAAAGAACAAAGGCTAACTATTACCTCGGGAAACTTCCTCATTCCCACGGGAAAAACTATTAACGCGGGCGGAGCCGCGGCGGGAAGCTAGTGCGCAAATAAAATGTCAAGAGTTGAGCCTGATTTCAGGGCGGGCTTATATAATGAAAGATGGGCTCGAACCCTTTGGTGGGGGCATTATACGCTCTAGTATAACGAAAATGTCTGTTTTTGGTTGGAAATCTTCAAATACCAATCTTTAATTTAAGAAACTCAATAATTTTAAAAGTTCGACCACAATAATAAGTGTAAATTTTATTAAAATCATAATTACAAATATCAAAATTTATTATAAAACTGTGCTGGTAAAAAATCCTCTGAGTTATTTACCTCTAGTTTGGCACAGTCGTCTACAATAAACTTTACCGCTAAAACAACAAACGCGTCTTTGCTTTACGTCAACTGTAATAGAGTAGTTTATGTATGTCGCAGGCATAATATGTAAGCAGGGATTTTATAATAACACACTTTTTGAACTACCTTCTTTTGACTTTATAATTTACCTAACGTGCGTGCGGGGCGATGATTTTGAAGGTATTCTGTGATTGGTCCGTTTTGTGGGAATTAAGCTATATAACTAAGAATCGTTAAAAGAAAGTCTTCCCGTAAAAGTCACATAAACTTTAAACTGTACAAACTATAAATACTTTATTATTTTATCATGTTAATATTTCGTGGAGAGTGTCAAATAATTTATTTTTTATGTCTTTGAATATTTCCCTCACAAACACGCAGCATTTCCATATTTAAAGAAAAGGTGGCGGTTCACTCTTGCTATGAATGAGCTTGAGTAACGATCTGTAACATACATTTTTTTATAATTTTATGATAAATATTTTCTAAAAATACCTGTTTCTTGTTTAAGAAAATAGGCGGACATTAACCATCCTCCTCCCCTTATTATTACAACTATCTTCTTATCTTGTCTTAACTAGCCACGTGTCTCCCACTGCTGGGAAAAGGTTTCTCTCGGCTTTCTCCACGACTCCCATTCCTGTGCGTCTTCCTGCCATTTTATCACAACTAGTGAAATTTCAATAATTATGCCCGTTTTGCCAACATCACCGCGACTCACCTACTTTGTGTCTCTCTTTATGTGACGTCACGTTCTGGGGTCGTTGTGACAATATCACGCTCGCGAATCTACACCGAACTTGCTGAGTCGTGGTGTGCCTACTAATCTTTCCAGTTTTAGACTTTCACTGGAGCTTTTGTAATTCAATTTTGGAACAAATTCAGTTTCTTGTTTCACTTGGTACGGACGTTAGAGGTGCCAGATTAGTATTAATGTTGATGATATTATTTATGCATTAGTGGTCACGCGCGATATAACTACTAGTGTTATAGTGTTATATTATATTCCGTGCTAGTGAAGGACAGTGAATGTCCGAGGTGGGTTTTTTTAAAATAGGGTCTCAATTACCTTTGTGTCAAATAGCAACAAAAAAAATCTATATTGATAAAAAAATTTAGCTCGAAGTATGATTTTTTATATAAGATTTTATAAAAAGACCACTGAAAATACGTTATGATTAAGTACTATTTGTACGACGACTTTGTACTTATTAATAACAAACTTTTATTTCAGCCAATAAAGCCATAGTTCGCATAAAAACATGTAAAATCACATACAAGAAAAAAAGATGTACATTCTTAAATTAGGTCGTGTCGGTCCATGCACCTATAGTTACTTTTTATCCGCTCCATGCGCGCTTCGCGCTAATTAAATCCATGAACTATCATGCATGCATGGTACCTACTAACTAGAGCTGTCTATTCGTCCATTCTTCAGGAGAAAAGGACGACCCGAATAATCTCTATATCGTGTCGCATCTTTTCAAACTATGCAATACAATTACAACACTATGAGACGAGGAAGCCATACAACTTATAATTTACCATTCTGAATTTCACTGCAGTTGAAGATTTATTGGTGAATCTGAAACAAACATAATACTCGTAAATATTAAAGTAATCAAATGACAGACGACAATAACAATAACGGTCCTGAAAATTCGTTAAATTAAAAATCTATTTGAAATAAGGTATGGTAAAAAGATACTGCTCAAAACTCAAAAAAATAGGTAGAGCTTTTCGCTCCCGGCAAGTCCGGTGAAAACTTTGATTTTTTGCGACACAAGCATATATCAAATTGGATAAAAAAAATAAAATTGCAAAACCACATTTGATCCATTATATTTCTTAAATTTTTCTTCGTATTTAGCCGTAATACTGAGCACCGTCTACAGTCCGCCATTTTGTGATAAAAATATTTCTTACAAAATGGCAGATTTCAATCGTGAGGATTTTCTGACTGAACAATTTTATTCCAAGGGTCGTGTCGTGAAATTTTACTAGCTCCTTTCAAGAGGGAAAACCTTCCTTTATGCTTTAAAAATTCGACCGAAAATGGTTCTTGATATTGCTATTCGAGATTTGAATAGGCCAAAGTGGAAAGGAAGTAAATGAAAAAAATGGAAAAAGCACCGACCCGGCGTCCATTTGTAAGGAGAATACTAAATTTAATTTTGTAGTACACAATGTGCTTTGTCCTACAACTCTTTGATGAATAACTATTGTTTTTAGAAATTCCGTTCAAGTTACATACATTAAAAATAGAAATGAAATTGTTTTAGCTGACTAAGGTTCTACTGCTGAATAGAAACATAATATCAGTCCTTATTGTCATAACAGCCTGTTGTAGTACTTACTTTTTTGGTTATAAAAAAATGTTTAACCTACATAGTAAACATAGACCTCTTTATATATTTCTAGTAGACTAGCTAAAAATGAAATCGATTTTGGACACAAGGTAGTTACTCATGATAGGATCATAGGTTGAAATCTCAAAAATAATATTCAACATTTTATATAAACTTCAGCCACGTGACCGCCGACATTTTTTTTTAATTGACCTATGTTTGATTCGAAAAGTACGACGGACCAAGCTTTACCGGACTTGGACCGGCGACATTGTATGGCAAGTAGAATTTAAATATTGAGATTTCAATCCATGCTTCTTAAAAAAAAGTTGTTAAGTTTCGTGAGTACTACCACTATGTTTCAGGTAAACAACCAGTAAAATATCACAGTGCTTACCCTCATGAAAGATAGTACACGCGCTCGTGCGGCTACATTTGACATGAAGGCTCAAACTCAATAAGAAACGAGCTCGTGTACGAAATTCTCAACTCTAAAATCGGATTTTTACGGCTAAACCATGAAAAAATTGCTTGTACAGTGTATGGACGTTTGGTAGGGCGTTTATGAAGCAAGCTATTGGCACTTTTATTTCACTGTGTGCCAGTACAAAAATATTTTTAAAAAAAAACGAAAGTGACAGTTTGTATGAGCGTTGTGGAAGTGCTAGGTTATTTTACAATTTACTATAAGAATTTACCACAAATGAGGTCTAAACTCGACTAATAAGTGTTACATAATGTTTTAGTGATGTGCCAAAAGGATTTCTAATAAGAAATATGTGTTTTCCAATTAGAAAAAAAATACGAAAGTTTACTTCGGCATCATGGTAAGTTTTTTCCATTGTTCGATATTTACTATGAAAAATAGGGTCATATACCGTAATTTATACTAAAAAGCAAACAAAAAACAAATAGTTCAATCAATTATCTGCAATATTCTCATATTTCATCAAGAATAATACTATAGTTGCAGAGTTATTTTGGTTCTTGCAAAACCTTGCAAAAAAAATTGCAAAAAAAAAAGCGGTCAGCGGTCCGTGTTGAGTAAACTCGCAGAATAGATGTTCCGCCATTGTAGCAGTGGCAAATTGGAAGATACGCATTCTATTTTCCAAATAATCAAATGACTTAGTCAGATTATTGTCTAGTTTTCTTTCCCAACGTGTTAAAAATTCATAATAAAGTAAGCTGTAGCCATTAGCCAACTGTTCTGCAAACTAGACGAAAACTTTTAGTTAAATTAAAAACATTCAGATTTAAAATAGCTTTTAATGCCAATTAATTTCTTTGTTAACATTGCTTTAATTAATCACGGCTCATGTGTTTTCACCATGCTACCTGGTACAAAATGGCGAACGATAAATTACTTTACCTACAGGTTAACTACCTTTCAAACACGTCGGTAGATAAATAAACTATAATGATATTCATGACACCGGCTTCCAAATACATTTTGTATTTATATTGTATGGTAACAGTAATTATAATAGGGTCATTAACCTCGAAAATAAACTGTTGTATTATTTTTACACCTTTTTGAAGAACCGAATGAGACCGTTAAGACGTTGCCGCAGCCGTTGTATTGTATTGTATTGTATTGTAAGACCCATTTAAAATATGTTTTACTGAAAAACGAAATATATTTTTACAAAACTAAACTAAATGAGCGTTTTATATCTACGACAGTATATTACCTTAGTTTCTATAATTGGGACTTTAATTTTTTTGACAGAAATCATCATTCTAAGTATAGTCTATTTATTAATAGACTATACTTAGAATATGATCGAAGATTCATTATATTATAACTCAGTCAGTAAATATCGCAATACCTAAACATGCCCAACACAATCGCATAGATAAGAAATATTTTTCTAGTCAGACGAGTCTATTAACGTAGACATTTGACTAGAAAAATAATAATAAATAAATAGGTACCTACTGACTAGCAGGAAAAAATGCCGCACCTTTCGGGCTTCTTAAAAAACCGTTGCCTATAAAAAACTACTTATCTAAGAGGGGCAAAACCCCAATTAGACCCATCGCGACCCCATCGACCTTAAAAAAACAATCCCGGATTCGGGCGCCATTGGAGGGCGACAGAATTTGAATTTGGAGTACCAACTCCGCATAATGACGCATTGCGTAGCGGAAGCGGTGGAAACTGGTAAGGAGCCGTTCATTAACTACGCCACATGATAAAGGGTGGAAGGGGTATATTTATTTATTTATCAGGACAACCTGTGGTAGAAAAACCAAAATTACAATTGTTATAGGAAGACACAATATAAGTGACATTATTGTCCTACCTGTAGGAGTCACAGCATGCAATATAAAAGATTAACAAAGAATGTCTTATAAACACATTTACGATAAATAGATAAATAAAAAGCTATATGGTTCTCCATACACCTATTTACCCAGCCAAGCCCTTTGGTGGGGACAATAAGCTGTAAAAGACGATCTAATTATGAAAATGCAAAATTTGTTTGTTATATATAATGAACAATTTATTTTTTCAAAAATTTTAGTAAGTAAGCCCATTGAATATTACCGCCACACACGCACCTTGCCTCGCCTTGTTTTTACTTAATTTGATAATTACTATAAACAAAAATGAAAAAGTGACGAAAACATGACGTCATGTAAGATAGGCGGCGGGCATCTCAAAAATTTAAACTGCTATACCCAGGGAGGGGGTAAAAAAATCGTATGACGTACTCTATATATAGCCCCTAAGAACCGGCGAGAAATACCGAAATACTGCAAGTACATTACCGGTTATCTTTCCCGGGGGCGCAGTTTGTTCGCAACACTATTGGCTCTTAAATTTCAGACCTTGTTAAATGTTATTCTCGTTGAATAAAATTAGCAACGTACTGTAGTTTTATAATTAATACCGAAATTTATAGCATTCTTTAGTACTTTATATAATTTACTTTCTCTTTGTTCGCGTTTCATTAGATACGTGTACCTTTTGTAACGGAGGATGTAGGTTTGATTCCCTGTGAGGAAGTTCACACATATCACTTTTTTCAGAGAGGTGGGAGCCGCTTCGCTTTTGACTTTTTTAGTTCTCTAAGGATAACAGTAGGCTTACTATGTAAGTAGCGACAGGCTCGAGAAGCTGTCAAACGTGACATGTGACATTAGAGCCATAGTAGTTCTGTCAATATGTCGCGTTTGACAGCTTCTCGAGCCAGTCGCTACTTACATAGGCCTACAGAGTGATGGAATGTACATAAAATATGTGACGTTCCAGATTCAAGAGGTCCTTTTTTAATTGCTAATGAGTTGCAGATTGCAGGGATATGCATAACTCTCCAGTCCTTGGCAGGCCGTCAAACGTGGCTGTAGATTGAAGAACACACACTTGTAGAGAAATAACAACGCAGAACAGTCACTGATTAATTTTTTATTTACATGGAAACGGTAGAGATACTACCGGTACCGCTATGGTACGGTACTTGGACTCGAAAATTAAATTAATAGTTCTGCTTTACAAAATTATAAACATTTTTAACTGAAGAACAATGGACGAAGATGGCGTTTGAATGATGGAAGAATTCCATAATTGAATATTTGAATTTAGACTAGAAAGAAATGGAAAATGAGGTGGAAATGAGGTTGCATGCAACGCACCTCGTTACGATTCAATACCGACCGCAAGCCCCTTTGCACGTGTTACGTCACAAATATTTTTTAAAAGCCGAATTAGGAAACTCTGCGTTTTAGAATCGGTTCATCGGTTCTCTTATGCAATCAAGTAAAAGATACTTTAAATTTCTTTGACTTCAAAAACTTCCTCAAATCCAATTATAAAACACCTTAGGTGCCTTTATTGAGTCTGAAAACACTTTTCTTAACTCTTATAAAGCTAAACCATAAAATACGATCTTAAGTGAGCAAATATAAGCTTACTCCGAGCCAGGGAGCACAATAATGAGTAAAAACCGCACGTGGGTTTAAATAGTTGAACATTGTATAATATCTTTCAGTTTACTGAAGTATACGTAGATGAACTACATTTCAAAAACATTTTTGCTACGAAAATAACGTAATAAAAAATATTCTTTACACATAAACCGAGAGCGTCGGTGGTTCGGGCTGTTGACTTCCATTCGGAAGTTCGTGGGTTCAAACCTTGATACGTTTTAATGTACTTTGTGTTTTTTAAGTCATATGCACACACCTGCGAAAAAATTTCAAAGGTTGTGTGTGAAGTTGACCAATCCGCACTGGGCCAGCGTGGTCGACTAAGGCCTATTCACCCTGATTTCAGGGTAAGCTCGAGCCCCTCGGTGGGGACATAATATGAGCTGTTAACAGTTAACAGTACGTACATTAATTTGATGCTCTTACGGTGAAGGAAAACATTGTAAGGGAACCTGCATACACCTGCAAAGTAATTAAAAGGTTATGTGTGAAGTTGACCAACTCGCACTAGACCAGCGTGGTCGACTAAGGTCTGTTCTGATTCCTGTTAGAGAAATTATATTTGATTTTAAATGTTATGTAAGATGTGGAGTCACTTGCAAGATTTAATAATAGTGAGATAGAGACACAAGTTACGACAGCGTGTCGTGCAAATATGAGGAGTTTAGTAAGAACGTGACTTGGTAAGTAAATACCTGTTCATTCTAATAATAGAGACATAAACGTGGTAGGAGAAAAGTGTTATGAAATATTGTGTAGTACAGTTACACATCCGTCATATTGTGTAGTACAGTTCATCATCAGTTACCGCGCGCCGGAAGACGTAGTGTGGGCAGGCCCCCCACAAGGTGGACCGACGATCTGGTGAGGGTCGCGGGAAGCCGCTGGATGCGGGCAGCGCAGGACCGTTCATTGTGGAGATCCTTGGAGGAGGCCTTTGTCCAGCAGTGGACGTCTACAGTCTGAGATGATGATGATGATGATGACAGTTACACATTTCCTTATGCATATTTTTTTACACGTTTTTGACAGCTTTCCTTTCTCCGTACAATTAATGAGCTTTTGATTCCTATTTCTGCAGAAAAATAATATTACAACTTGGTAGGCAAAGCAGCCGGCAGATTACTAACTTTTCTATTTGTATCCATGTCTTTGATACTCTTTGAATATATAATCTTTTAACAGAAATCAGTTTTCGTTTTACATACTAATTTTTTTATGGACCAATGCCAACAAATTACGATTAAAATATAATAGAATGTTTATTTATATGATGAACTCGAAAGTAATAATTTTCCTCCCTTTTACTAAATGATATTTATGTGCATTGTATGTATTATTCTATCTTAGGTATAGTATTTTAAATAGGTATGTAAATAGTTATTTATTCATTTATTGTAGCACTTTATGTAATTTAAGTAAACTCTATTTGTATGTAGTTTTATTTTTTATTTTGCCACCAACCCGCACAGTTTTTCTCTTTTTTTTTTTCATACCCTAAGGTTGCCTGGAAGAGATTGCTACTGTAGCAATAAGGCCGCCTGTTGACTTCTTGTATTCTATTTGTTTTTTCTCTGTAATGATTTTCTTGGTGTCAATAAAGTATATTCATCATTACAGCCAGTAGACGTCCACTGCTGGACAAAGGCCTCCCCCAAAGATCTCCACAACTATCGGTCCCGCGCTGCTCGCATCCAGCGTAATAAAGTATATTATTATTATTATAAAGTAAATTTGTTGTAACTTTTTACAAAAAAACTATGAACTTTGATTAAACTTTACAATGTTATATTTCTCACAACAAAATAGCACATACGCTAGTTCTCACCACAGGAAAATAAATATTTGCTATCGAGAAAAAAAAACATCGCAGGAAGATCTACGGCACAGAAGTCTAACACAAATATTATCTTTCTGAATCATTGAGCAATAAACAACTTTACTACCACTTACTATATCACAAAAGATACCTTGGATTCAGGTACGTAAACACAGTTTATAGGTTTCCAGACAAACAAGAGTAGGGACCTAATGGAATTAAGTTACATAATAAATAGGTGTTGTCTTATGTAATAGTCGCTGGAGATACTTAAGCCGAGTCAACAGCAAGCAACAGTCTAGTCGCATGCCACATACTTGATAAGCCTCGGCACGTACCTATGTGTTTTAGTCGGGTGTCCCTTAATTAGCATAATCCGCATAACAGACTTGGCATAACATGAATGCGCATATTATTTATTTAGCCTAATGTTAAAAATGCATAATTGTTGTTGTTACATATTATGACGAAGTAAATAAGTGAATCATCATCATCATCATCTCAGCCGATAAGTGAATACCTACTTATAATTAACACAATATGCCAAGTCGATCATTATGTATGAATGTGTAAATTTAGTAATAAAATACGGTAAAAGAAACATATTTAAGAACATTTATTAACAAAATTAAATAACATACATTATCTATCATGTCATAGAGAGCCTAATCCGAATTTTAGTTTAATGAAATGACTTATAGCAGCTATTAATAAATTAAAATCGCGGCTATTTTCTAAAGAGGTAGATTATATACTTTTCGAACAAAAAAACTACAAAAATCATGTTTATGAAAATAAAAATTACATTACGCTCTTCAAATTTATGCCTTGCGATTGTTATGAAGATTTTCATTATGAAAATTTGCATTAAGCGTATTAATTGTATAGATATTAAAAATTATGCGGGTTCATGATTATGCAAATAATGTTATGCGACTTTAAAATTAGGCGTATTTAATTTATGCTTTCTAATATAGACCCGTTTTAGACTTTCATAATCATATTATGTAAGTAAGTTTATTTGGCGCTCTAAGGTGAAGGAAACATCGTAAAGAAACCTGCAGACACCTGCTAAATAATTCAATGGTTGTGTGTGAAGTTGACCAACCTTCATTTGGCCAGCGTGGACGACTTAGATCTGCTCATCCTGTTTTCAAGGTAGGCTCACACCCCTCAGTGGGGACACATTAAAGCTGTTAACCAGATATTTATGTTTTTAAATAAACTTTAATTAGTCAGAACATCTGCCAACAAACTCTTTACGTTTGGCGGAAAACATGTATAATGTAATTTTAGATATTTTTCTAAACAAACAATTAATCAATCAATGCTTTACACTAGTATTATATTATCTGTGGCTTTACTAAAACCACAGATAATATAATACTAGTTACACTAGACTAAAAAAATGTATATCCAATCAGGTGGCCATAGACCCATTAAAACGAATCATCACAATTTTTGTACTATGCTTTGTTTTAGTGTATAATTGTAGTAAAAATTTAAAAAAAGATCAGAATCATAATAATTATAAATAAAATATGTTTTATAAAATATGTGTTATTGCTTTAACAATATTTTTCTTAATAATAACATAGATTGGAGCCTCCAGGTAAGCCAAGTAGGCCCGTGTTTGGAGGCAATATACTCGTACATCTTTGCTTTTTTCTGTCCTTCATGTCCATTTATTAAAATCATTTTACTAGAATCACAATAGCCGATATAATCCTACATGTAATCATAGTTATCACAATCAATGTCAATTAATCAACCTGCAGTAACCACGTGATTATGAAGTTCCGAACCGCATTAAATTATTGGAAACTGGATTGAACTAGATTTACAATCTCATCACGGTGTGATTTAAGCAATTTTAATAATAAGAGCAGGGTTTATTTTACTCGAGTCGATAGAAATATCTATCGACCTATCTTTTACAAGAGGAAAGATTTGTATTTTTGTATTTTTGTGTGTGTGTATGTTTGTAATAAGTAAACTCAAAAACTACTGAACTGATCTTAAGGGAACTTGGTACACAGATAGAATAGACCTTAGGAAGTAACATAGGCTACCTTTACCGCGGGAAAAGTCCTCATTCTATTAGGAAAAAAATTACACGGGTGGATCCGCGGCGGAAGGGTAAATTTTACTGGCTGACCTTAATAAATAAAAAATAAAAATAAACTAAGTTACGAACTCGCGATGGAGTCCGGACATAAAAAGTATTAAATTGCATAGTACTTATCTTAATATTTTTTTATTTAAAATTGGTGACCTGGTTCTAGCCTATCTCAAGGGGGCTAGTATGAGGTGCCACGTGTAACAAACAGTTTTGTCATGCGTATACTTTTATCCTATTGGAGGAAATTCCAATATGGTGGGATTCTCACAGCCTTTTTAACAGTTAGATGTGAGATAATGGTCTCACAGTGCGGCATGCTATACACACACGATAAGTAAACATCAACATTTTATTTGAAACATTGGATTTGTTGAGTATAACAACACGGAAATTAAATCATTAATTACAGATTACTAAACGGAAAAAGTTAACTTTAATTTAAAAAGCAATTGACACGTTTGAAGGTAATGAAAGTTTTGAAAAGTTAAACGATAAATAGTTATTGACTACTTCTAACAAATGCTCATTTCTTTTGTACAAAAGAAAGTGTAAAAAGTACATTATTTTATTGATCAGCGTTATTCATTTATTGCTTAGGGATGTTGCATTGATACAGTTCACGATTACCTTTATAAGTGTGCACACGTCATTTTACTTCAAGTTTATAATAAACAATTTATTTGGGATTATATCAAAACTACTTATCATATATCAAGACGAGAACAAATCATACAGAAAGCATTGTTTAAGTTCAAGCTACTATTAATATTCCAATATCATGTTCTTTTTTGTCTTACGCAAATAATATAACGCAGGTATTTTTATCAATTTAATATAAATTCTGGAATGTTCTCAAAACGTAATCCTTTGAGCTTAGGGTACGACCTCTACCAATATTGACAAAAATTGCGTAAAATAAATTCCCTTCTATATAATAACTTCGATTTATATGCAATACAGATTTTGTAGACCTATTTTTGAAATTTGTTTGTAAAGTTTTTTGATCGGCGGCGGTCATATTTTGGTAAAACTTCATAAGATAAATATGTGACGATATATTACAGCCTATACTATGGATATCAGGCAGTAGATATACATACCTACCAGGTATCTTATACAATGATGGAAGAAGGTAGAATTACAGTTAATTAAATAACATCCATGTATGTAGGAAGCGCTCAAAATGAATTCTCGTAGCATTGCTAAGAAATCGTAGCAAACGCGTAGCACCTCGTAGCCAACGCGTAGCCGGCTACGACAGTACTTCAAAGAATACTAAACAAGTAATTTAATATAACAAATTGTACTTTACAGAAATATTTTCACCGTTCTTCTGTAAAATTTACTATTTGCTAGTTAGTGTAAATGTCAACAAAGGCAATCGATATGATTGTGTTGAAAAATTATAGTGTCGTTTGTCGTAGAAAATAAATTACTGGCTAGTAATTCCTTCGAATTTCTTTTATCAAAACCAGTATTTAGTAAACAAAAAAATCTTTCGATTAGTAACTGGTATCGTACAAAGAATATATTTTCTTCTACCGTAACTAGTTACGAACCTCCGGTTTCGTACGCGGCCGGAGGGATTCATTCAAAGCGATTTGTATAGTACAAATTCTCAGCAACAAATATAAGGTTCTATCGTTCCAATCTCTTTTTTCCACTCGGGTTGTTTCGCAAACGCTTTCCGTGTACGTTTATCATCGCCCATATAAAACGTAAATATATGTAGCAAACGTACCAAACGAATCACGAATAACCGGATTCGGTGGAGTGTCAGAGGGTTTTATTTTACTGGCGAGAGCGAATTAGGAGTGATTGAATGAAAGGAAGCGTTTCTTTTTTATGATTTTTTTTGGAAGATAATTATGTAGTGAGATACGTAATTGGCTTCGCAAATTTTATTACAAATCCTACAACGTTATTTAATATGGACAAATTTGAGTGAGTCCTAGTGATGCGGTTAATTTTGCGCTTTTAAAATCGATGTGTTAATCTCGTTGCGCGTGTTTGCGCTTTCGTATTTGTCTTTACAGAATAGCATTGCTGTTCAACCTTTTAGACAACATCAGGTGGATGTAGCTTTACACGATACGTGCCGGATTATCACAGGCTGCCTAAAACCGACCCCGTTCAAATGCTGCATCCGCTAGCTGGCATAGCTCCTCAAGATGTGCGTAGAAGCGCAGCGAGTGCTATTGAGAGCTAGGTTGGAAACGGACCAAAGGCATCCAGTGTACAGTTATTCCCCTGTGCCGCAAAGGTTAAAAAGCCGCAAGAGCTTTTACAAGTGCGTAGCTCCGATCGAAGGTGAGGCATCCCAATTTAGATGCGACATCTGGCGGGCGCAGAGCTCGCTGCCTTTCCCGTTTGTTCCACTCTCGGAAACTCTCCCCCCTGGTTCGGAACTTCCAAGGTCCCTTTGGAAGTCATTAAACAGGCTTCGAACCCAGGTTGGCCGAAGCAAACAAAATCGGTTTAGGTGGGGTCTTTCTAATGGGACGGATCTCCGGTGCGAGTGCGGCCTGTCGCCGCAAACCATGGCCCACCTATTGGCATGTCCTGCATGCCCTGAGTCTTGCACGTCGGAGGAGCTCATGGAGGCCTCAGAAAGAGCAATCAGGGTGGCAGGATATTGGGCAACAAAAACTTAAAACTAGCCATCGCCACGACAGAAGAAGAAGAAGTATTGAGAACCGCGATCGACTATTGAAAATGAACACCGCCATCTACCGAATGAGTTTTGAATCAAATTTACACTCACACGATACGAGAAACAAATCTAGCGCCCGTTGAAAAACCGGCTCTCCGTAACTGCAAAATTATTCATGAGGAACGCTCCAGATTTGTCGCTCGAGGAGACGTGGGCTGTTAAGAGGATCCGTGTGGTTGCTACAAATGGCGGCGAAAGTGGATATAAAATTATCTCTTGCGAACGTTCGTGAAAAATTCGCCGCGGTTCCGTTTTGTCACGGTTAGTTTTGGTCCCGTTTAAACTAGTCCGTACTTGTCAAGTTATGTGTTGTATCTGGTTTTGCTTTGTGTATCATACTCATACTACTATTATAAAGAGGAAAGATTTGTATTTTTTTGTGTGTGTATGTTTGTAATGAATGAACTCAAAAACTACTGAACCGATTTCAGAAATTCTTTCACCATTAGAAAGCTACATTCAACATGGGCTACCTTTTACCTCATACTCATTCCCACGGGAAAAACTATTAACGCTGGCGGAGCCGCGGCGGAAAGCTAGTAACTCAATAAAGAGGGGTCTGGTGGACTGGTCAGGACCATCAAGAACTTCAATCGGTATTAAAGCATCGTCTAAAGGATTTCCAAAATGGCATTTTTTTTTTTATTTACGTCTAATTCACTAAAACGATCGTTTTTTGCATCAATCTCAGAATCTGTCAATGATAAGTCAATCTGTTCTAATTAAGTAAATCACGTACCAAGTCACCTAGGTGAATTAGCTCAGGTGAATCTAGTTTACGGCGGGAATCCTACGACATATTTTCAAATATAAATTTCATGCTAAGGTGTCGTAATTTTATTATGTACCTACTGTTGTGGTGAACTTGTGACATCACTAATGATGCACAATAACAAGTCCGTTGAAGCTTGATTGGTCGTACCTTTTCGACACGAGCATAGATCAATAAAAAAGAAGATGCACATTATGCCCTGCTCAATTTAAAGCACTATTTCATTTTAACACCTAATACTTAAATCCTGCAGCACCTAAAAACTGTACATTCTTTATTGATGTTACCAAATGTTACTTACAAATCCAGGACCAATATTCACTGGTCACAAATTTCGCGATTCGAGTTATTGTCGGGGCGGAGAGAGGTGGTTTTTGTACCGGATTAGGATATTCCCACCCTCACTGACAAGCTGGGGGAAAATGGCGAAAAAAAAATGTGTCTCAATATTCTATATCAAAGCTTTATCATAGTTTTATAATACGCGTAGTCGTCGCTGTAAATATTCTGAAAGAACTAAGGCTCAAATAAACTGCCGGCTGCTTTCTATATCTCTTGAATCCAATAAGTGCTGTTACATTTTAATGTAGAATTTCAAGTGTACGTTTATACAAAACTCTTTCCATTAGAAAAACATCGAAAGACAACTTACCTTCGTTTTAAAGATTGTCGGTAGAGCCAAACATACTGGGTCATAGACGTTGCCTACGTTCTGGGCCAAATCACCGTAAATCAAGGACAGGAATATTATGATACCTAACTAAATACGAGTTTATAAAAACCTAAAAAAAAATGTAACTACTGAAGACTGATAAATAATCAATAAAATAATCAACTTTGAATATGGAAAAAATTACTAAAAACGGCGACTGCATGCCTTTATCACTTTGCCTGTTCCCAATAGGGATAATGGGAAAAAAAACCTCGTGCGCAGAAACGCGGGAAAAGGCGGGCAGTGGGACGACGAGAGAAGACAAGTCGAATACATTCTATGTGTCAACATGGCGGGAAAAAAACAAAAGACAAACGCCATAAAAGTTGGAGCTCGCGAACCCCAATTCAATTGACAACAGTGCGGTTCGCGAGTGTCCTTTCTATCACCTTTCCTGTCCCGACCGAGGGGCTCGAACCTATCAAATCAGGTTGAATAGGCCTTAGACCACGCTGTCCCAATGCGTGTCAATTCGGAAGTGTGTGCAGGTTTCCTCACGATGTTATCCTTCACTGTAAGAACGACGACTAAACGTACGGTCGCGTTCAAAAATCCAGTCATATCACGTGCTTCTATTCTTTAAATTAACTTATTTTCCAAAAGCATTCAGGATATATTATTTAAAGTAAAATGTTAAGTCCCGTACACTGTATACGTATCACACAAAAACAAGAATAACAAGAGTTTAGGAAAAAAGTTATTTGAAAGTATAAAAACATGTGATATGACTGCACTTATGAACTTGTACTGTACATAATGAAATTAAACAGTGATCGGTATATCTCATGGTAAGTTACTATACGTTTCTGCACCGGCGGCGATCGTAAACATTCTACTTAAAAAAGAAAAAAAAACAGCCAAGCAGCCTAGGAAAGTACGAAATTTCCAAATCAAGACATCACATCAACTCTGTACAAATTGAACTAGAGACTATTGTAAACCAAAGATATCCTTTAAGAGAGTCAGGCGTAATGCAGCCGGGATCCGTTGGATTATCCCGGCCTCGGAGCGGCAGAGAGAGCAGACGGGAAGAGCTGAGTCAACTTCGTTAAAACCGGAGCCATGCAGGAATACAGGGGCGGACTTGGCCTTCATTTTTACATCTCTTAATTTTTGTATATCGTCGTGGCGACTTTAAAATATCCTAAGTGCACATAGGATGTCTTGGCTGACCGTTATCATTTGAAAAGATAGAGTTTGGCAAATAAAAGTCAACTATGAAAAAACGCGGCAAATTAAAAAAAAAATCATCGTGGCAACCCCGATTCTATGGATTTACCTAATTTGATACTTTTTTTCTATGTAACTTTGTTGCCAGTACAATGTTTTCTAATTTCATCGATTGTCTACTTTCATTTGCCAAACTCTAGCTGCATGGCGCATTTTTTTCGACCTCAGAATAATATCTCATTTTCACCCAGATTGTCACATAGGAGGTTTTGAATTCGGTACGACGATATGTAGCAGCCCGATTGCAGCAGTCTGATAATTAATTTTATACGGACATACACTTCATTGTAGGGTTGTATATCTCCGCAAATAATGAAACTGGCAATTAGACATTTTATTTATTCAACAAAACACAATACAACGAGGAGAGAAACAATAGGTAAAATGAAGAGAAAAAAATGCGATTTGTCTAGTCTAGGTAAACAATTTGTATGCCTGCCTACTCATAGTTGTGAGCAATCTACGAATAGAATATACTTTGTTGCACACTAGAAAAACAATAGATACAGCAAACTTCACAAAAAAATATCGAAAGTGTACATATAGGCGGCCTTATTGCTGAGTAGCAATTTCTACCAGGCAACCTCAACCATTAATTCCTATACCTCTCACGCCGGTTCAATAACAGTAACTTATTTATGCCATGCCAGTATGCCGGCATAACATTTTTAGACAAGTAATTTTATCATCAGACGGCTGTTACTTATACATAATATTTATACTGCGTTAGAACCCGTAAAATACTTACATCACCTAAAAAGCTGGGTTGGAGTAAAACAAGTAAAACATACGGTAAACGTATATCTAAAAGTCTAGTACGAAAAGTATTATAGAAAATTAAGATGATCTGTAACTTTTTTGTGGTACGACGAGTATGATAACACAATAGAAGCCCAAGTTATGAAGCTTATTGTCTTTACTGAACTAGTATGAATTACTCAAACAAGATGTCTGATACTGATACAATAAATATTAAAGTTTGGATTTCTGGATGTCCTCAAGATTATTACTCAATCACACAATAACAGGTGAACGGAATGTAATTAGATATGGTGCGTAGTTTGTTACTTGGATTGAATCATCTTGGATATAATCATAAATAAAGCTACCGAAATCTGATCAATTAAGTTGATTAGAACAACAAAATCATTGTCAGTTCCGAAAGTCATCAATTGTCTGTCAAGTTTCATCAATAAATTAATCATCCGATTAATCGCTTCCTCAACGCAACCACTGATCGATTCCGGCGCTCTATTATTGAATCATTCGATTTCAGCGAGTGGTCACGAGCTCTCGTTGCTGCAAGCAAGTGGTAGATTAAACGTCAAGCAATAATGTCTAAAGTTTATTGCTTTTTCAACAGATGTGGTCTGTTAGCGTAGGTATATCTACTATATCTTTTTAATCGAAGCGAAAAATGAAAATCATTGAGCTTGGGCAGGGACTTAAACCAGCATCTCCTTGTCTATCCGGGCCGTACAGGTGCAGTTGTAGTTTCGGAAACTACCGGTTTTTGTTTTTTCTGCTCAAACAAAGAAAAGATCGTGTCGATTGATTCATAAATACGGAAAAATATATCCTCCACAATCCTTCGCCCCGAGTTACTTAAAAACCCGTTTTTCTTTTTACGTTCTGAAAAAATAAGCCTAGCCGTTCCCACATACGTTCTCTCCTCTTTGTTCCTTCGCAAAGGCCAGCTGGAAGACATTTCGTGTGAAATAAGCTGCGCCTGTTGTGTCATTATTATACATTTCTGTCCATATTTTTGCGTGCAATAAATAATAAAAAAATAATAATAGAAAAACAACTTCCTTCGGATTGGAAGTCGACTTCGACTTATAATATCGCATACGTCAACGCTATGTCATACGAACGATTCAGAAATAGAGTTCCCGGTCTATTGTGGCAATTTTGATTTCACCAATCTCTGTATGATAGGCAGTATTAGGTTGTATGAGTCGATTCGACGCCTGTGCACTTAGTTGATTAATCTGGGCGTAACATGCACCCAGTTTATAGGCAATTGTTTGATGTATGTAGTGATATCCAGTAGCAATTTATCAATAGTCTTAACAAAAATAAAAACCAAGTTCAAAATGGTAGGTTTGAAACCGCTGTTTTTAAAATACCTATGAATTAAAATTTTAAATATTCTAGAATAGCCAAATTAAGTTTTCATTGATCTTATTATCGAAATATATGCATTCACATAAGCCAAGTTACTTCATATTTGTTCATTAGTGTGAGGCGAGAGCCAGCCAGCCTTGATTTGAGCAAACGTTTTTATTTTCTTACGTCTTTAAGTATAATGAATAAATTATTTTGTTTGAAAAATTGCATGTAATTTCATACAAAGCTAGAAATTTCAAATTATTCACCACGAATTAACGACTATACATTACTTCAACGATCCACCGGAATCCTATAGGTATTCCTCAAATTACAAGTTAAAATTACAAGTAATTCCGCGATATCTATGTAATTAAATGAACAATTAAACTCAGCGAAGCATCAAACGTTTCTCAGATTAATTTACGCTAACGATGTTTTAAACATTCCCTTCAAATGCTTTACATAGTTTGAGTTGTGAAAATTGTCGCTAAAAATGCTAATAGGATTACGAAAGAAAAGTTCTTCCGTAGATCATGAAGCAACGAGCGACTTTAAAAATGAGCGCTCGGAAAAAATAAATTTAGTGTTAGAACGGGATAACTGGAGGGAAAATAAGAATTTCTAAACGACGATTTGACAACAAATATTTTTTGTGTAAATTCTAAACTAAACCATAAAATATGAAGAGTATTTTTTAATAGTATTTATTCATCGTTATAATTATAAAACCTAAGTACGAGTATAATGTGTCATCAAAGGCTTTCGAGCTATTTCTGAGAAAACTATATTATTATAGAGCCCAAAAAAAACGCCAGCAAAAAAATATTATTTAAAACTGAAAACCTTATTATATGGATAAGACAAATAATAATACTCATAAGTCACTAGAGGCAAAGTTGCTAACTGGCATAAACAATTCCAACAAAGCAAGCAAACACTAGAAAAATGTTATACAGAATTTTTTTGCTAAAGCGCCATATAGTTTCAAATCAAAGTAATGAAAAATTACTAATAAGAAAAGTAATATATTACACAGTAAGCAAGAATTTCTTAACTGCCAAAAAGTGATAAAATTTAATTCAACGAAAAAGTTAGGTCAGAAATATTAAAGAAAAGCGTAAAAGAATAAATTCTTAAGCGACTCCTGCTAAAATAGGGCCGATAAAATGCCGCTTTAATCATTTTGTCGGCGATGATTTAAGTGAATTCTTTAAAAACATCTGCTAAAGCGCCATAAAAGTGCTCAGATCGCCCTGAAACCTAGACAGATTGACGCAGAGAATAAAATGCAGTCGAACTCTGTATATAATAACTCATTTTCCACTGATGATATTATAATACTTTTAGTCAATAGTAGTCCAATGCCCAATGCTGGACAAAAGGCTCGCCACACAACAGTAGTTCCTTCTTGGCGCACACCCAACGCCTACCCTCAATTCTCATATCATCGCCCTCGTCTGACGTCACAGTGCGTTGTTACGTCGTTGAATTAAAAAAATCCTAATGACGTCATAAATCTATACATAAAGCTAAGATACAATTGAAATATTATTTCCATTGCAGAAAATGATCGCTTCAAATAAATGACAAGCACTAACACACATTTTCAAAACATCACACACATACTTTTTTTAATACCACGGCTTGCCCTTGTAGTGTTAATTTTTGTATTTCTTAGTGTCAATAAGGAATATTTGTATTGTATTGTATTAAATGGTTTGTAGACCCCAGCCTAAGTTCGGCCCTGGTTTTAGTCGGCTGCCGATTGAGAAATAATGCAAAGGTGAATCGATGGAGTTCCCGATGCCTGATTCCAATCTTCGGCCGCCATTTGATATTCGATGGATGAAATTTTTGCAAACGTTCTCAAGAACCCTTGTCGATTTTAAGCTGGGTTGAAATTTCTTGTTTCCACATTTTTCAATGAGAAACATTGACTGTGTTACAACAAAAAAGTAAAATTATCTTTAAGCTCGTGTCAAAGAAATCTCCTATATTATTTTTCATACAAGAATTTTCAGACATGCGTTTAACGTGCGTTTAACTTTTTTTAAGTAGACCGTAAGACCCTGAACAATATTTTGAATTTTTGTAATACATAATTATGTAGTGTGGGCAAGCCCTCCACGAGGTGGACCGACGATCTGGTGAGGGTCGCGGGAAGCCGCTGGATGCGGGCAGCGCAGGACCGATCATTGTGGAGATCCTTGGGGGAGGCCTTTGTCCAGCAGTGGACGTCTACAGGCTCAGATGATGTTGATGATAATATGAAATATTGAAATGGACAATAAGTTGTACCAAGGTACTTTTAAAATAAGTAAAAATTAATTTTGTAGAGAACTAATATAAATAAAATTATTGGTATTAAATTTATTACGTATTCTCTGAACATTGAGGACTCCTCTGAAAAGATTTTCTATTTCATTCATTGAAATTGGTTGCAAAGTCATACTGTACTCTATAACAAGCCATAAAAAAAATGTTAGAACCAAGGATGTTATAAGTTAGTACTTGCGACCAACTCAGAACACCGAAACAGAATAAATATCCTTTGAAAAATACCAAGTCGCTTATATTTGAACTTCCAAAAGTTCCTTCAACTTTAAAATTAACACAATGACACAAGAACAATACCAAAATTACTCCGCCATTTTGAAACAAAAGAAATTCTAAACTCAAACTGACGGTTAGCGAACCCGCGATGATTTTTTTGAGAAGTTTCACCTGAAATTGGCTGCGAGTCAAAAGTTCAACTTTTAACGTAGCATTCTTCGTGAAGTCTTTGGGTCATCGCCAAAACAATCTACATAGTGATAGGAAAGGAAATGCTAATCATTTATCTTATTAAGTTATTACTTTACTTGTCTTCGCGTACAAAAAGCGTATTCAGTTACGAGGACAGTGAAAGATGTTATGGATGTTTTAAAATTAAGTTTTTTTTATCAGTAAAAAGTTTTTTGGTAAATAACCGCTTGTAAGATTTTGTTATGGACAAACTCTGAAAAAAAAGTAAAAATAATATGAATATCTGCAAAAAAAAGAACAAAGAATGCATCAATAGTTCATAAATCTAATTAGGTACTTATCATATTTTGTTGCAATAAATAATTATGCAGATATACTCTCAACCTCAGACCTCACCTGTTTGTTATTCATAATTTCTATTATTTATTTGTAATTGTTTAATTTAAAACTGATTTCACTAATTCAAATTTTTCAGTAAATTTAATTTTTATTTATCTATTTCTCTTAATCTGCTTTTAAGTTTTAAATTAGCTTTATGTGATCTTTATTAATTCATTTATCAAAATGTGAAAGAAATTTTTAAATTCAGTCAACCTTTCACCTGTAAAAATTGTCTCACATTATTTGTCTCCTAAAACTCAAGCTTAGAAGAATGATGGCTCAGCTATTATGCAACAAAATAACCTATTACGTTAAGCAACTTCGTGCCGAGTCAAGTAGTGTGATGTGATTTATAAGAGCAATAAAATACTTTGTAAAAGAGGCAAGCCTTAGCCGCGGGCGGTATATTTTTAAATAATTTCTTCGCCTTGAACTTTTCCCCCGTTTTTCATTTGTCAACCCATTTGTGGTCCCGTGAGGTTATTATCAAGACTTGGAAATAATTCATAAGTGTCGTAGCCTGAGATGGAAATTTTGAAATGTTTTTAGCCTAGATTTTGAAACAAACAGCTAAGAGATTAGAATCTGTTTGTTTATAGCGACGAACTTAAGGTTTGTTGTTTTTAAGGAATTCAAAGCGATTATAATGTTACTAGCTGTCGGCCCCGCGGCTGCGCCCGCGTTAACTGATTTTCCCGTATGAATAAGGTGTTTTCCCGCGGTAAAATGTATCCATGTGCTCTTTCTGATGTATAAGGTATATTTCTGCAAAGTTTCATTAAAATCCATTTAGTAATTAAAATTAATTCAATCAAATGTAATTAATTACGCCCAATACCACCTACTATGCTATAGGTACTCTAACTTGTTCTGTCCTTTGTCGTCCTTAAATTACGTCGCACTAAAGTTTGTCGAACTGGAGTGTTGTCGCACTAACGTTCATCGCACTAGAATTATTCGGCATAGCGTTACGGAGTCATATTTGCGTGAAAGAGTAACAAACATACATCCATCCATACATGCATCCATCCTCAATTCCTCACAAACTTTCGCGATTATAATATTAGTACGATTAATAACTTAGTATTAAGGGCACCTGTTGACTTACCTTATTGGTTTATTTGTTGTAGTATTTTTAGTATTTCTAGGTGAAAAAAATTTATATTTTGTTATGTACTGAAACAAGCTAATCGGTCGGGTTAATATTGTTTACACAAAATTATTTTTTCATGAAGTATTTTTCTATGATTATTTTGTTTATTCGTATGTTTGGATGTTTGTTCCGATTTTACGCGTAAATAAATTAATGAATTTGTATTTCTAAAAACGCATATTGTTTATTAGTACCCTGGATTATTAAAAGTTTTTTTTACTTTTGTTCATTTTTATAAAGGCTACTGGAGCTTATAATGATTAAATAACCTCTTCCCGCGCTAACAGTATTTTTCCGTGAGGATGAGGGATATTTCCGCGGTAAAATGTAGCTAACATATTATTCTGATGTATAAGCTATATTATTGTATAGTTTTATTAAAATCCACCCAGGAGTTATTGCGTGAAAGAGTTGCAAACATCCATACATCCATCCTCACAAACTTTTACGTTTAAAATATTAGTAGGAAGGATTTACCATTCCATTTCATTCATACGCATTTCCTTCTTATCCCCCAAATTGGGTCTTCATTAAATTTCAATGAGCCGATTTAACCCTGATCTGTAAATATTTGAACAATTACTTAGACTTAATATTCAGGATACTGTTTAGAAGGGATAATACGGACGGAGCATACAAGAATTAAGTATTTGCATAAATAACTTTATATTTTTACGCAAAGCTAATTTTATGTCCATAAATTTTCATAATTCAAAATAATTACAAAAAAAAAATTGGGCTTTTCCCACATCTTTATATAATCTAGTGACCGATGTCTCCTTTTAAGCCAAAATGTCTGTGTCAGGGGCTTATTGCTTAGTGTAATAAAACTAATATTATACATATAGGATTATTTACACATAGGCGGCCTTATTGCTAAATAACTGGATTTATTGTTTCCAGGCACCCAATGATCTTTAATATTCATTTTATTGCAAACAGCATGCCTTTCTCTGTACCACATGTTACCGCTTAGCGCTATTACCACACTATTACTTTCCTGCATTGCCATTATTTGCCATCAGTGCGCAGTGGCCCGTTTACTTTGCCGCGCAGATAAACCACGCCTCTACTGCGATTTTAATTTTTTCGACGTGCCGCTGCCATTAAGAGGATACAAACTAAAACTCACTCAACTCTGCTTTTAGGCCAAATGTGCTCTTTATCATACTTCATACTATCATCACAGAAGAAAATAATAGTACAGTAAGCTGACGAATTCGGTGACCCCCCCGAGGCGCCGTTAAGCGCCATCTATCGCTACAAAGGGGCAGAAAATAACGAACTAATGGCTAATAATCCTTTTACAATGCATGTGCTCGAAAAGAGCGTTTTCTAAGCAGCCAAACAGTGCGGAAAGTAGCACTTTTCCGCACTAGTGCTTTTTACTTTTCAGTTTTTTTTATTTTTGCTCAGGCTGTCATTCAGCCAGTCAACCTGACATTTCAATATTTGAGATATTTTTACAAATTACTGATTTACCAATTGTTACGAATATAAAGGGAACAATATAAATAACTATTCAATAAACAGGTTTATAATTAGTATAATTACTTTAGAAATTTATTTTTATTGATAAATTATGTTCAAATATTAATTAAAAATTTGCGTGGCTGAACAGTCATTTTACTCATGCCTATTCGACGAGGTAGCCTTGCACATGCGCGCGCAGCGCAGTACATAATATTTTCAGCGCGCATGTGTTTAAGAAGCCCGCCATTTTATAGGTACGCCTTTTTAATATAACTGTTTTTGTTTTCTTGCACAATGCATAGTAAAATATTGTATGATACACGTGCGAAAGATGATTTCCGACTCGTGTCGGCTTATCATCGGAAATCACATACTTTCCGCACTAGTAGCATAAATATCTATATCAGTGTAGTTAAGAACGTGTTGCCTTATTTCAACGGTCTCTCTAAGTTACAGCGTGGCGAAAGTAGCGTGGCGTGTCGGGGAGGGGGTCACCTTATTCATCAGCTTACTGTACTAACCCGTACTACCATACTAATATTATAAAGAGGAAAGATTTGTATTTTTGTATGTGTGTGTGTTTTTTTTTTATTGACCTAGGCTTGTGTCGAAAAAGTACGACCAATACCGTGTATGTTTGTAATGAATAAACTCAAAAACTAATGACCCGATTTCAAAAAAATTTTCACCATTAAGTAGCTACATTCACCCTGAGTAACATAGGCTACCTTTTACCGTGGAAAAATGTCTCGTTACCACGGGAAAAACTGTTAACGCGGGCGGAGCCGCGGCGGAAAGCTAGTACTATAATATTACTAAAATGGTTTATTCATTCATAGTCGCCACGCTTTCAGCGAATAAGGGTATTAGTTGTTGCTGGTTACACAGATAAACGCTGGATGGTTATTTATTGTCTGGGTAGCTAGATTGTAAATTTCAAAAAACAACATTTGCTTTTTTCATGGACATAATAATATAAGAATTGTACTATTAATACCAAGCTGTAACTTAACTAGTGGATATGAATAATTGATAACTTCTGAAATTGGTTCATTCTAGAAAGCCAAAGAGGTTTTTTAAAATGTATAGATTTCATCTTTTACCAAATCGGATTATTATTTTTCCAATATATTTTTATTATACTCTGGGCACGTCTGACCCCCAGACCTTATTTTACTCTTAACTATTTTCAAGTGCTTTGTGCATTGAATAACAAATTGCGTGGTCTCTGCCTACTCCTCCGGGAAAGAGGCGTGACTTTATGTATGTATGTATGTAATATATTCTTTATAATATTAAAAAGAAAAAGCGTTACGTAATTTACTTTTTTAATATATTAGCTAGGTTATATAAAACCTATTTCCTGGGCGCAAAATCGTATAATCGTATACTAGCGTAGTGCAAGGTAATCTGAACGCGTGCACCGCAATTATGTATTCTTATTTAGGACATAAGAACGGTACAAATTCTAAAGAGTTCAGCTTAGCGTGCTCTTGGCTGTACTAGCTAGTTCTTAAAAATAAGGCTTTCTCATTCCCAGAAGTAAATTTATTGCGAAATAGCAATTCAAAATCATAAATAAAATTTATTAGAAAATTTCGTCGCCATTGAGTATGAAAAATTGAGTTCAGAACCACTATTCGCCGGGTTTTATTTGCCCACTTAAAATTCCTATAAATAACGTTCCAAAACCACGCGAACAAAGTCGAAGCTGGGAACCGCATCAATTTATTTCGTTTTATTAAAAACTAACTTCGCGTGACCGAGTTGGCGTGAAGCATAATGCCACTCGACCTTGCCTTTACTCATTATATTTATTTATTCGCTTCTGTATCACGAATATCCTATGGGAAGTATAAATAGGTAAAGCCGACTCCACAGTGACGCTTCCAAATATCGCGACTGACGCGCGTCTAAACTGCTGAAGTGTAAAATAGACCAAGAAATTGATTTTCCACCCTAAGTTAGAATACCCCTATAAAGTCTAAAGTTCACTCAGAAATTGGTTTACGCAGACCTGGTTAGTTGGTTTTGTTTTTTTGGTTTAGGTAGTCTTTCGCTTCTAAAGTGTAAAGTCGACCAAGAATTTGATTCACCACCATACAATATCGGGGCTAATTTTCTTTTTCCAATCATACGTGAATTTCATACACTAAGCTAAATTTGTAGGACTTTTCTTTAAAAATAGTTAAATGCTTTCTTGGTCGACCAAAATGTAACTTATATTTCACATGCCTACAATTTTATTACTGAAGTTTCAAAAACCATTCGTAAGTTGTTGTCATCTCTTTCTTAGAAATCTGATACTCGTAAACCCTTTCACCTATTCTCAAATTCAAACTCAAAATATTCAGTTCATTATAGGCTCCCTCAGAACACTTAATGACGTCATAGAAGAAAGAAGCTAAAAAGCTTTGCTCGAACCAAGACCGGTTCTCATCTCAAACGAATGTACAAGTCTAAGCATTATAAAGAAATCAAACAATCTAAAAGAGGCGATGCGATGTCAGTTTCAACATAACTATCGATAAAATGTCAAAGAACACTAAGCGAAGAATGAAAAGCACTAGAAGGCTATGTTCAATTTCTTAGATAAGTGTGTAACTTGCCTAAGTGCCGAACCTCACAATGACTTATTTCTAGCTGATAGGCCTACTAAAAATATGAAAGTCATAACGTGGGATATATTATGACGAAGGTAAATTTCTAGGAATATATAGATTTACTAGCTGTCTGCATGCGGCTACGCTCGCGTTGTTTTTCGACTTTTCCGTAGTAATTTTTAATTATCCCAAGGGAACTCATTAATTTTTCGCGATTAAAAGTATCCAAGATGTTGACTGGAGATATAAGGTACCACCAAGCAAAATTTCATTCAAATTGGTCCAACAGTGTCGGAGATTAGCCTGTACAAATAGACAAACAGAGAAACAGATAAAAAGAGAAACAAATAATTTGAAAAAATCTGGATATGTTCTAATATTACATCGCCTTGACTCGATATTTAGCTTTTTTTTCTATGTACAGATTTTCGACCTCTACGGTTATATTATATAGATATTGCTTTGGACAAAATCTGTAGATTCATGAAACAATGTCCATTAAATTGTAAATTCAAATAAAGGGCACATTTTTTATCAGAACGATTTAATAAAAAGGACGCACGATTCAAATAATAAAATGCCCCTCAGGTACCGTAATACGATTTTCTTGTAATTGTATAAAATATTCAGGCAGAACCTATGTAAACCACAGGTAACAGGGTTCCAGAGCCTTCTATCTAAAATATTTCGTGATAATATTTTTTATTTCAAATGCTTAATTAGTTCTTCATAATATTATAATTACAAAGCTTCAATCTCCCTTACAAACAGAGCAAATAATCATTTAAATATTTACGAGTATATTAAATTTTCGTGTGGATTTCTAGATCTTCCTCACAAACTCTCATCTAGTACTATTATTTATTCTGTGCCTGGTGTCACAATCATGTAACGATGACATCCGTAGATAGTAACCGGGACCAACGGCTTTACGTGCCTTCTGAAGAACGGGATCATCTTTCTTTTCGGACAATCAGGTGATTCAGCCTGCAATGTCTTAACCAAACCGAGGAAAGTCTCACAAAGTGATATTTATTCGACGAGCCCCACCGGGATTCGAACTCGGAACCTTTGTTACGAGAGGCGAGTATTTCACCACTTGACCACAGAGGCTATTACAGTAATACTGTTATAGCTTGCAATGATTGCTCACCAATAATAACGAAAAATACAATCCACAACAATAAACGTGTAGAAATAAGCGGCATTATTGCTAAGATAGCAATATCTAATAGGCAACACAAATCATACAAAAATTGTAAAATTTTTTGTGTGTACAACATGTCAAGAAAATAATTATCACTAATTGTTTTTTCTCTTTCAGAATGTCGACTAAAAACAATAATTTAATCCTTTTAATCCTACTAGTAAATATAGAAGGAAACTCCGTGTCACACTGATTAAATGAAAAGCGTCTCTCCGGTCCCATAAAAGGTACTACTTTCTTACAGAGGCGTCGAAGTTTCAGTTCGTCCTAATTATATTAACGGACCAACAGTCCCTCAACAGGTCTAAATAGGTCCCTATGCAGTGGACCGTAGACCACATTGTACCTCTCATTCGACCTTGGAAACGGGTTCAGACAGTTTACGATCTAAATAACTTGAACTTTCTGTGCCTGACATTTTGTATTTTATTTGGAACGTAGGTTGTTTAAAACGACGCATTTTGTAATTTAATTTTATAATAAATTAATTAATTCTTAAATTTGTTTGGCAACAATTTAAATTATGTTAATATGATAATTACACTGATTCTTGCTAAACGGGAACAGAAGATTGTCAATTTTAATTAAAAGACGTCAATCATTCCATTTACGCATCGATCACATGAGGTTACAATGTATGCGAAAACGACGTAAAAATAAGCATTATTTGCTCTTATTTATGATACGATTAATTCAAAACTTGATCTGTTCGTCCGGGCACATTTTCGGTTCCGTTGACCTAAGTTAGAATGTGAGAATCACCACTTATTTTTTTAAATCTAGTTCAACCACAGTATATTATAATAATAATATCCGCCATCCTAAACACGTGTAGGACAGTGAGAAAATTCATGCAAATAGATGAAGAAATAGCAACACCAACACTAAACTTGGTTTAGGCCCGTAAGTGTAAGTAGTTTTTACCAGCTTTTTGCTGAGATTAAAGAAATTCACACAATAATAATATCTAATATGTGTTGTATTATGTGTGTGTTTATAATATATATACTATTTATTATTATTTCTGTTTCCATAGCCTCTTCTCCTGCCCAAAGGTTGCCTGGAAGAAATCGCTTAAAGCGATAAGGCCGCCAATTGCCTTTTAGTGTCTGTATTTTCCGTACTTATAACATGTTCTATGTGCAATAAAGTATATTTGAATTTGAATTTGAATTTGAATACTATTTTCCTACGCAGTTCAACTCAGGTAGTACACACACGAGCATTAAAATCAAGACCCTTTTTAAATCGCACAGCCGGCCGAAAAGAAAAAGAGTATTTGGGTGGCAAACATTCGCGACCCGGGCTTTTAGCGCGACGAGATTCGGGCTCTTATTTGCACCTATTGTTATTTTCAGACAATAAATGGGCGGCGTTTATCTTCTCGGGAATTTAGTGAGAGCGGCAGAGGCGTGCATGGAAGGGGAGGGCCAAGTCGTACGTTCAAACGTTTTTTCGCAGCGCGATTTACAGGATATTGTCGATCGTTTGCATGTTGTAGTTCGGTCAAGTGCATGGTAAGCAACCAACGGACATAAGATGTTTTATTTAGCGTACTCTGTATGTTTCCTTGTTATCCAGGTTGTTGTTGTTGTTTTTTCAATGTTTTTTGGTTGTTTATTAGTACCAATTTGTCCAAACAGATTTTTCCGAATTATTCACTTTGATTTGCAAAACAGATAAGCTGTAGCGAATATTTGAAATCTCCATTTTTCTATTTATACTCTAAGCTACATAAATAACTATGCTTTATTAAAATTTGATGATAAAAATACTTTTCTAGATTAGGTAAAGCCCACGTATAATAATAGTTATAATAGTTTCTTTTAAACAATAAAAATCTTTTAATCCATTTTTAATTTAGTTTTATGTTAATTACGAACTTGGCCACGTTTTAAACTGTCGCCCATACTACGCACATCAAAATGAAACAAACGAAATACAGTGCCACCTCGGAATTACTCCAGCTCTTTCTGCCAAGGGTACAATCAAGAGCACGCCATACTGAACCCTTTAAACTTTACACCGTTCTTTCTTGTGTCTATGCGTGTTCAGCTTAACTTGCGCTTAACTTTACTTTAATTAATGAGCATATTTCAACTTGCCCATCCTCAACTTCTCACCTAAGCTGATTTATTGTGGGTTCGTCCTCCATTTAATTACTGAAAGGTGAAAAAAAAAGAGATTTTGCTATGAAGGTCAAACTTCAAGTAGGTTAGCTTTCATGCATAAACAAAAGTCAGCACATGCAGTTGTACATTCGTACTACGTATTTCACCCCTATTTCTACGGAATACGGGCGCTCTCAAGGTCAACAAACAAGTCCAGACGCATGTGTTACCTGCTGTACAATATGTGAATGCGTCGGTGGCCGTAGACTTCCATTCGGAAGTCCACAGGTTCAAGCCTCGGCACTTGCTAATGTGTTTTCGACGCTCTTACTGTGAAAGAAAACATCGTGAAGAAACCTGCGAAGTCACTCAAAGGTTGTGTGGCGGCGCGCCACATACTACGTCATTAGAAGAGCGACCAATTAGAAGCCGAGGCCTGAAACGCGCTATCAGAGTTTTCGCAAGACATTGAATAAATACAAGTTGCAACGAAGTACAGTTGGGCCACGATGCCCGGGCTCACCACCATGCCTAGCAAACAAAAGATCTTCCCTTTGTCTCCACAGTTGTGTGTTCGTGACCAACTCGCTCTGCGTGGTAGACTAAGGCCTGCTCACTCTGATTTCAGGTTAGGCTCGAGCCCCTCGGTGGGGACATAATGAGCTGTTTACAATAGGAGTAGCTGTTTACGACGTAGAGGTAGAAAATCTATAGATACTTGTAGAAAAAAATTGTTAAATCCAAATCAAGGGGATGTAAGAAGTGATATAGAACATATGCAGATGTTTTTATTTTTTTCGTTTCTCTGTTTATCTTTTGGTCTGAGTCATTCCTACGAGAAACAGCACGGAAAGTAAAAAAAAACGCGGGCGTAGCCGCGGGCGGACGGCTAGTGAGAAATAAATGACTGAGTTTAAATCTGAAACAGGCCCTTTATTTCTTACAAGCTTTGACAGTTAAAGCTTCCAGACCCTTCTACTCATTCCTTACGAAACAATATTTCTTTTCCACACGTTCCCTTTTTCTTCCCTAATGAATAATTGTGACCATCAGTTTCCCTAACAAGGAGCAGTGCAGTGGCTTACCCAGTTAAGCCCAGTCGGTGAAACGTCATAGATAAATCACATTTCGGTGTCTTGTTATCGCTCGCTATATCGGATAAATCCATGACAAAATGCTGGCGTCGTCGTCGCTGAGTTGACTTCTTTGACTTTGAATATTATATTTATTATTATATTTATATAAATTGTTTTCCGTGCCAAAAATATTGCTATGTATATTTTTTTAGTTTTTATTGGTCATAATAAGAGCTGAATATTATTATACGTTTTAAAAACGCGGCTCTACAAGTAATGCGTTTCTGCACAAACAAAATTATTTTTTATGTTAGTGACAAACAAAATTCGTCATATACATCAACAGTATACATCATAACATAGTAACAAGATTGTGTTGAAACTTATTAAGTTACTAGCATTTCGCAAAGCGGCTCCGCCCACGTTAATAGTTTTTCCCATAGGAATGAGGTATTTTTCGGCGCTAAAATGTAGCCTGTGTCCTTCTTCAAAGTCTATTCTACATTTGTGCCAAGTTTCATGAAAATCAGTTAAGTGGTTTTGTTGTGAAAGCGTAACCAATAGACAGAGTAAATTTCGCATTTATAATATTTTTAAGATTAAGGAATATTGATTTAAATGAAGATCTATAACTTAATGTGTGTTATATTTCGATAATATGGTAATAACGTCACAATTGAAAAAACTTTCTAAAGGATAAACCGAAGAAACTCTATTACATAACTTTAAAAATAAACTACATTTTCCGTTCCTAGAAGCAACTTTACCTGTCAGTACTTGTTACCTACTTATGTTAGGGTCGTCGGTTACTATATCAGGGCTGACACACAGTAAATACGGCGGGCCTGAACACACATCTTGAATCCGACGACCTCTCGGCAGGTACTAGACCGTGGATACATTTATTAAAGGTAACCACTAGTAATCTGATATATCTGTCACCTTTTCATGTAGCGGGTATTCTGTTTTGTGTATTTGATCGCAGTCAGCTTCGTGTTGCCAGCTTAGAATGAAATAAATTTATTTTTATGTGAGGATTACTCACACACGGCCATCTGACCTGATTAAAAAGACTAACTTGTCTGCGGTTCGAAAGATGTTCTAAATTATTCTTTGCTAATATAGTAAGAAACTAGTTGAAACTATATATAGCAGTCAAGACCAAGATACAATAAGGAACAAAATCCTTATTTTTTTGCTTCGCGCATTCGCCGGGTAAGTTTACTGTATTTATACAGTATAATTTTCAATATATATATACAGTATATAGTAATCAACAATCATACTTATTATGTTTATAAGAAAGCATACAATTGTTGACCTAAAAAGATATCTCATTCGTCGTGTCTACGAAGCAGAAACAAGTGTGCTTCCATAATCGGGACTGTGTTTGAGACACGGCGGGAATAATACGTGAGCCGAATTGGGCAAGCACGCACAATACATTATTACATTATTTGCTGCTGCTATAACTCTTATACCTATAATAAATAATAATATAATGTTGCGCTACCTTTACTTCCTTTAAGAGTCGGTGACCAAGTGGCTAGGCCCATTGACATCCATTCAGAAGTTCGCGGGTTCAAACCTTGGCAATTACCTACCAATGTGTTTTTGATTTTTAAATTTATATGTACGTTTTTTCGACGCTCTTACGGTGAAGGAAAACATCGTGAAGAAACCTGCACACACCTGCAAAGTAATTGAAAGGTTGTGTGTGAGGTTGACCAACCCGCACTGGGCCAGCGTGGTCGACTAAGGCCTATACACCCTGATATCAGGGTAGGCTCGAGCCTCTTGTTGGGGACGTATATAGAATTGCAGTTGCAATATAATAGACCTTGAGGAAGGATATAGACTACCTTTTACTGCGGGAAAATACATAGTTCCCACGGTAAAATCTACATTCAGTCATCCCCTGCTTTCTCACCCTTAGGGTTGAATTTTTTTATTCAAATTGTTATTATACCAAATTTCAATAAAAAAAGAATTTCAAAATCGGAATACTCTGTAAAAAGTTATACATAAAAAAATATACGCATCGACTTGAAAACCTCTTCCGTTTTTCGTCGGTTAAAAATCAGTATCAAAATGTGTTAAGGCATGTTTAGCAATTTTTCTGGTCGTGTTAGTAACATTGGCTCGCCTGATCGTATTTTGATGCATAATGAGCACTTTAAAACAAAGTAAGGCAGTTCTGTATCACGCCCACCGTTAATTTCAAAGTAGCACAGATAATTTATCTCAATGAAATATGCATTATTATTCAAATTGAAGAAATTGAAGAGAACCTCAGGATCTCGTGAAAGCAGAGTTATTACGTCATTCATTATCAACGTCTCTCGAGCTTGTTACCAATTCATAAGGACCTTATTTGCATACAATCGAACGTTTCGAAATATTCTGCGAATTGGTTGAAAAAATCGTAATGTTTGTGGAAAGGTTCTTTTGTTTTTACATTGAGATTTTCAAGATAGCCTAATAAGACTGAGAGCTTACTGAAAAAAGTACTGAATGAAAAACAGAGTACCTATTATTGTCAGTTTACCTACTCTGTTTAGACCACCAACCCGCATCACTTTTACCTACACTTTTTCCATACCTAAAGGTTGCCTGGTAGAAATTGCTACCTTAGCAATAAGGCCGCCTTTTGACTCTACTGTTTTGTTCTGTATTGTTTTCCATATCCTTTGTCTTTGTCAATCACTACATAGTATAAAACAAAGTCGCTTTCTCTGTCCCTATATTCCTATGTATGCTTAAATCTTTAAAACTACGCAACGGATTTTGATGCGGTTTCTTTTAATAGATAGAGTGATTCAAGAGGAAGGTTTATGTGTATAATACATGCATAATATACTTAGGGATAACCCACTATAACCATTTTTCTGTGCGAAGCCGGGGCGGGTCGCTAGTAAAGTATAATATTTTGCATTGTATCGTATTGTCGTAAGAAATAGGGCTCGAATGATAAGGTCGTTCATTTGTAAACAGCCCATTATGTTATGTTCCCACTGATGGGCTCGAGCCTACCCTGACACAGGGTATACAGGGCTTAGTAGACCACACTGGCAAAGTGCGGGTTGGTCGATTTCAAACAAAACCTCTTCGACGTGTCAGGTTTCATTACAATGTCCCTTCACCTTCGTCGAATATTGACAAATATAAAGCATGACAAATACGTGCAAACACGCTATGACTGCAATTGTTTTTAGGATTACTTCTATAAACTACAGCAGCGGTTGGTCAGTAAATCCTCGGGCTGTGCTCAATGGAGGAGAAATATGCGCACAATAGAACTACCAGTAAATAATGGACTCTATTAACGTTATTTGTAGGGTGTTTAATTTCACATAGAATTGGACTTTGAGGAAAATTTTAATAATTTACAAAGAGGTTTATTTTATGGAAATTTTAAAGACGTATTATTGTTCTCCTTTAAGGTTTGACTTAGGCTCTGCCCTGTCCCTTACAAATTTGAAACACTGGTGTAAAGAAGGCTTTACTTTACAGTCCTACTGTTATTTTGTTTCACATAGTATCAATACCATATGAAACAAAATTATTTATATCGTATTAGAACATAGGAACTAACTTTTGCCCACATGGTCTTACTTTTGGTCGGCTTAAAAGAAACTATTTATATTTAAAAAAGCTATTCCAAACTTGATACACTCGTATTTTTTTTTATTTAAAATTGCGCGACACGCCTCCAATTCAATTTGGCTATAAATTATTGAATAATTAAACTGACCGAGATGTCGGTAGCAAATCCATTTCACCGGTAAATTTTGTAAAACCGGTGAATAACCGCAAATACCCGTAAATTTAAAACAAAAGCTCTAAATAACCGCAACGCTGTCATGGATTTAAAACAAAGACTTCATTCAATTGGATATTTGAAGCGAGTTTCATTTACTATTTCGGTTAATTAGGAATTTATAGAATTCCGAATAAGAATATCTAGCTATCTATCTATACTCGTTTAATAAAACTGAAGAATCGGCGTGTCTGTACATTGATGCAAATTAAATATTGAGTATTGAGTATTGATTTGTTTTTCAAAAAACTGATTGTAGGTGATAAAGGGGGGAGTGTAACTGAACACAAAAACACAAGTTTTAACAAAAATGTCCGTCTGTTTGTCTGTTTGTACACGCTAATCTATAGAACCGTTGTTGGACCGATTAAAATGAATGTTTACCTTATAACCCGGTCAACATCTTAGATAAAAAAAAGCATGCATGGGAAATAAAAAAAAGCGTAGACGTGAACAGCTATTAATTGAATAAAGTGAGTGAGAGACTCCCTTGTAAACTAATCTATTTTTGTGTCTAACTTTTTTTAAATCATATAGGTACTTAGTTTTTCGGCCATATCTTTCGTCGTTAGTGACTTTATAGAGCGTCTCATGGTACTTACAGGGAAAATTTGAAGGCACCAGGTCACGTGGTGGATCACTAATGAGGAGAACAGATCAAATAAAGGCCGCAATCAAGTTCCAAGAAAACAAGGCCTTACAATTAGACCACGTGACTGACAAGAGGCTACGTCATTTCTACGTCATTTTGCCTATTCATCCTTGTCGAATGCGTGTAATAGACAAGGATGAACGGTACAAAATGACGTAAGCTTGTGTCAGTAACGTGGTCTTATTGTAAGGCCTTGTTTTCTTGGACCATGGCCGCAACTAAGTGCTCCGTTCACGAATGCACACTGAAAGCTTCAGTCCGCGAGGAATGGCGCCGTCTTACTAGGATCATCACTCATCGTGATTCGCAATGATGACCACAACCACTTTGGCAAGAGTAACGACTAAAAAGAAGAAGAAAATACTTAGTGCCAAGTTCACTAACAACATAACCGAGACATGATATTAACTGCCATTTGACATTTGGTTTTCATAAAAAAATCACTTCATACTCGACAATTAGTGAAGTTATAAATAAATCTATTTAGTATTGACCAAAATTACAGTCAAATACGTATTATACATAAAATATATATTAAACATACTACTACTACTATTTTTTTTATTTTGATTTCAAATATTTTACAAAAAAAAAAAAAACATTTAAAAAACCCCTTTAAAGAGACAACTCTCGCAAATTCATTGATTAATACAAACTGTACGATTTCGGTGATAAATTAACTACAAAGAAAATGTTTATAAACTACCCCGTGTAATATATTCTTAAACAAAAGGGCTTATATATGTCGGAAATGGAGACAAAACGGTGGTGGGGAAAGCAAATAAATAAAGGAAACCCGCAAAGGGCTACACGCGGAAACACACTAAGCGTGGGCGTATGCTACAATAACTTTAGGGAACGTCATACACTATCTTTGTCAGGACTACCCCAATTTGTCATCACTATTGAAACAGACTTTACCAACTATATCGAATGTCGTTACAATTGAAACACACTATACCACCATCGACTCGGTTGCTTGTTATCATGAACGATCGGGACCTAATCAATCCCTAAAAGGGGTTTAGGTAGATCCGAGCACCATCAAAATGCCATAAGGGGAAACTGGCATGGAAACACTCAACAATTACAAACTGGCCAACCAAGGGGCCTCCCCGCCCGGACCTTATGTAACTCGACCATATTACAGTTACTCTACCCGCGGTCATGATAACAATGCCATAGCTAACACCATACGAATATCACATAACCTAGCCAACCTTGCTAGGGACACGATAATTAGATCACTTTACTCACGGTTTACAGACACCACTGGACTGTGGTACAAACAATATTCCAACGACCATTATTTCAACATACATCCAGAACTCACATCACAAAACACACCGGACTAATACGTCCACCAGAATCACACAATATCCCTGGCACACAAAGTTATCACCGCTGCTGCAGATCTACCAAAAAAGGCTTCGCCCGCACTGAGCATCGCTATTTATGTGTGTGAACCACCCGGTCCCACTCCCGGTAGTAGGGCCTCCTGTCAAACGTCACCGCGCCAACTTCACACCGGTCAACTATATCGATTCTACCCTCTGATACTCGAGAAAGTAAAATAAAAACTGTCATCGATGTTTACAATCGATTTAAACGATCAATCTGGCTTCAATCTCCGACACGGCCATCCTGCGCTGACACACGTCCTCGTGTGTCCGATTCGAAACCAATTAAAGCAACACTTAATACCGCTCGGCTATTCCTGACCACATTTGGACAATCTGATCATGCCACACAGGCCATCGTTTGCCACACAGGCCATCTTTTGCCACACAGGCCATCGTTTGCCACACAGGCCATCGTTTGCCACACAGGCCATCGTTTGCCACACAGGCCATCTTTTGCCACACAGGCCATCGTTTGCCACACAGGCCATCGTTTGCCACACAGGCCATCGTTTGCCACACAGGCCATCTTTTGCCACACAGGCAGGGTGTCACACAGACAGGGTGTCACACAGACAGGGTGTCACACAGACAGGGTGTCACACAGACAGGGTGTCACACAGACAGGGTGTCACACAGACAGGGTGTCACACAGACAGGGTGTCACACAGACAGGGTGTCACACAGACAGTTTGTCACACAGACAGTTTGTCACACAGACAGGTTGTCACACAGACAGTTTGTCACACAGACAGGTTGTCACACAGACAGGTTGTCACACAGACAGGTTGTCACACAGACAGGTTGTCACACAGACAGGTTGTCACACAGACAGGTTGTCACACAGACAGTTAGGGTAAAAGCGATTAAGTACCATTACAGTCACAATCACCGTGACATCACTAGTCGTAAACAGTAAACAATTTAAAAGTCAAACATGAGGTGTCTTATTCGCGGTCTACGGCTATCACATAGCCACACCCAATGTCCATCTCCTGGACTCAACAAGTCAATTCCATGACTCCATGGTCTCTCCAAGACCCAAACACAACATAACCTCAATTAGTAAAATGAAACTCAGAACCTCACTTCCAGTTTTAAAACTTCTCATAATCTTAGCTATCTAACTTTAATGGTACTCAATCCCTCAACAACACAAAACTTTAAACGATTTTCCCGATTTCGACGAGGACCATGAATATCTACTTCGTCAGTTGCTCAGTTATCGAATACAAACCCGATAATAAAAATATCAGATTTAAACGACCCCAATCAAATGCAATAATACTGCAAAGGCTCTTAATACATCTGTGACATCCATCTCGTCACATAACATGTGTAACCTCTATCCGGTCACAACAACACAAGCTTCCATCCGGCTTTTCACATCACGTAACCTCTATCGGGTCACAACAACACAAGCCTCCATCAAGCTTGTTAGAACCTAGCAACCGATCAGATCCATCTCAGCTGCGTAAGTGCTACTCCTCGCAAAGAGTTACTGCGCATAAAAAGCAGTCAACTTGCACCTCTTACATGCTCCGGAACCTCTGATGCGATTACTAGATAAGGCCCAGTCCGTCGGGTCGCGTCTTCAGAGTCATTGCACCATCGCTACACCACATATTAGAAAACACTCTCAAAAAAAAGAAAGCAAAACTAGTCATTGTTCGAATACTTCAAACTCAAAAAGAAACAAATAAAAACAAACTACAATCTTCGGTAATACTTTGAAAAAGGAATGTCGAGTAAAGATTCCCAAACTACATCAGCTCCAAACTTCAAATCTCGAAAACAAACAATGCTTTGTCAACAAATCAAACTCATCGCTTCCAAACTACAATCATCGCCTCTATCCGGCGGATAACCCCAAATCATCGACTCCATTTGGCGGATAACATTAATCATGAAAACAGAACTTTTATCACAAGATTTAAAAACTATTTACAAAAACAAAGTAAAATAACCACTCGATTATCCGATTATTATCATTATCATAGTCAGGTAAACACACTGTCTAAGTCAGTTAAACTTCGTCAAAAAGTTTGTCATGAGCGACTAGTAGCTATAGGTAGGTAAGTTCATACACCGCTTTTAAAATACAACGAACTGTAAATTTTTTTTTTTCAAACGGCTTTGTTAATATCGTTCAATTTTAACAGATTTCGTTCCGTATTATTTTTTCAAAGAAGTGAACAAACTAATTTTCACAATTAAATCGAAGAGGTGGGTACTTTGCGCCAGAATCACGTTTCCGAACCACGTAGCAAAACGAACAATAAATCACAAAACTTCAATCACGCACGGTCTAATAGGTTACACTGCTAAAAATTTCAACCAATAATCTCCGAAAATTAGGCCAAAATACAATCGCAAAGACCTATTGTTGCAACGGGCTATCTTCCGCAAAATGTCAAACTAGGCACGCATTATTTGGCGTACAACATCATGACTACGTTAACGAAAACGATTGGTACACAAACACAATAAAACTTGACGCACCCACATCTTATTAAAATGAAACAGAAATACTAACGCACCTAGTATAAATCGGCGTGTACGTTACCCCAGAATACCGTTAAGAAAGAACATTGACTGATTCTGATTCTAACTACCACGAAAAAAACCGATTTTACTTCACTCGTTTTATAATCAGAAAAATCTCAATTAATCCATCCGATCAATCACTTCGAATATTTGACACTCAAAAATCTTGACCATATCGACAATTTGGACACAGCATACTATTTTTTTTCTACCCGCACTAGAAACGTTCAAAACGATCGAATGAAAAATAAACTTGTAAGAAATGGAATTTAAAATTTAAATTAAGTTACCATAAATCGTCAAATTCCCAACTAGTACTTACAAAGACGCACGAAAATTGAAATCCAGAAGAAGATCACAAATTACACATCAAATTCAAACACTATGGCCTAAAATGTCTCACAAAATTTGTAAACCAATTAAAATCTTTCAGTCGTGAAACTATTCTCATCCTCCGATTGCAAATTTAATCAATTGGGAAATTAACGACTTTTGCATTTGGTTTCTGCACACTTTCTTCCTACCAACGAAATTAAGAAAAGAAACGTTCTACAAACTGCCGATCATTAACCCTGTAGGCTACAGATCCTTTATCCCACTTCTGATGTCGGAAATGGAGACAAAACGGTGGTGGGGAAAGCAAATAAATAAAGGAAACCCGCAAAGGGCTACACGCGGAAACACACTAAGCGTGGGCGTATGCTACAATAACTTTAGGGAACGTCATACACTATCTTTGTCAGGACTACCCCAATTTGTCATCACTATTGAAACAGACTTTACCAACTATATCGAATGTCGTTACAATTGAAACACACTATACCACCATCGACTCGGTTGCTTGTTATCATGAACGATCGGGACCTAATCAATCCCTAAAAGGGGTTTAGGTAGATCCGAGCACCATCAAAATGCCATAAGGGGAAACTGGCATGGAAACACTCAACAATTACAAACTGGCCAACCAAGGGGCCTCCCCGCCCGGACCTTATGTAACTCGACCATATTACAGTTACTCTACCCGCGGTCATGATAACAATGCCATAGCTAACACCATACGAATATCACATAACCTAGCCAACCTTGCTAGGGACACGATAATTAGATCACTTTACTCACGGTTTACAGACACCACTGGACTGTGGTACAAACAATATTCCAACGACCATTATTTCAACATACATCCAGAACTCACATCACAAAACACACCGGACTAATACGTCCACCAGAATCACACAATATCCCTGGCACACAAAGTTATCACCGCTGCTGCAGATCTACCAAAAAAGGCTTCGCCCGCACTGAGCATCGCTATTTATGTGTGTGAACCACCCGGTCCCACTCCCGGTAGTAGGGCCTCCTGTCAAACGTCACCGCGCCAACTTCACACCGGTCAACTATATCGATTCTACCCTCTGATACTCGAGAAAGTAAAATAAAAACTGTCATCGATGTTTACAATCGATTTAAACGATCAATCTGGCTTCAATCTCCGACATATAAATATAAATTAAGATAAATATGTTTGAAAATATTAAAGAAATTCTGCGAAAAATTACCTTTCCCCTTTTCTCTGAAACTCTGGACCTAAACTTTTAAAAAAATACTAAATCGGCTATACCTTATTTTCATCAAAAAAATGTTCTTCAGTGGTTATAGTCGGGCTTTTTTGTCATTCCAAAAAGAGCCTTATTTAGTGACCTCGAAGGTTCCAATCGATCTGGCTCGACAGCCCCAATCTCGTAAGCACATAAGCCACGGCCCATTAAACGGGGAATTAATGAAGCTTACCGCTTATAAGAAATCTGACAATATACACCGAACCTTTAAGTTATTTATCGTGTTTCATTTGGGATATTAGGTACAAAGTAATTTTATCACGAAACTCAATAATAATAATGCAAAAAATACTACCATTTTTTTTTTTTTTTTTTTTTTTTTTTTTTTTTTTTTTTTTTTATTAGAGCCATTTAAAGCCTATTACTTTTACAGCTAAACTGCCATAGTCCCAACTCTTTGTGGATTAGGGATCGCGGTTGTTGTCATATATTCAGAGGAACTCTATGTTATTATGTACCTTCTTTTTTTAGTACTATAGACGTCGGAAGAGCTTGGAAAACGACAAGGAGAAATATTATTTTATTTAAAAAAGGAACAACAATCAATATTAGTTATTGAAAAACACAAGTAAGCAATTTACAAAGGTACCTAATAAAAAAAAAAACTTTGCCACGGTAAAGTATCGAATTTTCTTAAGAAAACTCAAGGTAGGCCCGAGATTCAAATTTACTATAACTTCTACATTATACTCGTAGCTCTATCGACTACGCCGCCGTAGCAACTACTACGGCGCGTAGCAAAGTGCTACACATATTGATATTTTGAACGTTAGTTGCATCGCACGATTTTCATCAAAGTGCAGCATATGTAAAAACCATACAATCTTTCACATTAATAATACTAGTTGGTTTCAATTTGTCTCGTGCAACTGTCGCCACCAGCCGGTTCATAAAAAGTGGATGAATATTTTTATATGTGAGCAAACGTCCAAAACAAAATATTTTACTGCCTAGTTCCTCGTGCCAACAAAAAGGTAGTGCTCGTAGTATTCAAGCCATAAAAGTCCCTTTTTGTAACAAAAAATGTGACGTCAGGCAGCTCCGTTCCGTTTCGAAATAATAATTGCACGGTTTATTTGCACGGAAATGGTGTGTTTTTATACGCGGTTTCCGTCCACATTCGCGCAGTAAAAGACTTTGTACAACACCAATAAATAAATCTAAAGATTACCTCTAGCAGTATTTTCGTAAAACATAATTAAATATGTTTTCGTAGTACACAAATACATATTTCTTAATGCATAGTTAAAGGCTTGATTAAAATAATAATTTAATGTTGTCTGTGTCAATTACAAACAAAATTGCTTAACTTCCTACAAAAATAAATATCAAAGTAAAAAGCAATTTATTTACTAGCTAACCGCCCGCGGCTATGCCTGCGTTGTTTTGTGACATTTCTTGTGGGAGTGGTATACTTTTCTGCGGTAAAAATTTACCTACATCATTCTTCGGCTTTCAATCTATCTCTGTGAAAAAAAATCAAATCAATCCGAGGCATAGTTTCAGTGCGATAATGGAGGAACAAAACACATTTTCGCATTTATAATATTAGTATAAATTGTACGTCAAATACCCAAGAAGCCGTGTTGCAGTTGCTCATCACCATTTGAATTATTTTAGCTTCTACTTACATTTGTTGATTAAAGGGAGGGCTTTACGCAGAAGTGTAGCGGCACAAGCTAATAAAAATAAGGCAAGATTACAGTACAAATCCCTTGCCCGCAATATTTTACACCAGTGGTTTGTCAAAAGTTGTCTGCCCTCGGAACAAAAAGCTTTGGCTGAAAATATTTCAGGCGAATGTCCTTTGAGCACACATTTCCGTATCGTAATGATTACGTAACGTGTTATGGAGGTGGTTTTAGGCCGGGACTCCACCAAAGCGGAGAGGAGAGGAGATGTCTCATTTTTCTATAGAATTTTGTGACGCGCGCGAGCTTAGCGGCACAGCGCGGCTCAAGATTCTATACAAAAATGAGACATCTCCGCTCCGCTCCGCTTTGGTGGAGTCCCGGCCTTAATGATCGGGGATTTGTTCCCTCAATGTTGTATAATATTCAATGTTTTATTTTGTGAAAATCTGTGTTTCATTCATTCGTTGTTTTTATTTATTAGTCGATTTTATATAAAAAGGCAAAGTATTTTTCCAGCTGTATATTTTAATCTGTGTGACCCCTTTCTTAGAATTAGACCATAGCAACTCTTTCTCTGGATGTCGTACGAGGCGACTCAAGGAATATAATCCAGAAAATCGGTAACAATATTCAATGGTGTTATTAAACAACAACTGCCTTCAACCTGCCCAACCCGCCTTCAAATCGTGGGATTTTAACATCTCTCTTAAAAGGGAAAGGCCTAAATCCAGCAATGGATAAAGAATAAATAATTTAATAAAATAAGTATTCAAAAAAAAAAAGTGTAATCTGTAATAGAGTATAGTAGCCCGACAAATCCCTAAATTCAATTGCAGGTCACATTGCGCGTAAAACCGACTGCCGCTGGGGCAAAAAGCTCTTGAATGGCGACCGCGCGCCGCCGTATGACGTAGCGTGACAGGCCCCCTACAAGGTGGACCGACGATCTGGTGAGGGTCGCGGGAAGCCGCTGGATGCGGGCAGCGCAAGACCGATCATCATGAAGACCTTTAGGGGTAAAACACTACCTTAAAAAAAACTACTAAGCTTACTAGCATGGTCACGGCAGAACGATGGTCGATGTAACTCGGTCGAAATATCGGTAAGCTCAATTTAAAATGAAATTGTGGAGAAAACCCGTGAAAGTGTGTGTTAGTGCAGTTAACAACTGCGAAAATCTAAGAATGTTCAGCACTAGCTTAGATTAAAACACTAGCTTTTGAAACATCAACACCTGTTACATTTACAAAGCATCATCTACCTTTCCCCGTAACCCAATACGATGTGAGAACACCCTAGGGAGGGGTAAGCCGGGATCACTCTAAACCCGGATGAACTCCGAGTTCCGAGATATCTTCTCTTAGAGGAATTACGGTACAGCGAGGTGAATTCATTTACTCGGCGTTTCAATTAATTTGCTTTAACTGTACTTGTTTGAATATTAATTGAATGTTGCTACCTTTTCAGGTATTAATAAATTATTATCTAGCCAACTCGAGCGGCGGTGACGATTGCCTTTGACATTCAAAAGTTCGAAGATTCAAGCCTCGGCACATACCAATGTGTTATAGATTTTCGAATTCATTATGTACGTTTATTCGACGCTCTTACGGTGAACTGAACCGATGCAGAACCGGACACGGTCGTTGTAACCACCATCTACACAAATGGGGACTCAGAGAGTCGCCAGCCTGCGAGTGTGGGGAGTCCGACCAGACTGGCCCACATTGTGAACGACTGTCCACTCTACTCATTTTCCGGTGGCATTACCGAGCTGCATTGTCTCACCGCGGCCGCCGAGGAGTGGTTGGAAAGCCTAAGAATTTCTATATAGGATCCATTGCGGTAGCTGCCATACGACATGATGATGACGGTGAAGGAAAATATCATGAGGAAAGCTGCACACACCTGTAAAGTAATTCAAAAGGTTGTGTGTGAAATTTAACAACCCGCCCTGCTTTCAGGGTAGGCTGGAACCCCGGTAATACTTTATTGGCACCAAAACCACACAAGAAACAATATAAAAATACGTACAGGTAAGCATATATACATGTATGAGCTATTAATTTGAGTTCTTCTCCACAGAAGACAGCCAAATTGTGAACTCGCCTAGACGTCGAAAAGTGATTCGTAAAATCTTACTTCGAATAAAACATTTGAATTTTTTTTTTTCTTTTTTAATTTAATGATTTAATTTAGAGCGTAATCACAAAAATTCGAGCCATATGATAAACAGCACAACAGTAAATTAAATACCTTTTACTGTCACCCTTTACATGACTAAGGATTTTAATTTATAATGTGCGTACGGTTACTGCGTGACAGAATAAAAATACGTTTTAACAAAATTAAATTACTCACAACCGTAGGCGTGTCTGGACAGTCAAGAACACGCTGAGGTGAACCCTTTGGACTTTACGCCATTGTTATGTAAATGGAATAAGAAACACAATCGCGAGTGCGTGTTCAGCTTTCCCTGTACTTGACAGTACAACCTGTCTCGTTAATTAAGTGACTAATTTATTGCACGAACGCGTAAAGTGTGACAAATTTTTAAAATATTATTAGCCACTCATCCTGGCTTTCTTAGATGTATTCATGTATTAAGTTTAGAGCTGAACAAGAAAATTCAATATAAATAGCCGACTATTTTAAAACGCGTTTTTAACGTCTATCAACGAAGGCGGCGACGAGACGGATCCAAAAAAGTGAAAAGTGATTTAAATAAATAAACGGAAGGCCCTCGCTAATTAATGGACTTCCTCAATCTTATAATCAGATAACAGAAAAGGAAAAAAATTGTAATTTTGTGTGAGTACCTACCGTATAACAAAAGGACAGTAGATATTTTGCAGATTTTACGGAATAATAATCAAAATAATGGACACTTAATGTACACTTCAATAATGTACAGTAGGCAGCACATGCGGCTGGACATTCGCACCACGATTTTCGCTCCTACTACTACAGGATAAAGACGCTCCCAAGGTCATTATGTCCAGCCGCATGTGCTGGCTACTGTACACTTACACTTACACTTCTATACCTTTTTTGTAAATTTTTCACCGTAACCATTCTGTGTGCAATAAAGTATATTGTATTGTATTGCATTGTAATAATGGTGAGCCGTCACGGAACGCCTGGCAGATGTAAAACATCGAAATTATTTAGTAGAAGTCATACCTATGCATAAAACAACAGATTACGACAGGAATCGCTCGCCACGCCGATAGTCAGTTTTAATTTACCCCTCGCCTATATAGATGTTTCACATCAAAATTATTTAAAAACTGGTTTCAATTAATGGATTTTAGATGTGGGCCGTTCTGGTGGCCTTTCGAGGAACCGAACGGTTCTGGAGGTCCTTTGGATACCTCGCCGTTCGGGGAAACGGTCGTTCCAAGATGCGGATTTCAAGAGTATCAATATCGATCCCGATTTCAACCCAGTACAATACCAAAGTCAATTTTAGACCTCTACTCTTGAAAATCTGCTCGGAGTTGATAAATGTCCGATTTCATTTAAGTTCACCCAATATCCGCCCAATATGAAACCAAGGTGGCGCTAGTGTGGCATTCGAGAGTCCGAAATTCCCGATCTCAATGTCGACGGATCGGAATCGCCGCCAAGAGTAGCCCTAGATTGAGAGCTGTAGGTATTCGCAGAAAAGTATGTTCAAAGCCAGATTACTTTATAGTTATTACAATGCAAATCCTATAAACAAATAACCATATCTATACTAATATTATAAAGAGGAAAGATCTGATTGTTCGTTTGCATCGAATAAGCTTACCTATAAATTTTATTGTATGTAAACCACCTTGTCTCCAACCAAACTTACCTGTAAACAAAAACATATTTTATATTAGTTAGGTTTTCACAGTAAATAAAAATTGCTTGAAAAGTTATTATAATTTAACGACATATTAAATTTATGCCTAACTTGCTTCTTTATATATGCTTTCATTGATTGATATTGACATATTGTTATAAATGAAAATGTATACAAATTATTTAAATTTAAAACGTGTAAAGGCCGAGACTGCGAGGTGTGTTGATATAAAATCAATATATTTTCAACAAAAAAAAATTGGTTATTTTTAAGACAAAGAAGTGCACCTAATTAAATTTCTTTGTCAACTGAATACCGACTTATTCTAATTACGGAATTGGCGATCGTTTTACTATAATTTATAATTAATCATTCATTTACTCCATTTATTAACGTTAACAGCTCATCACTGTGATAGAGCGTCGAATAAACTTGAAAACACATTGGTATGTGCCGAGGCATGAACCTGCGAACTTCTGAATGGAAGTCAACGGCCCTAGCCACTTGGCCATCGTCGTTCACTTACAATGTACTTAAGGAAAAAAAATTGAACAGCCAACCATGGACAGTATTGGTATTTATTTGCTTAGACGCCGAAAAATAATTTTGTAAAATCGCAAGTTTTTCGACTAAAAACCGTTTAAATTTAGAATTTTAATCGCATTCTTATTTTTCAGTAGGTACTTTTAGATCATTTCACATTCCGAAATTCCAAAAATATTCCAAAAACAACCAGTTTCATGCTTTGGTTTCATGTTATATCAAGTATTGGTTACAATTCGTCTAAATATCAAACGCGCATTTCAGTTTCAATCATTGAGGTAATGCACCAATTATTCCAATCGACGATATCACATTATTATTGGCCCATTGACAGCTGATATCCGATCACAAGGCGTGCCAATGAAGTAAGGCTGCTTACAGACGAGCGGCACTTTTTCAACTGCAGACGTATCATTTGATTACTACATAATAAGGAAGTGTCCTGAAAAAAACTAATTAGTCCGTCAGTTAGATTACTAAAAAATCACGTAGGTACACGTTTTTTTTTGTCTGGCAAACGAAAAATGCCGAATATACAGCACTTTGGAATTTCCAGTGACGACACGCCGCCATACAAATTGTACGGAAAAAGTGACGGCATAGCACTCTTCTCCTACATTTTGATGCGATATATCTTCGTCAAATTGAAAAAAAAAGTGTTCATTTTTTTCGATAATTTAACTGACGGACTAATTAGAACAGGGAACTGGAAAAAATTCCAGGACATTTCCCTATTGATAAACAAATTTAGAAAATTCTTTAAAAATTATCTAGCTACAGCTACGCTGTAAAAAAGGCTACCGCATGCTGTAAATATTTTCTTTTTGTAGGAAACCACAATAATGTAGCATGCCGTTGCTTCGGCGTAATGATTGACTTAGGCCTATTCACCCTAATTTCAGGGTAAGCTCCCTTCAGGGCAGGTTCCCTCGGTGGGGACAATATATGAGCAGTTAGAGAAAAATTAAAAGAAAGTAAATCATTGAATCAGAAACAATCTACTTAATGCAATCAATGAAAAAACCTTCGAGATTGTTTTTGTTATTTAAAAAGTAAATTCAATGCTATGTTTCTTGAAAGAAAATAAAGATATTTATCACGTTAGCAGATACAAAGCGCGGCCATTTTTCAAAACTGAAAGCATAATGGAATCGTGTATTACTTTCTTGCGGAGCGTAGACATAACATGTTATTTATTTAATAGAAATTCTAGAGCGAACAAAGCTTGTTTGGAAATATGCGGAAGGGTAAACGGATATGTTAAATTCAACCTCTCAAGGTGCCTTGAATTTATTACAATCACGAGAAGCTTCTTGTTCTTTATGTTGGGTTTAAGATGACGACCCCGTAGCCTAGTTGGTAGTACGCCTGCCTACGAAGCACAAGGTCGCGGATTCGAATCCTGCCCAGGGCAAACATTCGCGTGAGCACTTGTGTTTGCCTTGTGTCTGGATGTTGCATATTTATGAGTAATAAAATGCAACAGTGTTGCATAACTGTAGCATGCGAAATATTGTGGTATGCTACAAATAGAAAATATTTGCGACATGCTGCAACCTATTTTATGCCGAGGCAACATCGTGAATAGATAATTGACAATGAATTTTATTCAAATTTGTATATCAATTTTATGTGGCATGCGACACTGCTGCAAAGTGTTGCCTCGGAGTAAATGAGAGAGAAAGAGAGAGATTTTGACGCGCAATGACGCTCTAGTCTTCTGATACAACTTGTTTAACGACTACATCCGTCCAAAGAATAACCTAGACAAACGGCTTTAAACTATACTTTTTAAAACTTTCACGGTTGTTTTCATAACTATTAAGATTAAAAACGCGATATTTACCGTCGTATTCGTTTTGTGTGAGTGCGGCTTTAAGTTTAGATTACAACATGAAGGCAAAACAATCGGACATTTCCAAAATCCTCCTTACGCACTATGTTAAAAATCCAATTCAGTTTTTTCTGATCTTAAAAGCATTGTAACGTATTTCACTAAAACTTTCTCTAAACGTGGAAAATACGTCGAATTTGTACAACACGTGCCACTGTCCGAATTCTTAGAAGTTGACACCTTGTTTGGTATTTCACTTGAACTGGCAACATATAAAACGCGATTTTGTTTTATCTAACATTTTGTGACTTGTTCAACAAACAGAAAAATGACAGCTTAAATACTCTGCCAAGAATCGAGTGAAAATGTAGCAGATATTATTATGAATTGTTTACTTTGTGTCAAAAAAGTTGTTATTTTACATTGTTACTTTCAATTTCAATGCTTTTATTATTTTACGTTTATCAGTTTTTAGCTTGTTTATTCGTGTTTTTTTTTTAATATTTAAGGTTCAAGAACAAAGGCTTTTAATATAGTAAAAGCATCTGTACTAACTTTAAAGTTAAAAGGTTTTCTTGCCAGTTTTTTCCATTATTTGAAAGTAGTTCTGTTTAAACACTATTTGGGTAAAGAAGCTTAGAGTTCTTTTTTTATTAAGACAAAATAAAAATAAAACATGTATTACTACACATCATCATATTTTTAAATAGATGCATGATCTTTTTGTGATGTAACCTTAAAGCTTGATTAGTCGTACCTTTTCGACACAAGCGTAGGTCAGTAGTCATTATAATAATATACTACTTCAGAATATGTAATTATATTTATACAAAATAGTGTCAAACTACCACTAAATAAAATTGCCTACAAATCGATACTTTTACACACTTTTTCGGACACGCACAGAACGCATTAAAAGGCACATTTCAATTTGACCGATCTCCTCTTGTTTGTCTACCCACAAATAACCTGTAACGACCACCTCAACCGTAGTTAAACCATCAATAAAATAGTAAGCGTGTTACACAGATGTTAAAATACATACCGTTTACACCATTCCAGTGGTCTGTGACAGTATAGTGACATGATTACTGGCATAAGCTTTTTTATTTCGTTGGTGTAACGTGGTTTTCGCTCTAATGTACTAACCTACAGAAAGTTTTTTGTATGTATTACCAATAATGTGGGAACATTATGGTTAACATTTTTTTTTACTAAACACGTTCACTGCTGAACAAAGGCTCAAACACATAAAGCCACTTTTTGTGGATAGCGCAGGACTGTTGTATCTAGAGATCTTTGTCCACTTTTGAACCTGTTTTGACTGAATAAAAGAGATAGAAGATAAAATAAAGATGAAATAGATAGAAAAAATATAAAATAAAAAGAGATAAAATCAGTAGATAAAATTTGTCGCCGTTTTGTTAACATTAAACCTACAGAATAAAACTACCTAAAAACGAGTCCTAAAATAAAAGCCTTTGATCCGCCTCGGCGCTCTTGATCAAAATCGTATCGATACCCAATCCACATCACAAATATGCGGTTCTTTATTTGAAATTGATAACTTGACCAACAGCCAATAGACTTCAAACGCCAATAGCCAATTACAGGCTCCGCTTGAGCCGGGGCGACACGTATTTTCCTTCGATTTGGCGGCAAATATCAGAGATCAAAGGGGAGCTGACAAAGACCGGCTATAATACAGGATGTTTCCCTTTAAAAGTAGAACGTGAAAGATATAATTTCACAGAACTGATGGTAAAGGGTCTCCGTAGTAATTAATATTCTACGTTGTTACTTACTGTGTTGTCTAGTTTTTTCGGTATTCATACTACTTATATGTTAGCTTAGTGGCGTAGTAACGTAGTAACAATATTTTCTGTTTTAAGTGCTGTCGTCGTGACGATAAAATAAAAAATATTGTTTGTTTGTATGTTTGTTTGTATGTTTGTTTGTTTGGAATCGGTTTCAAAGATTATTTCACTGAAGCTACACTATCTTCGGGTAACATAGGCTATATTTAATTTCCAAAATATTGACGTTCCTTGCTAAAACGTGCTTAAACTTCAATAATGTAACGAGTAATGTAAGGTGATAAAAAATTACCTAAAATATTTCTAATAATGGAATATAGGCTCCAAAACTACTGAACCGAATTTGATCAAACTTGGCACAAAGATTGAATAGACCTTGGAAAAGAACATAGGTTACCTTTTACTACGGAAAAATAACTCATTACCACGGGAAAAACTGTTAACCCGGGCGGAGCCGCGGCGGAAACCTAGTAACTTTAAAAATGAAGAATATCGAGTATGACTGAAGTGCAATTTGAAAATAAGAGTATTTTTTATATCGTAACAGCTCATATTATGTCCCCATGGAGGGGCTCGAGCCTACCCTGAAATCAGGGTGTTAGGCCTTAGTCGACCACGCTGGCCCAGTGCAGGTTGGTCAACTTCACACACACACCACACAACCTTTGAATTACTTCCATCCTAGGTGTGTTCAGGTTTCCTCACGATGTTTTCCTTCGCCGTCATAGTCAAAAACTACTGAATTTTACAATAATGCAGTTTATACATAAAAGGGCTACCTATAACTGGGCGGAAATCCCTCATTCCTACTCGAAAGTGTTAGCGCAGGTGAAGCCGCGGGCGAAAAGCTAGTTCTTACATATTTCTTTAATTATCACTATGTAAGGTGAATAAACGGCCATACAAACCCTGGCATCAAAATGATGGAGCCTAAAGCATCCGATATGCTTAAATAAGCATTGATACTTTGCCAAGTTATAGATTTCATTCCGAATAAAAGATATTATTTTAGTTAGATACTTATGTTATGAAAGCATACATTTACCTCAAAAAGGTTTTTCTATATTTGTATTTCAATTTAGTTCTAGCAATGTAAATATATTTCCCTAAAGATCGAAAGTATAGCTACAGAATACCAAATAGTAGACCCTGTATAGCCCATTTTTTTTCTATTATAAAGTTTCTAGCTATCTGCTCGCGTCGTCTATGATCGCGTATTTTTCGACGTATCCCGTAGGAATGAAATATTTTCCTGCGGTAAAGAGTAACCTTCATCACTCTTCACCGCATAATCTATCTGCAAAAACCATGTATGTATGCAAAAACCAGATCAATCCGTTGCTGCTTAGTATCAGTATAAACAAACATACATGATTAATTTATAAGATTAGTACTGAGCTGAAGCTGTCACTCGGTCAAGAAGCTATAAAATAAAATAGAAAAACCGATCTCAGAAACCACTTGAACTGAATAAATGTGAATAAATTTTCCCAATCATCAATTGAATAATTACTCAAGACATCATATTAGATGGACGTTTTGTTCTCTCTCAAGTTCATTGTCCCATTGTTCGATATGATTGAGAATGGCATCGATATGGACAGGGTCAGACAGGGTTAATTAATATACGCCCCTTTAAGACATGAATACAAATTTGTCTCCAATGGTAAAACTGTCTATATTCCGTCCTTTATTAAGACACTAGCTGTCCGCCCGCGGCTACGCCCGAGTTGTTTTTTGACTGTTCCGTGCAGTTTCTTGTAGGAAAGAGATATTTTCCCGCGGTAATAACTATTTAAGATGTTGACCGGGGATATAAAGTACCATCATGCAAAATTTCATTCAAATCGGTCTTACAGTAGTTTCAGAGATTAGCGTTCAAACAGAGAAATATTCTTTTAAAAGCAAACAAAAAACAAATAATTCAATCAATTATCTGCAATATTCTCATATTTCATCAAGAATAATACTATAGTTGCAGAGTAATTTTGATTCTTGCAAAACCTTGCAAAAAAAATGGCGGCCCATTAATCCTTGCAGAATTAGCTGTCAAAATATAAGTTAGGTCCTCGTAGAGCGTAAGGGTTAAACTACACCAAAACGATCCTTGAAGCGACCTATGTTCCTTAGGGAATGTTGTTCAGAATAGAATATAATACAATATAACAGAATAGTATATACTTTATTGCACACAAAAGAATACAACAAACATAATTAAAGCAACACAGGTGTACAAAAGACGGCCGTATTGCTAAGGTAGCAATTTCTACCAGGCAACCCTTAGTTTCATGAGTACTATCACTATTTTGCGGATAAACAACCAGTTAATAATAATAATAAATAAAATCATTTATTTCAGGCAAAAAACCCATAAAAATTACAATAATTACAAAAATAAATTACAAAAATAATTAAGAAATGATGTATAAATAAAATAATAATAATAATAATACCTAAGAATTAAAGTTAAATTTAAAAGTTAAATTTCACGTTGATTAACACGGTTTGTCATCGACTCGCAAACAAGGAACAGTCAATTAGGCATGTATATTCTAAGTTGGTGTAATTCTAAGGAATCATATGGAAATTCTTCACTAATTCAATCAATTTATGGCTAATAAAGCAAGCTTGATCGCAAAGCATCTCCTTTGTGTATCGCGTTAGGTAATTAGTTTAGTTGTATTACATCCGACTTGATGGCGGCGCTTAAGTGGCTTATGTGGTACATGAATACGCCAGTATTAATGCAAATACGTACATACATAACATCAATTAATTATTAGTCTTGTATGAAAAAATATTACAAAATATATTTTAGACAAGCGCTAAACATACGTTTAACTTTTTTGTAGTAAAACCGGGGGGTCATTATTATCTATATAATAAAAATGCGCCTACTATGCGAGCCTACCCTGAAATCAGGGTGAATAGGCCTTAGTCGACCACGCTGGCCCAGTGCGGGTTGGTCAACTTCACACACAACCTTTGAATTTCTTCGCAGGTGTGTGCAGGTTTCCTCACGATGAAAAAGTGATATAGAAAATATTAATAAAGAGATCTTTTTTAAAGTAGATGCCAATCAATTGATCAATCAATCTCCTGGCTTTATTCCTATTTCGTCACCCGGCTGAGAAAACCACTTAAATGCTTTAAAAAAAATATTTACAGGGGACACAAAAAACTACCAACTGAAAAAAAAAGTATGATAGGTAAATAATAATTCTGTAGTGTTTTAGTTATTATGTGATTATCTGTAGAGCTTTAAAACAAATGCATAAATTTTAAAGTGCAAATACTGCGGGGTTTTTTTTGCCCAATTTGTAAAAAAAGGAATTTGACAAAAGCTGTCCTTTACGAGGTTTTCTCAGCCGGATGACGATTTGGAGTCCGCCCTCCTGATATGTTTACGCCATTCTCGGCAATTTCGGGTCATTTCGTTTCGCACGCAAGTCGCATACATTGCGCGACCCTGCCAGTTCTGTTCAAACTAATATCGCATCGCCTCTTCAAATTTTAAGAGTTTATTCTTCATTAAATTGAATTAAAATTAAATAGAATTGAAGAGAGCCAGCCTTGGTTTGAGCAAAACTTAGCAACTTCATTAAAATTTGACGTCGAAAAGTGATTTGTAAAATCTTACTTTGAATAAAAAAAAAACCTTTTGATTTTGATTCTCATCCAGGTGGTCTGTGGGTTCAAATTACATACCGATGTCAAATTAAAACAATTCTATTTATATTATAGTGCAATTTATAATATAGTGCATTGTAATTGAAGACTTAAATAAATTATTTATAAAGTTCTAAAGGAAAGCAACATAGAGTAAGGAAGAAATGTTATGACGTGCCTCTAAATTGATTATCTGAGAAATTGACCACGCTCGCCTAAAGGGTTTTTTAGGTTGTATAGAAACGACTCTGTCAACACATATTATGTGATTTGATACTGATATGATATATTATGTTTGTTTTCTGTCAGTTTCGACCAACATAAAGTCACCAATTAGAGAGGATGCAAAGCCGCGTTTCTCTTTTTAAAATTCATTATTCTGAGTCACCAATAAGAAACTGTCTGACGTTTGGAGCAATCACAACCCCCCGTACCTCATCTAGTTGACAGAATTTCTTTACATTATTACTGTTATTTACGGGTCTTAGCGCGATAATTTTAAATAAACGTCGGGCAAAATAAGGTATCGTACGTAATACATACCTACCTATTTAAAATTATCGCGCTAAGACCCGTAAATAACAGTAATAATGTGTAGAAAGCGCGAAAGCCTCAAACAAACATTAGAATTTCTTTATTTAAGATTTGTATGTACCTAAGTCATACATGCATACAACATACCTACATACAGTCACGCCTCTTTTCCTTAGTAAGCAGAGACCACTTCCTTCCACTTGCTACGATCCAGATACGCTTCTTTCGCTTCATCCACATACCAAACCTAAGTCCCCTAAGTAACCTAAGTCTCTATAACGTTAAATACTCTTTGGGAAAGCAATCACTCTACAACAGCCACTGAAATCTGTCTAAAATTTATAAATGCTGTTACAATCCAAAACCGTTTATCTCCTATTCCTCTTCAAGAAGACGATGATGAGAGACCTCTCCATCACGTCTTGAATGCCAACTTAATAATGATAACTTAAAAATGAATTTTCGCATAGAAAATGATCTAAAGCCAAGACGCACTCGACCGCAGCGATATATTTGTCACTGTCCGCCTGTCGCCAACGCCCCCGAAGAGTAATGGCCTTCAAGGGATGACAAAAACGATATCGTTAAAAAATAAACAATCTTTTTGTTAAAAAGCTAAGCTGGAGGAAAAAGGAAGGGTCGAAAAGAGGTTTGTACTATGCACTGTGCGTTTGTGTATTTAATTTTGTAAGGCCGACGAGGTAAAAAGAAGTGTTCATATTATACCTAACTTGTATCATACATACCAAAAAACACACTATGGTAGGTAAGTAGTACCTACTAAGTACCTAGTCTGCTAAAACGTTTGAACACAACCTAGTACTATTATTTATTGTATTCTATACGCTATTACGTCATTATTGAAATAGCATACAATTATTATTTATTGCACACAAAGACACTAATACAAAGAGTAATATACAAATAGGGTGAACAGTAAGAGCGTCGGTGACCAAGTGGCTAGGCCCGTTGACTTCCATTCAGAAGTTCACAGGTTCAAACCTCGGCACGCACTAATGTGTTTTCGATTTTCGAATTCATATGTACATACGTTCCAACACACTAAACTTACGGTGAAGGAAAACATCGTGAGGAAACCCGCTCACACCTGCAAAGAGGTTATGTGTGAAGTTGACCAACCCGCATTGGGCCAGCGTAGTCGACTAAGGCCTATTCACTCTAATTTTAGGGTAGGCTTGAGCCCCATGGTGGGGACATAAACGAACTGTCAATGATGATGTCTATTTTCAATAACTTGGCGACACAGTATCAGAATACCTAAGAACAGTTACAAACGAAATCTTCAACTTAAATAAAAGATCGTAGTTAGTATGTAGCTTTATACAGTCTCGCAAAAATTGTTTGTAATTTTTCTCGAATAAGCAACACGGAGGCCAAGCGCCTTACGGAAACAAGGATAAGAACAAAATAAAGTACGAAAACAAAAGATTAGTATCCATATTTAATGCTACGTCAATTTAAGTCCTCGAATATTAAATGAGGGAAAAATTTATTCCACGGTTTTCGCGTGAATTCACGAGAAATTTTATATTTCTTTACACCTAGAGCCTTATCTAGCTTTAGCTTTTTGACAGGTAATTGTTACCTATTTAATCTTCTTACAACTGGCGGCAGTCACGAATCACAAAAGGGTCTACATAATATTACAACCACAAAATTATTTTATTCGTAATAATAATTTATTTTGAGCCTTTCCGTCGACCAAGATGAAAGACATTTTGAAGAAATTTGTTACTTTGAATTAAAAACAGCTTCTTTACAATCGGTTGGCAGGCCAGAGAAAAGAAAAAAATCGATGGTAAATAAATAAAAATAAACCTCTCTCTGTTTCCACTTTTCTGCGGTTTAACTTACTTAGCATTTTGAATTAGGAATAAATTTAAAATAGTCTTTCAAATCATACATTGTTTAAAAATATATGTTTTATGGTATACCATGATGAAAGAAACATGAATGATGTAGGTATACCTAATAAGCTGTTAGTTACAGTATTTGAATATTGTATTATTAACGAAAATCACTTTAAATGGATAGACTTCAAAATTCTAAATGTTTTTATTCATTATAGATAAGAACACTTAATGACGTCATAGAAGAAGCTAAAAAGCTTTGCTTAAACCAAGACCGGCTCTCGTGTCAAACAAACATACAAGTGCACTTAAAATGCGATACTGTTTCGAATCTGACACAAATTAAAATCCAAAATAGAATAAAGACCAATCTACCGTTAAACCTTAAAAGCTAAAGTTGAATTACATTCAAAATTAATCCTTGTTGTTTAGGAAATAATGGCGGGAGTGAGGATAATAACGTCGTCAAGTAAATGCGAAGGAAATGAGAGAGGCCGCGACGCGAAATTTTGAGGCGGTATTCTTAGACTGTGAACAGTAGACGGACAGATCGTGATCGGCGGGCGAGGCCACGAAATTAGAGGCGAGTTTCGGCTCCGCCCGCGTTTACAGTTTTTCTCTGTCTAAGAAAGAATATTTGAAATCGGCTCAGTAGTTTTTGAGTAGGTATTCATTACAAACACACACACACACACATACAAATCTTTCGTCTTTATAATATTTATATGTAAAATGGAAACACCGTAAAGGAAGTGGCGCCCCTTTAAGTTAATTTTACGCACAGAATTTCATGACATTTTTTGCCAGACTGTACGACGAATCAAGCTTCACCGGACTTGCGGGGGAGCGGAAGGCTCTACCCCAGAGTAGTCATGTACCAACGCGTCTAGGGGCGGCTCGAGGGAGCCTCAGAAAAGCATTGTGAAGGAGACGACGCCTGAGGGGCTCCGTCTCTGATTATTAGTTTTGATTTTGATTTTGGCCGCGCCGCCGCCGGCGGGTACGGGCATTGTTACCCGGTATTCGCTACCAGAAGGGCATTCTGTTAGGTGTAATCTAAATTCCTTGGCTGCTTTAACTGCATCAGTAATTTCGTCGTCAGGTTCGGAAAAGATATGTTTGGGACGGCGGCGGCGGCGAAACCGCGTAAGGTGCTTGTGGGGCGGCGCGGTGGCTGATGCCTAAGCTAGGTTTATTTAATAAAAAATAATATAGGGCATCAGGTCTTTCCTTGCTGCAGACTTAACTATAATTGAATAGCGTCATATTAAAGATAAGATAACAGGCTTCATTTACCAAATTTGTCAGGTTTTGAATGCGGTAGAAAAAAAAGGGGTAGAAAACAAATTTTCTTTTCGCTGTCTTATTAACAATCAACGCATATTTCGGGGCCTCATAAGATGGATTGCTGTGGTCGGAAACTGAAGTAGGTACCTATTGACCGCTTCTAGAAATATTGAGGAGGACTTTCTCCAAAATACGGCTTTTGATGGCTCTCTCAGAACCGGATATTCGATTTATTCTTCTTCAAAAAGCTTTTACTTTAGATATTTCTATTGTAATGTTTGCCATAAAGAAATATCATTTTGATGAAAATGTTATTAAAAGTAAGGCCACATTCTCCGGATACGTGGAAACGATTTTGATGATAATATTATGGATGGGTTCGAAAATTATTTTCTTTTCTAACTTGAATAAAAACGAATATTAAAAAACGCGAAAGTAATTTTGTTTTGTGTTTAACGAATTATTACGAAAAAATTCAGGGAAATATGATATTACCGTAGGGTATGCTGCATGCTCATCGACGACATAGCCTAATAGACGCCGCATGCAAGGCGAACACTTTCTGGCAACACGTTAGACGTATTTATAAGTCTTACTTAAATAGTGTTGTAAAACTACTCAGCGGATGCGCGGTAAAACTAGTACAAGTAATTTAATAGCAGAATGTTACTGTTAATATGTTTGTTTTATGCCAAAAAGGTTAAGCCTATTTAATGCAAACAAACAAATCTTTCCTGGGTGATCCCTGGCAAGACAAAAATTTGGTAAAATGGTCCCTCATGCCAAAAAGGTTAAGAACCACTGCTCTAGCATTACCGTTCACGCGTGACAAACATAATTTTGTCGTGCATCTATTGGAGAATATTTCAATACAGCGGGTTTAAAGGATATTATAGTTTGTCCCTAGACGTAATAAACTATATGTTGTACGTACGTAGTACTTACTCGTATTAAATCCATGAGCTTGTTAATGTGGCCATACTATGGCAGCAGGTGTTCAGAAGAACAATCACCGGTATTAATCAAACAAATACACTTTCAAATTCACAAAATAAACAACCACAGACGTGAGATGAAAAGCGTAATGTTAACATATTCACCATCTTGCTTTGTATTCAAAAAACATCGTTCTGTACGCGATCGGTATCTGCAGACGCGTTTTGAAACACTAGATTTATTTGTTTGTCTCCTCACATAGCTACATAAAGAAAATCTTATTGTCCGATAGTCTGGCACAATTGCGAGGCAACGTGCCATGATACTAGGCGACTCAAACAGTTCTTTGAGTTTCCATTACTGCAATAAAAGATCTCTTTAGGACCGTTTTCACTGGGATCCTTTGAGTATGATGAGCATTCTACTAACTGTATAGCCTATAACCGGTCCATTGATGGACTAACGTCTTTTCTTTAACCCTTGTTGTCACCTAATTCTCACGCTTGGCAGGCGTTGTCATTACACAAGCGAACGCTACTGCTAATTTCTTGGGTATGTTGCTTTAAAACACTGCAGGCTAAATAAATGGTATGGTCGACCAAATAGAAAGTGGATAGGATACCCAGCTTCGGAACACACAGTCGAGCTTCTGCCAACTGCACCTTTTGCGACCTGCACATTACAAGATGTGCACATTTAGAGACCTGAACATCGGTCGCCTACTCATTTTGCGACTTGCTCATGATGCTATGATGTAGTCATTATACGACCTATTTCAGAAGCCTTAGGCGGCTAAATAACACTGCCACCAGGGTTAACGAGATGGGCTTTTAGGCAGTACTTCGATGACCGCGGAGCGACAGCAAAAGCGACAGTCTAGTTCTATGAGCACGCACCGCTGACGCACCGCTGCTGTCGACCTCTAGTCTACGGTTATTTTGTCCGATGACCAGATTTTCCATCACTATGGTCCTCAAAGTAGACTGAAAAGTGGTCACCGGACAAAATAACCGTACTTATGAGACTAGAGGGCTGTCGAGAACAGTTCAATATAGAACTATGCTTTTGAAAGTACCGCTAATGCCGCCGCCCGCGGTCGTATAGAATACGGCCTTACAATCCACACGATAAGAAAAAGCAGGCGATTGCTTATGTACAAATATTTGGGAATAATGAGGAAGTACCTTTAGGTTCAATATGGGTTCAACGTACACGCGATGCTGTATCGTTTCGTAACCGACGGCGAAAACCACCGACACCTACTAGTCGTTCCTTTATGTATGGCAGAATGCCAAACCAAACATTGCGTTTGCAATGGGCCGAACTGAGATTTTCATATAGCAACACGTACTACCTCTACAAAATGGATGGATATAAGGATTCACTTCCTTTAGAGAGAGAGAGAGAGAGGTATTGCCATCTGATATGTAAATAAATACAATAATATTTGAATTGGAATCACATTTTGAAGTTGAACGCTACGTCTTCTTCCTGGCTTGGGAAGAGTTTACTTAAAAGTAGCCTTTAGCCGAGCTTGGTCCATTTCTCAGATAAAAATATTTGATATATTGAAAAAATACTTTAATAAAAATGCTTTTTCAAAAAGAAATCGATAGTAGAGGAAAGAACTAAAGAAGCGGCCCTCTGGATTTTCTTCAGCGAGTTCTTCTCCACAGCAAAGGAAAGAACAAAACAGTTTAGTTCTGTTCAAACTAATATTGCATCGTAAAGAGTTTACTTAATATGAAAGCTAACCTTGGTTTGAGCAAAGCTTATTACTCGACTCGTCGTCCTGTCATTTGACGTTGAAAAATAACTTGTAAAATCTTACTTTGAATAAAAACCTTTTTTAAAAAAACCTTTGAAGTTATTTACTTACCTTTATTTGTATTTTTTCGTCTGAGTATTTCATCTTTCATAAACCATAAACAGGACATCTCAAGAACGCCTCCTTTATTGCGAATCCGCCCCTGTTTTTCTTGGCGTTCGCCGATCACTCGAGCCAGCTGCATTGATTGCTCAAGTTGGTAACTGGAGCACTCAGCACTCCAAGTGTTTCACCAACCACACGAACTGACAGCTAGTGTTGTAGCTATAGTGATAGTCTATCGATAGTATAGTGATACTAACAACAGCGTCGCGTCGAGAGCGTCGGTGGCCAGTGACTAGAGTCGTTGACTTTTAATCGGAAGTTCTCGTGCTCAAGGGACGTACCAATGTGAATTCGACGTTATTCGACGTTTATTCGACGCTCTTACGATGTAGAAAAACATCTCGTCGGCTCGAATCTCTCGGTGTGGACAATTGGACATAATTATACGTGCTGTTATCGGATATGATAGCAGGATATTTCATGGCTATTCCTCATAATATGAACCCCTGTTTTTTTTGGCCTTCTCCGATCACCTGAGCTAGCTGCATTGGTTGCTCAAGTTGGTAACTGGAGCACTCAACTCTCCAAGTATTTCACCAACCACACGAACTGTCAATAGAAGTCAAAAACTTCGCGGGTCTCTCTAGCCGCGGGTGGACAGCTTTAGGGTTTTTGTCTATGCCAAATATATTAATTTATTGAAATTAGTACATAGGTACATCATTTATTATTTTACTAGCAATAGAGAGCGTCCGTGGTATCCCAGTCCGGTGAAGCTTGATTTTTCGTACCTTTTCGACACAAGCAAAGGTCAATTTCAAAAAAAAAAAAAAAAAAAAGCGTCCATGGTCTTATAGCATATAGCGTGGACGATACTATTGAAAAGATATATTTTTGATAGCACTATCGATAAACCGGCCGGTTCCCGAAGTTAATATCCATAGTAAAACTATCGCCACTGCTACAACGCTGCTGTCTGCTGAATAAGTGATTATTCCTATCTCGGTGCGAATGCTCCGCAAAAGGTATGTTGAAGTTGAGAAACTACGGATCACTGCCTTAAAAGTTACCCTATTATTTCAACGAATTTCTGAGCTAAATAAGTGCACTTAATCTGTAAGTATTAATTATTATGTACTAGCGACCCGCCCCGGCTCCGCACGGGAAAATGGTTATTGTGGGTTATCCTTAAGTATATTATGCTTGTATTAAACATATAAACCTTCCTCTTGAATCACTCTATTTATTAAAAAAAAACCGCATCAAAATCCGTTGCGTAGTTTTAAAGATTTAAGCATACATAGGGACATAGGGACAGAGAAAGCGACTTTGTTTTATACTATGTAGTGATAGTCGATACTAAGGTATAGTCGTCTGCGTCCTACCAAGTCCAATGAAACTTGATTTGCCGCAACCCATTTTCTGTCGTTTTTTGGGTGTTTTTAGAACAACGACATAATCATTTTCGCTGTCAACGATAGGAATAATCCCGTAGGTTAATTTAAAAACATATGTTTGATCGGCTTGCTCTTGGTCTCAACCAGGCCCAAATAGGGGGCAATATGAGGCTTTAATTTAATTTACAAATACAAATACAAAAACAATGCAAATACAAATTTAATGTTTATGAACAACAAGTTTGAGGATTGAAAGTTTTGATGATGTAGAATTTAGCAATATATTTTATAGAATGTTGCTATTTATTTATTATTTCTGTGTAGTAAGTTGGATCGACGACGTTCTGGTGAAGGATGCGAGTAGTCACTGGAGTTAATTAGCGCATACGAATATTACAATAATTTATACTAACAAACATTTGTACGAGGTATCTCTGCAACACCAACCACTAAAATCTAAGAATGTTCGTAATCACAATTTACATTTTCAGCCCAAAGACGTCTTCTAGATACAAGACTAAATGTCTTCCTCAAAGATTTCCATATTGACCAGGAAAACTAGCTGAAATTGAATGGTTTTTATAATGAAAAAATATCTTAATTTTAAACCATATAAAGTAGAGACACAGACAAAAAGTTAGTTCACCATATTACTTGAATTCAACAAACATGTAAAACAACACCCACGCTAAATCGGTAATATATACAAACCCACGCTACGCTGTTTTGTTCAACATCTTAGCTATGAACATGTTCAAGAAAACATAACTTCTTAATAACAAGCCACGTACACGGCAGGGTTCTATTTATAGACCAAGAGAGCTGCAAACTCAATAAACTACAATAGCTTGGAGTACTGATATTGTTGTAGACAGCTTTGACAGTTTGAGTTTATAGCTCCGTACAGCTCAGCTCTTGAAGAATCAAAGAGCTAACGTTACTGGTCAGTCTAGTTTATGATGTTGTACCAAAGAGTGCTAGATTTGATAAAAATTGTTATGCTATGTGCAAGGCCATATATAATAAAATACCTCATATGTTTAAAAATTTCACATTAAGAAGGTTTAAAGGCATACTAAAAAAATGGCTACTAGGACATAGGTATTCAACAAAGGAATTGTTGGAACACCAGAAGGGATCGTGTACCTATTGTAAAAATTTATTAGAATAAGGAAATATATTGTTTGCATGCTTAATATTTAGGCTAGATGTGTGACACTATTGACAAAAATTGTAACATCTTCATAACCATATTTAATCCAATAAAATTATTTGAATTTGAATTTTGTCTGATGGTGTAGAGTTTATGAAAGTTTGTGCTATAAAAGCAGCAGCAGGCAGGCAATTCAACAAAATAAAACTTTAAAGTTATTATTCGAAGTAAAACTTACTAAATATTTTTTTCGCCGTCAAAGTTCAAAAGTCAGGTTAGCCGTATCAAGTATTGTTCGTCTGGTGAGAAGAACAGCCAGAAGAAATTCCACAAACAACAATTGGCAGTTGATGTGCAGTTTCAAGTTCGTGTAGTTGGCGTGCAGTTTCAAGTTCGTGTAGTTGGCGTGCAGTTTCCCTGCAGTCGTGCCTAATGCATCTGACCTGCAATTTGGCCATCAAATTGCAGTTAACTTTCAGTCCGTCTGTCTAAAGCCTATATGAAGACTTAGCAAATACTGAACAAAAGGATATACCTACTCATGAAAAATCTTTTTCAGAAACTAAATGAAATATTACTTCTTCATACAAATTACTGACTGATTTTTTTTATGGGTGTGTGGAATATGTTTTCGTTTCGTTTTCCATAAGACTAAAATCTTTGTAACTGAAAGTTTAAAGCTAAATTCTTGAGATGCTATATCATCATATTACGACTCGGTTGCGAAATCTTATTGCATGCCCATTTCAACTCTTGCGCTGCGCGTATTTCCGCCGTGAAATTTAAGAAGCGCGATGCATTTTGAGAGTTGTTATAAACCCATTCTTCTCTCTTTTCAACGCCGTATTTTCACCTGCAGTTTTGTTAAACGAAACTTTATTTTATGTGCATTTCTGCAGACGTAAGTTTATCTTGTTAGATAAAATTGCAGACAATTTGTATGCCAGAATAATTTGATCAGCTAACTCGAAATGTATATATTCTGTTTATGATAATTATAAATGTTATTATTATTTGTTTTGATTTCATTTAACTACGTACACAATGAAAATTTATTAATTTATTTCGCTAATTAATTATCCAGACGTCGAAAAGTGATTTGTAAAACAGCCAAGGAGATGAGGGTTCGAGTCGCTGCCCGAGACCAAAATTTTTAACATATGCATAATTAACTAAACTATTTTTTAATACTAAATTGGTTTAAGTATTAAGTCGTCTAATAAAACACTCACAGAAAGAGCTGGCGTTGTTTTATTGTAATTTCATTGAACCACACGGTTTCAAGTCCGGTGAAGCTTGATCCGTCGTACTTTATCGACTCAAGCATAGGTCAATAAAAAAAAACGAACCACACGGCACGGAACGAGTCTTAAAAATCAAGTACTACCTATTATTTTATATATTTACGGATCTTTACGCGATAATTGTAAATAGATACGTTTTACGATACCTTATTTTAAAAAACAACCATACCTATTTACAATTATCGCGTAAAGACCCTTAAATATACAAATTAATGTGTACTAATACTAAGAGCGAAAGCCTCAAACAAACATTAACTACTAACTACCTACTATAGACTGAGAGCCAGCGACCAAATCTGTCATGTGGCTTCGGCTGTATCGAAACTCCGTTAGCTACTTCCCTGAACAACCTTTTCCTATAATCTTCGTGCTGGCAGACCGCGGGCGGTGAGTGCGGGTGTAGTGGGGTGGAAAAAAAAAGAAAAAAAAATGTGGGCTTAGCGAATTAATTTTTGCTTTTTTGGCTTTTTTTTGACGTGAGATTAATCAATATGTAAGCCCCAAAAAAATTCGAAAAAAAAAAATTTATTCGCAATTTTTTTGGGGCTTACATATTGATTAATCTCACGTCAAAAAAAAGCCAAAAAAGCCAAAACAGCTGAGCCCACACGAAAATTATTATAATTTTGGTACTTTTAATTTTACGCTGGCAACCCATTCCCACCATGCGATCGATTTTTTTTTTTGGTGCACAGGGAGTACAAAGCAACTGTTTGAAAAAAAATTAAATTCGCCGAGCCCACATTTTTTTTCCCCACCCCACTACACCCGAACCCACCGGCCGCGCCCTGCCAGCACGAAGATTATAGGAAAAGGTTGTTCAGGGAAGTAGATAACGGAGTTTCAATACAGCTGAAGCCACATGATCGATTTGGTCGCTAGCTCTTGGCCTACTACCTATCCTGGGAATTCCGTTTATTACATGCACGCATATTTTAAAGGGCAGATATTAAAAATTCCATGCACTTGTATATTTAACGGTGCATCGACGCGGCATAGTTGGAAACGTACCAAAATCGAGTGCTACAGTGGAATTATGTCCCACCAAAAAGGCATTGTGCTGACAGACGACTCTAAAACTGTTGATGGTGTGAACCGGCCGTTTCCGGTTGTGTTTCCATATTCCAGATTTGGTAAGATTTTTGTTTATTATTATAATTATTATGTTTGAATCACTATTTTTAACATACGATAAACTGACATTAATATAAAATAACTCTGACCATTGGATATTTGTACAATTTAGCTAGTAATGTATTAAACCGAATTTAAAATCTATTTATTACTACATAGTATAAAACAAAGTCGCTTTCTCTGTCCTTAAATCATTAAAACTACGCAACGGATTTTGATGCGGTTTCTTTTAATAGATAGAGTGTTTCAAGACGAAGGTTTATATGTATAATACATGCATAATATACTTAAAGATAACTCACAATAACCATTTTCCTGTGCGAAGCCGGGGCGGGTCGTTGTTAGATATAAAACATAAAAACTTTATATTTGCACACCTAGCAAGTTGAATACATTATGTTCTTCAATTATTTTATATAAGATCTGTATTGTACTGTATTCTGGCAAATAAATATTTCTGATTCTGGTTCTGATTCATTCATCTTCAAATACTTCGCAACTTGCTTGACAAACACATGTTCCACTCTTTCAAATACATCTACCACATCTCTTTCAGATCCCTAGTATAAATATTGATTGAATTATTTACACTGTTCTCCGTTTCTTCACTTCTTCTTAGATACTTTTTACCACGGGAAATAAAATAAATAAACAACGCGAGCGTAGCCGTGGGCGGACAACTAGTCTTTACTAAAGTGAGTCTTAGTTGTGTAAGTACCGCGTTTTTTTTTATTTATTTATTAGGGTAAAATAATAAGGCTGAAATGATGATGATGATGATGATCAGTGTAAGTATACAGTTTAACTTAAATCTACTTCTCGCCAAACTTAGCGTTTGATGGTGAGACTATCGCTCTTATTTTAACACTATACATACACCTACCACAACATTTACCTACGTTAGAAAAATAACTGGCTGATAATTGAAATCACCATTTCTACCAATCATGATTGCCAAAGCCCAAACCGTCTCGAAATATCGGAATCGACAAGGCTCAGTAAGAGCTTCCGAGAGGCTCTCACGTAAGCAGCTTACGTCTTGCGTGGGCTTATTTTGGATAAGGTTTCGCTGGAAATGCGATCAAAAAGTCGGCCGGATATATGTCATGAGTGTCATGGCAGGCTCGATTGTGTATCAAGTTATGTGACGTCACAGAATAAATAATAGTACTAGTGACGTCAAGTCTTCTTATTTCATAACCTTTCCGCAGGAGTCAGGGAGATACGCGGCAGTTTCCTCACTTACCAGTTTCTTTAATACGTCAGTTTTGAGTAATAAGGCGACTACACCCGCTCCTAGGACGTTAGAATTGTAATTTGGCCCCCTGATTATTATTTCCTCTGTTGTAAATACAATACATACAAATACTTGCACAACAAAATAATGAATGAATGAATGAAAATTCTTTATTGCACTTATAATGTACACCGGCGAACATAATGCTACAAAGCATGTTCTTCCAGCTAACCTTTGTTAGTCGGTAGTGTCGCTAATAGCGTTAGAACGATTATTGAGCCAAAAAAATAAATTAATTAAATATAAATAAAAAGAAGGGGTAAAATGTAATAATAAATAAAATAAAATAAAATATAATGGACAACTCAGCACATACAGCGTTAGCCAACAGGGGGCTATAAAGATTGAAGCAATTTCTTCCAGGCAATCCTGTTTTATCGGAAAAAACATTAAACGTGGGAAGGTGCATAACATCAAAAAGTAGATACTGCCGCAGAGCGCAACATTGATTGCAATTCGTTTAGCCGTTCAGGTGTGAAATTAAAGCAAGCAGCAACGTTATTTTTGAATTTAAATGTTTGATTGCTTATCGTGTAGGTTTTGTGCCCAAAGGTTACGAGGTTTACATACTTACTGAGAATCCTGTGTCATATTATAATATTAGGTAGAGCGTGTTATTACACAAATAATCAATGGAAAATCAAATTTTCAAAAAAATATCGCACTAATTTGAATCATGAAATGAATACGATAAATTCTTTGAGTATAAGGTATTTTTCTTACTTGTAAAACGAGAAATCATGTTTTCTGTAGATATTCAAAATCCCCACACTTGACTGGAGTTATGCAGGTACTAATAAAATTTTGAAATTCCAATAGAAAGTATGAAAATTACTGTAGCCGTGATTTTGAATCGTTTCATTAAAGAATTCAATTGATCGGTATTATTCCAAACGGTTAATCAAATTCAGTGGCAATGGCTTCCCAAAAGATTCATTTATTATTTAAACGAGGTCGGGTTTGCCTTTGAACTGTTTCATTTGAATACTATTTCTGAAGCTCTCGTCTAGAAGAATCTAAGAATTTATACAGACGAGCTACAGTCATACTGCTTTTGTGCTACTGAGTTTAGTTGTAAAGTCCAACCCTTTTTTGTCCAACCCAAGGAAAGTAACGACTACAACCGAATATAGTAACCGGGACCAACTATAGCTTAGCTTAGCTTAGTGTGACTTAGCGTTTAGATTAAGTATTAAATAATAAATATGTATGATAGTCTGTAAGGTATTTATGATATGGGCCTCTGTTTACATATTTAAAATTTACATCTATATGTAAATATTGCCTGAAATAAATGGATTTATTATTATAGCGACACGTGCCTTCCGAAATCATCTTTATTTTTTCAGATAATCAAGTAATTAAACTTGCAATTTCCTAACCGAACTTGGAAAGTCATATAATTTGTTTTTGTTATTTTATACAGTGTAGGTATATTATATATTATTCATACATTTATATTATATAATTTATAATTTAATAAATATAATATTCATTTATTTAGTGTAGGTATCTATCTATATATAAATAAGTAGACACAGCACTGCTCTACTACAGTCTGTTTCTTTTGAGGATACAAAGGTTGCCTGGTAGAGATCGCTACAAGCAATAATCCCACCTTTGCGCACTCTATTTACTTGTGTTGATATTGTTATTGTTTTCTTTTGTGTGCAAGAAAGTGTTTTTACTTACTTACTCACTTACTTACTTACTAGAACGGGATTCGAACCCGGAACCTCCATTACGTCAGCTTATTACCGCTCGACCACGGAGGCTGTGCCTGCTGTGAGGTGGCTATTACGGCGGCAGTATGACCTGATAATGAAATCCCACTTTCTATCTTCAAAATAATCTGTTGCTTTAGTTGATCAGTAGACTGTCAGAGAAGCTGTTCGTCTGAACATACTCTAATTAAATCGAACAATGATTTTTCCTCCCTATCATTAATACTTCCTTAGCGATAGAAGGTGCAATCAAAGGCCCCAGTATGACCACCTCTCATCCTCATCACCCCGTAAACAGGTTTAACAAAGGTCGCCTCTTGGGTATTAATACCAAACAATACAATACATTTAATTAAGATTACAGGTGGGTTTGCTAGGGTTGCGACCGAAATATACTCGTATCTCACTGGCTTTCCGCCGCGGCTCTACTCAAGTTAACAGTTATTGCCAAGGAAATGAGAAATTTACCCGCGGTAAAATACCTTTTACATAGGCCCTATGTTCTTTCTTTTAAGGTATTCTATCTTTATACCAAGTTTCATCGAAATCGGTTCCGTAGTTACGGAGCCTATTCAATTATAGGTATTTTTCTTACACCTTGGTGACCTTGGGTTACATTACTGGAGTTTTAGTAAGGATCCCTATTTTTTATATTCTATTTCTTACGCCTATGTAACCCGGGGATAGCGTAGCTTTCCAACAGTGAAAGAATTTTTGAAATTGGTTTAATAATAAACAAACAAAGAAACAAACAAACAATCAAATCATACTATTAGTATGTTATAGGTAAAAGCGAATAAGTGGATGTTTATCGGATTGTAAGTTACTTGTGGTTTCTTTCATCTTTATGATAAAACGCTTAAACAGATTTGGATATTTTCGAAATCACTAAATTGTATCTAACTCAAATATAAATAAATAAATAAAAAGTGAGGTTTCTGAAACTTTGCGACTTAACCGAAATAAAAGAACTAAGAAGATTGGACAACACGGTCAATTAAGGTCTGCTCACCCTAAATCTAAATAGGCTTGAGCCTCTCAGGAGAGGCGTCTTACGTTGATAAACGATACTATAGAAAACTATTTTAATTTATTTTATTTGGTAGCAACCCTACCTAAGAATTATATTCGAACTAAAGATAGCAGAAAATAGGGTTGAACAAATAAATTGTATCCATTGTTAGAGCTCACTATAGACCTCACTATACAATAAGACATCAAATTACTCTGTTCTTAATAGAACTTTCCTCTTAATCAATTAATTTGTTCTATTCATGTCTCTTTTAAGGTTTTTTAGCTTGAAAGCGTTATATTACAAAAAAGAATTCGTTGAATAATTATTCTATTGGTTAGTTATAGATTTGAATCGGTGATGAAATACTTAGTTACTTCCTCTGTGGTCGAGTGGTCAAATAATCGCCTAACGTTACTGAGGTTCCAGGTTTGAATCCAGGTAGGGACTCGTCGAACAAATATCACTTTATGAGACTTTCCTCAGTTTGGGTAGGACATTGCAGGCAGAATCACCTGATTGTCCTAAAAAAAAGATGATTCCGTGCTTCGGAAGACACGTCAAGCCGTTGATCCCGGTATCTACGAATGTAGTCGCTACATGAGCCAAGTCAGAAGCCATAGGCGGCTCAACGATTCTGACACCAGGGTTTGTGAGGTAGATTTACCTCGAAACCCACACGCTAAGTAGTAGCCTTAGCAAAAACAGAAAGGACACGGTCAATTAAGAGATTTGATAAACTTTCCTATAATTCTTTTTCCAGAAACGAAAAAGGAACTTGACATCCCCATACATACGTAGTCCATTTAAAATAATTTAGTCTAGGAAAGAAATTGAAATATCGCTTTAAGTTTTTGAGCTGAAAAGCAAATCTTGTTACAAGTTGCTAAGAGTGCTATTTAGTGGGTTTTGGATATCGTTAAATCCACAAATCCCTATTCGCAGTTCGAATAATTTTTGTGTCTCAAATTAAAAAAAACATACTCTGTGAGGTATCAAATGGAAGGGCATCATGGTACATTACAATTACAAAGGATGATGTGTCAAAACGTCCCCCCAACAAAACAAAAAACTAATAATTTTGACCAACAGATTTTAAATGTATCTCAGTATATGCGTCTTAGCTACGTAATTACTTTTTACTATGGCGACATCTTTCAAAGATGCGGGATATTCAAAAAAAAATCGTTTTGCTATTATTATTGGTACCTAAAATAACAGATTGTAAGCATTCAATTTTCAAATCCCATTGATCATGAAGTTAAAACTAGTTACTAGCCTTTCTATAGATCCATAAGAACCTATTGACACACCTATTGACATACAAAAGATCTGTTGGAGGTGGGGGGATAGGGCTCATATAAAAATGGTCATCATCCTTTATTTATTTTTATGGTAATATCGATCTACTCGTATAATTATTCCCTTTTCGAAGTAAGTTCCTTTGAGAAAGTTTCTCCAAACTATTGACTGAAATGAACATATTTTTTAAATTTTAGCTAATCCGTAACTTACACGCTTTTAGCTTTTATTTAGTAAAAAGTGATTTGCTTTTTTGATAAATCAATCATGATTTGAATATTAATAATAACTAGGTAGTACCAAAAAAATCATAACAGTAAGTACAGAAGCCAGCACATGCGGTTGGACATTCGCACTACGAAATTCACCCCTACCGCTTCGGAATACGGGCGCTTTCAAGGTCAACATGTCCAGCAGCACGTGTTTTGCAATTGAAAGATAGGATCGTTTGATGCCCTCAAGCCTAATGTTACACAAAGGATAAAAACCTTTGTATTCTCTAGTCCTACAATGAAATTAACATAAAAGGCGTTTATTAATAGGTTCTGGGAAATATTAATTCGCAGTTTTCAGTAATGTTACGATCTAGTAAACGGGGCAAATATTAAACTTATACCTATTAAAATTTAAATTTAAAATATGAGTCGAATAATAATTAAAATTAAAATTCGTAATAAACAGATATTTTAAGATTATTAGTTTGAAAGTAGAATTCTATTCTTATTAGTTTATTCGTTTTTCAACGTCTGTTGTTGTGACGATTTTAAAATACATTTGTTTCCATCCATGGATTTCAAAAGTAGGTACTATAATGCTATTTATTTACTAGAATTTTTAATTTTATGCTAGGTATTTATTATAGTTTGCGATTTTCATTATTGTGACGAGTTTGTTATCACCTAAATTTATCAATGCTCAATACCTACTTGAAAGTAGCGGCACGAAATAGGATACTGTATTTTTTTATTGCGCTCGTAATTGTCAAAATAAGGATAAACTTCGTAAGAAGAAAGTTATTATTCGTACGACAGATCTTTCCTCTTTATAATAATAGTATGACTACAATAACATTTTTGTATGACTTTGGCTAAGCAACAAATTTTGGACTTTCTACATCACTTAGTTAGGTTGAGACTATCTGAGTCTGTATGCTCTAAACCTCGCCGAAAAAGCGTCAGCGTTTAAAAAAGCACAATTTCTAGAACGGTTTATCTTAAATACATTTATTTTAATTTTGTCTGGGGCCAAGACCCTGTTCTGTTTATCCAGACAAAGCTATCTAATCGCAAACTAAACTACTCTAACTTGAAGATGATCTGGGTCAGGTCTATTTACCTAAATATTATATTAAAGTAACCCGCATTTAACTTTCACGAGTAGGTATGAATCTAATTAGTCTGGTAATTTGGCTAAATAGTAATTAGTTCTTGACTGTTGAGTTAGAGCAAATATTTTAATAGGCCTACAAGGTTTTAGAAATGGGTAAACTAAGTCATTTGCACTTTATTTAATAATAGCTTGTCGCTGCGGCTCCGCCCGCGTTAGTAGCTTTTCCCGTGGGAATGAGATTTTTTTCCGGGGTAAATCGTAGCCTATGTTCTTTCCCAAAGTCTATTGTAACTTTGTGCCAAGTTTCACCAAAATCGGTTCATTAGTTTCGGAGCCTATTCAATTATTATATATTTGGAGTATTTTTGGCATTTTTTTACACCTTGGGTTACATTATTTAAATTTTAGTAAGGATTCCAAAATTGTTTGAAAATAAGGTATAGCCTATGTTACACAGGGATCATATAGATTCTCAACAGTGAAATATTTTATGAAATCGGTTTAGTAGTCTCGGAGCCTATTCGATGCAAACAAACAATCAAACCTTTCGTCTTTATAATTTTATATAGTATCGATTTTTTCTCTCGAGCTATTCATTAGAAAATTCCGAAAACTTACGTTACGTCACATCACAACGACTCTATCATGGTTTTCTGTTACGATGAGGACAAGATTTGTACAAACTATTCACTGCGGGAACACACCCCATTCCCATGGGAAAAATGGTTATACGGACGTAACCGCAGATACAAAATTAAAACACAATTTTGTAATTATACTATTTAAACCTATGTAATTCAACAGTAAGATGGACCGAGGGTTCTATACTGGGTAATATAACTGATACTTTTAAACTACCGTCCATTATTGTTGTCACAAAATGCCTCTTCTTAAAGCACAAAGAAGCCCCATTTGGACGTCGCATCATTATCCACCGCGTGCAAAACGAAGTCAAGATTCGTCAGGCGGACCCGAGAAAAAGGAAACTTGCATTGTCCTCTTTCACAATAAGCAGAACGTCCCAGAAATTAGGTCAAATATGGTCACAAAGTGATAATAGGGTAAAGCTGGCTTACTGCAGATAGGATTAAATGTATTTCTGGCTGGCTGCTTGCTTAAGTTTCTTTTGAATTTTCCTGTTTGAGTTAAAAGCAGTAAAAACCGACTATGTGTTCATGCAGATCCATAAAATCAGTGCCTTGGGGGAAAAATACTCAGTAGGTACTGTATTTATTTGCATACATTATCTTATTTTGTATGTAAATTGTTGATTGTTGAACGTATTTAGATGTCTAGTCGTTAGTGCGCCTGCCTTCGAAGCAAAAGGTCGCGGGTTCGAACCTAGCCCAAAGGAAAAACGAGTGTGATGAAATGAGCACTTGGTTTTGTCTTGTGTCTGGATGTTGCATACGTGTATGTATTTATGTCAGCTATCTGATAGCTGCCTCTGCCTAGTTTGAGGTCAGATGGCCGTGTGTGAGATGTCCTGCATATTTATTATATAAAAGTTGACTTTTTTGTGGTTATAGGATTTTATAGGTACAGTAGGCAGCACATGAGACCTTGAGAGCGCCCGTATTCCGTAGCGGTAGGGGTGATTTTCGTACTGCGAGAGTTTAACCGCATATGCTGGCTTCTTTATATGCTCTAGCTAGAATATCAGTCTATCGAGATAACCGATAAATAGGTATATATTTTTGATCTCTATTTGCAAAGAATTTTCTTGTAGGGGATGTTAATGTCCTACTTGATGTTGGAGGAAAAGGGAAGATCTTCCGCCGGGCATGGTGGTGAGCCCGGGGACCGCGGTCCAACTGTACTTCGTTGGAACTTGTATTTATTCAATGTCTTGCGAAAACTTCGATAGCGCGTTTTCAGGCTACGGCTTCTGATTGGTTGCGCTTCTAATGACGTATGTGACGTAGGCATTGTTTACAACATGTGGCTGCAATCGGATGCTCTCTGCAGTGTCAGCTTATTGTAGCGCGCGCGGTATTCGCTGAGTCAGGCGCGCCGCTACATTCTCATGAATATGACAACCACGAGATAAGGAAACCAGTTGGCAAAATTCCGTATGAATTTCCATACTACATTGGTATTTAATTCATACGTAAGTACCACATAATGTATGTATAATTGCATTAGTTTGCAACTAGCTAGCTTCCCTTCACACACAAGAGAGAATTTATATGTAAGCTTTAGAAAGTTTCGACCGTAGGCACAGAAGAAAATAATAGTACTACCCGTCGGCTTAGTCAGAGTAACAGTACAACTAGGTATATTATATATACATTTTTATTTCTATAGAATAATATAAATAAATAATAATATAATAATAGAATAATATAGTAATAGATTTCGTTCCCATACTCCTCCGAAACGGCTAGACCGATTCTCATGAAATTTTGTGAGCGTATTGAGTAGGTCTGAGAATCGGCTACTATCTATTTTTCATACCCTTGAGAGCGGGCGGAGCCGCGGGGTGAACAGCTAGTATCTTATATTATTATTTATATAGAAATAAAGGGTAAAACTAATATAACATTGTTCATTCGAAAGGCGAGCTTATAGAGAGTGAAAGAGAGAGAAAAATAATGAATGTTTGAAATAAACGTGAAATTCAGACTTTAATCCTATGGTCTTTGGAGGAGTCCTTTGTCCAGCAGTAGACGTCTACTGGCTGAAATGATGATAATGAGAGGTCTTACGGCTAAAACTATAAAAGAACTTTAAAACCGATGAAAACTTCTACATCTAAAAGAAAAAGAAAAAAGTACTTACCAGTACCTACCTGATTACTTAACTTAAAATACTGTAAAATGTATAATATAAATAATCTAAACATTTAACAAAAACCTAACTGTTCGATATCTTTACTTAGAAGATATGTGAAAAATAATAATTTCGGGTAACTTTGTATGAGTAGTAGAAGCCAAAAAAATATATTTTAAGAATTTACTGTCCTTCTGTCTGTATGTTTGTTACCGCATCACGCAAAAACCACTGCAATAATAAAGATGTATTTTCAATGTTATATTTCTGGATGTCCAACTTAAAAGATAGGCTACTCTTCACCACGGGAAAATATCTCATTCCTACAAGGAAAGGCTTATGAAAATAATATAAAATAAAAGACTCCTGGACCGATTTTAATAAAATTTAGTACAAAAATATAATATAGACCTTGGGGAAGGACATAGGCTACCTTTTACCACGGAAAAATTCCTCATTCTCACGGGAAAAACATTTAACGCGGGCGGAGCCGTGGCGGAAAGATAGTATAAAATAAAATACATGTAACTACTATTCTAGAGTTAGTCTTGTCATCAATCAGGCTAACATAATACATAATACCTAAATGGATTAGTCATGTTAGGAATCATAATATTGTTATTATAAACCTTATGGCCTATACCTGAGAATAGAGGGAAAGAGGTTTTTTCTATGTGGCTCTTTTGTTGCCAAATGATCGATGGCCGAAATGATAGAATATCTTTTCTTTCATAAAATAAGTACTTACGAAGTAAAGGGAGCAGAGCAATGGTCCCTTTTAAGTGAGAGGCCTTAATACAGCAGTGGAGCACTAAGGAACCTGGGAGCTCCCTACTAAGGGTTCTTTTATTAACAGCTTGTAACGAGGTGCATTGCATGCTACCTCGTTGCCTCTTTCCTACTTCATTTCTCATCTCATTTTACCGTTTCTCTCTCTAAATTTGAATATTTAATTTTGGAATTCATTCGAAAATCATCCGTCAAATCATCCATTTTTAATTTCACTTCATCTCCAGGCCCATGCTACTCGGCCTTTCTATAAATGTAACTTTATCATTATTTTATAAAACTTTGTAAACCAAGTCTTGTTGTGTTTGTGCGAATATATTTTTAAATTTATCAGTGACTATTGAGTTTTCATTACGTCGTGTTTTACCAACCACCTCATCAACCACATCTTCGTGTCGTCACTCTGCAGGCGCGCCTAAGTCCAAGGCGTGCCGCGGGCGTGTAACAAGCTTATTAATTACTATCTCCCCACCGAGGGGCTCGAGCCTACCCTGAAATCAGGGTTAAAAGGCCCGTTGTATATTTATATTATATTATGTATGTATATCAGCTATCTGACACCCATAGTACACAGGTTCTGTAGTTTGGGGTCAGATGGTCGTTTGTGATATCCCACATATTTATTTAAAAAAAAATTAATAGTCTCGTAACCTACAACAAACGGGGTAAGCTAAATAAAACCGTTTAATAAAGTGAAGGAGCTTAGATACCAAAATATTTCTAAGAATCGACAAAACCCTTTTGGATTTCAGTCAGGATCGCTCTAACGACATCTTAATGCGACAAGAAACTTTATTTCAGCTCCCGAGATCTTCAGAATACTAAGTGTAAGGGAAAATAAGAATAAATAGTACGGGTACCTATGGAGAACAAAACACTATGAATCTATAAAGTCTAAATTTATTCCTTTAGCTTTTTTTTATTGCAGATTTTTTATAATTGTTTGTCTAGGTACTACTGAAACACATACATAACGATAACTTGGTCACCACGCCAAATACAGCAATGCATTTTTAAATGGTGTCTATAATTACGAGATGTACTCGTAATAAATTAAAATATATAATATCAGCCTAAGGTGGCTTATACTTCCCACTCATCATGATAAATAAATATTGTTGGCATGGTAATGGAACTTAATTCTAGTTACATACTTCTTTTATAACTTATGGCTTTTTTAAAGGCTTCTTTAATGTAAAGGCGCAGAACAATATGAGGCATCATGAGTCAATTTCCAAAAAAATTGTATTGATATTAATTATTATCTTCAATGAGTAAGGAAATAAAATAGAGGCTTACGCTTGGTTTTTAATCAACAGATTAATATATACAATGGAACAATAATACAACAGGTCAAAACCAAATTGTCAACAGGAATACAAATAGTAACTAGTGCCATAAAAAATGCTAAAACCATGGCTTTAGCAAGACCATAGATAGATAAGCCGAAGACGTGGCTAACACTATAATAATTATAACCAGTGGTTTCCATATTGAATATCGCTCTCTCAGTTTACCTTCTAGATAGTCAGTCACCGTGGAGTTGGCTGCAACTAGGTCAAATGCTGGCTCAAGTTGCTAAGACAGAGCTACAATAGTAACTTGCAGTAAGTCGCAGGTCCAAAGTGTCGCGACTGAACACGGTTAAGTACTCAGTTTGAAATGGCTGCGCTGAAAAGTTTATGCTCGGTTCGACACTTAGAATCGAATGATTCGTAAAATGCGACTTAGCTTAAAAGTTCAGCTGATAAGATCTTGTTGAAAACATTTCTTAAATGGTACAAAATTTAGACTACTACTTATTTTATCCACTTTTGAGACTTTGCAATTTTTATTTAAATAACGTGTGACTAATGTTCTTTTTGATAAATGTTCAGTTCTTCTATCCTTTTCCCGCTTTCCAAGTTGAAACCACTTTGTCAGTATAAAAAGATTGTTTACTTACACATTGTGTTTTCATAATAGAAAAATAAATTTTCATTCATAATTAACCAGTTTATCAAAGTTATAATTCGTATTTCTAAAGAAAGAAAAGAAAGGTTTATTAAGTTCTAACACTAAGACAGTTATAACTAATTTTACATTTATTACTAGTACCTACGCAGATTTTCTCTTTAATGGAAAAACATGGCTTTGCTTTTCATTAATGAAAGTAAAGGATTTTTTCTAAGAAACTAATTTTATGTGTCGTTTCTCCACTTTAAAAGCAAACGTAGAAAGTCCCGAACTGAACGAGATTACTCAAGAAATTTTCAGAATTACTGACAATGATAGAAATGAATTAGATTAAATTCTAATCAATCACAAGTTTTTAAATAAGTAGTTAAATATTAAGGATTTTCCAGAAATGATGAAATTATAAAAACATTTTTTTCCGAATTTTTTGGAATTCGTTATTTTGGAAATTTAGAATAAAATTTTAATACAAAATTTGTAAAACTCGTCTGTACAATTTGAGCTAAAACAAAGAAATCTGGTTTGCCCAGTAGCTTAAAACTCTGTGCAAATAGTCGAAAAGTCAGAACGAAAACCATCCAGTTGACTTAATATAATAATATGAACTGTACTATGTATATGTCGTAGCCAAGTGGTTAAAATAGCCGTTCAATCAAACAGCTAGCCCTTTGACTGAACATCGCCATTCAATCACACGGCTGTACGTCGCTTAGCCGACTTGTTGACTGCAACGTTCAACACTACAGCTTGACGACGCTTAGCCAAATGGTTAAATGGCAAATTAACTAAGGAGACCATTAGTTTAGCATGTGATTTGAAAAAATAGGAAAACTTTTTGTAATTTCTTGGGAGATTTTTCTTGGATAAGTTTAAGGACGGTTTAAGAGGTGACCAAAAGTTTGAACAAATTAGTAAACATGAAAATTGAAAAACAAATTAATAATCGTAATATTCTTTATTGTTGCATGTTGGGCAGGCAGAGCGATACAAAAATTTTAACAGCTTTTTTTGCTATATAAAACTGACTCTTAATATTATACAACATCTTGTCTCTGCCTCCATGTCCATAATCTTTATGAATAGTATTTAGCATGGTGAAATGCTCTTTTCGGGGTACAATGCGTATCACAGGATCATCAGTACTCTTTCTTTTTAAAATAAGATATTCTTTACTGCCTGTTGTTGTAGTATTTTGATATCCAATAATAAGACATAGAAGTCCTGCATTCCGTGTTAGTCATAGACACCCTAGCGTTCTTTAATAACTTCAAATACCTTGGTGATGCATTTCATAATCCTGTGATTTCTCTTCGTATAACTTTTAAAATTTTAATTCACTTTATCACTCGTATGTGCCTCCATAATTTCTGGCTCTTCAACACTAGTAACGTACCTATATTTACTACTTTCTTTCCGAAAAATATCTTGAAACAATCAAAAACACAGGTAAGTTGACGCCATATTGAAAACAAAACACACCTAGCGCCGTCGCGGTGGTAAGCTGAACTAATTCAATTAAAAGGCGGCTTTTGAGTCAGCTGTAATGTTGAACGTTTTGAGCGCCTCAAATATTCAATTAAGAAGCTAGACGTGTGATTGAATGGCGATGTTCAGTCAAAGGGCTAGCAGTTTGATTGAACTGCTATTTTAACCAGTTGGCTACGACATATACATGTGTTTTGATGTCCAGCGTGGTCGACTAAGGCCTATTCACCCTTATTTCAGGGTAGGCTCGAGCCCCTCGGTGGGGACACATATGAGTTGTTAATGATGAAAAGGTAGCCTATGTCCTTTCCCAAGGTTCATTCTATCTTTGTACCAAGTTTCATTGACATCGGTGCATTCGTTTCGAAGTCTATTTAATGCAAACAAACAATCAAATCTTTCCTCTTTATAACATTAGTATAGATAACCATTCTAGTTTTGATTAAACAGAAGTCAGTGTTTTGGTTGGTTCTGGTTCTCGTTATGTAACGGCTGCACAAACGAGACTGGAGACTGAAATTATACAATGAAATTTTCTTATTCTCCTAACAATTAATTTTAATTTAAAAGAATATAGACAGAACAGACAAAAGGTTGTCGAATAATAAAAGAAAGTTCTGAAACTAAATAGCATTAAATTATTTTTAAACTACGTTTAAATTCAGCCTTTACCAGAAACCAGGACTAATTTCTTTTTTTACTAATTTGATATTTAACCCAAGTAATGGGCCCAAAATGCACCTGCTAAGCGTGGGGATTAAGGGAATTTAATTACCAAAGGAGAGAGCTACGTCCAGCAGTGGATTTTTATAAAGTTCAGGTTATAGAATAGTTTTCTAAAGTTTTTCGTGTTTTCATACCGAATAAAATAGCATCAGATTGCGAATCTCACTGGCCAATATAGTCAGACGGAAATGAATTTGCTATACGCCGTGAAAACTGGTTGTTTATAGCAACATAATGGTAATACTCATAAAACTGAACAGCTTTCCCTATGACATAGGCTGAAATCTCGAAATTAGAAATTCTACTTGTCATACAAAAAGGCTGGTCACGAAACTGAAGTTTATATGAAAGGTTGATTATTATTTTTGAGATTTCAACATATATTCTTTTGGGAAAGTTGTTCAGTTTTACGAGTTTTGCCGCTATGTTATGGATAAACATATTATAGTAAAATTTCACGGTGTATAGTCACAAAACACTTAATGATATCATAAAAAAGCTATGCTCAATCAATGCTCATAACAAGGCTGACTCTTAAAGACGGCTTCTGTATCTTAAAAAGAGTAGTTTACTTACACTAACACGACCAATACGAAAATAACTGTACTTGTAAAAATAAGTTAAAAGTATTTATTCAATTAGTTAGATAGATAGTTTATATTCAACTCGCCGAACTACGGCAGATAAAACCGCAGATCAAAAGTTAGTTCAAACTGAAATTAATTCTGGTACGCACGTCGCCGGAATATTGGTTTTGATATCCTAGCTAGTACAACTTTGATTGGACGCATATTTAAAATTTAAATTAGATTCCCGCGGTCGGATAATTTGAGATTCGAACACTACTGCAACGGCCAGTAAAAGGTTGCTTGGAAATTTCTAGCTACGTAATGGCTGTTTACATGCATGTCTGTTGTGAACGTAATCCTCTTACACTGTTTGTGTAATTTATATGACCTATCTAAAGTAATGGTGCTAACGATTACTTTATTTTCGCTTGTTGTACTCCTAGGGTCGTAGGGTCGTAGAGCGGCCACAAAAATAACATTTTAGTACAAAGGTATTATTACCGCTTCGATTGTCGAGTTTTCTTTAGCTTTCGATAAACAGACAAACAAAGAATTTGAAGAAAATCTGGATATTATGTTCTATATCACTTCTTACGAGTACATCCTCCTGACTTGATTTTTGGCTTTTTTTTCTATGTACAGATTTTCGACCTCTACAGTTTTATTATATAGATATACAATAGAAGAAGAAAATAGATAGGTAGTAGAAGGCCGTCGGTGGCCTAGTGGTCAGGCCCGTTGACTTCCATTCAGAAGTTCTCGGGTTCAAACCTCGGCATGCACCAATGTGTTTTCTATTTTCGACGTTTATTCGACGCTCTTACGGTGAAAGAAAACATCTTGAGGAAATACAACATACAAATATTCTTTATTGACACCAAGAAATACAGACAGATAATATACAAAGAAAACATAAGGTTTCAACAGGCGGCCTTATTGCTAATGTAGCAATTTCTTCCAGGGAACCCATTACCAGGAGAATGGTAAAGAATAGAGTAATGCGGGTTGGTGGCATAAAAAGGAAACCTGCACACACCTACGAAGTAATTCAACGGTTGTGTGTGAAGTTGACCAACCCGCACTAGGCAAGCGTCTAATCACCTTGTTTTTCAGGGTAGACATTTATGTATGAGCCATTAACGGATAATGAACACAAAATATTTAAGGCTGCCACACACCAGATACGCATTGCGTTGCATCTGCGTGCGACACGATCTGTAATGTATTAACCTGAAATACGACGTTCACACTGAAAGTGTCGCAGATGCAATGCAGCACGTCTGCGTGCATCAGACGCACGGCACGAACACATCACAAACTGACATGGGTTACCATGGTTACAGATCAATAAATGTCAGTTGCGTAAAAAATATCGTGCATTTTAGTTAATTTTTATCAGCGGAACGGGAACGTCGCACGCGCGAATGCGGACGTAGACGTTGTTTAAGGTTGTATTATACGGGATTTCCTATTGACACTGGCACCGCGCTGCTGCATGCGTCTGCAATAGGTACTGTGTGAACGGCTTCTGTTGCCCCTTCAGGTAATAATTACCCTTCAGAAGCCTTTAGGTAACAACGCCCGCACCCGCCGGCGGGGGCGCGGCCAGAACCAAAATCAAAATTGAAAATCAGAGACGGAGCCCCTCAGGCGTCGTCTCCTTCACGATGTTTTTCAATATCAACGCGCTAGGCCGTGGTCCGAGGCTCCCTTGAGCCGCCCCTAGACGCGTTGGTATATGACTTTTTTGGGGTAGAGTCTTCCACTCCCCCGCAAGTCCGGTGAAGCTTGATTGGTCGTACCTTTTCGACACAAGCATAGGTCAATTCAAAAAAAGAAAATGGCTTCTGTTGCTCGGTGCTGCAGACGCAACGCGTCGTGCTGCAGACGTATCCGGTGTGTGGCAGCCTTTAAGCTTATGTAACAAAATATAGCGGTGACTAAGGAAAACGTACCGATAGTCTGGAGGCGATTATTTGATGGATTCCGGCGAATGTTATTGTTACGTGAGAGAATGCGCTCTTGCCACTTTGGCACAGTCACGCTTCATTACTGCCGTATAAAAATGACCACTAAAACCTCTAACGAATATGCTTCAATTTCGTCTAATGGGAGAAATAACTATTAACCGACCAAGTAAAATTAACCTTGCTTTTACTTAATCGTGTTTTAATTGTTTTGAAAATGATTATTCGTCCTAATTAATAGAAAATTTAAAAGAACCATATTATTAATACTATCGTAGCCAAGCAACACCAGTTACTAATTTTTTAAATTTCATTTTTTATTAATGTTATATGCGACAAGCTTATTTTAATATTATGTATTTACAGAAGCCAGCACATGCAGTTGGATATTCACACAAAGAAATTCACCCCTACCGCTACGGAATACGAGCGCTCTCAGGTCAACATGTCCAGCCGCATGTGCTGACTACTGTACCTTAGGGTTCTTTTCTCATAACGTTAACAACCCACACAATAATAAATCCCATGTGTTTGAGCCTATCCTGAATTAGGGTGAGTAGCCTATCCTGAATTAGGAGGAGTAGAGAGAAGCTCTTTATTTGAAAAACAGCTTAAATCTTTTCTTATTGACAAATGTTATTATAATCTCACAGAATTCTTTAACGATGATATTGTGTAATAATTAAATTAATTATATTATTTCTTTCTTTCTAGATAATTATAACTTACTATTAATTTGTAATAATTTTAAATGCGCTCTCTCGCAATATTGCTGTGCCATTTCAGGGCGTCACTCGAGTCTGTACCTAATTGTAAGATCTGTCTATTGTACCCATTGTTGACTTGCAATAAACTAGTTTGAGTTTGAGTTTGGCCTCAGTCGTCTACGCTGTTGGGTAAGTAAGGGTTGTTCAACTTAACACACAACACGACTAGAATTTCTTTTTGCAGGTGTTTGATATAGAAGTAATGCAGGTGCTCCTGCTTTGAACTTTTTTAACATTCTACTAATAATGTAAACGCGAATGTTTGTGAGGATGGATGTTTTAATGGATGTTTGTACTCTTTCACGCAAAAACTACTGAATGGATTTTAATTAAATTGTACTATAATATAGCTTATACATCAAAATAACACATAAGCTACATTTTGCCGCACCCCTTAATTGTTGTGGCGTCATTAATAATAAATGTTTCTTTCTTTCTTTCTTTCTATTAAATTGTACTATAATATAGCTTATACATCAAAATAACACATAAGCTACATTTTGCCGCACCCCTTAATTGTTGTGGCGTCATTAATAATAAATGTTTCTTTCTTTCTTTCTTTCTATTAAATTGTACTATAATATAGCTTATACATCAAAATAACACATAAACTACATTTTGCCGCACCCCTTAATTGTTGTGGCGTCATTAATAATAAATGTTTCTTTCTTTCTTTCTTTCTATTAAATTGTACTATAATATAGCTTATACATCAAAATAACACATAAACTACATTTTGCCGCACCCCTTAATTGTTGTGGCGTCATTAATAATAAATGTTTCTTTCTTTCTTTCTTTCTATTAAATTGTACTATAATATAGCTTATACATCAAAATAACACATAAACTACATTTTGCCGCACCCCTTAATTGTTGTGGCGTCATTAATAATAAATGTTTCTTTCTTTCTTTCTTTCTATTAAATTGTACTATAATATAGCTTATACATCAAAATAACACATAAGCTACATTTTGCCGCACCCCTTAATTGTTGTGGCGTCATTAATAATAAATGTTTCTTTCTTTCTTTCTTTCTTTCTTTCTTATCCCTACGAGAAAAACGTTAGCGCAGGCGGAGTCACGGGGCGGAAAGCTAGTAGAGTTTGCCTATTAAAGTAGACAATCGATGAAATTGGAAAACATTGTACTGGAAACAAAGTTACATAGAAAAAAAAGGTATCAAATTAGGTAAATCCAAAGAATCAGGTTTGCCACGATGATGTTTTTCAAATTTGCCGCGATTTTTCATTGTCTACTTTCAATAGACAAAATCTAATTAATATACGCGCCGGAAGACGTAGCGTGGGCAGGCCCCCCACGAGGTGGACCGACGATCTGGTAAGGGTCGCGGGAAGCCGCTGGATGCGGGCAGCGCGGGACCGAACGTTGTGGAGATCTTTGGGGGAGGCCTTTGTCCAGCAGTGGACGTCTACTGGCTGAAATGATGATGATGATGATGATGAATTAATATACTGCTTGTTTGTGTACGAGTATCGTATGGGTTTCGAGGTATAATACCTATACTTATACAATGTAAAATTTGACTGGTTGTTTATCAACAAATAGTGGTAGTACTCATTAAACTGAACAACTGTCCCAAAGGAACATAGGTTGAAATCTCAAAATTAAAATTCGACTTGTCATACATAGTGGCCAGTTACGTGGCTGAAGTTTATATGTAGGTAGTTGAAAATATTTTCGAGATTTCAACCATTGTTTCTTAAGGAAGGTTGTTCAGTTTCACGAGTACGCTACCGCTATGCAGCGATAAAAAACTAGTTCGATTTCACGGTGTTTATATAGGTAGGTACTATTTGTACTCGTACATACAACGTAAAAATATACACGTGTCTTGAAGATACAGTAAATCGATCATAATAATGTAACTCCAAGACAAGCTCTCAGAAAGTTAATGGTAAGTTTATCCACTTATTAGCCAAACGAGATTATGTAGGGGCTAACTTATCCCACCTACACAATATCAGTCACGTACGTAGCTCGCTAATGTCTATCTGAGATAGACATTTTTGTGGTGGACTGACGATCTGGTGAGGGTCGCGGGAAGCGGGAGCCTGTTGTATTTCCTAATGTTTATAGTCCTAAAGTCGATTATCCGAACATCATTTTCCTAATATTCGATTGTCCTAATGCTCGATAATCCTAAATATTGATTATCCTACCGTAATACTTGTCCTAATATTCTTTAGTCCTAATATTAATGTCACTAAAGTTTTAAATTCCTAATTTTGATCCTCCTCTCTTATATACTCGTATCTAAAAAATCCTCGGTAGGTTGAACAGTAATAAAAATCTAATTATTTCTCATTTCACACGCCCAGTAGTAATTACCGTTATGTATAAGTTCTATTTTTCTCGTTTTTCTCGTATACATTACCGTTCACATTTAACTTTCATTGTAATTGTCTTTTAATTATTTTGAATACTTAATAATAGTTGTTATTCGACATTATGTGTGAGCAACCAACCAAAATTTTAACAGCGAGACCTGCGACCGAGACTGACACGACTGACTGACACATAATTATTATTTTGTAATTTTGTATTTTAGTAAACCATTTTATTTCTTCCTACAATACAGTTTTATCTTTGTGGCTGGCCAAAATAACGCCAAAAGTTGTCATGTATAATTTGCTAACTTGTTTTTGCTAGTTTTTTTATTTATTTCGGACTATACGTTTTAGGAATATAAAGGATTATAACTATGGACATTAGGGCTTACCATCATTAGGATGAAAAAAAATAGGGCATTGAACAGTAGGAGTTAAAAAAATAGGACTATGATCATTAGGACAATCGATATTTAGGACTAAAATGCTAAGGAAAATAAAAAGTAGGATAACAAATTTTAGGGAATACAATAGAGAACCGCGGGAAGCCGCTGGATGCGGGCCAAGCAGGACCGATCGTTTTACAGATCCTTGGGGGAGGCCTTTGTCCAGCAGTGGACGTCTACAGGCTGAGATGATAATGATGATGATGATGATCATGAGATTTCAAGAAAAAATATGTTTAAAATAAGTAATAAGCAATTATTACTTTTCTATCGCATAATAAACGTAAACGTTATACTTACCTACTTAATACTAGCTTTCCGCCAAAGCAGTTCTTGCCGTGGGAATGAGGAATTTTCCCGCGGTAATAGGTAGCATACGAGCTTTTCCAAAGTCTATTCCATCTTTGTACCAAGTTTCATCAAAATCGATTCAGTAGTTGCGGTCGGAGCTTATTAAATTGTTAGGAATATTTTGGTGTCAGTAAAGTATATTGTATTGTTGTTAGAACATCTGTACCGTACATCGAGAGCAAATCAGGTGGAATAATAAAGCACTACATTAAAAAAAATAACCCCCGCCACAAAACCGTTACTTGATCCTTTCAACAACTAGAAAAGAGCTGATAATCTTCAAATGGCTGAAGATATTTTCTTGGATTATAGCTAAGAGCACTCTCGATTGCAACACCTTGCAAACAAAAAAAACTAGATCAAAATCGGCGCATCCGTTTAGGAGCTACGATGCTACAGACAGACAGACAGATAGATACACACGTCAATAACACCCCTCTTTTTCGTCGGGGGTTAAAAACCAAAATAAAAAGGCGATACGATATTTTCTTTGTAATATCAGTAAATAACAGTTAATTACGTCACAATTTAATTCGTATTTTTCGGTTACAAAGTTACTAATGACTTAATGATACATAATGGGGAAATCCAAACATCCTTGGGAAAATTAGAGAAAACAATGCTTTTATAATGCTTAAAGCATTTACGTTGTATTTTCAGACCCGCTCATTACGAATCTCACTAAATATGTAAGCAGTACACTGCGGCACAGCTTGACTAATACCCAATAATTACTCAATGCTTTGGTTCACTGCTCTATTTGGTACAGTTTGTGTAATTATAGACTGTACCGTACAATTATATTTGTACAGGATGTTTTTATCCGCAATAGCAGTTCGGAAACACGTCTGCTAGTGGGTCGGGTGCCAAATGATATCGTTAAAATGAAGTGTGTGTGGTGGTATAGTTCTTTTTCGGGTTTCTGATCAAGTGTTTGAATATGGAAAATTTTATTTCCTTTTTTTTCTTTAGTGCCAATATCAAAAGGCCTTCTTAGTCTAGCGCGTGAGCGCAAACCATTATCACTAGCTTAGCTTCTTCCACACACACTCACACACACACATTGATTATTTTTCTGTGATATGTAAACGCAAACGCATATCACATGATAAAGCATCAAAAATATGGAAATAAATAAAGAAGACTCCTATAAAACTACTATAAGTAGAGATGTTTTTGCTGTATCAGCTACAATGAACTAACTCCGCACATTTCAATTTCAGTTACAACAAAACAAATAATCAATCGTAGGGCTAAAACAGTTCCAAAAATTATGAAATTTTACCATGGTTTTTTTTTGTATAAAAATGGTAGATTGACAAGCTTCTTGAAAATATTTTTACTTCAATATATTATCTTTGAACTGACGACGTCTGTTAGCCTCTTTTATACTTGAGGTTGTATAATGCAGTAAAATCTTCTGACGCATAGCAGTTACGGTTCATTTCACCCTGCAATATGATAATAGCATTGTGGAGGCGTTAAAACGCAGGCGAATAAATTATAACCGTGTAGTTACTTTGTTTAATTAATAAAATCTTTCTATTATTAGATAAAATGTTCAGTAATGTTCAGAAAAAATATTAGTTCTTGGATTATAACTAAAATTATGCAGGGTTATTTTGGAGTTTGTATCGTTAATATGTAGATTGAATTATAGAAAAAAAAATTACATAATTGTAATCCATGTTGCAAAGAGTGTTTTTAAATACCAAAATACCTATGGGTCTCATAGAGTGTTCATAAAATGTCTCAAGAAAATTGGTCGATGAGTACAGTATTTCATACATATTTAATGCGTAAAATGGCGTTAATTTGTTTTTTTTTATTGTACTAAAGTACTTTTTCTTTCTTAGTAAGTATAAAAATAAATGTTCTCTTTATTTTTCAACGTCTATCCTATTTAAACCTATATTTATGACACTACAAATTGTGTTATATCTAGTAACAAGCGTAATAGTAATCATTTAAAAGTCCGATTATCCTTCACAAAGTGTCGCGTTACGCGTTACAACGCAAACTTCTTTCACCCTGAAATGTTGTCTAGAAGAAAACCTGCTTTAGCACTAATCCCGCCTACGTTTACACTTTAGTTAGTTTTTTTAATTTAAATAAAAAAGTTATAAAAAGAAAATATCTAACATGTAGATAATTTTAATTTAGTTTTTGTCACTCAAGCTTTTTTAAAAGTCGTTTTTCACTTGGTTGTCACAATTAAATCACTGCGTCTTAAAAATCAGAGTTTAATTAAAGTTTAGATGAATAAATTATTAGTTAATTGACTAATAATATATTGAAGACTATTACATTTTATTAATATTAGTGGGAAGAATTAACACTAAACGTCTTCCGGCTGAGATGATGATGATGATGATGAAATTTTTCTTATACGAGTAACTGTCGGTTGTTATAATTGAAATAGACACTATATATTTTAGTTTATATGTCTTTTCATTTATTAAATACTTAAATAATAAAAAAATCACTTACCTACTTGAAGACCAACAGGAAAAACTATTATTAAAAACTACACAAATAACACACGCACAGTACTTAAAACTACTCTAACAGTTACTTAGAAAACTCTAGAAGTTTAAAACACACTTTTAACTAACCACTTTTAATATACACTTTACACTAACACTAAAATCTACTTTTTTTATTTTAAGGATCGTATACTAAAATCGTTCTACAAGATGAAGCGAGGTGCTACGGCGTAGAGGGTCTACGCGCGGCGGCTACGGGCGTGGGGCTACGACTGGTCGTAGCCAGTTGCGTAGTGCATTGTGACTCCCTCTAGCGAACATTTTGACAATCACGAGAAACTCCAAGTTTTGTGCCATTGGCGTCATATGCTCAAGTTTGTAATTATTTAGTCTCATTTACAGCAAGTTCCTGCAGTAAGTTTATTAAATCTGTCGCGGGGTGACAGTCGACAAAGCAGATATAATGTCTTTATTAGTGATGTGATGTTATATACGAGCTAACAAGCTCTTTGAGCAAAATATTTTCTATTTATAAATTTCGTTCTTGATTCGCTGTCTTTGTTTGTTTGGTGTTTGAGTTAGTGGAGATTTTTTTGAAAGACTATATAGATTGAATTAAATTACTTTTGCTTCTGGCTTCTTCTGGTTAGTGATTTTTTTTAATTACCTATGCTTTTGTCGATAAAGTACGACGAATCTAGCTTCGCCGGACTTGAGTGTGTGTGTGTGTATTTGTACAGTCGGATTAAAGCCTAGCTAAAAAAAATCACTATTTACCAAAGAATATAATATAGTTATTTATTGAGATAGAAAAAAAGGCAAAAAACTGAAAGTGTAAAGGCTGTAGTGAGTTAACTTCAGTTATATTTAATGGAAAGTTCACTTAGCATTTATAATGTACAGTTTAGTCTAAAAAAACTTGGATTTTCAATGTTTTCTTAAAATAAAATCTCCCAGCTTATTTCCCTATCTCCATCATTCAGTCGCGGGGCGGAATGGAGCCGGTTCAAAATGAAAAGAAAATATTTAATATGCATTTTCCTAGGAAGTCTAAAGTAGGCACGAATAAGGTTCAATTTCTTTTTCAAATTACTCAATTGAACACCCAGACATTGAAGTTCTGGGAACCGTAAAAGGAACGCAATTTTCTTCTCTAAGGTACTTCATTCTGGTGAGTTATTTACTCGTAAGAGCAAATACAATTAGAGAGTCGCTAGCATAGTTGTTATGTCTCGGGCTCTTCAAACGGAAGGCATAGGTTCAGAGTGACTTTGATTTTTTAAATCGACATAGCTCAAGAATCACTATAATTAAGTCGTTGCGTAAGTTTATATTTTGATTCTAAAATATTCAGAATACAATTCACATTAAATCGCTCTTGAATCTTGGTACAGAAGCCGGCACATGCGGTTGGACATTTGCACTACGAAATTCACCCCTACCACTACGGAACACGGGCGCTTTCAAGGTTAATATGTGCAACCGCATGTGCTGGCTACTGTACAAACATACGAGCGAGTGCGAATTGTTGACATCAGTGAACGATAATTAGTATGTGTGTTTGTATATTTTGATTTGTATAAGTTTGTTTACTCTACTTTACTTTAGATATTGTTCGCGGTAACAGCAATTTGCTATAATCAAACATCACCAACAACACTACAAATTAGCGACATGCTACGTCGAAGGCAAAATTATTTGTATTCTACTAACACCAGCCGTAACATGCAGTGCTATAAAAAAAAACAGGGAGTTTGTGTCATTTATCTGTCAAATTTTCGAATTCATATGTTCAAATAATTCAAATTCAGAAGTTCGCGGGTTCCAACCTCGGCACGTACGTACCAATGTTTTTTCGATTTTCGAATTCATTATGTACGTTTATTCCTCGCTCTTACGGTGAAGAAAAACGTCTGAGGAAACCTGCACACACCTGCAAAGTAATTCAAGCGTTGTGTGTAAAGTTGACCAACACGCACTGGGCCAGTGTGGTCGACTAAGGCCTATTCACCCTGATTTCAGGGTAGGCTTGAGCCCTTCGGTGGGGACATATATGAGCTGTTAATGATGATCCGTCAAAAAGCTGCTAGTAATCCGCCATATTGATATATCCTCCAATAGGATGAGAGCAAAACTATGTCTGGGTGATCATTATTGTCGCTTCAAAATAAATTTATAAAAATATATATATGAGGCAAGATTTTTAAAATAAAAATGACGTGTTTGAAAACTTACCTACATAACAAAAACATAAACGAAGACATCTTAGTACTGCAAATTCGCGATATTTCGAGGATTTTCGCTCGACCGCGAAAACTTTTTTTTCGGTAATCTTTAACTGTATTTTTACTCAAAGATGTCTAAATATTTGAACTCCGAAAAATAATCAAAAGATATAATAAGAAAATAAATTTATTATAAGCGTGTTTGTTTGTATTTGGTATGCGTGTACAAGTATGTGGTGACGATGTGTGAGTATAATGTACCAAAACACAAGTGTAATATTTGTGGTAATAAATTCATGAATCCTACCGAGAATCTTGAATCGAGATGACACAAAGTGATGAATAAAATAAACAACCTTAAGGAAACAATATACGAGATTGTTTTTATATGAGTCCGTATATTTAAATAAAAATAACCGTCGCATAAATTTAGGAAAAAGACATTGAATGACAATAAAGGGAGGTGACTTCCGAGAATTCCCATCTCGCCCGGTAATATAATACTCATAAGTATAATAGCCATCACATGCGGCTGGATACTTGGACCTTGAGAGCTTCTTAAATCCGCAGCAGTAGTGGTAGTGGCGAATTTCGTAATGCGAGTGTCCAGCCGCATGTGCTGGCTTTTGTATACATATGAATCATTTTCAGTAGTAACATTAAACTTAAATTTAAGTCTTCTCCACAGCAGCGCACGCATTGTGCGAACCTGCCAGTTCTGTTCATACTAATATAGCATCGGATCTTGAAAATTTAATTCTTCATTAAATCGAAAAAATGATTGTAAAATCTTACTTCGAATAAAAACCTTCTGATTTGACGCCGCGTCGTACGCGTTCAACAAACAAATGAATAGACCAAGCGCGGACACAAAGTTCAAAGTTCAAAATGTGTTTATTCGAAGTAAGATTTTACAAATTAATTTTCGACGTCGAGGAGAGTTCACAATTTGGAAGTCTTCTGTGGAGAAGAACTCTCCGGAAGAAACTCCACAGGCGTTGCATCTTTTCAAAATATTTTTACATAATTATTATTTTATACAATTTGATTAATATAACAAAGAGTGCAAATGAAATATGCAATTAGAGGAAGGCAACCAGTCAAAGTAGAAAAACTAAATTAAATAACCAAAAAAACAACCGGAAATCGACTAGATTAGACCAATCCCCCCAAGCAGCACCACGTTCACGGGTTTGACGTCACGTCCTCGCCTTTTCTTCGTCGTGTCTTTGCCGCGACCGCGCTGCCTCGTCGGATTATGTGAGGCTAGTCTCTCCGCTCCTAATAGTATTTGACCCAAATGCCACCCTAGTTTGAGACGCGTAGAATTGAAACACCCATCTCCGTCTGTTATCCAAACAGCCAGTTCGGCGGTACGAAGCCAACTACTGAACTTATTACATTATACATTCACTCGGATGAATGAGTCCGCAGACTGTTTAGACCCGGTCCACATTTTCAAATTATGCAGCCAGCGAAGTATTTGCATTATCCAAAACTAATTTTGTTCAAGGCTCTGTGGTTTTGGGATCATATCCGTTTTATAGTTTCCGATCATGAGAACGTTGAATAAATTTAATGTATATTAAACAAATCACTAATATAATTTACATTAGTACATAAAAAACATGTTTGTGCTCTGTGTGAAAAACCGAGTGCATTTAACAATAAACTACCTTTTAAGAGATAAAACAATATAATGTAAAGGTATCTAAAACCACAGAGCATGCATGAAAGAACTAATTTAAATAAAGCAAGAGGAATACGGTCTTGATAATAAATAGCTATTTATGATACTAGTGCGGAAAGTATGTGATTTCCGATGAGTGTCATTTTATTCACGAGCGAGCAAAGCGAGCGAGTGTATAAGCCGACACGAGTCGGAAATCATCTTTCGCACGTGTATCATACAAGATTTTACAATGCATTGTGCAAGAAAAAAAACAGTTATATTAAAAAGGCGTATAAAATGGCGGGCTTCATAAACAAAACACATTCGCGCTGAAAAAAACATCTACTGCGCATGTGCAAAGCTGTCGAATCGCAATAAGGCAATGAGTAAAATGTATTCAGCCACGCAAATTTTTAATTAATATTTGAACGTAATTTATCAATAAAAATCAATTTCTAAAGTAATTATACTAATTATAAACGCGTTTATTGAATTGTTATTTTTATTGTTCCCTTTATATTAGTAACAATTGGTAATAAAAATATCTCAAATACTGAAATGTTAGGTTGACTGGCTGAATGACAGGCATAGCAAAAATTTTAAAAAAAGTAAAAAGCACTAGTGCGGAAAAGTGCTACTTTCCGCACTGTTTGGCTGCTTAGAAAACGCTCTTTTCGAGCACATGCATTGTAAATTATATTTTTAGTACAGAAGATGCGATCCTGTGGAGTTTCTTCGGCGGGTTCTTCTCCACAGCAGCACACACATTGCGTGAACCCGCCAGTTATGTTCAAACTGATATTGCATCGCCTCTTTTAGATTGTTTATTGCTTAGACTTGTACATTCGTTTGAGACGAGAGCCGGTCTAGGTTTAAGTAAAGCTTTTAACTTCTGAAATGACGTCATTAAGTGTTCTGCCTATCACTACATAGTATAAAACAAAGTCGCTTTCTCTGTCCCTATGTCTCTATGTATGCTTATATCTTTAAAACTACGAAGCGGATTTTTATGCGGTTTCTTTAAATAGATAGAGTGATTCAAGAGGAAGGTTTATATGTATAATACATGTATAATATACTCAGGGATAACCTACAATAACCATTTTCCCGTGCGAAGCCGGGGCGGGTCGCTAGTTTATTATATTATATAGAGACCCGGTCTTGGTTTGAGCAAAGCTTTTTAGCTTCTTATATGACGTCATTAAGTGTTCTGGATCCTATAAATGAATAAGATTCTTGAATTTTTATTTGCAGGTGTGTGCAGGTTTCCTCACAATGTTTTCCTTCACCGTAAGAGCGTGGAATAAACGTACATTACATTATTATGCAATAAACTCTTATCTATCTATCTACATATGAGTTCAAAAATCGATAACACATTGGTGTACGTGCCGAGACTTAAACCCGCTTCTTCCGAATGGCCATTTCGCCACCGACACTTATCTATTTAAAATATAAATATTACATTCAATTTCAAACGTAAACTTAAATATCAGTAAGGTAAAAAGTATTTTCACGAATCTAATGGAGATTGAGATTGACAAAGCACCTTGAGGCTGAAAAGGCTCAAAGGGTTTAAGGGGCAACGTACTCTAGAAACGAGGAGGCAGACATCTGTAAAATCATTTGAATTTAATGAAGATAATTTTAAACTTTTTAGTACCTACTTTAAGTAAGTGTTTACAGCTGATCTTATTCGTAATATAACTAATATAAAAGTCTCAATTTTTGGAAATTAATAAGATTGTCTGTTCTTGTTAATGATATAGACTCGTTTGCATTAAAACCATGTATAATAAGATACGGGTACACTACTAGTCATTTATTTATTTATTCAGTCTAGTTACTTGCTAACAGTACAAAGACCAAAACACAAGAAAGCACGATATACCAGGATAACAATGAAATAGAAGTAAGAATCGATAAATAAATTTTATAATGATGAATTAATACAATTAAAAATTATTTAAATTATGAATGATTATATGTCCAAAATTTGCATAAACAGGTAACTATGGCGATATGCATACTGCAAGCACGCCGCTTTCTCACTGGTAGCGTTTAAAAGACTGAGGCCATACAAGCGTATTTTTTGGAGTTGTGAAGTTGTGAGTCGCGTTTTTTCGATTGCGAAATTTCTGGTATATTCGGTTTCGTCAAAACTCATGTTTCGTTCACACGGCGACTAGATATTTTGCATGAAACAGAAGTTTACTTTATATTAGTATAGATTAAGGTACCTATAATAAATATTCGTATATTGTAACATTGAAACTAACTTCATAATGTACAAGTTAATTATTGATTAGAAGTTTCCAATCAATGTTTGATTAGATTGAGAGGCTTTGAATTATCATCTAACAAAATTTTGACATAAAGGAGAGTAGGATCCGATCCGACCGAGATAATATATTAAATTCCCGAAACTAATTTATAAGATACACTTACAGTTACAGACCCCCCCACACTCGCGTCTTTCCAGCGCTGGCCGTCGCGGCTACAAAAGAAAGTTATGTTTGTAAAAAAGTGTTGTGTTCCAAAAAAACGCAGGTGCTGGCGACGCCGATGCTGGAAAGACGCTCGAAAAAGGAAAGTGTGGGGGGTCAGTTAGTAAATACTTCAAATACTAAAGACTGTATGTAGGCATAGGTTTGTTTGAATATGATGATGATATCTAAAGAATAACAGAAAGAAAAAAAAGAATTACAGAAAATAAGGTAGGTAATCAAATAGATAGAGATAACGTGTATTCTGCAACAGAGCTATAAGTTTAAAAATAAGTATATGCAATATATGTATATGTAGTATATGTGTATGTGTGTATATGTATGTAGTGTATTTGCGTGCAATAAAGAATTTTGTATTGTATTGTATTGTATATTTTTTACAAGCAACAAGAAATGTTATTACCTTGAAGGCTCTCACGTTTTTTTACTCCGTTATTGTATACCTACCTATATTTAATTTTGTACGTATAAATAATATGGGTTTTTCGTTACTTCCACGGCAAAAAGAAACTCTTCAATTCACTCTTAATTATTGTTAGAGTTGAAAAATTTATAAAACTACTATTATCTCTACTAAACATCGGTCATCCTTGAATAATACTGAGAATTAAAGAAAAGAAAAAGAACTGGTTTCTCTCGGAAACTAATAACAGTCGAAGTTGAATGTTCAGTTCGCCATCTCCAAGAAACTTGTGTCTCCTGACAAAACTAGTTAAGACTCCATCTATCAATGCTCTAGAATCTAGAATATCTGTAACAGTCTAGATTCGAGGAACGTTCAAGAGTGAACAGTTCAAACGGTTTTGTATTTGAACAGGACTGGCCAGAAATAAATGGTCTTTACGTAAAGTAAGGAAGATTTTTATGGGTTTTAAGTTTTTTTTTTTTTATAGCACTAGCTTATAGCTTTATGCCAGTGGCAAATACATCATAATCTCAGAATAACGATATGACTACCCAAAAGCGAAGCCCAGCTTCTGATAATATTAATACTATTTAAAGGGTAGGGAGACCAAGCGTATTAGGTAACTATATTATTATAGTTATTTTAAAACAAAGATTTTTTTGTTTTTTCTCGAAGCTTTTCGGGGGCAATTAAAGGTATTTACCATAGGGTATATCTCTTCAACTAAGAGCTTTATATTTCTTCTAAAGATGCCAGTTTAGTTGAACTTATTGTACAATTAGATTTTCTAACTCATTCAGATTTTTATAAACCACTTCTCACTATGATTAATAACCAGAAATCATTCGTAGTTAAAATTTAGTGATCAAAATACGTTTTGAGCCCAAAACTCAAAGCCAAAACTATTGAAATCCTTTTATTATGACGTCATGACACATCGTTCGGCACTTCCTTTGCTTTTTTTTGTTGTTTTTTTTTCTATTGTGCCTAATTTTTGAATTTTATTAATTGCTGTGGCGTCAATAGTAATAAATGTTTCTTTCTTTTTTCTTTCTTTGATATTCAATGTATATAGTAATTATTGTAAACGCAGACAGATTACGGGTAAATAATTAAGAGATTGTTGTAATACAAAGATGACTGAACTAACATCAGAAGGTTACTGAACTCCATATAATCAAATAATTACAGCACTAGCCCTCTATGTCGATAAATCCACTAGCTACAATTAAGAGCATATCAAGCTGAACAACTTGGACTTTGCATTATTTTATATTGTCGTTAACAGCTCATACTTGTTCCCACCGAGGGGCTTGAGCCTACCTAATTAAATCGGCTTTAGTCGACCACGCTGGCCGAGTGCGGGTTGGTCAACTTCACACACAAATTTGAATTACTTCGCAAGTGTGGGCAGGTTTCCTCTCGATATTTACCTTCACCGTAAGAGCGTACATAATTAATTTGAAAATTGAAAACACATTAATAAGTACGTGCCGGCCGAGGCTTAAACCAGCGAATTTCCAAATAAGAGTCAACGGCTTTAGCCATTTGGCCACCGACACTCTCATCATTGTTCTTAATACTAGTTGAATAAAGAACAGATTACAGAATCACATGGCGTGCAGCTTAACCTGCTCTTAACAGTACTTTGGTACCTATTTGGACCACATAAGAGAATCTCATCAAAACGGCGGTTGGTGTAATCGAATCACACCATTAGGTGGGTTATTCGGGTATGGTACTTTATGAGGTGAAATAATTTAGTGCGGACAATGCTCGCTGGCGCTGCGTTCGCAGTTTAGCGGCTGTGGTCATCGCGTCATCATTGGACCCGTTTGGATCTGATTCTAGTTTTATCGCTCTAAATTATATTTATTTTTTAAATCTACTTGTATTACAAGCGAGTTTTGTATGAGATGAGGATGGATGTATGTATGGTTGGATGTATGTTTGTTACTCTTTTATGCAAAAAACTACTGAACGGAATTTAATGAAACTTACCATAATATAGCTTATACCTACATCATAATAACACATAGGCTACCTTTTACCGCGGGAAAATACGTCATTCCCACGGGAAAATTTGTTAATGCGGGCGGAGCCGCGGGGTGGAAAGCTACATTATTATTATATTTTATTAAATTCTATTTTCAAACTTTTAATACCTAACAAAAATTTTATAAATCCTTATCACGCTTTTAAATTTAAGATTGCCAATTAAAAGCCTTACCAGAAAAAATACCTTACTATATTGCAGAATTCCAATGAAATTATTTTTACTAAAAACTATTTTGTCGGCAAAAATGCTTAAAAAACATTTGGCGCCCCCGTAGCAGGTATTTAATTACTTTTTCAATTTCTGTTCAGGCTTTAGTTTCAGAGACGTCTAACTTTGATTTAACTCTATCACCACACACTTATTTCTATTGTCCCAGAATCTATTCTGCATGCGAAGAAATAAAAAGAAATACTTCTACATTTAAATACTTTCATTCATAATTAGAACCATACGTCACCAATCCTTTTCGGTTCCCGTAAAAACGAAAAGACCGCGCGAATTTTTAAGTTAAGAGTGTGACGTAGAAGAATTGTCACCAATATCAGCCATGTGATAAGTGGTGTTATGGTCGTTTATTATGCAACTAGCACTTTATCCGTGGCTTTGCCCGCGTTGTAATTCGAATTTTCTGGAGGTGAAAAAGGTCCCATTTGAATTCGAAAAAAAATCTAAACATTTCTGCGTCCACCATCTTTCGACAGCTCGAAAGTAAGATGTAACGTTAGTGCATTTATTGTATCGAAAATCTTTATATCGAAAAGATAACATTGTATCGAGGTTTGTTAGGAGGAAGTTATAATGGGAATGCTGTGAAAATTTAAATAAAACTCTGGCCTTTTCTAGCGGTAAAAAGTAGCCCCTAAAGTGAGGTTAGTATTTTCAGTGTAAAAATCTATGTTATTTAGATAGTTTCTGATTATTTCTATTTAGTGGGGAATCTGTCTACCTACATCTTATCTTCTGCGTGTAAAAAAGCGCAACAAACTCATACCTTACTACCAATTACCCGGAAATTGATTTTGGGACTAAGATATTGAGTAGAAATCTAGCTTTTATATTTCTCTATCTAGCTTTCATATTACTAGGAGGTCATTCAACTCTGTTGCGTACTAAACTAAATTGTTAACTAAACCCAAGCTTATCACATTTCTGATACCTATGTAAATATCAGTTTAGTTCATAGAAACTGCTACATAATCCCATAGGGAATCCAAGAAAATGTAAGCAGCAGGCAGCCGTAAGCAAACTAATATAATAACTCGAGATCGGATTGGGTTCCAAGCAAATGAGATGCTATGAACAGAATTCCATCAAATTTCGCAACTATATTGTGATTTTCCCTTTGAGATATCGAATAAGCGCCTTTTGATATACGCCGCCGGTTCTAAGAATACTGGGATACAACGTACGCGTATTAAATCTATCGTATAGCGCCGAATGGTCGAACTACCATAATACGGGTACTTAAGGATTCTTGAATTTGATTTCAGGCATTTTTCGGCAATGTTACAAGACAGGTATGTCTCATTTGAATTTAAATTTAAATGAATGCTGGTAAATTACTGGCAATAAGACATTTTTTCAACATATTTTTTTCTGTGTAACCGGGAGGTTTTTCTTCAGGGATCATCTACGAATATGTATATAAGTACTTATTGTATGTAGACTAGACATAATAATATATGTAGATATACACACAATGTATGTACTTACTACGTATTTTTATACAGATATTAATTCTCTCGTATACATATTTGACTGGTTTTCAATTACGATAGGTACCGAACCTTTTATTTTATTCTAGAAATCAAAATGTAATGTGTGTATGTGTGTGTGTGTGTATGTAATGTGTGTATTTATTTTCGAGTGCAATACAGAATATTTGTATTGTATTGTATTGCAATGTATCGAATATTTTAACGCTTTAGTCAAAAACCAATATTTTTTTGTATTTTATACGAGAAAAACGTGTAAGTAAAGGCATGTCGCAGTTCACTAGAGAGACTTAATAATATTTATTTCAATTAAGATTTTTAAAGCAGTAGGTACCTAATCGCTGCTCTACCACTAATCTGGGAAAACCAGGCCGCTGAAATAAGTATATAGGCAGGTAGTAATTTGAACATCGAGCATTTAATCTCGTTTTCCACCAATAATAATTCGTCCCACTTATTTCATATTCGCTAGCACTCTTACTTACCTGATTTCTACTCGATTTATCCCGCAAAATACTGGGCCGCTCGTAGCTCGCTCACCCGTGTAAAAGTAAGTACCAACCAGTTTTTCCTTTTGTATATTCCCTGCGATAGAATTTGCATGAAAAATATTTTCCTGCTTCGGATGATAGATAAAGCTTAGGGGGCTATGGGATTACGTACCGCCTTTTTTGCTTTTTCCACTACAACCAGAAGTACTGTAACCAGCACATGTAGCTGGTAATTTTTCCGCCCTTAATTCGTAGCAGTAGAGGCGAATTTCGTAGTGCGTGTGTCTAGTCGCATGTACTGGCTACTCTGTTCATAAGCCGGGTATACACAATTAGAGTAAACGGTAGAGTTGAATGGTAGTGTAAGGGCAGCTACCCTTACGGAGATGTTGTAGTTGTTAAGTTAGTGTTGTTGTTGTCCGTAATCACGGGGACGGGATGTGAGAAATAAAACGTGTCCGAACCCAATGATGTCGTTTATTGTACTAAAATAATGTATGCATTGCAATAAGTACCTAATTACCTAATATAGACTACGTCATGTATATTAGTTGTGCAATATAGCTACTGCAATAATTACTTATGTCGAGTTTGCTCGTACATGCTCCCGACTCAAAAAGAAGAGAAAAGAATACAAAACATTAAAATAAAATTGTAAAATGTAAACAAAGTAATGCATAAAAGAGATTAAGTAATTCTAATTCTTAGCACGATAAGGAGCCGGTGACGTTGCTTTATCAACTCTCCGGGTAATCGTGGTGACGTCATCTTCGATAGTGCGGGCGACGTCATAACTTGTCACGTGGTTCGTCGAGTGAGGGGCTGCAGCAGGGGTGGAAGCTATCGTTTGTAATTCAATAGCCATCTCGTTTTGTTGACTGTGGCATCCTCGTCTCTGTCGAATTTTGTGGCTCAACCATACGCCTAGTGTCACTAAGCAAAGGCCTATAAATCCATACATGACGTAATGATGGACGTCATCCGTGTCAGTTAGATCCGTGATATTCTGCTGGCTCTTTACAGCCTCAATCGTCTCTTTCAACTTTTTAAGTTCTTCTTCGTGGCGTTCTGTTGAAAGCTCGATGCCAGTTATGTTGCTGACAGATAAGTATTTGTTGATTCCCGAATGGGGTATGTAGGTGTCATATTCCTGGTTTAGGTGTAATTCGCTGTGGAAGTTAGTGTGTGAATGTATCACATTATCATCTCCTTGCAGCATACATCCGTCTGGTAGCGTCACTATTCCAGTGTTACGTAGTACTTGTGACGTAACCTCCTCAGCTGGGCAAAAAATGCTCGTAGTGCATTCCTCGCAGCACGTAAACAGCCAGGAACCGCGACTATGCAGTTGTGTCCATTCGATTTTGCAATCCGACACCTCAGTGCGACAGCTTGTTGCAGCCTTTCTACTTATTATCTGCGCTTCACATATAGACTGAGTAGTCTTTATATCGTAAATCGGTAGGTTTATGTTACATAACACCATATGTTCGTTGGCATGTAAGCATTGCGATATAAGACTGGATGTAATTGTTATCAGAACGTTCCTTTTCTGATCGACGGCTATGTATTCTGTTGTGGGTATTACATGTATTACTGAACTCCCTTGTTTCATGTTGATTGGTACTACTCGTGATAATTCGTATAGTTCAGTAGCGACGAGTGGTATTTTTACTTCAAATATGAGATACCTGTTCGTTAATCGTACATGCACCCTCGAGATCTTGTACATAAGCCGAGTGCATTCGTAGCTGTTAGTGCATGGTAAAGTCAATCCATTCGGAATTTGCCTGGAGATTATGTTAAGTTGTGTCTCAAATTCCTCCGGTTTCAGTAGGTGTGTGTCCACGCGGCCGCTTCGAATGTCCGTGACAAGGTCAAGTAGTTGTTGCTGAACGTTGCGTAAGTTTGATATTATCATGCTCGCAGCGAGTGCAGTTACTGTAATATACTGGGTGTTAGAATTTTCTTGCTGTATTTTATTCTGTAGTTGTTGAAAATGTTGTTCGATTGCACCCATCTGTTTGTTAAATACTTCTTCGTTTCGTTTCAACAGATTGTACTCGCCCTCTATGATAGATGTGTGGTTTTTGTAGAGATTCAAAATATGGTTTTCATTGACTTGTATCTTTTTGATATCCCTGTGATATTTTTCAGCGAAGCGGCTATCGAGTACGCCGAAGAGTGAGTTAGCCAAGTTACCGATGCCATCGATAAGACCGCGTTTTGTGCGTCGCCCATGTTCTGTTTGCAGCATGTCGTTGTTGTGTTTCAGTTCGTTTAGTTCATGCTGTAACTGCGTTGTTAGTGTTTCGTAGGCGACATCATGTGCGCTAAGTCCATTGAAGTAGTTGATGTATTGTTCCAAACTGTTAAAACTTTGCCAATAAGTAGACATATTGTAAAACACAACCATTGTCCATTTATCTTGTACGACCTTCATATCTGTTACTTTGTCGAAGTAAATAAGATTCTTTGGATTTAGAGCGGTCACATTGACTGGCTGTGGTGTTGCCGGGGCTATGCACATTGTAGTAAACAGTAGTAAGGTACATAGGTAGTTAAACAATGCTCCCCTTCTAGGTCTTATGTTTCTTTTAGGCGGCTCAATGATTGTTGGTTCGCTCGTCGTGTCGTTAGCAGAGTCCTCCTCGGTTGCGTAGTCTATTGGCAAACGTGACAGTTTCGTTACGGGGCGTTTTACGTTATCTGATGTTTTTGTTTTCAGAGTAACAACGCGGACGCGTCCGTCGGCTCCCGGGTGTGTATCCGTTACTCTTCCCATTAACCATTTCGCGGGCGGAATGTGGTCGTCTCGCACCAGGACTAAGTCGCCAGGTTCTATGTTTGTTGTGGGATAGAACCATTTGCTTCGGGTCTGGAGCGTTTGTAAATAAGCTGTCGACCATCTCTTCCAGAAATCCTTTAGCATTTTCTCTGTTTGGCGCCATCTTATGGTTAGACTTGTACTGTCGTTGTCTGAGGTCAATGGTGGCCCCAGCAATGGCCCGCCGATTAAGAAATGTCCAGGGGTCAGACAGTTTAAATCTTCGGGGTCTTCTGTGATGGCCACAAGTGGTCTTGAATTGAGGCACGCCTCAATTTGGGTCAAAAGTGTTGAAAATTCTTCAAATGTTAATTTTTGTTCCCCGAGGACGCGCTTTAAGTGGTGTTTTAAACTTTTAACTGCCGCCTCCCAAAGTCCACCGGCGGTCGGCCAGGAAGGGGCGTTGAAATGCCATTCGATATCAGACTCTGCAGCAAAGTTTAAAAACTCGTTGTTGACATAAAGCTTCAGGGCCTCGTTCCGTTCTTTAATCAATGTCCTTGCAGCGCCGACAAAGTTTGTGCCATTATCGCTGTACATATGCTTGGGCGTTCCTCTTCGTGCACAAAGTCGTTTCAGGGCAGCGATGAAGGCGGCTGTGGTGAGATCGGACACTAGCTCGAGGTGAATGGCCTTAGTGCATAGGCAAATGAAGACAGCAATGTAGGCCTTCATCATCTTAATTCCACGGCCTTTGTTTGCCTTCACATCCACTTGGCCGGTGAAGTCCACCCCCGTGTGTGTGAACGGACGGGAAGGACTCACCCGCGGCTTGGGTAAGTCGGCCATCAGTTGTTTGTTGTTTTGTTTTCTGTAGCGATGACACTTGATACAGCTCGTGATGCACCGTTTGACTGATTTCATTCCTCCAATAATCCAATACTTATTACGTAGATATTGCAGGGTTAATCGAGCGCCTCCGTGGAGTGTTCTGTTATGCGCCTGTTCTATCAGCAATTGAGTCAACTTATGTTTGTTGGGTAGGATCATGGGATGTTTTTGTGCCCGATCCAAATAAGCTCGTTCTAAGCGTCCCCCAACTCGTAGAATACCGTCTTGGTCTAAATGTGGATTCAAATTGATAATTTTACTTGATGAACTGACCATTTTCCGTTTTTGTAATTGTGAAATTTCCTCGGCGAATGAACTTCGCTGTACTGTTTTGATTAACATAGCCAAAGTCGACTGTAATTCAAGTGGCGTTAAGTGTGATAATCGGTTGGCATTGTTTGTGTCGCGTGCATTTTTAATAAATCGTATGATCCAACTCAGCACTCGTGTTACACGTGCCATAGAGCTATGTATTTGTAGAAGCTCTTCGACAAGTGGGGCAGATGTTTGCGTCACGCACACTTGTGGTTGTTTTCGTTCTTCTTCACATGTCTCGAAAACATTTTCAGGGGGTAGTTCGTTACTTTTTAGCCACGCAGGGCCTTCCCACCAGAGAGAGTAGGAAGTCAGTTGAGATGGAAATAAGCCTCGACTCGCGCAGTCTGCCGCGTTATCCTCGGACTTGACGTGTTTCCAACACGAAGGTGGCATCAGCTCCGTTATTTGTATCACCCTGTTTGCTACAAATGTTTTCCACCTGGAAGGTTCTCCTTGCAACCAACCTAGCACGACCATCGAGTCAGTCCAACAGCGCACATTGACTGTCTGCGCCTTTATTGACTCTACGACCTTTTTCATAAGTCGCGCTAGTAACAACGCCCCGCACAGTTCTAAGCGTGGTAGCGTTATAGGCTTGTTTAGAGGGGCCAGTTTTGTTTTTCCCGCCACAAGTTGAATGATTCTCTGTCCTTGTTCGTTAAGAGATATGCAATAGATTACACATCCATACGCCTTTTCAGATGCGTCGCTAAACCCATGAAGCTCGATGGATTGTTGGGTGTCGCCGATCCAGCGTGGTATAGCGATATTTCGTATGCACGACAGTTCCTGTTGGAATTGTTCCCATTCTTTTTGTATAAATTCAGGAATCGCTTGATCCCAGCTAGGAGTAGTTTTCCAAGCTCGCTGAAACATGAGCTTTGCTTTCATTGTAACAGGAGAAAGCCATCCAAGTGGGTCATATAGTTTAGATAGTTCGGACATTAGCGTTCGTTTTGTAGTGACGTCATGTTTTGTAAGTGCGCTGTGTCGGAACGTAAAGTTATCCGTTTGGGGATTCCATGTAATGCCTAGCGTTTTGTTCGACTCTGCCTGTTGAAAGTTAAACATGTTTTGGCTAATAAGTTCTTCTGGCAAGTTTTCTAGTAGAGTCGCATTGTTGCTGGCCCACTTCCGAATGTTGAATCCACCACCTTTGAGCATTGCAATTAATTGCTGTTGTGCTGCTTGTGCTTCTTCAATGTTGTTACTGCCCGCTAACAAGTCATCAACATATAGCTGATGATCAAGGATTTCAGCAGCTAGAGGGTAGTCCTTGCCGTCGTCAGTAATGAGTTGTTTAACTGTGCGCATCGCCAGGAATGGTGCGGACTTCGTTCCGTACGTTACTGTACAGAGCAAGTACTCTTGTAAAGGTTCGGATGAAGAGTCCCTCCAAACAATTTTTTGAAGATGTTGGTCCTCTTCAGCAATCAAGATTTGGCGGTAAAACTTCTCTATATCTGCTGTGTATACATATTGGTATGATCGCCACCGCAGAATCATGGATTGTAAGTCTTGTTGCAGGTTCGGTCCGCATTCCATAAGTTGGTTTAAGCTGTAGCCTGACGACGTGTTGGAAGAAGCATTAAACACGACGCGCAGTTTTGTCGTGGTTGACTCTGGTCTAAGAACACCGTGGTGTGGTAGGAAGCAGCTTGGCTCTCTTGGTTCTGTGTTAAGCTTCATGTGGCCGAGAGAGATGTATTCAGCTATAAACGCCTTGTAGTTGTCAGATAAATCTTTGTTTTTAGTTAGACGTTTTTCGAGTTGTCTAAATTGTGCCACTGCCTGTGGCTTAGAGATACCTAAGTTATGTTCGTAGTTTTGTTTCATAGGTATCTTCACTTCGTAGCGGCCGTCAGCGAGTCGACGCGTCGAGTTCGCGTATAATGTTTCGCAACGTGCTTCGTCTGACGTCATTTGTTTACATGTGTTTGTAGTGGTAATGTCTTCCAATTCCCAAAATGTTGAGATTTCCTCTAGATTGTGAATGAGGGCATGGCAGTTGTAGGTTTTCATGTTGCCGAGAAGAACCCATCCTACTTTTGTTTGCAATGCGATGGGTGCGTCTATGGGGCCTCGCAACATGCATCCAGTGGCTATTTCCGCATAGATTCCCGCGTCAAGTAAAATGTCAACGGGTCTGGAAATATTGTAGTCGGGATCCGCCAAGTAAAGTCCCCGTAGATGTGGCCATTGTTGTTTTTCAAAGCTGAAGTTAGGTAAATTATTCTACACCCGCTTCATAACTAGAGCATCTGTAGAGAATGTGTAGTCGCCGCACAAAGAAATGCAATTTAATTTGACGGTTCCGTTGCTCTGGTTATTTGATGTGCCGATGCCGAATACTGAAGCGTTCTCGTGGCTTCTAGGTAGTCCCAAGCGTTGAGCAGCAGATTCAGTTATTAGGTTGATCTGTGAACCTTGGTCCAGTAAACATCTTAACGTGATGTAGGTGCCGTCGACAGCCTTGACTTGTAGTTGGAGGGTGGCCAGCAATACCTCGTTGTAGTTACCAGCCACGTGGTTTGTGGATGGCTGTGGAGAGGGTCTGACTTGATTGTATTTGGGTTGTGGAGGTTGTTGACCCGATGACGACGGTTGCGACGCTTGCTTGGCAACGCGTAGCGTATCATGTAGCGATGTGTGGTGCGGTAAATTGCACACTCTGCATGTTTTCTTCGAGTTGCATTGTTTATCGTGCGGATATAGACAGTTTCGACATATGTTTAATTGTGAAATTGTCGTCAACTTTACATCCGGTGTCATGTCTTGAAATTGTTTGCAGTTGATCAATATATGACTTGTTTCACATAAAGGGCAAGATCGCTCAGCACTCACGTGGTATGTTCGTGGATAGACGCGTGTATGTTTAGTATGTATGTTTGGTGTCCCCTTTTGTGGCACCGAGGCTTCCCTAGTTGTATAATTATTAGGTTTTGCAGATGTTGGAATGGGCTGCTGCCTTTTCTTGTTTACAGGTTCCAAGGCCGTGAATTTGTTTTCCAGGAAATCTATAAACTCGTCGAAGACAGGAAGGTCACGTGGGGCTTTTCTCGTTTCCATGTATGACGTGTAGGTGTCCGAGTCCAGCTTTCCGGTAAGTATGTGAACCAGAATTGGATCCCACGTGGTTGTATCTACCCCTAGGTTATGTATGGCGTAAATTGTTTCCAGGGTGGTGTCATGTAACCGTTTTAGCTCATACGCGCTTTGGTGTTGAATGGCGGGTTGACTCATAAATGTTTGTATCTGCTTTGTAAAAAGCAACTGTTTGTTGTTGTATCTATGAGTCAAAATGTCCCAGCACGTATTGTAGTTCTCTGCTGATACTGTGAGATGTTGAACTAGCCGTTCTGCTTCGCCTCTAAGCTTCCCTTTAAGATGTTGCATCTTTTGGGCCTTATTAAGCGACATGTTGTTATGGATGGTCTCGGTGTATAGATCTAGGAATGTAGGCCACTGAGCGTAGTTTCCTGAGAAAGTAGGGATCTCGATTTTAGGCAGAGATTGATTCTGTGACGACGTAGCGTTAAGTTTGCGATGTAGCTGACGTTTAATCGACTCGTAGATGTTTTCGTTGTTGGTAAATTCCTGTTCGTAATCCACATTGACGTCAACAAGTAGATTGTCGATCTGCCAGTGGACATCATCTATTATTTTCCACCTGGCTTGAAGCATCTGCAGCTTATCTTCGATCTCCCATTTTTCGCTGATTGATTCGATGTGAATGTTGCGAATCAACCGGGATAGAGCTCTAAAGTTTGTAGATTGTTGCATAATCAGCTCATCAGACTTCGATGGTGATCCCTTGTCTTCATTTCGCTCAGTATAAGTTAGCAGCATGTTACGTACGTAGTCATACCTAGATTTAACTCGTGTGTATGCATCGTTGGTAACATAATCTGATTTCTCAATGTCGAATGCAAGAAGGGCGGTATTGTTAGCATCGAATTCCTTCCAAAGATCGTCAAGTGAATCCACACGTTTCTTCAGATAGTCGGAGTTCTTCCGTGCAGCAGAGTCTTTTTTGAAGTTTATTTCAACCTTGTTAATCGCCTCTGCGATTATCTGTTGTCGTTGAAATAAACCTTCCATTGTTCTGGCTGGAGTTCAAATGTAGTTGTAGTAGAAACCCAGTCAAAATTGTTGCTCAGTGTCGCGTGATTATCCTCTCACTAGGGTATGTGCGCCTTCTCAATCAAGACCGGTGAGACCCGCTTGTGGGAGGCCGGCTGACCGATTCGCTACCGAAGTTCAAACAGAAGATCACACGCCACTGCAGTTGTATGGTGAGTACACTCGCGGATCGACAGACTGTTCGTCGACAGATCCCTGATCCGGCTCGAAGGACCAAATGTAAGGGCAGCTACCCTTACGGAGATGTTGTAGTTGTTAAGTTAGTGTTGTTGTTGTCCGTAATCACGGGGACGGGATGTGAGAAATAAAACGTGTCCGAACCCAATGATGTCGTTTATTGTACTAAAATAATGTATGCATTGCAATAAGTACCTAATTACCTAATATAGACTACGTCATGTATATTAGTTGTGCAATATAGCTACTGCAATAATTACTTATGTCGAGTTTGCTCGTACAGGTAGAGTACCTACAGTCAGCTACAGGTAGAGCTTACACCCCAGCGCTAGAAATAGGTTCAAGTTATCTCAGCAGCTGATCGTAATTTACCATACTCTACCAGCTAACTTGACGCCTACTTTACTCGTGTAAACCCTAGCTATAAGGTTTTCCTTCTATTTTTTGATGAGCTTACTTGGCGTTCGTATTCTATCATAATCATAACAAGAAATTCTAGTTAATTTATCTAACATAACAGTATTTATTTTTCCTTGTAAAATATCTAAATAACCTGGGTGGTTATCTGCAAAGATCAAGGGTATCGTACTGGAATAATATTTGCTCGTTATTAGCTCAAACAACGTCCCCACCGAATGGCTTGGGCTTACCCTGAATTCGAAGCAAAGATAGAGAAGCCTAATTCCAAACCAGTACAAAAAACACACACTAGGCACCCTATCATATTCTAGCAAGGCTGACCCAAAAGATTTTTCAAGTGAGCAATAATTCACAGACTGTGGCGACGACGTCGGGTCACAACATAAGCTAACAACATCATGTAAGCGAATAGTCGCTGCAAATTAGAACTCGCAGCGAGAACTCGCTCAGTGTGGCAGGGCTATGCATGTTAATTTTTCCGTGACAATTGGCTAAATGTGACCGAGGCTTTGAATATACTTTTTACAATTTTATGATTGCTTAGGCTGGCGGGCAAATTCAAATGCCTTGGCGCGCGCGCACTGGTTTGGCCAGCCTTGCTATATAGTAGTTCAACAGCTTGTAATTGAAGTGCTGCTCCCGATTGCTAGATCTGTGAGTCGATCGTGTCCGGATCTAGAAAGTAAAGCACGACTCTAGGTTTAGAATTTCCTCTGTTCTAACTATGTTCCAAATCGTCGTAGCGAAGACACGTTCATGGGAATTCATGGGATAACATAATTACTATCTTAACGATTGTTTACACTACCAAACTGACAACTACTAAAAACTACCAATCGGCCTAGGCCAACTAAACGGTCTAAGCAGAAATAACGTAGAACTTCTGATGCCGGCGATATAATTTCTTTAAAACATCCTTGAATTTTGGGCGTTCTAATTTAGGCTTAGCTCGAGCTTACCCTTCAACAAAAAGATGAGAAGGTGTTGACGCAATCGACCACGTGCGCGCCTGCCTCCGAAGCAAAGGGTCGCGGGGTCGAACCCCGCTCAACGAAGCACTTCGGTTTACATTGTATGTTGTATATTTATAGATATATGTATTTATTTATAGATTTATGACAAAATATGTCTGGTACCTACCCACCAGTAGGCCAAGAACCCAGCCAAGGCCAACTACGTAAGACGCGACAAGCTCGAGAAGCTGTCAAACTCGACATATTGACAGAACTGCTATGACCCGAATGTCACTATGTCGCGTTTGATAGCCTCTCGAGCTTGTCACTTCTTACGTAATACCTAAACCTACAGACAGGCTTTGCCTAGGTTGGGTTTAGATGGCCGTGTGTGAGATGTCTGCATTTCTTTATTTAAATTCTTCGTTCTGCCTCCCCTAATAGTAAATAGGTATAGGTTTCTTTCGCCTATGTACGCAGAGGTGAAAGTTATCCAAATATTATACGGGCTTCCGTTTTTTGTTTTCCGTGGGCAGAAACTACTCCGCTCCATTATGTATTACAAATGACAGAAGCTGTTGACAGGATAACGATCGTTTCATTCATGAGTTCTGAGTGTAATGACCTTTTTAGCTATTTATTTATTAGTAGCAATGACACAGAATATACCCCTTCGGCCGTTTTTAGAACCGAACAATAGTACAATGACGTTAGTAGTGGCGTAAAGCTAATATGTAGGTACCTTTTCTGAGAAATACAATTTCGAAATCCGCCAAATGGACATTGCAAATTGAATTAGTAAATGCAACCATTCGACGTTAGTAGGTACTATGCGTACCGATACCGAAGAGCTAGGGAAATCTGTTTATTACGTTAAAAAATAATTACTTAGTAGGTATGTGATTTCCTTGTTAACAAAATATTTTCAACTGACAAATCGGGCTTGTCAAGAAAAAATGCTTTTTGTTAACAAAACGGATTAAAACTAAGTGCTTATTATTATCAAAACGAAAATGTTTTGTATGCCAAGCATTCAGGTTTTCGAATCTTAATTCCAGATCAGAAAATCAAACTTCTGCGGCCAGCCCTAAAAAAATAGACAATATTGAGTACCTATTTGTCCATTTTGCGTTTTATGCAACTAACTAAATTATTAGAAGATTATATACTTGTATATGTAATGTACATTACCATTATTATCGATAATACACTCGCTCGAGGCGAGTTCATTGTGCGAGTGAGGCGTCTACTTATTTGCGTAATCGCGCAATTTATCAAAGTGTTAACACTTTTTTTATACTTGACACAATTTATCTGTTAAAGAGAAGCTCTGGTGGCTAAATCTGTACTTACGCCTCGAGAGGTCTACTGCGGCACTTTAGTTGAAATCAATCGGTGAATAAGGGCATTTTCCACTCAAGTTTTTTACTCCAAGAGCTAATAAGATATTTGCGCTGCGCGATGATAAATTCTTTAAAGCAAATTTTTTTTGTCTTACCGAATCTTCAGTTATTTATTATGGACGACAGCTGCCATATTAACATCGCTTTTCCACTTCTGCTGCAACCAAGGATGTTGGTTATTTGAAAGTCCTGCGTTGATCTCTGGCTCCCACTCATTCTTGACAGTGGAGTCGTGACTGTTCTTTACATTAGTCCATGCTTCAGAAAATCAATAGACTTACTATTCCTAAATAGCTGCCCTAAACTTAGAAGCTAACGAATGCATTTCAGTCGACCAAAGAGCCCAACCGAATCCTATTATTGATAACATTAAATTAAAAAATCAAAACCCCCGCCACAAAATCGTCACTTGATCCTTTCAACAACTAGAAAAGAGCTGATAATCTTCAATTGGCTGAAGATGTTTTCTTGGATCATAGCTAAGCACTCTCGATTGTGACACCTTGCAAACAAAAAAAAACTAGATTGAAATCAGCGCATGCGTTTAGGAGCTACGATGCCACAGACAGACAGACACGTCACACTTATATATGTCGCGGCACGAATCTCTAGCGCTGACCGTTATTGCGCAGAAGTCTAAAATAAGGGTCGCGGGGGAGTTACAGGGTCGCGGGGAGTATGGGGAAACATGCGCGGGAATCAAGGTCAGCGCTAGAGTTTCGTGCCGCGACTTGTAACACCCCTCTTTTTTGTCGGGGGTTAAAAAGTGCATCACATTCCCAAAGGATATAAAGCCTAGGAAATGACAACCACCGAGGCAGAGAGTTATCAAATTGTGACCAGACCACACACTAAAATATGCAGATGAGTATGGGCACCCCTGGAACAGCCAAATGAAACGATGGTCCCAGGAAGCTATTGTATGTGGCCAGCAGGGGTCTTTTCAGGATCAGGATTAAGGCTTTTGTCCAGAAGTGGACATCTAATCTTCATAGTTGAGACTCTAGATGTATTGGTTGTTGTAGTAACTATCTAGTTTCTAGATAGTAAAGTTTTTAAAGTGATGCCATTATAATAATATCAAGGTCACAAACCGTTTGATTACTACTCGGCTGCAATATATAAATGCAACATTATAGATGACTGTTCAGGTCAAGGATAATTTAGAAGACAATGGATCAAGTATTAATGACTAAAAACAACAACAATGCACAGATGTACCTATCTAAACCACTGACCTGACCTTAATAATGTTTACATCTTCGGAGTTTTTCGATACTCTCATTATCAGTTATAAGCACAACTTGGACGCATCATCTCTCTTTTATAATAATTAACCAAAATGCATTTAAATTTTGTCTCGTTGGTATTATTAGCTTCTGTTTTGACGCCTAACGTCTATTCGTACGACTTATTCGAAGGATACGATTTTGGCGCTCGAATGTCGTATACAGAAATCAAGAAGCATGGACTGCTGTTCTTCGTGAGAGAAGAAACTATTGAATTTGTGTATCCTCCAGGAACGAAAATTACTGGGATTGCAATAGAGGATGTATCGGAGAACAAGCATGGGATACCAACAATAGTAGAAGGTGGAATAGGACAGAGTTACGTGAAGATTCACGTTCAAAGCGAAAGGAGCAAGGGACTCAGGTTCTTAGTGGAAATCTACACGACTTCTTTGAAATTTGATCTGCCAGATAAAGTGAATATTGAAGATAACAGCATCCCAAATAAGTAAAAATTTTAGTAATAAGTGGAAAAAGACGTTGTGATTAATTTTATTATCTATATAACTAACTGGACAGTTTTTATTACACAGTGAAAAAAAAATCAAAGTCAAATAAATCACTTGAAAAATACTTTCACTTGACTTTGTCCACTTTCCTAACTTATCCGTTTCCAATCTCGTCACTTTTAACACTTCTATTCAGTTATCTTGTAAAAGTTTTACAAATTAAAAACTTAAATATAATTTATTCACATGTTTTATTTAACAGTAAGATAATACATTACAATCATTCAATTCTATACAAGCATAACAATACATAGTGAAATGCACATTGGTTCAATCAATAATCTATGGGACAAGATACATTTAATAATGCTTGAAGCATTTACATTCTTAAACACTAGCCGTATACACCTCTGTACTAATGAAATGTGGCAAAATATCAATTAAAAAACTTTTAATTCTTATAAAACAATTAATTTACCGGTTGAAAGAAATGGCGAATATTATACTATACAATTTTGTACGAATGTAAGAACGACAGTGCAAACAATACCAATTTTCCGAAGATTTCTTATTTTACACCTAAATGGTGTTATATTTCCTCGACCAGAAAGGGACATAATATCTCGACTATCCTTGAAAAGTTCTAATACGTCAGAAATATACATATTGTAATGGTATCCTGTTGACCTTTATCAAATAAACATGAGAGATGCGATATCTACTATCAATTTACTTCAATATATTAAGCTGGTGGCTTCAGACGAAGTTGGAACATGCCAAGTTTTCGACAGGCTTCGAAATATTCAAACAAGATCGAGCGAAATAAGTGAAATTTGATATCAGTAAAGGCATTTACAAACGCTTGGGAACTGCTTCCATATAAAACAGGGTGTAAGTGGCGGCTCGCTCAGCAAATACTGATAGGACATGATCAGTCAATAGTTCTGGGCAACTTTCCTAAAGAGACATTTCTCGGTAACGAATAAACATTACGGAACTCCCATACAAAATAGTCATTTTCAGAGATCGGAAAGTAAGGGCCGATGTAATCAAAACTATGGATATGCCCATGGTCTAAGAAAACAAAGTCTTCTATTCCGACCACGTGACTTGACACAAGCCTACACATTCGGCAAGGAGGAACAGCATGATGTCGTATCATACGATACGATACGATAGTATCATTTTCAGTTGTACGGAAAATCTTACAGAAAAATGGTTTATGACCCGTTGTAACGCAAGCAAGCAAAATTGTATTGATTGATGTCGAAGTTTTATAAACAACCTTTCTGGCAAGGCCTTTCTATTTTTAACCGACTTCAAAAAAGGAGGAGGTTCTCAATTCGACGCGTATGTTTTTTTTTTTTATCATAAAAGTACTAGAGGCGTATCAACGTTGCCCTAACTTAAGTAACTATAGGTTTCGCTTTGAGCCGCACACAATATTGCAAAGCAACACATAAATATTTTCAAAAAACGTCATTTACCTTTTTAACGAGCAATTAAGTGTACAGTCCGCCAAGGATTTGTAAGAACGCACGCATACACAAGAGACTGTTACATTTGACGTTCCAGTTAGTGCCTATTTTTCACGTTCTCAGAAATGCTTGCCGGATTGTAGGATCGCTTTCATTGTATCTATTTTTTGTATAGCTGACTTTTCTAAGTCCCTTCTCATACGAATCTACTGGAAAAGACCATGGTTTCAAACTTAAATCACAAAAGAGTCACTTGAGCGTCACCGCTTATACATTCTCAAAGGTAGTAAGCGACGCAACATAGTTAAAAACGGGTATAATCCCCTCTCAGAGTGTTATCACTCGGCGACCGCGCCATCGTACAACTTTAAGGGCCTTATTTCACAGGCGACAGAAGACAGAAGACGAAAGGGACGCAGTTATGCGTTAGAATGAGATACAAATACACCGCGCTCACTCTTGCGCGTAACTGCGTCCCCTTCGGTTTTTGTCTTTGTCGCCAGTGAAATACCAGTCCAAAGACGTTTCCACACTGTATGACTAGTACCACTGTGCCAGTCTAGTCTAGCTGGGCGTCTTCGGGAAAGTATGGGGGGTTTGAAACCATTTCTATTTCAGCTCCGTGCGAAACGGCTAACAGAACAGTAACGTGCCGCTCTTACTTTCTTATTACTGGTGTTATTAGGGCAGTCTGTAATAGTTCTTGTGAGACCAGAATCGAAAACTTGATTGAATAGTCCTGATGTAAATAACCAAATAACGCTGCTGGTTTAGACAATTCAAAAGTTCACCAACCACGATAATCGAACATTACATATTTCGTAATATTGTTAGAATTTGGTCGCACTTTTCTATCCTGTATATGAGAATATATCATAAAAATCACTTGCAATAAATAATCATCTTCACCAAAACACGGACAAAATAGGCAAGAATAGTGCTTAAAACACATTAATTCAAGATATTGGTCAGAAAATCTAAAGTGATATGATGAAATTGTATAATTTTCACATTAAGAATCCACATACATTACAATACAACTAACATGATAAAGACCGACCAAAGAAATATGAAACCTCGCCATATTGCGGAATTTCAGAGGAACTAATTTTATAAGGGAAATTGTTGCCATTGTCGTAAAAATATGTACACGTGGCGCCCCCCGAGCAGGTGTCATATTTCTTTGGTCAGACTTTACTTACATAGTGTTGTAACGAATTTGATGAAAAAGAAATCAATTCTCGTGATTCAACTACTCTTATGTTCGTATTAATAGCATTATTCATTGCATCGTAGCGCGCAGCGAAAACACAGGAAGATGATAATCTGGGTCCATTTCACAAACAAGTACGAACGAAGCAATGTGCCGACATCCACACAGAAGTAATGATCAACCAACTTATATGTAAATATAGGGTGGCGCTAGTATCTATACGAAACTGTATTTTAACTAATCTCTCGTTTTCATACTATACGTTTCAGTATCTAGCGGCTTTAATTCGGCCATGACACAGATAAGTTGAAGCCACTGTATTGTATACCCCATAGCCTTAAAGCATAAATTAAAAATATGGATAGCCCCATAGACGGGGGCTATACTTGTGTGGCTGTCCGTACATTACAGACCCAATATGACAAAATTTAATGTGAACAGTATAGTGAATATTAGCGTCTTGAATACTGTGAAATGTAACTGACAAATTGTAAACGAGAATTGACCGCGATTAGAATTCATTCTCACAAAAGTCTTAGTTTTGAAAGCTTCGAGAATCGCGGCCCATTCATCGATCAAATACATTTAACAATTGTAGGTATGTACAAGTTGTAAATTTTACGATTCTAAATGGTTGAATATTCAGTCGATATAGTTCATAGACAAACATTACTAATATTTGCAAATAGACATACGTAAGTGGCACGTTTCTCTAAGGATATTAGGATATAATACTTATCTAAGTGTACAAGGGATTAGCTGTAATTCTATCCTTTATCACTGCTTAGAAAAGTCTTTGATTAGAAAGAGAAAGCAGTTGCTGCACCGTCTGGCTTTGTCTCGAAATATCTAAGCCATAGGGATACAGCGTCCACTCTCGTAAGAATAGTTTTGGTGACGTCATAATAAGTCCATAATGTTTCTACACAATGTTTTTTTTTAATATTACGGATAAAATTTAATAATGTGTATAGATCAATAAGCCGAACACAGTCGTGCTATTAAAATGTTGCGTAACCTGCTATATTGACTTCACAATCCTACCAACTGCGCCAAGTGACCTAACAACACCATCTCCTGTTTCTTATTTACATAAGTTTTCTAACTCCGATTTAAATCTAGTTTTGGATGTAAATTCTACAACCATACCAAACACTTTATTTTATTTTTAAGTTACTTTCTTTTGGAGTGCTAATTCTACTCCATACTTACTCTTGACGCTTTAAACTCAGAGTTCATATAAATGCTATCGGAGCTTCTAAACTACACGACGTATCCAAGTCAAACTCACCTTTGATACAATCAACTCAGAGTTTATTTCCGAGTGCACTCAAGTTTAGTCATCGACATCGTACAAACACTTGAAGGCGCAATACTGTCCCAGTGTGTTTCATTGCTTCAGTATCCGGTAGTGTAATGTAAACTCCACATTGGACTTCCAAATGAAGTGCCGAGCCGTGCGAAGATCCATATTCGGGTCTAGTACCTGTCAACAGAATAAGATAAAGGTGTAAAAACTATGTTAGTGGCTACTCAGAAACTACTTTATATTTAGACCTGAGGTCCTCCCAATAATGACACGGCTCCGCCGGCGTTAATAGTTTTTAAAATATAGCCTATGTTACCACTACAGTTTTATTATAATACTAGCGACCCGCCCCGGCTCCGCACGGGAAAATGATTATTGTGGGTTATCCTTAAGTATATTTTGCATGTATTATAAATATAAAATTTCCTCTTGAATCACTCTATCTATTTAAAAAAACCGCATCAAAATCCTTGCGTAGTTTAAAAGATTTAAGCATGGGATATAGGGACATAGGGACAGAGAAAGCGACTTTCTTTCAAGACCTGTATTCACTTTGATTAGTGCAAGTGCAAGTGATTAGTAATTGCGACTGATTAGCACAGGTGTTTAGTGCGAGTAGTGTCCAATTCTGTTGTTAAACTCGCAATTACTAATCACCTGCACTCGCACTAATCAAAGTGAATACAGGCCTTTATACTATGTAGTGATTATACATACATACATAAACTCATGCCTCTTTCTCGGAGGGGTAGGCAGAGACCACTTCCTTCCACTTGCTATGATCCAAACATACTTCTTTCGCTTCATCCACACTCATTAATCTCCTCATACATGCTCGTTGGTTTAGAGTACTCTTGACCCGACCTTTTGTCAGAACGTCCCCGATTTGGTTTTGGAACGTTCGTCTTGGTCTTCCCCTTCCAACGCTTCCTTCCACTCTCGCCTTATAAATCTGTTTAGTCAATCTCTCTTCACTCATTCTCTCCACGTGACCAAACCAATTTAACATCCCTATCTCAATTCTCGTCACAACATATTCTTTTACTCCACATTTCTCCCTTATCACACTGTTCCTAATCCTATAGTAGTGATTATATATTTTTGAATATTGATTACCTGATCACAGCAAAGTAGTTCCACCTTCTCCTCAGGCGCGTCTCCGCCGCTGTCCTCCTGTCCTGACCTGCCGCTCGCGCTCGCTCCGTTCACGTCTCCTCCCCCCACTATCTTCTCTACCACGTGCTCCGCCACCTTCCTGCATTGGATGAAGTCATTTGCTACTAGCCGGTCCTGAAATTTTATATGTTATTATTGAGTATGGAATTTTAAAAAAGTCCGGTGAAGCTTGATCCGTTGTACTTTTTCGAATCAAGCATAGGTCAATTAAAAAAAAAGAAAAAGAAAAGGAGTTTTAAAGGTTTACGACTCAATTATGACTTAACAAATTGGTTGGACAGAAGAAAATATCTTTTAAAACGGATGAACCAAATTAAATAGTTCTTTTTTTGACATGTCAGAAAAAGTATTTAAAAAAAAAACCTGTTGCAGTCACAAGACAGACAGCATATAAATAAATACAACTTATTTCATTTAATGGAGAAACAAAACATTATACACTTATCTTATCTTATGTTAATTAGCCATAACACAAGGAAAAAAATATTTTTCTTTGACTGCACCCCTTTTTTGATATATCCAAGCCATATTGATGTACCTGGCTCCTCAACTTACTCAATATTGTATCCAGTAATATAGAAAAGAACACAAAATAAGATATCTACCTTTTTCTGGCGATCCTGCTTGCTCTGACAGCTAGAATGGGACAGCAGATAGAAAGGCAGTTTGTTTAGTTTGGGCGCCGCCATTTCTATCGCGACATCCACTACCCACGAGGGCACTGTCTCCATCAGGAGGTTGCTTTCTGTCTCGCCACCAGCGTCCCCTACCTGAAAAAAATCAAATTGGTTTTGAAATCTATTTTGATTCAAAATTCTATTGAAATTTTAATAAGGGTTGGTTGTCTTCATGTCTTGTTGTACGTATTGTGCCATAGAGATGATAAACCATGACTAACAGAGATTTACTTTTGGTTTTAAAATATTAGTTACTTTATGAAGAATGTTGAGACATATTTGGATAAAAAAAACAAGAGGGAAAAAACACTTACTTGCAGTCTATAAAGAGTCCTTCCTCCAACTTCACTGAAGATCAGAGGTGTGTGGACTGGAATGCTAAAGAAATTGTTCCCAATAACCTTCTGCCCTGATTCGTTGACTCGGTTCGGATGGTTCCAGTGCTCTAAAAGCGCTTGAAGCAACAAAGCACCAAAGTTCACCTTTTGTTCATTCTCAGTCATCAAGCCAGCTTCTTTAGCACTAACCCACGCACACAAACAGTCAGTCTCGTCTTGACCTAAGTGTATTGTTAGCATTCCTGTCTTCAAATCCACATTGAACCAGTTTGGAACGTAAACCATCTTAAATCTCTTTTTCACTTCTTCTTCGTAATCAACTTCTCCCAACTCTTCAACTTTGCAAGCTTTTAATACATCGTACAATGCTACATTGTTAGCTGTATCTTTAGTGAGTATGTGACGTTTGTCGTTTAATACTGTGTAGTGTTTTATAGCTGGTCCTCCTGGAATGTTACAGATCGGTTGCGTTTGGTACACATTCGAAGTGTTATAATTTATATTGTTCTGATTGTACAAATCTGAACTCAAAGAGCTAAGTGGGGGCAGTTTCCAACAACGGATATCAGATTCTGATGTTGACACCCATATTCCTTGCTGATCAGCTGTGAAGCACAGTTTGAGAATTGGTGCTGACTCTTCGCATACAATCATGAAGTTATCAGGATTCCTCAATTCCGTAATAATGACTAGTCTATCTCTCCCACCAGATATGATGTGTGTGAAGTTTTCAGTGGCTAACAGAGCCCATACCGCTTCAGAGTGTACTCGAATGGTAGACACGCACCGTTGTTGTGATAAAGACCATAATTTTATAGTTCCATCAGAGCTGCCTGAAACACACTGCGAGCCATCTCGACTTACAACAAGAGCCTTAACATTGTCTGCATGCCCTTTTAATTTCATTAGTCGGGAACAATTTCTTGGATCCCAAACCCGTAACACTTTCTCAGTAGAACCACTGACAAGTATAGTGCCAGGAGGATTCATCGCAAGACTGTAGATCGACTCCTTATTGCCGACAAGACTAGATGTAGTAACTGTGTTGTTGCTTGCAGTCAAAGCTGTTAAAGTATTGACATCCCATAAGAAAATAGCTCTGTCTAGGCCAGCACTGGCGACTTGCTCTTTATCCTTGGCGTAAGCTAAAGTACGTACATAATCTTTGTGAGTCCGCAATGTGGACATACAAAATCCTTTGGGCGCATTCCATACCTTGACAGTCGTGTCAGATGAGGCGCTTATAAGATTTTTTCCACCGCAGCAAAGGACGATATCGTTCACCCAGTCGGTGTGGTGCTCCATACTTTGGATGTACCTGTCCTGGACACCTGATCCAGTCTGCCAAACGCGGATAATCCCATCACGCCCGGCGGAGTAAAGCCGCCCTTGGATAGGATCAAGTTGAAGCGAGCTAACACCATTTTTATGGCGCCTTTCCTCCTCATCACGGATCACGAACGAAACTTGTGTTTTTTTACGCATGTTGGAGCCCATTTTCCGACATTTTAAACCGTAATTAATAATTTATTTAACGAAAACTAGTAAGCAATCGGACTCAATCGGACTTCGTATGTCAAGGGCGGATTCTTGACGTTCTTTTCTGTCCATTAGTCGGTTCTCATTGATTGATAGGAAAAAATATTGACACCAAGCAAGATGGCTGTTCTACAGAGATTGGTTGAAATAGTGTAATGGTTATTAAATCAACCAATCAAAACGAAGATTATATATAGGTAAGAAAAAATTATCTTCCCTGTATTCACACTTGGGGCGCGTTCCGTCGCTTTGTACGAGTGCACTCGAGCGCGCTGCGCGCTCTTCTAACCGTTCCGTGGCTCGGTGAAATTTTACCCTGACAGCTGTCAGACAGAGCGTAGTTTCACCCGTTCTGTGGCTCAGAGCGAAACAACCAAACAACCGTCTAATGAGATGGTTAATTTTTACTCTGACAGCTATTTGACGTTTAAAGCTTGCAATTTATGTATAATAAATAAATAAATAATAGTCAAAGTCAAAAGACTCAAAAAGCCCGCCATTTTGTTTCGTAGTTACTTTATAATAATTTTATTAAATTTGTATAAATCACAGGCGTCTAATACGTCTGTAATGTATATAAAAGTGGAAAAAAATTGAGACAGGAAAAGAAATATTTGAGGTTATAAAAACAACTCGATCGTTCAGTGGCTCGGTTGCAACTAACTCAAACGGGTTAAAATTTAACCGAACAACTGCGCTCGAAGCGACGGAACGCACTCTTGATTCACACTATCTGAAAAGTTACACTGCTGACTGCATAAAGAAAGAACAATACAATATAAATTACAATACAAAACTTAAAACCGAATTTCAGTATTTTCTTTCAGTAAAGTTTTATTTTTATTTGTGAATATTTTGTCTAAAATAAACAATGCTGAAAACTTCCGAACGCGCTCGCAATGACTTTGACAGCTGTCACTGTCAATGTCAATATTTTTTTAAACATAAATAACCTCAAAACCTCAAAGTCGAAAGAAAAGTCCGCGGAAATGTTAAATTTTTTACTTACAAAATGAATATAAAATTTGTAATTCGAGCAGTTCAATACACTTTTTCACGAAACTCATCTTTTACATGTAATGTTTTGTCAAAAAACCGAGTTTCCTTGAGTGTTTCCAATGTTAAGTTTTCTACAAAGATAAATGCCGATTCTTTAGAGAAAAAACATTGTAATATAGGTACAATAGGACATGTAGACCACGGAAAAACGACACTGACTGCTGCAATAACAAAGGTATTAGCAAAGGATGGTTTGGCGCGGTACGTTTCATATGACGAGATTGATAAAGCTCCAGAAGAAAAAGCTAGAGGTATAATAATTTTCCCATCAAAATAACGATAAATTACAATTGTAATGTACCCAAAAATTTATTGAAATTGTAATTAAATTTACAATAATGTTTTGTTCCATTTAGGTATAACAATAAACGCAGCGCACGTTGGCTACAGCACAAAACTTCGCCACTATGCCCACACAGACTGCCCTGGCCACGCAGATTATGTCCGGAACATGATATCCGGAGCCTCTCAGATGGATGCAGCCATACTGGTAGTTGCAGCAAACGATGGACCCATGCCACAGACCAGAGAGCACTTATTGTTAGCCAAACAAGTTGGAATACAGTATATACTGGTTTATATAAATAAAGCAGATATTGTTGATAATGAGGTGAGTAAATAATAATAATCATCATCATTTCTCACAGCCTGTAAGAGTCAACTGCTGGACTCCCAAGGCTATTAATTTGGTCTTATCTTTGGAGGCATACATCCAACAATACAAACAAACATACAATACAGATTGATTTTGTTGTTGTATGGAACATCTTTATCAGCAATAAAGCTTAAAAGTAAAAAAAGTTATGATAAGTTTAAAGAAAAAGTAGAAAGTAAAGTAATTAAAGTTGAAAGTTCTAAAGTTTAATGTGTACTTAAGCTTTATTTCATACAAATGTACAAATCAAGATTGTCATGATTTATACTAAAAATATATGTTATTTCTTATTAAAACTTTTTTTTTGGTGTCTAATCAAATATATTATGTAAAGCCCGCCCGACCAAAGAAATAAGAAACCTCGCCATATTGCAGAATTTCAATGCAACTAATTTTATTAAGGAAATTATTGCCATAGTCGTAAAAATATACATGTGGCGCCCCCAGTGCAGGTTTCTTATTTCTTGGGTCAAGTTTAGTTTGTTTACCCATTGTAATATAAAGAGAGACACTATCAATAAAATAAAATTCTGTTAACAGTAAATAAATGTTCTTTAGATTTACCTAAATTGTTACAGTTACTTGAGCTAGTGGAAATTGAGATGAGAGAGCTGCTGGCAGATTTTGGTTATGATGGCAACACAGTTCCTATGATATGTGGTTCTGCATTACAGGCTTTGAATGGTGAAGAAACAGAATATGGTAAGAATTATTAACATGTAATTTAAAAATAATTATTAGTGTAATTTAATAATAACCATGTGCCGTAATGCCAGAAGAATTTACCATAGTTACTTTCCTATTTAAAATAAAAGATAAAAGTTTATGTATTTGGAGGCAAATAAATCATATTTATTGGCAGCAAAGGTCCAAAAACTCATAACATTTAAGTCCATATTCTCTGAGAGCGCAGGCGGCGATTGCGACACGGGAGCAGCTCTTTCAACTATTTCTGTAATTGAACTGTTCTTTAATGGCAGCCTCGCGTTCGACATACTACCGTCCGCCGCCGCCGCCGCCGCCGCCGCGCCGCCCGCAGTCGTCGAGAAAACGGCCCGTGTTGAAATTGATCGGAAAAGATTGATTTCTAAAAGATAAATTCAGCTTGTTCAAATACTTACTTAACTTTGAAATTCTCTATTTTTCAGGTGCTCCCTCCATCCGCAAACTTCTAGATACCATAGACAAATATGTGCCGCCAATAGTAAGAGACCTGAAGTCTCCCTTCCTAATGCCCATAGACAATGCATTCACAGTACCAGGTAGAGGTACTGTGGTTGTTGGCACTATCAAACGAGGAATTATGAAGAAAAATGATGATGCTGACCTAATGGGTTTCGGTTATAATATCAAGACTACTCTATCAGACTTGCAGATTTTTAGGAAAAGTGTTTCTGAAGTAAGCAAAGTAGTTAATTATATTAAAGCTATTTAGCTATTTTCTTATAATGAAAATAGTCCATGTCTCAATAATGATCTACAGCTACATGTCATTTTTTTTTTTATTCTTTCAACAAGCTCAAAAAGGATTGTAAAATAAATTTATTTTTAGTCTCATTTCAAGAGAAATGTATTACCCTCTCTCAAATCTATAGCGATGAATTTGTTGAACCTACAAGTTAACACAGACTGTTTTTTTTTTAATCCAGGCAATGGCTGGCGACAACGTAGGCGTCCTACTACGGGGTATGAAGATGAAGTCGGTTGAAACTGGCATGCTGCTTTGTGCTGCCAAAAGCTTCGAACTCAGCAACCATTATAAAGCCAAAATCTATTTCTTAACTCGAAATGAGGGTGGAAGGAAAAAGCCAGTATTTTCGAAGTATGCACAACAGATGTTCAGCGGGACTTGGAATATCGCTTGCAGAATTGATTTAGGTGAGACATTTGTACTTATATGAAAGAAGCTTAGTGTTTTTTTTTATCATGACGTAGTGCATTTGTCTTTTCTTTAAGTATGTGATAGGATTGTGTTAAGGAAAATTTTAATATTAAAGCCTGACCAAAAAAATAAGAAACCTGCTCGGGGGGCGCCACGTGTATATTTTTACGACTATGGCAACAATTTCCCTTATAAAATTAGTTCCATTGAAATTCCGCAATATGGCGAGGCTTCTTATTTCTTTGGTCGGGCTTTAATATAAAGAAAAACTGAACCTTCAAGGGGCGCAACATGTTGCTTTTGTTTCCAGCAACCATTGCCATTAGAAAATTAGTTCCATTGAAATTCCGCAATATGGCGGAGATTTTTCTATTTGTGCTTTAATGCTGACCATTATTTCAGATCCAGAAACCCACATGATGATGCCAGGTGACCACGGGGAAGTATACCTCACTCTGCTAGAAGGCATGGTGATGACGCAAGGACAGCCCTTCACTATTAGAGAAAACAATGTGACAGTGGCCACAGGCATTATCACTGACACATTACCCTCTATCGACGTTCCCAAGGGAAAACTAGGCAAAGTTATCATGAAGTATGAGTAGTTATAAGTTGATCAGTTGTAGATTGTTTATAAATATATTGTTACGTTACATATTTGGTTTTTTATTTTAGTGTGGGTTAAAGGATGGGTTACTTACAAAAGTGAAAACTAATTTGCACTTTGCACTAATATTGATATCAGACAAATATTTTATTATAAATATTTAGGTTTTCACTTTTGTGACAATATACTGTAATTAAGACGCAAAATTTCAAATTATTAAACAAAAACTTTTTTGTGCTAATTTGGGACGCGATGCAGTAAGGGGTTAAAACTTAACCAGAAAAATAATACTCGCCGTATTGCGGAAATGCAAAAGAACTAAGTTTATAAAGGCGACAGTTGCCAGAAACACAAAAAAAAACATGTGACGCCCACCACAGAGATGTTATTTTTCTCTTAAAGCCGCGTTTCCACTAGGCAACTTTGGCGCACATGTTAACCAACATATTATTGAAAGTTACCTAGCGCAGAACTTTTGGTTTACAACGTTATCTGTCTACTCGTCTACTACGTCGTCAGCGCGCCAGCTAGCAACATCGCGCGCTATTGTGCAACGTTGTACGTGTTGCGTTGTTGCCTGGGTAGTGGATACGCGGCTTCAGTAGGCCTACTATGTAAGTAGCGACAGGCTTGAGAAGCTGTCAAACGCGACATATTGACAGAACTACTATGGCTCTAATGTCACTATGTCGCGTTTGACAGCTTCTCGAGCCTGTCGCTACTTACATAGTAGGCCTACAGGCTAAAGATAGATACCTTTATAAGAATAAAACTTCATGAGTATTTATTTCATTATATATTTTTTGTCAGAAGATAATTAATACAGTGCCAAAACAGTAACAAAACATTAGTAGTAAGAAAAAATCATAACTGCATCTAGCATGAACTACTGAATATCTGATAAACAATACCCTATGTGGTTTGGTAGGAGGACAACATTTAACACTTATTTCACAACATTTGAATAAGACAGTTGGCGTAGACTATTTTTTATAAAGGACATGGGGCGTTTGGGCTACGTGTCATGTTCAGATTCTATGATTATGATATAGTTTAAAAATATTACATTCGAGTAACAGGTGCAGTTTACAGATACAATAATAAGCTCAAGTACATTTAGTAGATCAGAATAAACGTTTAGTACAGTCTGTCTAAAAATGGTAGGAAAGTAGCAACAGCAACATTAATATCCTCTCTATCTAACCAATAAATGGTTAAAACGAGACGACAATACAGCGCTGCTACTTTTCGATTTCCACTCTTTTTGGGCAAACTGTAAGTACTTAAAGCTTCTATCACACCAAACATTTATTCAGATACAGATAAACATTTACAACATTCAGTACTAAGTCGTAGAGGTATTTGTGTACATTAAATACAAAATTCAGCCTCTGAACACTGCCCATGTCCTTGTGAACTAGATAACACCAATACGCCTAATGGATATTCGTATTTTGCTACTTTATTCTTCTCTATTGGTTACGTGCAAAAGAATTAAAACGTACTTTATTAAATTGATGAACGATAAAATACAATTAAACACGAAACTCATCATAATAATAATTATCAATTTTCAATTTAAACTTTCTTTTCCATTCAACATAAAACCAAAATTGGACAATTTTCAAATAATGTAACCTATGTAATTCATTTGAAATAAAAAATAAAACAATTGACAAGGTATTAATCTTTACTTTGAAAACACTATCAAATTATAAACCGGTTTATTTTAAGAATATTGCCAATATAATAATATTACATTAATAAGAGAAATAAAGAAAATGTAATTTAGAAACAGAAAGATTTCGTCTTAAAAAAACTTTAAGATCGCTAACGACCCTTGCATGAATTCTTTCAAAAGATAGACAGGGAACGAGTTTAGCAAATAATTTATTAGCCTTTTCCCAGCAGTGGGATCAAACAGACTATTAAAAATAAATAATAGAATTTCTTTTGCACATACCCAATGTTAATACTGCAGAGCAGATAGTACAGTGCCGTGGACCATCCCCGCTCTATAATCAGTCTGACATGCCGTGAAACTACACATCAATAATCAAATCACATTATTGCAAACATGCATTCTAATTTCTTAAGACGTTTTCAAAATATTTAATAATTATAATATTACAGATTTTTATATAAAGTTGGTTGGTCGGTTCATTAAAATGGATTAGTAGTTGCGGTAAAATTCTATTAGAAAATTTTGTGTAAACTTGTGACTTCGACTTTGTATAGTTTATGGCTTAGAATTTAAATTAAATTGTCTCAAAATGATAGAGGGTACTTTAAATATTTGATACGTATTGTTATAAAATACACTAACCCATTTCGACGCAACCAACGCCCCATATAATTCTATGTAAAATGCTATAGGTACTCAGCAAGTGAAGTCAGCTACACTTACAATTACACAATAATCCTTGGTCCGAATGCGATAGCAACTTGGCATCTTAAGAAATACTATTTAGCTTCTTTAACAAACTTTTTTGAAAAACATTTTGTTAAGTGTAGTACCCGCTTTTGCTTCGATATTGCACATCTCCTTTATAGTCTTAAATTTAAGGACAGGCCCACGTATTGTGATGTCTAAAATGTTTAATCGATCCAAATCCACTAAACTAAACCAATACAAAGTTAATCTAAGAATATGCTCATGCAACTTAGTAATTTAAATACAATGCATTATGTATTAGAAGTATTCGTTATACATTAATTGGCGTTTGTTTCGAAACAAATGTACTTAGCCTTATATGTTTTTAAATAAATTACAATTTGGTAATGTTACACTCTTAAAGTCACTCGTATGCATAAGATAAAGCACTGGCCCTAAACGATGTCCCTGAGGAACACGCTCGAGATGCACAATATCAAACCTACACTAGCACACCATTACAACAACTCGCATTACCACGGAATTAAGTTTTAATAAGCTCATAAAATTCGATATTCACCACAGATAGTATATTTTGTATAAAGGACGTTTGAGCGAGTGTCAAAGATAAATTAAGTAAAACCTATATATTTTTAGTCAGCATGATAAATAACTCAAGATACGTAATTTGCTTATTATTTTTAAGTTGTCAGTTTTACATTACAATTTAAATTTTGGCTTTTCAAAACAAACATTTCCTGCTAAATTAATTTTTATACATAGGATTGTGAAGGACGCCACGCTCGCTCAAACGCTGCCTCTCTAAGTATCTTAAAAACACCTAATTATTTGTTCAAAACTGACAGATCCAAAGTTTACAAGTTACAGGACTAGCGAATTTCCATCCAACTACATGTTTATAAAAAACCATTGTGCATCTAAAAAGCTTCGCTTAAAACAATAATAACAAGAAACAATACAAACAGAATGCAGAATTATCAATACAATCCATTGGCGTTTAATGGCAGTGCCTCTAAAACGAAAAATGCGAGGATACAATTGTTACACAGCAACATGATAACGAATAAATTATGCATTATTAATCTGGACTACAAAGTTAATATACAGGCAGACCAAAATCCGTATACATTGAGGAGAAAATGTGAAACTAGATGGCACCACAAGCGAATGTATCCAAAGAGCATTTATTGGTTAAACAAATATCAAGTAGATTTTTTATCTTATACCAGCAAGCTAATTAAGCTAAATTCGTAACTAAATGAACCGAAATCAGATAAAATAATGTCCTACTGTACCAGCTGGTAAATGTCCTTTAATTTAATATACCAAAAAATTTAAAACCTCTGGGGTATGTAAAAAAATTGGTTATAGATAACCTGATAGGTTAGCAAACCATTATAGCGCCTATTTGAATAGTCACTTGTGGGGTCATGTAGTTTGATTTTCTACTCATTCACAATATGTCAAACGGCAGTTAAAACTAAAATTGATTAGAAATTACAGGGCTAAATGTACTGAGATTAAAAATCTTTGATATAAAATTCAGAAAACTATATTATTGTAATTAAACAAACATCCCATTACATTTGCCATGCTTTCCGTTACAGAATTAATGACTGTAAATGTCACTTACAACTTAAAATAACATGTTACAACGTACAAATACATTATTGGTGTTGACAAAAAAATGTAGCTTAGCACCACAGTTAAACTTAATGATACGTATGCATAAGAGAGGGCGCGTGACCCAAACTTTTGTTGAACGAACATGAACAGAGCGAAACGAACTCAACGTGCATAGGCCCAGTAATACTTGGTGTACTTACACAGTACCTAAAAACACTTACCACTATAAAAATATTTTAGAAATTCTCACTTACATTAAGAGGAACTGGCAAAATAAATCCTGTATTTTTCCATGTTTTTATATGCTTTTCGACTCACAATAAAATAGAAAAACCAGATTTGGTCCTCACGTATAAAAATTCATGATGCCATTCCTATAAACTGGACAGAGCTATTCACTGCGAATTGGCGTATTATAGCAAAAATATGAGTCGTACCATATTCGAGACAATCACCTATCTCACGTATATAGGTATTCGCAAATATAGGACATAGCATACTACTGATACTCAAGTACTATAATATAATTCAATTATTTGGATAGTTAAATCTTCAGCAAACAAAGCAACTACGTGGAACCAACAATGTCTCGAATACGGTACAACACAAAAATATCAGTAGACTATGCACTAAACAATGGCTCAAAATATAATCAAATCCACTAAATACCCAATAGAAAAAATCTGCCTAAGTGACGTAACGGCAAAACCTTGTCAAGCAATGTTAAACTTAATAATAATAAGAGTAAGATTTAAAACTGTGGCGGTAGACCCCGCCCTCCGGCGCTTGTATCACAAACACGTTAACGGGACTACCCACCGTTATTGTCCACGCATTCCGTTATAAATACTAACACTTGCAACTAATATAAAACATCCCTTTAGCCTTAAAAACTTCCACCCTCACTACATCACCTTAGTATCAAAAAACAGTGATTAAAACTTTTTTAATTAGAATAGAGTATTTGTGCACACGATGCAGAGTACAAATGCCCCTCGGGGTCTCTAACGGATCATAAGACACCAGCTTTATCAACCCTCGGGGTCTCTAACGGATCATAAGACACCAGCTTTATCAACGTCCGAATAATCTACTAACCATCACCCATAATAACCCTAAGAGGACCGACACATATAACGCTAAATAGTTACTTTGTTCTATACGAGAATTCTTGAAACCATGCGGTTATATTAAAACACGTAACTATTAGATTCGTACTATAAGCTTTAGGACCATATCCACCTATATCTAACTTCACCTAATAGTAGCGTGTGTACACTAAATTATACGGCGATTAATGATTAAGCAATTTCCTTTTGCTGCATTAGTCCTTAGGACTGAAAGAATGATTTAAGAAGGGGAGCCACATAATTTTTTAATGTATTTTTTTTTTTTTTTTTTTTGGTATGAAGTATACCTAACACTAGCATTGTAGCTACTAGCTTATGTTTGGTATCAATTTCGAGTAAATCAAACACGTAGAATTCATTTCTGCTATTCATTTTGCAACATTTTTCACAGAAACGCAAAAAAAAACATTAAATAAAAATCGACATTTTCCTTTTTTTGTACAAAGTCATCCTTATCATTTTTAATTTAACAGATAATAAAATAACAATAATTTATTTAGAAAGCCCATTTAATCTCCTTTTTAAAAAGTACCCACATGATGGATAAAATATTATAACATGGCTGAAAAAAATACATCTCGTCACAGTAATAAAGAACATTATAAATTAAATAGACCTGTTTTTGACTTCAAACTCTTCTGATAAAAAAGATAGATTCCTCCAACAAAAGATGCCCTTAAGATGCATATTATGCGGGCAGCTTATCAAGCAGGGCAAGTGTGGGGACAAGCCCTATAATAATTGCCTGAAATTGTCTCGCCGACGAACTGGGGTTGGACTGACACAGGGGATGTATGGAAGCCGACATGGACCACGCAGGCCTATATCTGGGAATCTGTAAGCCAGCTTACCAAATGTTCCTGTAAAAAAGGTTGCAGAGGTCGATGTTCCTGCATCCATAAAGGGTTGCCATGCACGCAGTTATGTAACTGCAGAGTAAACTGCGATAATTCAAGGTACAGTTATTATGCTCATATTAAAACTTCAAATATAATTTTAATAGGTTCTCTTATAATTAACTATCTTAGGCACTTATCCTTATTTCGTTTGTTACAGTGTAATAGACAGCGAGGCATTATTAGACGAAATGGAAGATGATATTCCATAATAATAAACCACGACGCGACGTTTATTGTGATTATAGATGTAATCAATAAATATTGGAAAATAAGGCATTTTAGTTTACTTTATACATGAATCTCAATAACAGCCCTAATTTAGAGACGCCTATTTTATCTCAAACTGCACTATCTTTTTTATCAGAAGAGTTTGAAGTCAAAAACAGGTCTATTTAATTTATAATGTTCTTTATTACTGTGACGAGATGTATTTTTTTCAGCCATGTTATAATATTTTATCCATCATGTGGGTACTTTTTAAAAAGGAGATTAAATGGGCTTTCTAAATAAATTATTGTTATTTTATTATCTGTTAAATTAAAAATGATAAGGATGACTTTGTACAAAAAAAGGAAAATGACGATTTTTATTTAATGTTTTTTTTTGCGTTTCTGTGAAAAATGTTGCAAAATGAATAGCAGAAATGAATTCTACGTGTTTGATTTACTCGAAATTGATACCAAACATAAGCTAGTAGCTACAATGCTAGTGTTAGGTATACTTCATACCAAAAAAAAAATAAAAAAAAAATACATTAAAAAATTATGTGGCTCCCCTTCTTAAATCATTCTTTCAGTCCTAAGGACTAATGCAGCAAAAGGAAATTGCTTAATCATCAAACGCCGTAAATTACATTTTTTTGTCGTCTACAGATGCCACTATAATGGCAAAGGCTTGTATAGTGCGCATGAATCTTACAAATTGGTAAGAGAACTCAGATAACATCTGTGTCGAGTTTTCGAGTCATTACAAGTACATTTGAAGTACATTGCTGAGTCAAAAAGACAAAAACTGAATCGTTCATATTTCAGTCTAGCTGGCTACGCAGTGAACATCAAATTGTACTTGTAAATAGTAACTTAGTGGCCGTTAATAAGACTCATGCAAGCTATACCGTACACCTACACAACTAGCATCAGTTAAAATAGATAAAAAACCAACTACGTTACACGATCTTGCAGGATTAACTATCTAAACAGTGAATGAATTTCTCTACTATTTTTTTCATGTTCATATTCTTTTTTTTATAAATATTCATCCGTAAATTATTATCAAATTCGATAAAGCTCTAAGATTGATCCACATTCACGTAAATTAATTTCTCAGGATGCGTCTGAGACTGCAACATCAGTTGAGGAACTGTCAATAAATAAACTTAGTCGTACGCGGCGAGAGTCCCTCTCATAAATTACATCGATATAGCATTGAGGCTATTGACAACGAAAATAAATAATAAGAGAACCATATTCCAGTCTTGCTATAGGTGTTTCACCTTGACTAATATCTAGCTGAATTCACTAGCGAAGTGTCACATATATTTTGTACGTTCAGGATTTTTCGACCAACACAGTTCCACATTACAGGGAAATAAGCATTTAGACCCAACTGGGCTAAAACAGCTTTATATACGAAAATATTTTTTGTGAACATTGTGTTGTCTATATCCACTAAAATCTCAAATCTAAAACATTGACTAATTGATAAACAAAAAACAAAAATAAACAACAATAGTTATATGAAAATTACCCATGCATTTTACTAACTACAAATCTAGCGTTCGTTATGTTTTCTTAGGTAATAAATATGTTTTCATGCATAATTGTTACGACTCGCGTGATGGTGCTATGCTAAGAATACTAAATCGTCAACTTTATTGACACGATTACACACGACAATTTAATGAAACAAAGATATCACATTCGGAACTTTAATATCCAAAATAATATTTTTAATGTGTTTTAAGAGAATTTAGACTATAAATAGCAAAGATAAGTTTAAAATGTTTTCAAAGCATTGCACCACGAGCGAATACGCGCTATCCAAATCTATCTGAATTTAGTTTAGACAATGAAAAAATATTAGTTTTAGACATTTCATTTTAAACTAGCACCTTGTCTTAGTGTTGAATAAAACGTTTTTATTTCTTAATAGAATTAGATAGCGCATTATCGTACAGATATAGAAAGGACGAATCACCTGTATGGATTTTAGAATCACTCACTTACATACATTTATTATACTTTCCCATCGTAAGCTTTCGACGTTGGCTTTAATTAAATTAAGTACTGAATAGATTTGGTATTTTTTTAGAACTTTTTGTCACATATTACATAGATGCGTTAGGACTAAGTAAGGACAATATTATTATAATTAGGTTATATCACACGTATTCTTATAAAGATATGCTGTATTAAGCGTTGGTCATATAGAATTCAGAAATTACTATTCGTATGTATGTAACAATATTAGGGTAGCATTACGATTAACCTATAAATAATTATATTCAAGTATACAGGTATTTAGAAGAAGCTGTTTTTGGATACACAAATGCATTAGGACAAGCTTATATCAAGCGAAAATTCCAAATTGCATGGACGGAAGGAACAATATTTTTGAGCTAACTCAATTTGCGCTTCGGTATCTGAGCTATTTTTTTGAGATTGGGGCATTGCTTTTTGGCCATCATTAATACTACGCCTCACAGCCTTTTCATGTTTAAGCTGAGTAATGAATAATTATTTTTTAATTTGCCGTTTTAATAAATCCTGCAATATTCGAGATATATGTGGAAATTGACAAAAAGACCTAAAATGTTTTAATTTCCGTCGTTATGATTGATTGAATTTTCACTCTTGAATAATTCTGTAAACTCCAATAATTTGTCTAATTTAAAGCAACACCCCAATCGAAAACAGTTTAGTTTAAAAGAAGCTAGTTGTGGCACTTTTTATATCCAATCACAATTGAATCAAAATTCATTATAACTAAATTTATTCTAAAACGGAGTCCAGCTATTTCATAGCCGCGGAAGTTCATTTCATTATATTGGTTTTTGTATATTATATAAATAATAAGTAAGTAAATAAATTCATCTGTGTCAAATTCAAACTAGACAATAAAAAGAAATTTTAACAAATTAACTTTTAAATTAATGAAAAGAGTTCATAAATTAAGTTATTTTATTAGGTAAGGATTAGAAGATTTAAAAAAATACTTATAAATTATGAATTCTTTTCAAAAAAATAAAAGTTTTTAATTACAACTGAACTAACAATTTTACTACCGTTCAAATAACAAAATTTTACTAAGTGTAAATAACCAAATTCATTTAAGTATTGAAAAAGTAAAGTAGCTGCCAGCTACTAAGGCAAACGAGCAATATTTTTATTATATTCAATTCAAGAATAAAGAATCCGAGGTAAATAGTTACTATAATATGGCAACATTAGATACTGAAGGACAGAAAAGAGATTTGCATCAGCCGCACTATTTAATGCACATTCTGTTGAAATTCTAATTCCTTTTCTAACTAAATTCAAGGGGCGATTGATATTAACTATAACCTCCTTTTATGACGTCAATTTCAAAAACTTTGTTATCATGTGCCTGGACGGAAGGCAAATTGATTTGCATAACACTACATACTCGTAGCTTTGTTAAAATACAACTGATATGTATTTTATTGCAGATGGTCCGTTGTATAATAAGAAAATGCCACTACATAATATACCACTCCACGCTGAACGTAGTACAAATCTCTTAACTGTGCCGAAGTCAACAAGTCAGAATTTGATATTAGACAAGAATCAACTAACTACTAAAATTTTCTAAGAAACTAAACATTTATTGTGCTACATTTGTTTAAGATATTGAATAAATCTTTGACTACATGCTAAACATATTCTAAGTGCGAATCGATTGTACTAATATTTTTTTAATATAACGATATATTATGGAAGCATAAGTTATATGGGGTTGGTCGAATATTATTTTTTTATTTTATAAGGTGTTCATTGGCAGCGATGCTTGGTTTAAGCCTGTTTCATACAATTTGTGTGAAAAATCATACAAAACCACGATGACTAAAAATGTAAAAACACTTGTGCATATAAGTGTATCTAGAGTTTATATCTGTGGAAAGAATGGTTTTAAGGTATTTTAACCAACAGTTTTTGAGAATAAAGATAAATAATATTGGAAATAAGATGGAAATAAAATTAAATTTCAACTACCTTTTAATAAAAATAACTTCGACTTCATACAGGGCCGAGTTTTTTTTATGTCTGATTAATAAATTTATTATTATTAGTGTATTTATAACAAATTAAGAACGAAAACCAACCCCATATTAATATCCAACCCGACCCGCGCATAATTGTTCTAAAAACAAAAATAAATACTATCTGATAACTGAATAGGAAATGCATCACATGTGAAAGGTATAAAAACTTAATATCAGCGAACTAAAATCTAGAAAATCAACTTTTAACAACAACACTTCAGATTTTGTACACGACTTTGCCATTATACTTCAAACAACGCATTTTGGTAAATGTGGTATACGTCACACGTATAAGATGTGAGCGTAAGTAGATAGGAGAAAGAGTAGGAAAACACAACAGAACCTACATTCGTGCTTTCGAAAAGATTAACATAACGGCATAATTTGTCTATTGAGGAAAAAATTTACTTTAGTGGCCTTATATCCAAAACTTTTGAATTAAAACGACAATCAATCTCCTTCTCTTTTTTCTTTGAAATTCGAAAGGGATAGACAAACTTTAAAATAAGGAATATAGAGTGATTTATTAATACTTAAATCTTTGATGTCAGAATTTATAGAAGACAATGTTTAATTGCAGACGATATACAAGTATAGATAAGATTGAGAAAAATAAGGGAAAAATGAGATACCACATCTCCAAACTGCGTATCTAACTATTAAATTGCAAGTCGTCATGAATGACACACAGAGAAAAGGCACTAAACTCAATACTAAATAAAAAAAAATAGTTGTAAATTCATTTCATATGAGCGTTAGTCAACAACTTTAGTCGTTCAAGCGAATAAATCAATACAATAAACAAAATTAATCACAAATAATAACGATTTCTAACGTTTTCACTTAAAACTAACATGAACCTAAGATGGAAGATATGTTTAAATTAACTATTAATATTTTGGTTTAATTCCGCCATATTGGCTGATGCACCAAATAATAATTCATTTTAGTTACATTTTTTAATTAAAGCGTTTAAAAGCAGCTCTATATTTGTTAAGAAAAGACTGATGGTGGTTTATTATATTATTATATACCTACTTTGCTTTTTAGCAAAATATGAGCGTCCCAATATTTAACATGCACAAATCATAATTACTAAAATTAACTAAGATATTATTTCGTGAGGAACTGACTATAATTGTATGTATCAAATCTACCGAGTTTTGGCCGTACCAATAGAACACAAGTGCTTCTCAAAGTTAAACTACTAGTACCATAACTTAATCCCACTAAGACAGCGTTTCCCAAACTGCCACCGTAAAACTTTACACAAGCTATAATTTTTCTAAAATACGAACATGCATCATAAACTATTTTTGCTACATTATTGAGCAAATATAATATTTAAGTAAGCAAATTTCATTTAATGAGCACAATTTTTCGAAAAAAGTCGTAAGAATATTTATGAAAATAAATCACTTGAAATCTCTCAAGATTGGAAAACTTATTGTGAAAGCGTCACACACATATAAACAGATAGAGAAACGCTGCACTATGGTACTTTAAATTAAGAATTGACATAACCTAGCCAACCCGCCTAGCGAAATACACCAACAACCCTAGGACAATCAATTCCATACCACCTAGTCCATAAACCTATCGCACTAACTATAAAAATAAAAGAAAAAAACACGAAATAAATAAAAACTGGTACACTTATACTCTAGTAGTTCATAACTTCATTTTATATACTTTTAGTTATTATTTGCACGAAAAGTGATATATAGGGTGACTTTTTGCTTGATCCATAAGGTACGAATGTACTCGTGAAGAAAATCGATTTTTTTTATTGAATCTTTAAAAAACTATTAGATTTTACGTTTCCATTCTCCAACAATGGATCAATCATTTAAAATATCACCTGTATTAAAATAGTCTCAACTAGTACAATATTAACATAGACACATCACATTTTATTAAGAAGATTTTGTCTTTTGTTTTGATGTGAGCGATTTTTATATATTTATCATTTTGGTATGGTCAGTCGGGTATTCGTTTTCACATTTTTATAAACTAGTCAGATGCTCAATGACTAGATAACGCGCATTATTTTAACATGTCTTTTGTTTGTACCATTCTTAGGCTCAACATTCAACTAAAGATATTATTTTTAGTAAATAGATAGCAGATTATATCTATCTATCATCCCTCCTCACATAGCACATTCAAAAGCTTTCCAAAACATATATTTTCACTACTAATAGACATTGGACTAGGATCAGCACGATCCGCTCACATCAAACAAAAAAAAAGGCAAGTAAATATAAGATCTAGCCAATTTGAACGAAGGACCCAACTGGACGGATGTGGTAGGTGGCGCTACTCAATTTATTCAAATTTTTTTTAGAGTTTTTTTGTTATGGCCTTAGTAATACTTTGTGCCAGTTTCAAGTAAATTTGAAAAATTGTTAAAACTTGATACTTCCAGAAACGAGGAAACATTAAGAGTACCTAATCAGAAAAAAACATTTTACTATTAAAAAAAACTCTAAAGCAAACATAAAAATATAAAACTTGAAAGAAAAAAAATTGAAATGATATAATTTACTAGAAGATTTTCTATTTCGTTGTTGGGGCTAATATTTTAAGGTTCCTGTTAAGTTTAAGCTAGGGTTATATTTTCTTTTAATATTTTGTAATATCTAAAAACCTAGTAATAAAATTCCAGGAACAGTACGTATTAACGAACTACTTTTTAACAAGTTTCAAAATGTTAATTCAGTAGAATAATCGCCACCTACCGAAATATCCAGCTGTTTTTTTAAACTTGCTATCGCGAAGACAATAATACTATTAGATAACCAGATTAACCAGCCAAGCACGATTATGTTAACGCAAGTTCTGCCATACGAACTAACCTACACACGTCTATAATTTTATTTTTCTGTCTTCGATATACGTTTTATTAGGTACTATAATAATTAATTGTGGTCAATTATACATGTAAAGTAACTCCGTAACAAGTACATTTTTCACGAAGAATATTCTACGACTTATTAAAGTCCATGAAACCATTATTGGCTCGCATTAATTGTCAAAAATCGAGTCGAGAGAATCCAGTAATTACAATTATATCAATGCATCATACTTATTCTTAGAAATTCAAGCAGGTAATATAGACTATAAGACTTAAATTTAGTCCAACACCAATATATTTTTTTAAGTTTTGACCAATAATGCAAGCAATATTTGATTTTATCAACAATTTATATAAATGCACAGATAAAAAGTGCTTGTAATTCATTATAATAGTTCTGTTGATATGATAAAATTTCCTTTAAGAAATTGCAACAATCCCTCCATAAGATTTTTCTAGAATACTGTTCATTCATAATCCAGATATACCTCAATTTAAGTCTATTTAGACGTTCGAGTAACTAGGCGAAGACCAATTGGACTTAACTTCTTTCTTAGGAATGTATTTTATATAGTTAATCTGACATGGTCAATCGTACCAACATTATGTATTTTTTGTAGTGTTTTTACTTTGGTACGAATTAGTCGAGCGTGTGCTATTTGATAGCATATTATCAAAACGTATGAAAATTTTGGAGAATATTCGAACGCAACTACCCTATACAAGAAAAAATAAGTAGGTTGTAGGTACGTCTAGTGCGTCCAGTCTAGTCTGCGATACTTTTGTTTTATTTGTTTGATTATGAGAGCAATTAACCGAAAAGAGCTTTAAGAAAATATTAACCTTCTTTTTGGACAAGTGCCTAATTTAATTAATAAATTTGCAATATGAAAATTTTCACTTTTTAAAAGATCCATTATATTAGTCTTGTTTTTTTTTTCTATAGAGGGTAGTTACGGCAAATACGAAGCACAGAGTGCAAACTTGTATTGTATAAGCCAAATTGGCGATGAAATGCTGAGGCCTGCTCGCGTGTAAATGTATTAAAAATATGCGTAAAGATATATTTTCTGGCTGGCGACTGATAATTAAAGGTTTTTACATAATTCCAATTGCAGTAGGTTTAAATTTGACTAACTTAGATAAAACAAGGGAAAAAAATTATAAGATAATGACGTAGACAAGAAAAGACATAACAAATGATAGAATTTAAAACAAAACAGAATCGACAAACATATTCGAAATTTAACGTATAGTCAATTTTAATGAAAAGCAAAGAAATATAAACGTAAAAATTAACATAACCGTAAAGTAATATTCGTAACACTTTTAAAAAACAATTACATTGGAACTTTGCAAAATATTTACTTAAAATATCTGTACGGCCGCCACTTTTAACTTAATATCAGTGCATTTTGAATGACCAATAAATAGGTATAAATGCCATAGAAAAACACGTACACTACGTGAAAGGCTTATTATAAATATTCGCTCCAATCAGTAAAGGAGAAAGAGGTGAACAGATTTCATCAATTTCAAAATCGACCCCTGCTTCCTATGACGTAAAATCCTTGGTTATAATCATCTTTCACCAAATATACACATACAACTACATAGACAATATCTTTTGTCCAAGAACTTACCACACTTGTTCTGGTAAGGCTGAAGATACATTTAGAATGACCAATGACTTCATATATTCTAAACAGATAATACAAATCTTACAACAATCGCGAAACATCTAGAACCATCTAGATAGAATATACTAGATAATACCAGAAAACATTGACAAAATGATGACATGGCGTTTTTATGTCGTATTTGTAATATTAGTTTTTTGGAAGCTTCCAAAGTAATATAATTATTCTGAACTTAGTAAAGTCCAGTAGTACCTGGAAATTTCTGGAAGCTGGCTTATAAAATCGGTGGTGTGACTCGTAGTTAATACGTCCAGTATCAGAGTAGCAACTTGGAAAGTTCTGGAAGCTTCTAGACTGAACATGTATATTAGAATTAAAACTTGCAGTTAAAACCGGTTTGTTTAACTGATAAGTTAATAGCAAAGTAGTAACCTAGATATTTGAAGAAGCCTCCAGACCATCTGGTAAGGTTCTGGAAACTTCTAGATATGAAATGTGGATCTAATTTGTCATCGACACAAAAAGAAGAATGTGTATGTGTAAACCGGTTTCAAATAGGACTGATAGTTGATTGGAAAAGTAGCCACCTGGATATCTGAAGAAACTTCAACTTCCAGACCATTCGAAAAGTTCTCGAAGTTTCTAGACCTAACATGTGTATTGAAAGCTTCAAGACCATATCGTAACGTTCTAGAAGCTCCCAAATGAACATGTGTGTGTATTGGAAGTTTCCGGACAATTTCGTAAAGTTTTAGAAGATTCCAGACCATATCGTAAAGTTTTAGAAACTTCCAGAAGGAACATGAGTATTGGCCACCTTGTTAACTTCTAGAAACTTCTAAATAGAACATATTGTGTAGCTTCTAGTAAAATCCAGTAAGTTTAGTTGATAGGTCCGGTGGCTAGGTACCCCGGATGCCTGCCGTGAAGGGCATAGAGCCGATGGTCGTACCTTTGTCGATACACGTCCCTTTGCACCTTGCGGTAATGTTGTGCACGCCGCGCTGTCTTCTCAGTAGGCTTGTCTTGTTTGTTCGCTGTTGCTTTGTTGTTGTTAGGCTCGACTTTGTTGTCGGTCTTTGTTATTTCGTTGGGGGTTTTGTTCTGGAAAGAAAAAGTAGCGTCCAAAAACGTCGAGGATTAATGGTAAGCCCCGTCCCACACGGAGCTACTGAAATAAAACTGGTTTCAAACTCCGAGTTACAGATGTAAAAATTCCGTAGACTAACGGTAGTAAACCAAATTTTTGGTCACTGTTGCCACCTTGCAAATAATCAAATCATTAATTTTGTTTACCGAACCTTCTTTTTTTCATCTAGACTTATTTAGCGATTTCTAGGGAAAAATTTATTGACTTATTGATTAAAAACTTAGTGACTTAGTGATTAAATTATGTGGAAGGTGGCTACACTGACCGAAAATTTGGTTAGCTACCGGTAGTCTACGGAATTTTTACATCTATAGGTGAGCGTCATCGCCCATGCATGTATGTACTCAAAGTTCGCACACAATTCTAGTCACGACTTTGAGAATGTATGGGGAATTTCAAACTAATTAATATTTCCGAGTGAAACGGGGGTAAGCAAACCAAATGAACAGAATCAACAACGTATTCTATGAACAAAAGCCTGCAGGATGCGTTTGTTTACACTTGAATTTGCCCTACTACACGGGGAGTACTGTTACGTACATCTGTGCCTAGGTCTAGCGCGATGATGAAAACATCGTCAAGAAGACATCGCCTGAGGGAGTGATAGTACAAACACACACATCCTACTAATATATAAACGCAATAGTTTGTGAGGATGGATGGATGAATGTTTTTACTATTTCACGCATAAACTACTGAATGGATTTTTAAATTTTACAATTAATAATAATAATAAAAATATTTATTTTCTCCAACAATTTTCACAATGATTAATCTTCACTGTACATCTGTATTTCAGGACACCAGTACCAGCAATTATATAGCTTATACATCAGAATAACACATAGACTACTTTATCGCGGCACAGAAGAAAATAATAGTACTGTAACGAGGTGCATTGCGTGCTACCTCGTTCCCACTCTGTTTTCTACTTCATTTCTCATCTCATTTACATTTCTCATCTAAATTCAAATATATTTAATTTTGGAATTCATTCAAAATCATCCGTCAATCATCCATTTTTTATTATTCATTCCATCTTCGACTTTTACTCTAATCGCATCTGTGTTTTTTTACCATATTAAAATGTGTTTGTATTCGTGCTAATACTTATCTCAATATACTTTCTAAAGTTCAAAAGTCTTTATTACTTAACTCTGTGGTGTGGACGTGGTAAACTCAGTTCGTGTGTGTGTGTGTTTATCACACTTCTACCTGCTGAACATCTTAAACGTAGTTGCCCCGCAGGCTCGTTCAGGAACTAGACGAGCCGCGGGTGTAACAGTACTAACCCGTACAGAAAGGACACTCACCCCCCGCGCCAAAATGAGTTCCCCGCCCGATATAGCGCCCCACGCCCCGCACCCCGCAGGCACCGCGGGACTCTGCCGGTGGTGTTCGGGGGTATTTTACATAGCGCCTAGCGCCATTGACTTGTAGTTGATATTCAAAAAGAAGTAGCTTGTCAAAACGCGTTTTCTGTATAGTGACCGCCCAGTGACCGCGGTAAAATCCCACATTCCTACGGGAAAAAATGTTACCGCGGGCTGAGCCGCAATACAATTACCTCTTTAGCGTCATTGCTGGTCTGTTTGTCGTTCTTGCTGGGAGCGCTACTATCAGCTTGCTTGCCGGGCGGCTGACTTGAGCTTACACTGTGTGAGTTGTCGGCCTGTAGACATAACAATAATATAATGTATGAAACAATCAAAGAGCGGCCTTAGACGGTATGGCACTCTGATTTTGAGGCACTCGGGACGGCCCCGTAGCCTAGTTGGTAGTGTGTCTGCCTACAAAGCACAGGGTCGCGGGTACGAATCCCGCCCAGGGCAAACATTCGTGTGATGAGCACTTGTGTCTGGATGTTGTATATTTATATATATATGTATATCAGTAGTCTGACACCCATAGTACAGGCTCTGCCTAGTTTGGGGTCAGATGGCCGTGTGTGAAATGTCCCACATATTATTATTATTATTTTATTACACGCTTTATATTAGCTTCACTTGTAAGTAACTATGTATGTAAGAAAATCTTGGAATCTTAATTTGACCCACTTCCCGGTCTTCGATAAGGATGAAATTTTGCACACGCTCTGAGTTCTGATGACAATACATGACTAGCTAAGAAACGTCATTACAAATCCAATATGGCGGCCTCCCCATTATTGTATCTAAAAAAATCTTGGAATCTTAATTTGACCCACTTCCCGATCTTCGATTAGGATGAAATTTTGCACACGCTCTGAGTTATGATGACAATACATGACTAGCTAAGAAACGTCATTACAAATCCAATATGGCGGCCTCCCCATTATTGTATCTAAAAAAATCTTAGAATCTTAATTTTACCCACTTCCCGGTCTTCGATTAGGATGAAACTTTGCACACGCTCTGAGTTATGATGACAATACATGACTAGCTAAGAAACGTCATTACAAATCCAATATGGCGGCCTTCCCATTATTGTATCTAAAAAAATCTTGGAATCTTAATTTGACCCACTTCCCGGTCTTCGATTAGGATGAAATTTTGCACACGCTCTGAGTTCTGATGGATGACAATACATGGCTAGCTAAGAAACGACATTACAAATCTAATATGGCGGCCTCCCTAAGATGGCGAACTGGCTGTTTGAAATCCACCCCCATGATATGGGTATCAAATGAAAGGGTATGCTGTCAGGAATACGAAAAAAAAATCACGTGACTTAAATCCAATATGGCGGACGTCCAAGGTGGCGGACAGGAAGCGTGTTTTTTAGTTTTTCAAACTATGTATTATTTATTTATTGCAAGGACAAAATGAAGCTGTAACTAAAAGGCAAGTGATTCAGAGTAATAAACTGAAAAATCTGATAGAATAGACTGGAAGGATATAGGCCAGAATTTACCGCGGAAGAACACCTCAATCCCATGGAAAAAACTGTAAACGGAGAATACTATAAACTTTATAATAAAGACACTATTGGGCGCTATAGCCAAAATGGGGGCGTCAAAGTCACATCTCAACATTATAGTTACGGCAGCCTTGTTGACATTACGGGGGAACTAGGGTCGTCAAAGCCACTGTAAGAGTAAGATCACACCACATCTCACTATAATGTGCTATAATACTTACGGCAGCCTTGTTGACATTACTGCTAGACTGGGGCGCTAGGGGGCGTCAAAAGCGCATGTGGGGGCGCCAAAGCCACTGCTACAGTGAGATCACGCCACATCTCACATCTCAATATAATACTTACGGCAGCCTTGTTGATATTACTGCTAGAGACGGGGGCGCTCGGGGGCGTCAAAGACGTGTGTGGGGGCGCCAAAGCCACTGTTAGAGTGAGATCACACCACATCGCATATCTCAATATAATACTTACGGCAGCCTTGTTCACATTACTGCTAGACTAGGGCGCTAGGGGGCGTCAAAGGCGTATGTGGAGCGCCAAAGCCACTGTTAGATTGAGGTCACACCACATCTCACCTCACATCTCAATATAATACTTACGGCAGCCTTGTTGACATTACTGCTAGACTAGGGCGCTAGGGGGCGTCAAAGGCGTATGTGGAGCGCCAAAGCCACAGTTAGATTGAGGTCACACCACATCTTACCTCACATCTCAATATAATACTTACGGCAGCCTTGTTGACATTACTGCTAGAGACGGGGGCGCTCGGGGGCGTCAAAGGCGTGTGTGGGGGCGCCAAAGCCACTGTTAGAGTGAGATCACACCACATCGCACATCTCAATATAATACTTACGGCAGCCTTGTTGACATTACTGCTAGAGACGGGGGCGCTAGGGGGCGTCAAAGGCGTGTGTGGGGGCGCCAAAGCCACTGTTAGAGTGAGATCACACCACATCGCACATCTCAATATAATACTTACGGCAGCCTTGTTGACATTACTGCTGGAGACGGGGGCGCTAGGGGGCGTCAAAGGCGTGTGTGGGGGCGCCAAAGCCACTGTCAGAGTGAGATCACACCACATCGCACATCTCGCTCGACGCGCGCATATCCCCAGCTGTTTCACTGCTTCTGCCAATTGCAGGATCGCTGCAGAGAAATATATATTATCATGTTTCAATGTAAAAGTGCTTATTTTTAAATGACGAATATGTTTTGTTCATGATCTATCTCATAGCTAGCACCACTATTAACATATTGTGTTTTATAATACTCTAACTATTTGGTCTATCTATGTCTTTAACATTAATAGAGGGCGTACAACTAAACAAAACTTATAATTTTCCATAGAAATGCTTGTCGTATCGACATTCAGTTCAACATTGAGTGCGAATAACCGTGTTAAATCATTTGACTCTGTTCTCATATAAGTAGGACTTTACTGCGAAAGGGTGAAAATGTCTTTAATGATAATAAATGTATTTGCCTTGTGTCTGGATGTTGTATATTAATATATGTACTATCAGCAAAGTTGCCGCTAGCCCACCTTAAGGGATAATATTGTGTGCAGTGGCTCGAGACAAAGTATGCTAGGCCCCGCCTTGCTGTTTTATTTTTCCATCATAAACGTTATATAGAAATACTCCTATAAACATTCTTTTTTGAGTCTTCATTTCTTCAGAAATATACTTCAAAAATCATCGGTACTTGGTAAATCAAACAAAAAGGCGGGGCTAGAGAAGATCGTCGCGTGCAAGGGAAATATTTTTAAACTGGGCTAGCGGGAACTTTGGTGATAGTACATATGTCTATCAGCTGTCTGACACCCATAGTACAAGCTCTGCCTATAGTTTGGGGTTAGACGGCTGTGGGTGAGATGTCCCCAAATATATTTTTTTTTATTTAAATGATTTTAATCCTAAGTTGCTCAAAAGCAATGACTTCACTACATAGTATAAAACAAAGTCGCTCTCTGTCCCTAAATCCATAGGGATTTAAAATTTTGTATGCTTAAATCTTTAAAACTACGCAACGGATTTTGGTGCGGTTTCTTTTAATATATAGAGTAATTCAAGAGGAAGGTTTATATGTATAATACATGCATAATATACTTAGGGATAGCCCATAATAACCATTTTCCTGTGCGAAGCCGGGGCGGGTCGCTAGTTGCAAATAAATCGAAGTTGGTTTTTCAATGAGCGTTATTTGGTATATGAAATGGTCCTGCGCGGAGATCTTTGGGTGATGCCTTTATCCAGCAGTGGACGTCTTTCGGCTGAAATGATGATGATGATGATGATGATGATGTAGTGATGAAATGATTGCTTACGGTCCTGCCGTGTGAACCTGGCGTGCGGGTGTGTCTGGTGCGGCGCCAGCTCCCTGCGCCGCGCCGCCTGTACGGCCGCCACCGCGCTGCGCCACGACAACATCGCGCTCTCCACCTCGCTGTGCGGCGCGCTGTAACAACATACACAAGCCGCTACATGCTGACATCAATGATAACAATACTATGCCTGGTAATGGAGAAATGCGGCGGCAGTCTAAAGTAAACAATACAAATACAATACAATATACCTACTTTAATGACCAAAGACACAGCATACAAAAAACAATACAGAACAAAACAGAAGAGTCAAAAGGCGGCCTTATTGCTAAGGTAGCAATTTCTACCAGGCAACCTTTAGGTATGAAAAAAGTGATGCGGAGTGGTGGTCTAAACAGAGTAGGTAAACTGACAATAGTAAAAATAAAGCATTTAAATCTTCAAACCTATATCTTATTATAGTCGCTCGCTCAAGTCTGGTGAAGCTTGATCGGTCTTACTCTTCCGACACAAAAGTAGGTCAATAAGAAAAAAAACACGGCTGATGTCCACGTTTACGTCACGTTTAAAACCTGTTAACGCGAGCAGAGCCGCGGGGCGTAAAGCTAGTCTTAACTAATCGTGAGTACACTACTTAATTACAGACAGTCAGTTAATTTAAGGTTTTCAACTTAAATGTTTGTTACACGTCTTACACGTTTGTCCCGATAGAAGTAGAAACCATGGGTAGTTGGGAGTGAAGGCTAAACGCTTGGTTGGGTAACTGGGGTAAAGGTTAAGGGAACGCACACAAGACTCCCACTCCGGTTGGTTCCTGGTGCAAAGGTTGGCCATCGCGATTCAGCGCGGTAATGTACCTTTGCCCCGGAAACGGTTCGGGGCGGGTCATTTGATTGACATTTTTCTTGGTTTTATTTTATTTAAATGTTTTACTTTGACTTCTAAATAAATGAATACTTACATCTCAGTAAGGTTCTTAACATCGTCCCTCCAGCTAGTAGGGTCGAACGAGGCCGGGTCCACGCCGTCCCTCCTCTCCTCGCTCGCCACGTTTTCCTGGCCTCGCTTCAACACTGTGATCTTGCCATCTTCAGCTTTGTTCGGCTTCTTGTTTTGGGCCACGCACACGCTCGCTCGAAGAGTCTCCATTTTGCCCATCAGGGTTAAGACCTAGGAGAATCGAACAGGGTTTTTATGTAGACTTGATTAGGAAGGCTATTTTAAGCGGGAAACGAGAAGATAATAAAATGGAAGTGAATTATTTTGTAGGGGTACCCACAGATTCTGTGTCTCTCGTGCTATCTCGCTCACTCATGTAATGATCCGTTTTAGTATAAATAAAGGAGGGCTCGCGAAGAGCTTCACTCGATAGTCACCCTCGACCTAGAACGCTTTCATATCATCAGTGTAGTATAAAAACGAGGTTGTGAACGTGTTATTAACATGTTCTATCCAGTTTTAACCAGTTCTACTCAAGTCTCAACAAAATGTTAGCCATGGAGAGCTTTTCTTCAGTCCTTATTAAAATTAATTAATTTCACCTTCGTATGCTTCCGAAGCATTAACAAAGTCAGTCTATATATGCTAATAGTCAAGGGGGCAGAAGTCTTGACACTGGTATTAAGTTTGAAGATTAAACAGCTAATCCTAGGTAAACCAAAGCTAAGTTATATTTCTTATTTACCTACTTCTCTCCTCCCTTACTTTACCTCCTTACCTTCCTTTTCTACTTCCTTTAAGATTTACCTAATGATGGGTTTTTGACCTTAATCTTCAACAAAAGACTTACCTTCGTATGCTCCCGAAGCATGTCTACAGTCAGTCTATCCACCCTACTAAGTCAAGGAGGCAGTCTTGGAACTGGTATTGAGTTTGATGAAGACACAGCTCGCCCAGGGTACACTAAAGCAAACCGCTCCATTGCTTCTACTCGAATGATTTTCAAAATGTAACTTACCTTCGTATGCTCCCGAAGCATGTCTACAGTCAGTCTATCTACCCTACTAGGGCAAGGAGGCAGTCTTGGAATTGGTATTGAGTTTGACGAAGACACAGCTCGGCCAGGGTACGCCAGAGCAAATCTCTCCATTGCTTCTACTCGAATGATTTTCAAAATGTAACTCACCTTAGTATGCTCCCGAAGCATGTCTACAGTCAGTCTATCCACCCTACTAGGGCAAGGGGGCAGTCTCGGCACTGGTATTGAGTTAGAGGAAGACACAGCTCGGCCAGGGTACGCCAAAGCAAACCTCTCCATTGCTTCTACTCGAATAATTTTCAAAATGTAACTCACCTTAGTATGCTCCCGAAGCATGTCTACAGTCAGTCTATCCACCCTACTAGGGCAAGGGGGCAGTCTCGGTACTGGTATTGAGTTAGAGGAAGACACAGCCCGGCCAGGGTACGCCAGGGAAAGCCTTGCCTCGGTCCTCTTACGCTCACGTTCTAACAAAAAAAACTTACCTTCGTATGCTCCCGAAGCATGTCTACAGTCAGTCTATCCACCCTACTAGGGCAAGGGGGTAGTCTTGGTACTGGTATTGAGTTAGAGGAAGACACAGCTCGGCCAGGGTACGCCATGCCTCGGTCCTCTTACGCTCACGTTCTAACAAAAAAAACTTACCTTTGTATGCTCCCGAAGCATGTCTACAGTCAGTCTATCCACCCTACTAGGGCAAGGGGGTAGTCTTGGAACTGGTATTGAGTTAGAGGAAGACACAGCTCGGCCAGGGTACGCCATGCCTCGGTCCTCTTACGCTCACGTTCTAACAAAAAAAACTTACCTTTGTATGCTCCCGAAGCATGTCTACAGTCAGTCTATCCACCCTACTAGGGCAAGGGGGCAGTCTCGGCACTGGTATTGAGTTTGATGAAGACACAGCTCGTCCAGGGTACGCCAGGGCAAGCCTAGCCTCGGTCCTCTTACGCTCACGTTCTAACTGCCGCCATTGTTCGTAGCACGCGTCTAGACGCGCGTGGAGGATTCCTGAAGACGTCGCTGCGCCCCTGTGTAGGGAACCATAATATTTATTACTAAAGCCTGACTGACTATAGAATTAAAAAACCTCGCTATATTGCGAAATTTAAATGGAACTAATTTTATAATGGATGTTGTTGCCATAAACATAAAAATATATTTAATAATAATTATTATTATTTTATTTTATTATTTATTTTTTTATTTATTATTTTTTTTTATTTTTCATTATTTTTTTTATTTTGTTTATTATGTATATTGTATAGACGATCGATTACGAGAAAGTATAGTAGCTATTATATGACAGTCAATACTTTTTTTTGTTTGCCAACAAAGTACACCGAAGACAAATAAACTATATATAATTAAAAACTAGAGAACATGCTGTGAATTATCTATATAGGTTCCTATAAAAAATGCTGACTTTATTTTTTTTTATTGTCTGCTGTGCTGTGCTGGAAGCACGCTTAATTTTAAAACATCAGTTAATCTAACCTATGCAATACTGAAAATCTATCCGTCAAAGCACTTATTTCTTACCTCATATTCCTCATGGCATAGAAGGGAGCTAGCAGAGGCAGGTCCAACATGGGAGATTGCAGAACTGGCGGCGGTGCGACCGGAGGACTGGGTCCTAGTAACGCGCCCAAACCTAAAAAAGTACGAATAAAAAAAGCTATTAGCTAGGCTATAGCTTTGAGAGCGTCGATGGCCAAGTGACTAAGCCCGTTGACTTTCATTCAGAAGTTCGCTGGTTCAAAGCTCGGCACGTACCAATGTGTTTTCGATTTTCGAATTCATATGTACGTTTATTTGACGCTCTTACGGTGAAGGAAAACATCGTGAGGAAACCTGTACACACCTGCGAAGAAATCCAAAGGTTGTGTGTGAAGTTGACTAATTCGCACTGGGCCAGGGTGGTCGACTAAGGCCTATTCACACTGATATCAGGGTAGGCTCGAGCCCCTTGGTGGGGACATTATGAGCTGTTAACGATAAAAAGCTAAAACAAAATGCAAGTGAAGTCCGACTACAGAAATAAAAAACCTCGCCATATTGCGGAATTTCTAGGGAACAAATTTCAGGGAACTTGTTATAATATATATTTATTTCTTGTATGTTTTTTTTGTGTCAATAAAGTATATTGTATTGTTGCCATAAACAAAAATATACACGTGGCGCCCCCAAAGCAGGTTTTTTATTTCTCTGGTCAGGCTTTACTTTATAAACTCGCATGGAGAAATCCGTATGCACTATAAGGCACAATCCCGCCTGACCATTAAAAAAATCGCTTGTTATCGTGCCCGCGCGCTTTGTAGTTATTACTCGGTAGCGCCTAATCATGTGCAAGCAAAAATAGACTTAGTGGCGGATAGGCACACATACACACGCAGGGAGAATAAAAGTAGCTCAAACCACGCAGAATTTAAGTCATCAAAATCATCCAGGATTTTCATGATTTTGACTCTCTCCACACGAAATTTAATTTAAATCAGATCAGTAGTTAGGCTTCAAAACGGAAGAAACACCCGTTTGTAATATTTTAGTCAGTGTGATTTTCAGAACGGTTTTGTTTAATTTTAAAGTCACAAAACATCTTATTTGTAGATGTGCTATTCAACTCTCCATTTCCATAGTTTTTGTAACTACGATACTTCATTTACCAAAGACAACTTACCCATGTTAAATGGAGTGTTTTCATGCAGGAACGACACATCCACGTTGAGTTGGTTCGGCGGCGGTCGGTTCCTCATCAGCAAACTCATCTGCCTCGCTAACTCTTGGTTCTGCCTCATCATCGCTTGCTGCATGTTGCTATTACCCCCTGAATTCTCGAAGTTTCGCTGCTGCTCATTCATTCCGTTCGCCTGATTCATCGGCATCTGATTTCGCATGAACTCGTTCTGGTTAAAACCGTTAGGTTTGAAATTCATCGAATTGGAAGCCGAAACCGGTGTCTGATTAGAATAATCGTAACTCTGCGTGATAGGCCTCTCGTTCATCATCATGTCGTTCAAGAAGAAGTTCTCCCCGTTAAAGTTCTTTGGAGGTGTTTGGAAATTCCTGTTAAAGAACATCTTCTGATCCTGCATTTTGTTGAAGTCTTCATTTTGGTAATGGCCATTCATTTCTGTTCGGAAGTCCACGTTGTTAGGCATTTCGTCTCGACGGTCCAGCGACAAATTCAGCTGGTTCAAGTAGGCCAAAATGTCAGCTGAGTCTTGCGAGCTCTGGTCTTTCGCAAAACTGCTGTCGAATTTATTGGGAAACCTTTGTGCATTGTTGAAAGATTCGAAATTTGTATTGTAATTCATTTCTAGGTTTAGACTGTTCGGTCTGTTAAAGTTATTTACGGAGAACATGTTGCTCTCGGGCATTGAGTTTCTTTGGCTGGGTTCGAAGAAATTGTAGAATTTCTCGTCGAATTTGTTCGGGTTCGAGAACTGGGCGCCGCCAATCTCTTGCGCCGCCAGTCTTAGTAAATTAAGCTGCTCAGGGGTGACATCTGTTGACGCATCAACGGTATCAACTCCCAATAAACCAACGTCGTTGTCGTTGTAATTGACGAAGCCATTGCCGAAGCCGTTTTGGAGGTTATAATTGAAACCGTTCTGTTCGTTTTGGTAATTGAACATGTTGTTTTGGTAGTTCGCGTTGTAGTTCGGTGGTGCGAAGGTTCCGGGGTCATTGTTGGGGTACTGGTTGGGTATGCTGCTTACAGTTTTTTCCGGTGGTTGTATAGAGCTGAAAATAGTTTTTGGTGTTTAGCAACATTGATAATGTAACGTGCAAAAAACTGGAATAAATGGCTAACAAACTAAAGATTTCTTTCTAGATGATATTTTCCTAGCAACAAAAAATGACATTAAATAACCTTATTTTTAAAAGACATTTTAATAAATAGTTAATTATATTGATTTGCGAAAGGGTAGGCAGCGAAGTAGCCGTTTAGGTTCATTATCTCAAAATGTACAGTAGCCAGCACACCGGCTGGACATGTAGACCTTGAGAGCGCCCGAATTCCAAAGCGGTAGAGTTGAAATTCGTAGTGCGAATGTCCAACTGCATGTGCTGACTTCTGTACCTTAATTGAAAATATGACGTATTTATTTCTTCAAAAAAATGCTTTTCTCATGCGTTTGACCTGAACGTCAGATAAAGCAAGTAAGCACGAACGCATCTTGAAATAGATTTCGAAAGACAGATACGTAGTCGCAGTATCGCTTCTTTTAAAGGCTTGGAAGTTGCTTGAAAATCATAAAGTTGTATAATAGAAACTCACCTGCCCCCTTCTGCAGGTCCGGTCTCATCGAGGATCTTTGTGATGAGGTCGCGGACCATCGAGTTTTCTTCCATAATGCGTTCCGACTGAAACAAATAGTTTCTTATTACTGTTAATTGTTCTTTTATAATCATACTAGCTAACTGACAAGAGCCTTTGAAACGCTTTTGTTTTTTTTTTCGCTGTTTTTTTCTGTTTTAAGGACTTCAACCGACTTCCTTAACCCTGGCATCAGCGGAAGACTTCTGACGTGAGTCATGTAGTTTAAATACTATAGCAATATGTAGCCGGGACTAGCGCATAGATGTAAAAAATCCGTAGAGTACCGGTAGCTAACTAAATTTTCTGCTGTGTGCTGCCACCTTCCAAATAATTAATTCACTAAGATTGCTTTATATAAGTTACTAGATAATCAAACCTTTGCTATCAATTTTTTCCCTAGAAATGAAAAAAGAAGGTTAGGTAAACAAAATTAATGATTTAATTATTTGCTAGGTGGCAACACTGACCAAAAATTTGGTTAACTACCGGTAGTCTACGGAATTTTTACATCTATAGACTAGCGGCATTACATGTCTTCAGACGCACGGAATCATCTTTTTACATCTATAGACTAGCGGCATTACATGTCTTCAGACGCACGGAATCATCTTTTTACATCTATAGACTAGCGGCATTACATGTCTTCAGACGCACGGAATCATCTTCCATTTCGGATAATCAGGTAATTGAGTTTGCAATGTCCTACAATACTAAGGAAGGTCTCGCAAACTGATCTCTTTTTTCGACAGTGTCCCATCCTACCTCGCAGTGTCATCGGAGTCAAACGATAAGATCACATAGGCAGTTAAAGCAGCCTCGCTGTTGAGAAGCTACGTTCACCCTGAGTAACATAGGCTATATTTATTTTCAAAAAAATTGGGGTTCCTTACTAAAACTTCAATAATGTAACCCAAGGTGTAAAAAAATACGTAAAATATTCCTAATAATTAAAAATGCTCCGAAAGTACTGAACCGATTTTGGTGAAACTTGGCACAAAGTTAGAATAGACCTTAGGAAAGAACATAGGCTACAATTTACGGCGGGAAATTTTCTCATTCCCACGGGAAAAATTGTTAAAGCGGGCGGAGTTGGCACAAAGATAGAATAGACCTTGCGGAAGAACATAGGCGTGTAGTACTATTATTTTCTTCTGTGACATAGGCTTTTACCGCGGGAAAATTCCTCATTCCCAAGGGAAAAACCATTAACGTGGGCGGAGTTGTGGCGGGAAGCTAGTATAGTTATACATAAATTGAAGCAGAGTCCTCCACAGGTGACGTCTCTTTCATAAATGCTTCCCGTATCAACGTTAGTTCTAGGTCCGCGGTTCCCCTGACCTGCCCCTAGACGCGTTATTCAGTTCAACTTTTTTGGGGTGGAGCTCTCTGCTCCCTTGCAAGTACAGTGAAGCTTGAAACGTCGATTTTGTGACACATAATTAAAGATAGTGGCATTTTTTACCACAGTTAGGTAAGAAAAAATGGCAATGATTTTCATGTTTAAATAATAATATTAATATTTAAAAATACCTACCTTTTCTTTGTTCAGCCGATAGCCATTTAGATGTGATAACAACAGACACAGAGTTTAATAATATTAGATCAGAAAAGACGTGTTTTTTTTTATAAGCAAGCACACTTCCTCTCTTTACAAACTGATAAAATCTTTAAAAAATAGAATATATGACTTTTAAAGCGAAAATGATACCTATCAGTAGTCATAAAATAAGGCTAAAAGAGACCAAGAGTTTCATACATAATGCATACTGAGCTGTTTTACAAATCTGTTGATCTTTGTCAACTTCATCTGTATTAGCATTTTGAGATGCTTACATCCAGAGACACACTATGTTGTCAAGAGCACGCTAAGCTGAACAGTTTGGACCCTGCACCATTCTTATGTCCATTGAATAAGATTGAGAATGGCGAAGCGCGTGTTCAACTTACTCTGCACTTGACTGTACACAAAATAACATAATATGCATAACGCTTTATTTCTTAAAAAAGGTAAACAGGGTCATTCGTCATACTAATATTATAAAGAGGAAAGTTTGTATTTTTGTGAGTGTGTGTGTGTGTCTGTGTAACATAACTACCTTTTACCGCGGGAAAATGCCTCATTCCCACGGGAAAAACTGTTAACGCGGACGGAGCCGCGGCGGAAAGCAGCGAGGGTATAAAATATTTAAGCAAAAATAAAATTATGATTTGAAATTATGATTTGTCAAAATGTAAGTAATTAACACTGGAAATGGTATTAAAAAATAAAGGCAATAAAAATAATATTTCAGGGGATGTTTACTTACGAGTAGTATCTTTGTATGGTTATTAAAAGAAAATTAGAAATTATGGCAACACCTCCTCCTCCACCTCCAAGCCTAATAATAACATGTTCAAAGTAAGTTCAAAGTATTTATTTTTAACTTTAAGATATTTACATCACTACTACTTTACTACTACTTTGTTCAGCCAGTTTGTCTCTTTATGATGATTTCCTTTTGAAGCCAAGAAGAAAAAATATTTTCTTATAAACATTCAATTAGAAAGTATTTATGACAACAACTAACAAGCATTGCACAAAATCAAATGATAAAAAAAAATTTTTTTAATTTACAAAATACAATCATGCATAACAGAGGGGAGGCCTTTGCCTTTGCCCAACAGTGGGACCATAAATAGACTAAAAAAAATGCAAAATAATGCTCAACCTTTTATCCCCACCTTATGGCAATTCTTAAGCAAAAAATAATAATTTTAATGAATAATCATAATCAATGAATTCACATACACTAACAACATACACAAAAACATTTGTACGGTTACTAACTGTCTACTCATAGCCTACACCCACATATATTTTTTTACATGTTCTTTAACTAACACTGAGAAGTTTAACTGTCTCAGGATATTTCATCAAAATTGGTTTAATAGATTACATAAAAACAAACAGACAGCCTCTCTGAGAGAGGCAGGTATTATAATATCAGTATGGCTATGGGCTACTTAAATATAATAATATACAAAATGTTTTGATAAATTGATGTTGTAAATAATTCAACTATAGGTACTTATAAAATGTTTACTACATAAAAAGTATCTAAGTAAATGGCCTAAAATTAGAATGTAGGCAAGTGAAGGACACTAAAAAGGCAAAGTTTTCTGTTGCTGAGTACATGGGTGGTACCACCTCAGCTTAATGCTTGCCATGCTGCTAAAAGTCTCATTATTTGGATAAACATGTTTACTATCACCATCTCTACCTTGTACCTTCGTCCTCTAACGCACAAACTACATAATTCTAAAAATATTGTATGCATTCTTTGGATGTCATCATTCACCTCAACCAAATTTCGGAGACATGTTTTTGTATTCTGGGTCAAAAACATGATGAGTAATCGATTTGTTTTTGGGGGGAAATGTTTTCATGATGATAACTCGCACTGTATAATATTATTTGATGAATTTTCCCGGATTGTGGGTCAGGTTGACAGCTCGATTTGGACATTTACAACATCAAGAAAATGGCACGAAGTTTACACAACACCTGTGCTTACCTGGTCTGGATCATTTTCGACGGATTTGTACGCATTACTTATGTGACATAAATCACTGAAGGCCATTTAAATTAAAAATGATTCCTTGCCACGGCACATAAACTGCTAAGCCATTTTTTTCATTGACCTACATGTGTATAAATACGTGCAACACACTCGCGCACACCTCGCGCAGTTACCAACTTTTTAAATTGGCATTTTCGATTTAGGGATCAAAGACATTTTAGGCACAAATCTTCTCAGTCCTATTTGTAAAAAAAATAAAAAGATAAGGTAAAAAAAATCAAATACAAAATTTTGTACTGTAATAATTCTTATTTTATTTTATTTACTTATTTGTTGCAAATTAAATAAAAAAAATTGCGTTTCGTTTCTTCCAATGACGACGTAAGACTTCTTTGACATGATGTCAATGAGTAATCACGCGACTATAGCGACCTCTAGTGTGTTAAAACAGTACCAACAGCGTAAGAAAATGCGGGACGACTTTAAAAGAATTTGATGAAATTTAAAACCTAGTAAGGTACTTTATTAGCAAATAAAGTTAATGAATCAAAATATCACGCATTAGGTAGTTGAAAAAAATAAAAGTTAAAATTAAGCGCAAAGTGATTTATTTATTTATGACAGTTTGATTACTATATTAAGCAAGATAGCTTCTTTCACAAATCCATTTTAGTACATACTAGTCCTAATTCTACTAAGATACGATACTGTTTGTGTTCGTTCGTAACCCAATTATTTTTTGTAGTTATAAAAGTAACAACATAGCTGCAGTCACTCAAATAAGTATTATAACATCGAACCCTTATAATACTGTTTTCAAACTGTCTCACAAAATATATTAGTTTACCTTTATTATGTTCTTTATAAATATTAAAGCAATATAAGACAACACTACCTTCCTAAACTTGTACAAAATGCAAAGTTACTTATTTTAAATATGAAAAATAGCTGGACATAATATTTCATTAACCAATATTCTTCACTTACATGATAATAGCCTTCTCTTTTTCTATACCACTCCATACCATATAAAAATATTATGTGTAAAATTATTCAAATGCTATGCACACACTTGCAGACCATCACAGATACATAAAACATATTAAGCCACAGGTAGCCAACAGTTATCCATTTCTCAAGGAGTATCACTCCAATTGCCTACATCCCTTTACTTTTTCATAAATATGCTCACACAGTAACAAAATAATCGCCTCTGTTTTGTTCTAAAAGTGAATACCTATTCATATGAGGACTGCAATGAAAGATTAATGTTACTTGTCAACTTAAATGCTTCCCCATTTTTATGAACATAACATGTTCTAACAGTGACTTTTACTCCTATATTATGGACACCTTCATTATGAAATAAGCTATTCAAAGAAATTATTTTATTTTATAGTGAAATCCTAAATGTCTAACTATTCAATGAAAGCCTCACTCTCAACAATTACAAATGCATACTAAATATGTATGAATAAAAGCAATACAGTGAAAATTTACTTATGCCCTCTTCACATTGCATAATGGCACATAAGTTATAGACATTGATGAAAACATGGCATGATATAACTAGAGACTGATCTCAGTGAACACTATTCAGGCTGAAAGTTTGTGATATTTTTGGAATGTGTTCCTGAATTATTAGTATTCAATTGCACTTTTAAATTCTTTGGGTAACTGTGGGAGTTTTCCACATAATTCCCAAGCTTTTAAGTCATCGCAGGAGCGAAGATATTCCAGGTAGTAGTCTACTCCTCTAACAAAGGGCAGCATCATTTCCTCATTAATGACTTCTGAAAGCCGATGTAGGAATGCAATGTTTTTGGCCAAAGTCTCCTTGATGTTGGTTGCTAGCGGGCGTTCAGTGCATTGCACTATATCCAACTGAAACAGGAGAAGACATAAAGTTAGCCAAATTATAATACTAGTGAGCCATTGCTGGATTGTTATAAGACATCAATATCAACATAAGCTTAATATTACTATAAACTGCAATAACACACTTTTTTGTGGGTATTCTCCACTATTAAGTTTTAAAATCCATGAAAATGTGTTAGTGCTTGCATTTAACAACCACAAAAATTTAAGAATGTTTATAAACTGCAATTTTGTAACTTTTTTTTGTGATTCTACAACATGTGACCAGCCCTTGGACTATAAGCAGTTGTTTAGATGAGTTAGGTGTTCCCTTCCATTGCTGGGAGGCCTTCATGAATCACTTGGTATAGCATCATCCCAGGTGTGCAGTGTATGTAAATGTCTCACTTTGAGAGGTTCACTAAGCTCAAGGGCGTCAATTTAGGTGATTTGCTATACTGTCCTTGTAAGCTCTTGTCAGGTTGCTTATTTCCTCTTTGACTATTCCTACAGTCAGGTGTTTGTGAATTTCATCCATTCTTGTGAACCATGGAGCATTTACTATGGCCCTGAGTACACCATTTTGAAATCTTTAGAGTATTTCTATTTTGTAACAAGTAATTTTGTATAATTAGAATGAATATACCTTTTCCAGGACGTAATTGGGCTGCAGACCCAGATAACTAGTCAGACATTCAGATAAAGTCCGTACAAGTTTTGGGAAGGAACCTGTTTTATTCTTTGTGATGATAATGTCACCAACCTGAAACCATAAATATAATGCAATATATATGAGTAAAATCTTTCAAAATTAAATCAATAAAAAATCTAACAACTCAATATTGAAATGTATTTGCATTATAATGTTTAATTTGATTAATTTTTATTAAAAGACCAAGATAATATTCAGAGTTACAATATTACCTGTGTATCAAAAACTGAGTGCAGCTTTATACCATGCTTATGGTGCAAACAATCAGAAATCTTGCGGCTGTCATGAACAATCTTTTTAGGAGAGTCAATTTCCAGCAATTTCTTCAGACCAGCATCAAAAGCGTGGTACTGCATCACTTGAATATCAAAAATGTATATCTGGTGAGGGGTGGACAGAACTAGGAAAGGCAACTTGCATTTCCTACCCATAGATGAACCATCTGTGCTCAGCCCAACATAGCTATACTGATTCAAATCTTCTATAGCTTCATGGAAGCTGTTATCCACCTGATTGATGAGTATGAACTTCTTATAAACTTTAACAATCTCCTCATAATGTTTTTGTGATATTTTCAACTGTGTAACTTTGGATGAATCTTGCAGTTTCACAATCTCACGCACTTCAGAATTATAGTAATGGCAGATTCCTTCATTGTTGATGTCTTGAGTCTTATCTTTGACATCGCTGAGGGAAATCATTGCTAAATCTTCGGAGACTTTGAACAGTCGTCCTTCAATGACTTCACTGTCTTTTGTTTGGATCTGAAGTAAATCTCCCTTTTTAAACTTGTCCATTGTGCGTTATGTGTATATAATGTTGGTTTATAATAGCTTAATCCTTCTTTGTCGGTTTAGGGGGTACTCTCTCGGCTTCGTAATACGCCTGGTAAATGTAAAGTCCCAGAGCGATATGTAGCACTAATACAGCAACTACCGCCGAATAAACACTGCTTGTCATAGGGTCCAATTTGAGAATGGCATCGAACAAAACGTTCTTGACGAAGAAGAATGATAGCACAGGAATGCTAATAATACATATACAGTACTTCACCACCGTAGTGAAAACCTGAAAATCGGGTAATTCCTGAAACAAATTTGTAGGTTATATTATCGACTTTCTTTATAATGGAGGTTGTTGTTAGCAATAGTTGAAGAAAGTAATACTTACATTTGCTCTCCCTTCAATCATTATAAAACAGAAAATAAAATAAGTAAAATAAACGAAAAAATGTTTAAATCGTCGTAATAGGCACCCATCAATTGCAAGGCAAGGCAACAAACAAACAAACAAACATGCCCAAAAAAAAAGAATTTTTTTTTTTTTTTTAATTCGTTTGTTCTTTCGAACAGGCTAAGGTCAATGACCATGCTGCCTAGTCTTCAGTTGCAAATCTTTACTTAGTAGATTATAAATCCAGGGTATGTCTTCAATATTGTTAATTCTTTTCTTGCTTGAGCTTGAGTGAGAATCCAAAATGTACTTCTTCAGTTTTGTATGTCTTGAGTAAACATCCAAGGTATACGTCTTCAGTAGAGTAGAGTAATTATATTCTTGAGAATAGTCCAGTCCAGGGTATTCGTCCGTCATCAAAATTATGATAAATTCTTAAGTGAAAATCCAGGTTATGCGTCTTAAGTTTACGTTACATAATCTCTTTCGAGATTATGTCTTCCACGTCCAATAATGTATCGTTGTATCCGATTTCTATTCAATTCGTCCGGGTCGTCCATAGACCACACGAGTCCATAGACGTCTTTTTTTTCAAAAAAAAAGAATGACAATGACAATAGGTATGACAATATTTTTTTTAACTTGACTTTTTTATTTATTTTAGAAAAAGGTAACGAGAGTTGAGTGCAAACAGCCTAGTCTAACCTACATTTTTCCTACGACGCTGAGCGAAAAAGAAAAATAGTTATACTCTGTTTTATTACAAGCTTATAGATTCAACTTACTCATAAAGACTTCCTTAGTTCACAGCATTCGATTTTCTATGTAAAAAACACACTTACACAGCAGCGCCACAATAACAACAAACAAAGCAAAAAAAAAAAAGTTATTAACCATCAAAAAAGTGTTTTGTTTCTGCATCTTGATGTCGTTAACTTGTGTAACTTTTGTGAAACAAGCAGGTTATGCTGAAACCGCGAATTAGGAATTTTCCAAAGCGAAGCGCGCTTTTTTCCCACCTTTTTGGGATTTTCCAACGCACGCACCACGCCACGCACGGCACGAGTACAACGTTGTAGTAAAAAGTGTTCAGCTAGCTAGCATGTTAGAATGGATGGTATTGCTTTTTGGTACTTACCTACGAAAGTTTCTATCCTTACTCTATTGAAAAAATGCTATAAAATTTTTAAAAAACTGTCCATAGAAGCTTTGAGAAATGAAAGGATTATTAGTAAAACAAAAAGAAGGCTTGACAGAACCAGCTTATTCCGAACAAATAAACAAAACTTTGATTACTTATATAATACCTTTAAGTAATATTAAGTTGTAGCAATAATTACTTATTGTATAATCAAAGAAAGAAAACAAAAAGAGAACAAAAGCTACACAAAGATGCAGTGCAGGTGCAGTGTAGGTACCTAGTATTTAGAGAGGAACGATTTGGTTGTTTGGTCAGAGAGTCAACTTTTGCATAGAATAAAAATAGGCTCCGATACTTTTGAACCAAACTTTTGAAACTTGGTACCTATAAAGAAATAAAAGACCTTGGGGAGTAGCGCCACAGAATACCAAATAGTAGTCCCTAGTAGCGCTACCTTTTACAGCGGGAAAATTCCTCATTCCCACGAGAAAAATTGTTTTAACGCGGGCGGGCCGCGTGGCGGAAAAAAATGTCGTAATAAACTTACCCATAACATAGTTAGATCCCTTTTCGTAATTTTAATAATGAATGATCACACAAACTAATTAATGTCCATAAATAACACAATAGTTAACTAGGTTTGGTAGGTTTTACTTCCAATTGCAGTTCGAAGAACTTTACTACGTCTACGGTTCTATCTAGCGCGTCCCGCGTTTTTTTCTGAACGATTTTTTCAAATATTTTTATACAAGGTAATTCATCTATTCAGCCATTTATTTCTTTCTAGAATAAAAAGCAAGCGATTATTTATTTTTATTACAATAATTATCTGCTATTGAAGTTTTTTGAATTTCCGGAATCTTTTTTTTTTCTAATTTCTACTTAGATATTACTTTATTTACAACACTAGCTTTCCGCCGCGGCACCGCCCGAGTTAACAATTTTTCTTGTGGGAATGAGGAATTTTCCCGAAGTAGCCTTATGTTCATTCTCAAAGTTTATTCTTTTCATCAAAATCGGTTCAAAAGTTTCGGAGCCTATTCAATTATTATTGAATATTTTTAGGTAATTTAAAAAAAACACCTTGGGCACCCTTCAGTTACAATATTGAAGTTTTAGCAAGGATCCCGTTTTTTTTAGTAAAACGTAGCATAAGTTACCCGGGGATATTGTAGCATAACAACAGTGAAAGAATTTTTGAAATTGGTTTAATAGTTTTGGCACAGAATAAAGAATTGATGGTTTTGGAGCCTATTTAATGCAAAATACAAACAAATTATAATCAAATCTTTCCTCTTTATATTATTAGTAGGTTTATATTATTATATTATTAGTAGGTATAAATAACAAATCAAAAGATGAAAAGGTTTATTAATATAAAATTACAAAGAAAATTAATTACTTATTTCAGCGCTAGATGGCGGTAAGTAGCGGAAAATCAATATACCTAGGTTTTGATATACTTTTTATTTAATTAAATCACAAAAGAATTGAAGCTTTACGAAATTAATTTCAATAACAATTATGCTGGCTTGCTTGTGTGGGGTAGTGTGGGATCTTGTAATAGCCGGGTCCAAAAGCTTGATGTGCCTTAGAAACACAAATCATTTTTCTATTCAGAAAATCTGATGTTTTAACCTGCAATGTTCAAATTGGAAAACTCTCATAAAGTGATATTTTGTTCGATGAGTGCCATATGACCGCCATTATGCCGGATGAGCGTTGGACTCGAAAGGTTCTCGAATGGAGATTGGAGTTTATGTTTTTTTAATTGACCTATGCTTGAGTCGGAAAAGTACGACGGATCAAGCTTCACCGGACTTACAGGGGAGCGGAAGACTCTACCCCAAAAAAAGTCATATACCAACGCGTCTAGGGGCGGCTCAAGGGAGCCTCGGACCACGGCCTAGCGCGTTGATATTGAAAAACATCGTGACGGAGACGACGCCTGAGGGGCTCCGTCTCTGATTATCAATTCAGATTTTGGTTATGGCCGCGCCCCCGCCGGCGGAGATTGGAGACCACGTGTTGGCAAGCGTAACGTGGGACGCACCCCTGTAAGATGGACCGACGACCTAAAAAAGGTGGCTGGCGGTGGCTGGATGAGAGCAGCGGAGGATCGTGTATTGTGGCGCACACTTGGGGAGGCCTATGTCCAGCAGTGGACTGCTACTGGCTGATATGAGTGCCCTATGGCTCATTCACCGGGTTTTGAACCGCAACATCCGTAAATGTCAGCTAAGCGTTGTAAAGGCTATTAAGAAACATCAATAAAACAATGGAATGCGTGTATAATGACAGATTATTAGTTGCCAATCACCTAGCCTTGCCTAAATGAGTTTATAATAGTATCAAAGCTATGGTCTAATACAACCACTGTGTAAAAGTCATACCTACAAATTGCAAATGCCCATTACGCGAGATTAGTCGAGTGAGCTTGGATTGGAGTAAATAGTGTCGTTTCGTGTCGTGTGTGTGACATTACTGCAGTTCCGTCCAGATATTAGCATAAAAAATACATTAGGAAATTTATGTGATTGTAAAGCATGGTAAATTGGTAGGTAACAGAATAATAAAGCAAAATGCAGCACGTAATCGTGTTTAATTTTTCCTACAGTAATTGAATACCTTTCCACAGAAATATTCTCTCGTACATTTTTCAAAAGAATCATACGTATTAGCCAGCACATGCGGTTTGACGTATTCATCTTGAGAGCTCCCATATTCTGTAGCGGTAGGGGTGAATTTTGTAGTGCGAATGTCCAACCAACCGCATGTGCTGGCTTTTCTGTACCAGCAGGCGCAAGCAAATGGAGTTTTTAAGGCAACAATTACCATTATTTATTTATTTATTTATTTACCTACCTATTATAAAATTATTTTCATGAAAATTCCGCAATATGGCGAGGATTTCTATTTTACTAGTCACGGTTTAAATGACTCTATCTATAGCTATAGCTACGGAATTTTTCATTAGAGTTGATTAGCTATCATTAGACCGAAGATTACGCGTAGATCCGGCCTTCATAATATCTAAGTACCTATCTATCTACCAACAGACGTAGCACTTATTAAAGTTTCTGCTAAGTACGGATTTATGATTATGACGGAAGCTAGATAGGAAATTAAAACTGAATGAAATTACCTGGTTATGCTACATCCATCCTTCCGAAGATATTTTGTCGTACATTACCGCCTACATCGGAGTTTGTTACGCGCTTCGCTGTATTTAGCGTACTTAATAGGTGGTAGGTAATAAATAACACAAGTGTAATTTAAACAAACAATCCTTAGTTGACCACTCTGGTCTAGTGCGGGTTGGTCATACGTAACTTTTGAATTTCCTTGCAGTTGGACAGTGTGCAAGTTTTCTCACGATGTTTTACTACTATTCAACAATTTTTTCTTTAAATTAGTATTTTTATCCAACAAGATATCTAGATTAGGACATACAACAATCTGACCCCAAACTAGGCAGAGCCTGTACTATGGTTATGGGTGTCATTCATGACAACTGATATACATACTACAATAATACAGACACAAGGCAAACACAAATGCTTGTGCTATGTTATGTTCTATTCTATTCTGTTCTATTATATTCTTATCAAACAAATGTTTGCCCTGGGCGGACTCAAATCAACGACCTTGTGCTTTGAAGGCAGACAACTGTAGCCTTACACGGGGTCTTCAAAAGATGCCTCCTGCATTTTAATATTTTTACTAGGGAAATCCTTGTTTTCGCGCAAAAAAACGACAAACAAAGAATTATCAATTTTGGTGCAGCCCACCGTTCCGCTCTACATACATTTCAGTAATTAATTTTGATTAATTTAGATTTATACTTACTTACTTATGTGTGCTTATGTTATGTAAAGGTGGGTTGTATATCCATACATATAGGTTTTTAATAAAATAAGGCGACAAAATACTATTGTTTGGTTTATTGTGCTTTTAAATAAACAACTATTGCATCTAGGCACAACATTCAATTTACATAATTAATATTGAATATTTACAGCAGTATTAAGTATCAATAATAACGATAAAGTAATTAAATAGTTAATGCAACCTTTAGAAATAATAGATAGATATGCAGCTGACACTAGGCTTAATATTTAAATATAATTCTAAAGTAATTGGCGCTGATCCCAAAGTCCTATATAATGAGGGAAACTTAATCGTAAATGAACGGTCATTTAAATAAAAGCGCAGCTGTCAAATTAGGCGTAATTTCATTAAGTCAAATGCGTACAATATACCTACACTGTCTCAAGTAAACGTGCAAACGATTACAAATTTATGTGCGCTTGTTGTACTCCTCATCGTGTTCGTAGAGCGGCAGCAAATATAACTTTGCAATGCAAAGGTATTTTTGCCGCTTCGATTGTCTAATTTTGCTTTTGCATTCTTTGGAATGGGTGCGCCCTCTTTGCTGCAAATAAACTTAGTAATCCTTTACATGTTTACTTGAGACAATGTTTACAGACGCTGAAGAGGGACGATATCGGAATTTATATGCAAAGTATGCAGGCCAACCCTTTATCCCCTTTTGTCCTTAAAAGGGTGAAAATAACGCTAGAGTTTTAATATTTATGATTAGTGCGCGTAACAAAAGGAATCAGCACCAATACCGTACTTAGAGATAAAGTAACATCTACTAAAGTTATGCTCTTCATATCACAGTATCACCTAAAGATCTAATTTAGTTATTTACAATAATTAGCTAAACCAAACTAATTTACAAAATAATTTAAATTTCTTAAAATTAATGGAAAGGACACTAATGATGGAACTCTATAAAATACGACTTTCTTTATGTAATTATGGCGATAAGGCTCTATTCACAATAAAACGAGTATCTTTTGTCATAATACAATAATCTCTTCGACTAGATGAGTAAACTAATTTCCCGCCTTTATTTCCGCGCCAGCTGATTCCGTGAAGCAGTCGTTCGAATTTGAAACGCCACTTTGAACCGAACAGTAACTGGCTGGCGAACTTCTGTTACTAACACTCTTCTCTTGGTGGTAATCGATCATACTGCCGCTCGGTTGTCGAAGAAAATTCTGGAACCCAATAGGAGGTGAACTGACAATTTTATCAGGTTTTTTTAATAATTCCTCTATCGAATACGGATTCTTCTTCTTTTCCTTTTCGTTCGGCGATTTCCTGTCAGTATCTGTGTCTGGTCGATCAGTACTGTCATCGCTTGCTTCAACAGAAATATGTTCCGAGTTTTCCGACTTGACCTCGTCACTGCTTATTCTGTTCATCAGATCGGTATGCAACAGATAGGAGGGAAAGCTTTTCGAGTCGTAAGGCATCATGATCCTTTGCCAGGGTGAAATTGGGTATGGTTTGAGGAGACCTTGTGCTTGCATTTGGTTGGTGAGAAGCCAGGAGGTAGCGAGCCGTCTGTCGTACAGGTGGCTGGGTTCGGTTGGTGGGGGAACTCTGATGGCAGAGTGCGCGAAGTAGGGTGTGGTTTGTTGCGGGACTGGAGTCGGTGGTAACGTGGTTTTCATTGTCATGTAGTCCATGACGTTCGGCGGCAGCTCTGGTTGAGGGTAGGGTTCTGGAACAATAAAATACCGGTCAGATTATCAGCTCATAAGATGAGATGTAACAACCTCCGTGGTCGAGTGGTCAAAAGCTCGTCTGCGTTACGGAGGTTCCGGGTTCGAATCCCGCTGGGGACTCGTCGATCAAATATCACTTTGTGAGACTTTCCCCAGTTTGGTTAGGACATTGCAGGCTGAATCACCCGATTGTCCGAAAAGAAAGATGATTCCGTGCTTCGAAAGGCTCGTAAAGCCGTTGGTCCCGGTTACTATCTACGGATGTAGTCGTTACAGGAGCCATGTCGGAAGCCTGAGGCGGCTCAACAATTCCGACACCAGGGATTCTGAGGTAGGTTACCCTCGAAATCCACTCGATAAGAAGAAGACCAGCTTATGTTCTTTTCTAGGAGTTTTACTTAACAGACATTCTTAGACAACATTTGCAATTAAAAGCTTTCTATACTTACTTAGAGTATAAATAGAAAAATTTCAGCTTTCTATAATTAGAATGACGGTGGATTCCCTCAAAAAACTATGATTTCAAATTCTTATAACTTTACTATTATTATGTATAAGTATAAAACTATTAGTGATAAAGGCATAGTCAGTCATACCTCCGTCCCTATAGCAGAATAGTAAAGATGTGGTATAAAATTTAGGGTATGTATCAACTTCATACATACCTAAGTAATTTATATTTTATAACACATCTTTACTTAATATACCTACGCCCACGCGACTCCTTTTAAGTACAACATTCAATTATAGCAATCTTCTTTTAAAAGAGAAGTTTTTTGGATTCGAATTAATCGGAACCAATAAAACCATATTGGCGACAAACACGTTTCCACGTTCGTTTCCTTTTCGAGTAATATCGTATAACAATCGACAATAACAGTTAACAAAAACTAGACCCGGAGACACTCCAGGTGACAACGTCGTTAATAAATCAGAGAATTTCTATAAAAATCACGGCTTTGGTCGTAAAAACGCGAGAGATATGGCCGTTCGAAACATTCAGAGCGACGCAAAACAAATATAACTTCAAAACAATAACTCTTGCTCTATGTCGAGTAAAACGTTCGTAAATATACACCAATTATGTTGGTACCGGTTCATAAAATACGTTTTGACACGACTGAGTGCGAGCATATTAGCTGTATATAGTTACAAATATTATTACTTGCTTTATATATTAACGTTTTCTATTCGGGCGGGTAGTAGATACTATTATTTTCTTCAGTGGTTTGGGTTTACAAAGAAAGGAAAGATAAAACAAAGTCAAGATTTTGTGACTTTTCTTTACGTACTGTCTAACAAATTGGTCGTATTTTAAAAGTAGCTTATAGGTACGTGTAAGTGCTAGTACCACAGAGTAGTTATAGTACTTATTTAAATAGGTACTTTAAGGTGCTTTAAGCTTTAAGCAATACTATTTACTAAACTTTGTGCTGTTTTACCACAAAAGTGTCTCTACAATCGTAACAATTACATAGTTTATAAATAATTTACAAAAATAGCGTCGTCAGATTTTTGTACTCACACCGAAGTTCATAAAATACATTATCATCATCATAATTTAATATTAATCATCCATAAACTAAATCGCGTCAAAATAATAGACTACAAAACTTGTCACTGGCCATTAAAGTCCGATTACTGTAATTAAATAAAAAATAACATTATAATAATGTGTATCGTTTCCTTACACCTGCGCCCACTAGGAATGTCCGTCCGTCCGTCCGTCCGTCCTAGGCGCGTGGTTTGACATCTTTGCTTTGTTTTCAATGTCGTTGATTTACGTTCTTTGTTCCTTTGTTAATGACAGCTATTAGCTTCGTTTTTAATTTAATTTGTCAAGACATTAATATGTTCGCTCTACATAAATTCAAAGACCACATAAACTAAAAGCTACGATGTTTTGTATTATTATTTATTATTACCTACGTGTTAAATTCTTCTTCAGAGCAAAGTTTTTCATGAAGTCCAGAAAATTAAAGAAATTCCAGAGGAGTTAGTAGAAAAACGCACACAAAAATGTTTAAATTACTATAATTTAAAAAGCTGATTTCACATGGTTGAAGATATTTTATAGAAGAACGCTTTCGATTAAATTACTTTTTGAACAAAAAAATCTAGGTTAAAATCAGTTTATCCGTTCGGAAGTTATGATGCCACAGAGAAACATACAGACACCACAGACACGTCAAACTCTAATCACACGCTTTTATTAGGTCCACTTGTATGTAACTTCGTATGTAATAGGTAACTAATTTAACCATCTTCCAAGGGTTGTAGCGTGAAATTTGGAATGTATACGTAATACCGAAGGCAACACAATAATTTGACATAAACAAGCTGATCTGATGCTGGAGCCGGAAGGTGGATAGTGGAACTCTTCAACGGCTGCTAGTAAACCCACCGAATTGGGGCTCATTCGATTTGTCTAAATAAGACCTTTATATTGGCGAGGTGAGGTGACCACTTAACCAGGGTCTGATGAAGGATCCCAAAGTTAGATAGTGATACTCTTCTCGTAAGGATCTTAAGCGTGTTTTTCTAGAGTTTTTAAAACTATTTTTTGTGTCATAAATAACGCCGCGCCAGTGTGATGGGGACATTCCCGTCGGGCAGGATTCGGGGCGGTTTATTTGACAACTATTAATATTTTGTTTGACTTTATTGTTTTGTGTTGTTATACTTTGACTTTTCTTTGTCTTATTTTGACTTTTCTTTGTTTTATTTTGACTTTTCTTTGACATGATTGAATCTAAGTGTAATTGAATTTGGAATAATTAAATACTGATAAAGTAAATTACTGCGCGCTATTATATGTTAGCTAGCAAAAATAAATAATTTTGATTTTGCTAATAAACAAAAGCACTTACCATGCCCTCTTGGCGGTTCGTCGTCGCTCCAAGCCAACCCGCTATTCCTGAGGATCCTGTTGACGGAAGACACCGAAGGTATGGAGTGAGGCTCGCACACCCTCGCGCTGAGCAGCCTCTCCCTGATCTCCCACGCGAACATGCCAGGATTCTCTTGCTTCAAGCGGAGGATCTTCTTCACGACGGTAGGTGTCGCTACTTGCTGAAAAGAATTATTGATAGGGTTAGCTTGTTATCGATGTTCTGTTCAGTATAGCGAAACTTAGAGCTTATTATCTATATAATAAAACTGTACATAGAAAAAAATGCTAAAAACCGAGCCAGGGAAATGTAAGAAGCATGGTAAGAAGTGATATAGAACATATCCGGATTTTTTCAAATTTTTTGTTTCTCTGTTTGTACGGGCTTATCTCCGACACTGTTGGACCGATTTGAATGAAAATTTTTATGGTAGTACCTTATAGCCCCGGTCAACATCTTAAATAGTTTTTACCGCGGGAAAATATCTTATTCTTTCCGCACGGAAAACTCAAAATAGAACGCGGGCGTAGCCGCGGGCGGACAGCTAGTTTTCAAATAAGCGCTGAGTCCGCGACGGACAGACAACCGAGTGATCCTATAAGGATTCCGTTTTTCGTTTTTGAAGTACGGAACCCTGAAAAAGAAGATAGTTCTCAAAATTTTACTGTACCTACGCTTTTTTTGTTGAAAAGGTATTTGTTTCAAGATGTCGTTTTATCAAACTTTATCGGATTCTTGAAAGAAATATTATAATGGCTCATACTCCCAACTACTTAATTTCTTACGTCATTACTGTTTATAAAACCTATAATGAATAATATTCATAGATTTTAATTTTTTTTAAAAGCTTTATACTCGTAGTAATGGAAAAATTTTATGAAAAGAAAATGTCTAAGAAAATGGCCTAGCTCGCCAAAATGATTCTACTTAGATCTCGGCCAAGATTGATAGAAATTTAATTTAAAACAACATAAAACAGATAGGTAAAGGTATTTTTTATTAATTATTTAGCCAGTATTATCTTAAGTCTAGCTATATCTGGAAAAGGTATAAATGGATGTATGTAGAGCCTTGTACATAACTTGACCTACAAATGGGAACAGGCGACCCCACTTCCGTCCCTGACATTTCGCATGAGGGAGAAAGGGACGCAGATACTTAATTAAATAGGAGGGTGCATCAATACCGGGGAAGATTGAAAGGGGGTGGAAATAAGTCCATTGGTCGGCGCTTCCCTTCATGTGTTCTCTGTTAACTGTAAACGCTTACCCACTTCTCTTCTATTACGAGAGAGCTTGTGTATTTATAAATGAATTCTTGCTTTTTGGTGTGAAACATCTATAGGCGAGAGAGGTGAAACTGATAATTGGCGTGGCGACCTATATTTACTAAAGAAACTGAGTACCACGAATAACGTGTATATTCGTGTAAAACCACTTGAAGCAATCACAAACTAACTTAGTACCACTAATATAATTTCAATGTTTCACATCTGCCAGACGACGTCCCGTGACGGCTCACCATTTTTGTTAACGCCCTAATTTCACTTAATGCAAATAGATCATTGTCCGTGGGTAGGAAACTTCTAAAATTGATCAAAAAGTAAAATCCCCTAAAATAAAATAAAATTAACTTACACGCAGATTGACTTAAACTTTAGTACCTATATTGGTTTAATATGTTAAAGCAGCAATTTGTCGGGATTTTATGGATTTCTCAAGATAGCATTTATTTACTTGTGATAATAGTACTTGGTATACTTACTTGATTTTGTAAAATCTTACTTTGAACAAAACCTTTTGACCTTGACTTAAGTGAAATGTACAGCTTTTACTTAACCTACGATAACGTATTGCGATATTTAAACAAAGTCCGTTAGGTCCATTTTCACCTCAGCAGTTTAACATATTTAACAGAATCCATAATTCCTACGAACGAAGTGCGAGACAGATTGAAAGTTAATAACGTCAAATTGTGGGTTGCTGCGTCCTGCCAATTTATTTAGCTGCGGTTAATGGCGATTTAAATACCATTTTGTTTACGCCCGTAGAATAACCTGTGGTCCGTCGCTTCGGCGCGGGCGCTAATGTCTAGTTTCAAGAATGAATCAAGTGGTAGGATGAAAGTAAAGCCTGACCAAAGAAATAAGAAACCTGCTCTGGGGGCGCCACGTGTATATTTTTATGTTTATGGCAACAATTTCCCTTATAAAATTAGTTCCATTGAAATTCCGCAATAAAGCGAGGTTTTTTATTTCTCTGGTCGGGCTTTAAAAATATTTTTAAATTTTTGACATGCCTTGAAAATATAACCAACCATACACATGATTCCGAAAATCGAAACCATAAAATATAAGACAAGTCTTCTTTATTTTACAAAACACAAACATACGTAATAATTGACGTCACAATAAAAATACCAATAATAAATAAATAAAACAATATGACGGGGGTTGAATCGACGACAACGCTTTCTGAATCGGAAGCAATGGCTCTAGCCACTGCGCTAAGCTTACCAAACCAACCTCTTAAATTTCATTCCATCCACTATCAGAAATGTAATAGAAAGTTGGTTAAAAACTAATTGCTAATTTCGTATCATCCCCAGGCGGTTTTTAATGGCACCAATTTCCAAAAACGAATGATCCAAAGATCGTCTGTTTGATTCGACGCGGCTACTAAACAATTATCAAACCGAACCCAGAAATCCATTATAGTTTCCATCTTGTGCTCCCAAAAAAGTTCACTTCCTCACGAAAAAATAATTATACGATTTTAAAGTAGGCTGTCAAAGTTAATGTGTAAATAGTAGCCTTAAGGATTAGGTGTGGAGGAGCCGTCCCACTTCGACCAAGGCGTCAATTTTAGCGGGAAACCAGTCATTACGCCATTAGACGCTCGATCGATATCCTATTGAACGGCTAATTTCACAGCGCCATCTCTATTATTTCTTTTTAACCACTTTTCAATTCGAGGGTGCGTTTCGTTCCGCACCTATAATTACGCCGATGCGTTCTGATGCTCGCGTCATAATATTATTGTAAAGAATGCTTACAATTGATTGTCCGTTTTATAGATCGATGTGAGAGCTATAATTAATGCATCAGAAATCTGTTTCGGTTCAGGCTTCTATAGAAACCGGATACATTCGTCTTGCATCATCATCTTTACAACTTCTGGCATTTTCCTTCAATTTCTATTTTTAGTTTAACTTTTTTCTCTATCAATGCTTGATAGGAGACTGACCTTTAGAAGATCCAGTTTCAATTCGTTTTGATTTTAGCTACAATTAGCAAGCATAAAGCAATGCGCTCGATTCTACGTGTTACGCTCTAATTTAAATTTAAAAACCATATGACCCTTTCACGTTCTCAAGGACGAAAAAGGACAGGTGATAGACAACTTAAATTTTAGACGTCAAACATCGATTATAAGCGTAGTTCGCATTAGTTTAGTAGGCATTCTAAAACCCCATCCCACTTGAAATTAAGCTTAATTTGACAGCAGCCTGCGCTCAAATTTCAAATATCATTCATTCAAAATTAGATTCATTCATCTTCCATCCTTTTCGATTCCCATATGATTTTAGCGGCCACGCCAGAATTGAGCCTAATATCTAGTTTGGTTACGCCTTTAACAGGCGACTAATGAAAGATAGGCGTAAATGACGGTTTAGCAAAAACTGAAAGGAAATTCTCAGTCAATGGATCTGATTAAGTTTTCCGAGGAAACTCTAAAGAAGGAATGGTCAGCAACGTTCACCTGTGTAACTAACAATAGGTGTAATTTCCAATCAACCTGCCAAGTGTGACATTATGGCAAAACATCTCGCCCTAGCTACAGTATGCCTCAGTCCTACCACAAACAGTGGATTATTATACAATAGCTTTCCGCCTCACGGCCCCGCCCGCGCTAACAGATTTTCCCGTGGGAATGAGGTAGGTATTTTCCCGCGGTAAAAAGTAGCCTATGTGTTGTTCTGACGTATAAGCTATATTATTGTAAAGTCTCATTAAAATCTATTTAGTAGTTTTTGCGTGAAAGAGTAACAAACATATCCATCCGTACATACAAACTTTCGCATTTATAATATTAGGTACTCGTAGTAGGATTGTTGTCCAAAAAAGTAAATAGTAATAGTTTGGTTATCTTATCAATTAGGGATACATGTAAAGCCAGCATAAAAACCATAAAAACACAATTTTCCGTAGTTTATTAGTGTAGGAATTTTCATTACATTCTTATATCTTTACTGCACTCCACAACAGCAATATCATCAAATGAAAGTCCGTGCGAAGCGTCAGGTGGCTGGCGTAATTACTTGGCGTCATGAATTTTTGTTGCAAAGTCCCTTATTCCCTTTTACATTGCATATTAAGTACGAGACCTCGTGTGTCACATTGGGTAGCTTTACTCATTACTTGCTATCAAGTCTCATGTTTTTCGTACATTTTGTACGTGGTACGAGGGACTTCGTGAATTGTCAAGGGAGCTTTTCTCATTAGTCGATATCTGTGGACATCTATTTGGTGGTTGGGGTATCTATCTTTGATAATCTGCAATAGCGTGAGAAAACGCTTCTGTTACTGATTAATGAACACTTAAAACGGAAGCCGTGTCAAGTATTTTGCTGCACAGAAATTAATTAAATAATCTCATCGACTTTAGTTACGTTACGACATCGTTACGACATTTTTTTTTCTCATTGTTGTGAGTTATTCAAGTACATTTAGGCAAAGGTTTCCCTCTTTTAGGACTGTGTCCGCACTGCGGCTTCGCAAAAAAACATACCTATGTATAAACGTTGTCCTGATAATAACGATTTATTATATATACCTTAATAATTTAAAAAATAATGCTTTGTTTCGGTGTTGGCAGTGATTCGCGTATACTTACGTTACGTACCTATACATAATATTTCAGTGATTATTTGATTTATAGTAATAAATTTTTCACATAATTCAAAAACATGTAAGTTTGTATAAAATTAAGAAATCAAGTTAAATAGGTTTATTTTTGAAATCAGACTTCTCAATAAGCAATTAAGTGAGGTGGACAACCTTTTTGGAAAAGTTTTTGCAAAAGAAAGTCATTATGCTAAAAGACCGAAACGCGACTTGAGAAGCAACTTAGCTCGATAAGTTAACAGTATGTTCGGTGGCTCGGAGCTTACGAGCGCGTATCGCAGTAGCCACATTCTCGCATAACTAGGGCTGCTAAACTTCTTCTTCTTTTTTTGAATTGACCTATGCTTGAGTCTAAAAAGTACGGCGGATCAAGCTTCACTGGACTTGTACTGCTAAACTTCATGATCTAAAAGTCGGCCGGACAACAAACCTTACCACGTCGGACGAATGGCGAAATCCATTGCATATTGTTTATTTATACAAACTCTAAGAATGATGCAGGCATAATTGATTTCCTAAATTATTATATTAAGAAGGACACTGAGGTCGGCGGATCTTAAAACGTGCTTAAAACCTACAGAAAGAAGATGGTAAAAGAAGATTACTTTTTTAAAATTGTTATATTTAGATAGTTCAGACAGATCAGACATGTCACAATATTTTATAGGGCATCGTTGAGAGAAAAAATAGAAAGGTAGTGGGTCACGTAAATATTTCGTATAGTATTAACACTTGATAAAATATGACGAGAAGGAATACATGTGTTGTCATATCGGAAGAATAAATAAGAAAAAAGAAGAGAAGAAGAATAAATAAAAACAAATAGAACACATGGAAAATAACAGACTGGCGTAGATTCTATTCTAATTACAAGAGCTGCGGCACTTGAAAAATAAGAAATGTTTAAATATTTATGTAACTGCTGTTTCTTTAATAAAGATTTTTATTATTATTTTATTTATTAAATAGGTATTCCAATAAAAAAAAATTAAAACCAAAGTTCCGGCCGAGTGGCAGCCCTAAAGAGGCGCGCGCGCAGTGCCGTTGGTCGCGACGCTTTTTGCGCGCGCATCCATCATCCCTGACACATCCAATATCGGTTTTTGCGCGTCGCCACGCAACTCGCCGCGAGATGGCGTTGTAACTGTGCGCGAACGCGTGCACGATTAGTTTCTTATTACCGATTTCTATTAGACTTTCCATTCCACCTTCCTGATGGGGTGAAAGATAATTTGCAGGTAGTTCGCGGGGCGTGCGACCGTTGCTTTAATGACAGATTGATTCGATATTAATACGAGGAAGGTTCCTTAATATGTATCTGGTAATGTGCAAGGTGCTCTAGGTTTGCTCCTTTTTTTAGGAAGTGCTTAAGTCAATTCCTGATTTTTTTTATTCTACAGGAAGCGGTCGAGCTTTGAGCAATATTTTTATAATAAAGTAGCCTTTTTTGCTGTCGTATCCTTTATCCACTTTTATTGCATGAACAGAAATAATTTAAAGTACTTTAGCAAAGTGATTAAAGCTTTTTCATACAAAAGGCTTTTCAGTAACTAGTCATTACCTATAAGTTCCTTAGTAAGTACAAAATGTGTCCTACTCTGTAGGTACAGGATTTTTTCTTTGTACGGGATTCGAACTGCCGTCAAACCGTCCGGATTACTTTGATAACTGACAAAATATCTTATAAACAAAACTTTATTCCAAACAAAAGAATATCGACATCATTTCGATGGGAAACGGCTTGCAAACGATCACAGCTTCCTCAGTGAGCCGCATAGCCGGTAGCTTAAGGCATTCTGTAATTGCTCGAATTCCTGAGTGAAACCAGTATGCCATCCTGGCTGGTTGGCAATCACTGGCGACCTTGATTGAGGCTTCCGCCGGCCTTCGGAACTGGGTTCATTCCTGGCCACATCTCACGCGATCCTTTTCCTCAAGTCTGGCGAAGCTTAATGAAGCTTTAGTGATTTTGCGACAGAAGCGAAGGTCAATTAAAAAAGCAAGTACCTATCCTTTCCATATAAAATGGTTTTTAGGTACAGTAGCCAGCGACTGGACATTATATGGATTGCCTGGTAGAAATTGCTATTTTAGCAATAAGGCCGCCTATTTGTACACGTATGTTGTTGTAACTGTATTGTTTTTAATTTATTACTGGTGTGCAATAAAGTATATTCTCTATTACCTTGAGAGCTCCCGTATTCCGTTGCGGTAGGGGGGAATTTAGTAGTGCGAATGTCCAACAGCATGTGCTGGCTTCTGTACATAGAGGAAGAAAGAAAAAATTGGGTAGTAATATCGACGTCATACCACACCACAGGTAATAATACTAGGCAACCCGATCCTGTCAACACATAATGATTTGATTATAATTTTTGTTTTCCACTAGTTTCGACCAATAGAAAGTCACCGCTAGTGCTAAAAAAAACAGAAAGGTGCATGACAGTTGGAGCAATCACAACCCCATGTAGGTACCTTAGCTAGTTTACAGAATTTGTTTCTTTAAGATTTGCATGTATTACATGTATTACGTCTCTATAATGTTATTTAGGTATCGTGTTAAGTCCAAAGCGTTCATCCTAGTGTGTTTTGATTATAAAAATAAAACTGCTTGAGATTGAACTTATTTTGGACAAGGGTTACCAACATTTTGACTCCAATTCCAAGTTACATGGAGACCTTATAAATACCCCGTGTGCTCATACTAATTATTCTTAATTCTTATTATGTTTTTCTGTTTATCCAAAAATGATGCAGCTGTAAACGACTCACAAAATAAAAAATTTAGTGACGGCAAAGCGCAGGCATTAGTTTATCAGCTTTGTTTGAAGTTGATAAAAACAAAATATCGATGTTACGGGATTTCAGAGGATTTGATGATAGATTTTATGGATATGCGAAACACAGGCAGCACATAATAAAAATCACAACATTTAGAAGTAGGTACAAAAACCAAAGAATATACAAATGGAAAAATTATGAAACAACATCAGAAAAAAAATGTTAAATAAATCTTAGCGTAGGAACTATGAGTATATATTATGAATAAGTCCGTAACGTTAAGCGACGAATATCTATATCTATTTTTTATAGGATTCCTTTAAACGTAATTTGTTAGAGCATTTATTTGTATGAGGTTATTGCAGCGGAAAACGTCTTTTTCAATAATGCATGCAAAGTCGTGAGGGATATTGTATTAAGTACCTATATTAGGAAATAGGGACTACTATTTGGTAATCTGTGTCTATATGCCATGCCACAGGTACAGTCGAGAGGACGCAAGCTGAACATTTCAGTCAGACTTTGCAGCTTTCTTTTGTCCGTAGAATGAGGAAGAGAATCCCGTACGCATGTTCAGTTTATTAGTAGCTGTATTAAAAGTATTAACACCCTGTATCATATTGGTGGCTTATCGTAAACCCGCTATAAACCGAGGTTCCTATCGGTATTCGAGTTATAGCTTGGCGTTTATGTTCATTCCTAAACAACTTATTCCTGTATGCTTATGGAAAGCGGCTATAGTAGCTTACGATTTCGCTAAAAAATCTAAATGTTTTATTCAAAATAAGATCTCACAAAACACTTTTTGACGTCATAATGAATTTACTAAGTTTTGCTCAATCCAAGACTGGCTCTCGTCTCATACTAATGAAGAATAAAACTTTTAAAATTTAAAGAGGCGATGCTTTTTTTTTTTTTTGAATTGACCTATGCTTGAGTCGAAAAGGTACGACGGATCAAGCTTCACCGGACTTGTAGAGGCGATGCGATATGAGTTTGAACAGAACTGGAATAAGTATAGATATTTTTATTGTTTTTTAATTGACCTACACTACGCTTGTACCGCAAAATTGACTTATCAAGCTTCAGCTGACTTAAAAGATTTTATTTACAGACTAGCTTTCCCCCTGCTGCGGCTCCGCTCGTGTTAACAGTTTTTCCCGTAGGAATGAGGCGTTTTCCCGCAGTAAAAGGTAGCCTATGTGTTATTCCAATGTATAAGCTATATTATTGTAAAGTTTAATTAAAATCCATTCAGTAGTTTTTGCGTGAAATAACAAACATCCATGCATCCATACTCTCGAATTTTCGAGTTTATAAAATTAATAGGATAATATTGCGTACAATACTAACGAGACGACCAATTTCTGGATTGGGTGTCAATGTATGTTGTATGACTGTATGTATTATAGAAACTTTACGTTTTACGCTTATTGGAAATCATATTTTACTGTTTTCAAATTGGCAATTTCTTGATTTTGGTTCTTTAATAATAAACTGTTTTATCATGGACATTTTGCTGTATCCCAGTAATCCTAGTTGTATATTATACGCGCAATGGTATTAAAGCGGCGAATATTACTGCTAGCTTGGAGCTGCTAAGCTGCTTTAAGCCCCATATAAGCCCACGTATCTATCGCTCGCAAACCCGTCCATTCTGAAGCTTTACAAGGTTATTTTATACTGCGACCCGACCCGGCTCCGCACGGGAAAATGGTTATTGTGGGTTATCCTTAAGTAAATTATGCATGTATTATACATATAAACCTTCCTCTTGAATCACTCTATCTATTAACAAAACCCCATCAAAATCCCTTGCGTAGTTTTAAAGATTTAGACATACATAGGGACATAGGGAGGGACAGAGAAAGCGACTTTGTTTTATACTATGTAGTGATCAGTACATACAGCTTTTTGACACACGTCTTCGCTCGCGTTAATAGTTTTTCCCGTGGTAATGAGGTATATTCTCGCGGTAAAAGGTATTTTATGTGTTATTCTGATGTATAAGCCATATATTATTGTAAAGTTTAATTAAAATCCATTCAGTATTTTTTGCGTGATAGAGTAACAAACATCCATCCTCAAAAACTTCGAGTTTATAATATTAGTAGGATAGAGAGTAAGCAGTCATATTATAAAAGGGCGCATCCGAAAAGTTTTTACAAATTAATAAAAAAACACTATTCTACTCAGTATAATTTTTGAGAAAAATTTTCAGATATGCGCTCTTTTTTGTTATGACGACAGTTTATATACTCCCAGTTGTTTTATCTCACGAGTGCAGGCGAGACTTACTTGTAGTGCAGTGCGTATAGACACGCGCTCTTGTGTGCATACTATGTACTAAACCATAGCTATGTCCGTATGTATATAAAGTACTTTGTGTACTAAACAGAGCGCTACGCACACAGACACAATGTGTACTGTGGCATTGGTCATGCCATCTCTTTTGCCTTTGGTACTGGCCGCATGATTGTTCTAAATTTAAATTATTTTCGATTATCACGTCATATATAGATAACCTTGGCTAGATCTAATCTCTGCAAGTATAAAGCTTTTTTTAGTTTTTCCCAATAGATAAACAACAAATAGAGCAGCAGATGTTTGTTCCAGCATTATATAAATGGTTATTTTTGCTTGATCGAAATCATCATCATCACCTCAGCCGACGTCCACTGCTGGACAAAGGCATCACCCAAGGATCTCCACAATCTCATGATCTTGATCGAAATAGTCGCCGTAAAAACTAAATTACATTTGCTTACAATCCACTGTATAATCATTAAAATATGTAAGTAATAAATGCCTCACAAGTCGCAAAAAATAATAAAATTTAAATAGCAACATCTTAATTTTATTTCGATTAAGTAATTCCACAAAAAAGCTCAAAAGCTTTGACCCTTTGAATATTCGGCTTCAATTCACTTGAATTATTTCCGACACCACCCCAAAATCAATATTTTTTGCTGTTTACAACATTAATGTAGATGTCCCCTGTCTGTCGAAATTCCAAAGCCCTTATGTTATTAAGAGCCCGCCAGATAGCCGGCGGTGATAGGTTGACATCGAGTGACAGGTGTCCCGAGCTCCCAGGCCGGTTGTACTACGGGGCTGACCAATCGCACCATTACTGTTACAAATTACCGCGATTCCAACCGCGATTGTGTTCGGAAGACCTAATTAGAACAATTTTGAATTCCGAATTTGAACCTTTACTTTTTATAGCACTTTTATCTGGCTTTTGTTCGTTCAATATCTTTTTTTTACGCGCAAAAACGTTTTATCTTTAAAGATAGTAATTTATCTGTTATAGGATAGCATTGCGGTATAGCGTCCTAGTTTAGGATAAAAATCAATTTATCTTAACTGCGATAAAGTAAAGAGAAATGTATAAAGATAAACTTTATCATACTAAATAATGTTTGAGATAGAACCGGAGATTTCTTTCATTTGTTATTTTTGACTACCTAAAGCTATTCGGCAATGGAATATTTTTATCAAAAGACTTTGGATACAATATGTTATATTGATGACGATAAAAAATATTAAGAAGTCAATTATGCAAATAAAATTACATGTTGAACATTTGGTGTTGACGGTGATTATGGATTTGGATTTAGTAACCAGCATGTAACAAAAAAGGACATATTTAAATGTCATCTAAGTCCCAGCGTAGCTTGTAGGAATTCGTTAATGTTGACATCTATAATGACATGCAAGTTTCGTAAACTCCCGCCATTTTTAACGGTCATCCATCATCGCGGCCTGATGATGTGTGACGCGCCCTTAATTATGCACTTGAGCAATCCTTCCCTTTCTAAATACGTAAAAACTGTTGATTTATCATAGGAGTGCTACCTATATTGTTACTACTGAAATTAGAGGACTTTTACTATAATAGACATGGAAGTAAGAAGCACGTAACAATGTGTTTTCGATTTTCGAATTCTAATATACATTTATTCGACGCTCTTACGGTAATGGAAACATACAATACAATACAATACAATACAAATATTCTTTATTGACACCAAAAGAAAACACATAAATATTACAATAGGTACATAGACAAATTTGAGTCAACAGGCGGCCTTATTGCTAAGGTAGCAATCTCTACCAGGCAACTTTCGTTTAAGAAAACGTCAAAGCAGAACATCGTGAAGAAACCTGCACAAAACTGCGACGACTGGGCCAGCGTGGTTGACTAAGGCCTGTTCACCCTAATTTCAGGGTAGGCTCGAGGCTCGAGCCCCTCAGTGGAGACATATATGAACTGTTAACGAGGTACGGGCTTGATACGATCCCAAATCCGCCTGCCAGGCGGCGGCGGCGTGAGGATTATTGCAACACCTCCCTTCCAAGTGAGGGACCTTAGTTTAGCAGTGGATTGGTTATAATGGGCTGTACTGTACCTAGTATGAAACCTATTTCAAATCCACTGGTAAACTTAGAATTGACGATTTAGTGAGTGTCGCAGGAAACCGCTGCGAGAAAATGCGAGCAGCGCAGGACCGATCGTTGAAGATATCTTTGGGGGAGGCCTTTGCCCAGCAGTGGACGTCTTTATTATTTAGGTGATAACGATAGGAATGTTAAAAATGCAATTTATTTGTAGGTCGCAGATTTAAAGCTCATTATGTAACGATTATCCTTATGGCCTCATGGAAATAAGTGTGGAGCTCTGCAACGTGAAATACTTTTTACTAGTTTTAGCATGAAATTGTTTCTGAGAAAAGCTTACTTATATTCGCACTAACTAATTTATCTTGGATTTTAATATCATGAAATAAATAATAATAAGTTTCTGGCTGCCATCCTATCTGTCTTTCTGTAGAGTGCAGCTTTTTTACTTGAATTTTCTGCGAAAAACGTTTTTACCAGCCTTGTTTCACCGAGGACCGTGAACATAGAAATGAGAAATAAAAATGTTTACACGGAAAAACCCACAAAACCCGTAAATAATAAAATTACAAAACTGGTATTTATTACTGTTAAATGAGTTAATTACAACATTGTACACGACTTTAAAATAATCAATCGTGTTGCCTACTCTACATAAAAAGTCAGTGTTGCTAGCTTTAAATATTTAATAAGGTTATTGTTTGACGAAGCTGTTAATGTCTCTTTGGCATGTCACTACAATATAGCGATGTTTATCGGCGTTTTTCGATAGTATACGTATACAATTAAGCTGTTTAAATACATGGAAGTGGATATTCCGTTATTTATTTTAGATCGAAAGTCGATACGCAAATTAGTGGTAAATAGAGGTCGATTGTTTATTATTTTCCATAATGAGTGGTACTGTGGTAGATATAGTAAAGCGGGTTCTTCTCCACAGAAGACAGCCAAATTGTGAACTCGCCTCGACGTCGAAAAGTGATTTGTAAAATCTTACTTCAAAAAAAATATATTTGAGTTTTGAATTATTTTTTTGAATTTTTGTTTTTTATGCTTTTTTATTTAGAGATTACATTCTTTAATTAGTTTTTTTGTAAGAGAAAATATAACTTCTGAAGTATGGTTTAACACCAACTGACAATTAAATAAGAGATCTAATCAATTATTTCAAAAATTTGCATTAATAAGAACTAACTAGTGCATATTTGCTTGATTAAATTAATAAAATTTTCAATTTTTCAAAGAATCTTTTTAAAGAAGTAAACATTTAAAAAGATAAGTAAACAAAATACTTCTAAACAGATTTTGAACAAATAAACAATCAAAAACCGACAATAAACAAATTAAGTCAGATGCGTACCGTGGGACCAGCACCCTTCACAAACCCATGAAAACAAAAAAAAAAACATATAAAAATAAAATTCAGTTGAGATCTAATAGAGATAAAACAAATGAGCGTTCACTGCATACAGGTAGATTTGACCCCCCCTTAACCCCCTGAGTTCTGACCGCATTCAGAATATTAACATGTTATTAAACGAACGTGCTATTTAGATAAACGTTGTCGCACGGACTGCCCGGAAATAAGGGTGATTTCGATTGTCAGGACAGGTACGGAGTTAGAATTGGTTTTAGTGGGGGGGGGGGGCAATTAATTAAGAATTACATCTGAGGCAGTGATCTTTGAGAGCTATCATTCAAATATAATACTAATAATCTTTGACTATTACTAATTTTATATCGTGTCTTGCATGCCCTATGCTATGACTTTAATCAGTTAGGGTGGCACCATATTGTACAATCAAAACAAAATCTGTACAATGTATATTTTCTGTAATTTTCATATAAAAACTTAATGGTTACTTATTATTTTAATTACGAATTACACGTTTATTAACGTTTTACAACCACATAAAATAATTCAATAATTAATAAGAGAACACACCTCAAGTTTTCGTCTATCACGTAATATTTTACTATCGCTATTCCGAGTTTATAACGCATATCGCGACCTTATAAAGACCTCAATAAAATTGTATGCTAAAGGTGGTTATTTTCAATAAGAGTTTTTTTCATTAATTTAAATAACGATTAAACATGCAGGCAAAGGCTAAGCATATTTTTTCGGATACAAAAAAAACCATGTAAAATATATTCTTTGAAAAAGTAATCAAATCCATTCACAAAACAAGTACTTAGTTTTTAGTAGACCTGGTCATTTACACCCTGAATTTTTCTATAAAATAAATGTTTCTGTCCTCTTTTTAAGCACGTTATTTCATCCACGTAAAGATTGATTTATAAACTGATTTCCTTGGAGATTTTAATTTATGTTAAATATTTTTTCTATGCCGAAAAAAAAACTAAACTTATGTGTAAACTTTTGGCGGTAAAGTCTATTTTTAAAAAGGCAACAGTGTTTTCTTCTGTTTTTATTAGTATTGCTATCTTCGTTGTAACGATAAAATATAGCGACCCGGATTTTTAGGGATAACACTACTTGAATAAACTTTTAGCGCCCCTCCTAACTCCGTCCCACCCTCAGATGGTATTTAATTGGCCGATACAGGTCGGCATTATTTGAATAATTGTGAACAATGTCAGTATGATCGTGTTGTATGTATGTTACATGATCGACACGTTTTAATTGCTCTTTAACACGTGAAACATCGTGTTTAGTTAAAGGTCTTTTAGATGTTCGTGAGTGAGTGAATATTTACACACATCAATATGAATAACTGCATACTAGGAAATGTTCATTTTATTTAATTGTACTCTTCTATGTATTAATTTAATTAGTATGCCGTGTGGTTCTAATTTTACCAACACATCTGATAAGCGAGGTGACTATAATACAAATATACTAAGTAACACAAAGAATCGGTGGCTATTTGGTATTCTGTGTCGGTGGCCAAGTTGCTAGGGCTATTGGCTATTGACTTCCATTCGGAAGTTCGCAGGTTCAAGCCTCGGCACGTAACCAATGTGTTTCCGATTTTCGAATTCATATTACGTTTATTCGACGCTCTTACGGTGAAGGAAAACATCGTGAGGAAACCTGCATACATGTGCGAAAAAAATTCAGAGGTTGTGTGTGAAGTTGACCAACCCGCACTGGCCCAGCGTGGTCGACTAAGGCCTATTCACCCTGATTTCAGGGTAGGCTCGAGCCCCTCGGTGGGGACATATATGAGCTGTTAACAGACACAAATAATAAGCGGAGTGGATCCCATTGCTTCTGTACACCTGTGAACAGAGTTTGATAGATGGCATTCTAAGGCAGGTCATTGTATCATAATCACAATTGGTTGGTGGAATTCTAAGCCAGGTTCCACACGGCCATTGCATCATAACTACATAGTATAAAACAAAATCGCTTTCTCTGTCCCTATGTCCCTTTGTATGCTTAAATCTTTAAAACTACGCAACGGACTTTGATGCGGTTTTTTTTAATAGATAGAGTGATTCAAGAGGAAGGTTTATATGTATAATACATGCATAATATACTTAAGGATAACCCACAATAACCATTTTCCCGTGCGGAGCCGGGGCGGGTCGCTAGTATTATCTAATGTTCACAGACGGATGGACGAACAGACACGACTGAAAGCAAGGTGTCACAATCGAGAGTGTTCTTAGCTATGATCTAAAAAAATATCTTCAGCCATTTGAAGATTATCAGCTCTTTTCTAGTTGTTTAAAGGATCAAGTAACGGCTTTGAGGCGGGGGTTGTTAAAGATTTTAATTTAATGTTATTTTGGAAAAGATCTATCGATTGAGGATGTTTTTACAGCTTTTGGTGTTTGCTAAAAGATCATTTACACCATGTATAAGCTATCACATAGACATAAAAAGTAGGTACATACTCCGTGTATGACCCATAGTGATGAAAGAGACTCAGTCCTTTAAGGCTTTTAAAAAGACTCGCCTTATTTTTGACGACTCACGACTGACTCAGTCTTTTAGTCCCCAACCTTTAGTCATAAGACTAGCCTTTTTAGTCGAGTCTTTTAACTTAAACCACTGAGTCGTTACTTAAACAGCTTAAAGGACTTAAAAGACTGGCGACTTATTGCTTGGGGAGTCGTGAGTCGTAAGGCGTGTGTTGATGAAACTAGTAGGTACTTGCTTGCTTGCTTTATTATTATTATTACTTTTTATAATTACTATTATATTTATTTATAATTACAATTATTTAACGTGCTTTACTAAAGCGCCGCCAGTTCTTTTGTAAAGGACTAAATGACTGCAGTCGTTTAAGCTTTTAAGTCACTACTATTTGGTATTCTGTGGTTTTAGTCTCTAGTCTTATAAGTTAACCGACTGAGTCGTATTAGTTAGGACTAACAGCTACAGTCTTGTAAAAAGAGGCGAGTCTTATTATAAACGACTAAAGGACTCGAGTCTCTTTCATCACTAAGACCCATCTTTAATGTAATTAGCTCTGCGAGCGGGACCTTCGTATATAAGTTGCTACGGGTTTGCGAAATTCGCATCGGAGCGTCAGGGTGCTAATTGAGGCGGTATGAAACCTGCCCGTGCACACCATACTAAACTGACATTAGTAATAAAACATTTGACAAATCATAAAGTTAAACGCGCATTTTGTTGGATCGCTTACAATCAGTGGTTTTCGAAAGCTTGAAAATTTATAAAATTGAAAGCCCATCAAACAATGAAAATTATACATAGTTGAGGGTTTAAAACACTCAAAAAAGGCAAAGAGTGAACACATAGACGCAGGAAAGCATGGACTGGCTTGGACTGGACTATGTGCGAGTTTATATGCAGCCCGTTACTTATCTTTTGGTAAACGGTTCCGAGCTACACACTGATCGCAATCGCTTTTTATCGGACAGACATCAGCATTATTCAGCATATAACTGCTACTGCTGCTTAAATTTGGATTAGATCATATTAAACTCGGATTCCGTCCCGCAGCCCACTGAAACCCACTTCTGTGGGTTCGCGGCTTCAGATGTTCAAACCAAGTACCTACATAAGGCCTTGGAAAATGAACAAATCTAAGCAATGAAAGTAAGAGCGATGTGATATCAGTTTCAAGAGGAGACACAAGATAGTTGTGTCATCAATTCATCATATCGCGTTCGATATTTTCGCGAATATTAATGGACTGGACTGGGCAGAATATTCTATTAAACGGGCCGTTTTCTTTAAGAAGTTTGATTTTGCGTTTATCAATTGCTTTATCTTTTTTTTGTTCTAGTCACGCATCAGATTTATCAATACTTCAAATCCATATAAAATCTACAAAATATTAGAATAGAAGAGATTATTATAATGCTCACATGCAGTGAAAGCACAACAGATGCAAATGTTTTTTCTTTGTATAAAAAGTATTACGTATTCGAAAAAAACATAATCTTTTAAGAACTATAAAAAGATAGAACTGTGGTTTTAATCTGCGTGCAATTTTTAAAAACTCGTAAATATTTACCTCCGCCATCAAACTAGCTCCAGAAACTAAGCGTTTCGTGTCAAGCAACAGTTAAGAATGTTCCCTATTACCAATTTCATCTGACGCCAGCCCAAAACCGGCAACAATTATATACCTCAATTATGATCAAATGGAAGCACAGACCGACGTTTGATGGCTGGATAGAGTTAAATGCTTCTGTCGATGTCCGATTTAGAAAAAGCGTGTCGAATAAAAATGATGGCGGATGAAACGAACGTTTATGCTTTTGCGGTGGGTAGGGTTGACTCTGAAGGAAAAAGGTTTTAATTATTGTATTTATACATAAGAATCTTCTAAATCATTATTCACAAATAATTTATATTGCGACAGTAACTTTGTGTGTCTGATACGCTTTCACGATCAACAATTGAACTGAATACAATAAAAAATGCGGGATAAAACATCATGGTGAAGGACATAGATTATATTTTACACCCAACAAAACTTCGATAATCTTTTTATTAGTTACTTACTATTTACGTACTGATCTTTTTTCTTTTTAACGTAATCATTTTATAAAAAAAAAGTTTCTGAAAATGTACACAGCCATTTTTTTACAGACACGACAGGCCACTATTAATTCGGTGGTCATGTTTTATTATTAACTTTTAATTTGTATCATTTCAATGACGCACATTAAATGCTAAGAATGAAAATTTGTATGCAATAAACTAAACAGCCACCTAAAATAAACTATGCCCACCAGACTCAGAAGGAGCTTTCAGGAGAAATGTTCAACCCTACCACCAAAACCTGAAGATAGTCCAAACAGCACTAACGGTAAACATTCGCGATGGTAAAAGCCGTGAGCTCACATGCTAGCGGTTCCCACGGGCGATTCGTCCCGGTCGAGTTGCGATTCGGCCCGCCCGTTTCCAAGGTGTTACCGATAATTGTGGCAATACAAATAATTGCCGAATGTTGCTTGGCAATTGAAATAATTGGACGTCTTCGGAGTAAATAGACAGTCCGTGCGGTTTATATTAGATTGACCGGTACTTGCTTCTAAACCGATTTATATTTGAATATAATATTTGAGGTAGAGCTTCAATTGAGCTACAAACAGCTCATATATAGCCTTAGTCGACCACGCTGGCCCAGTACGGTTTGGACAAATGCAAGAATACCGTGGAAGAAACTAGCATTACTAAGTTGTAAATTTTGTAAACAAAAAAAAACATTTAATTTCAGTTTAAAAGGACCATACTGGGGGGCTACTCTTCTTGACTGCGACGGTGAAGGATTTCGTTTCCAATTCCTAAGGATAAGGTTAACTAATCGTACCACTGAGACAAATTTTAATAAATTACTTTCAACAGTTCAATTGCAAATTATTGTCAAGAACGGAGTACTGTTGCAGAGAACAATAATAGAGAGTATAGAAAAAATGATAACCATAACTTGTCTTTAATTTTTAAACTTTTTCACCACAGAAACAATTTATCCGCTTAATAAAAAATAATAATACGAAATAAGAATAATTAAACACAAAAATATTGTTTTATTTCTTTCTTAAAAAGTCAAGGTGCCCTTATGGATTTAACCTCAAGCGAAACCTTATAAAAGCGAAGGTTCCAAATTATCCAATCAAAGAATCAAACGATTTTACGCGGGAATCGTTACCGTTTGCATATGCACACGTTTTTTTATGTTTTGTTCAATAATAATGATTTTATATAATTGTTTTAGCCGCAGAATGATAGCGTGGACAATGGGAAATACGGTATGGGTAAATCCCCTGACGTACCGTGTAGATAATTTCTTTTGATGGCAAAAATGCCATTGGTTGCGGTTATTTTGGGCGCTTCCATGAATTGGATGTGGTATTTTTTCTTTTTAATGATTATATTCCAAATAGAACATGGAACGGACTTAGAGAGTTTATAGACTACCTATTCCACATGATGCCCTTTCTCACAAGTTTTTTTTTTAATAACATATGGACCTGTCAATACTATGTGACTAGCTGTTCACCCCGCGGCTCTAGTCGCTATCAAGGGTACAAAAAATAGATAACAACTTATTACACTAGGCAACAAAAAAAATCTTTTATTTTTTCCCAGAGATCTGATTGTGTGATTCTGAACCGCCATGCAATAGAAAACTTAGAACAGGAAATAAAACATCCCAGTCACGTATAGCTTTAAAGAGAATTTTATTTTTAATTTAAACAACTTTTCGAAGTAAGTGTGTTATTGAGACATAAAAAATAAACTAGTTTTTGTCCTTTTGGCCTGTCTGTTGTAAGAAGAGGTTGGTGTCTCTCTAATCAAAAACCAACAGTAGTCTGCAAGCATTGCAGTGGTCCATTTTCCCTGATAACGCTTTTCCATTGAAGCAATATCTTGGTGGAAGCGCTCACCGTGCTCATCGCTCACTGCACCTAGATTTTCTTTAAAAAAATCTAGATGCGAGTGCAGAAAGTGCATCTTTAATGACATATTGCAACCCAATTCTTTATAAGCATCTAACATTTGATTTATAAGGCTTTCATACTGAGGCGATCGTTTATTTCCGTATAAAAAGAAATTTAGTTATTTCCTATTCTATACGTGATTGAAATAAATTATTATTTTTCTGATATTAGATACCTGATTATCTATAAAATACGCTATAAATTTTTCCCGGGAAATTTTGAGTGTTGCCTAGTGTTATCAAACCTACTTAATATACCTAAACAAATTTTATCAAAATCGGTCAAGTCATTTCGCGGTGTATGGTAACTAATACTGTGACACGTGAATTTCATATATTCGATAAAGCATCTAAACATAACTTAAATTCTATTAAACACTAATTTAAAGTGCCAAAACTGAAGAAAACTGTCGTTGGAGAAATAATGCATAGCGATACAATACAATACAAATAATCCTAATGTTCATGTATTATGGAGAACTTAGCACATTTAAATGTCGGTATTATATTAAACAGCCTAGTTGCTTAGAGATCTTAATTAAATAAAAATATAATCCTTCCTACTAATATTTCTGTACCCTCGGTGAACAGTGATACAAGTCTCAAAAAGCAGTTTCGAGATATCGCGACTTAAAGATTTGAAAATTAAAAAAAAAAATAACTTCATTTGTATTAACTGTAGCTTTTTGATTTTTACAAATTCACTTAGGTATTAATGTGAAGTTTTGAAAACACTAATTCAAAATTATGCTGTAATACAAAATTTTGTGTGAAATTGCGAAAAATACGAATATATATCATTTTCCACGCCTATCGAACAAAGTGTTAAGTGATTTATGTAAACTTATATCAATTTACACAGCTTCTAGCATTTTTGTGTGAAGTGATATAGTATTAATATTTTTAACATTTTAGATATTATATACATGATTCACGTATTTTTGTTGGAAGAAACTATACTATTTAAAGTACCCTCTTTACGATTCTTTACTTTATTTTGTAATTCTTAAGTATTTTGCAAACTTATATCAATATACACAAAGTTTTGACCGTGCAGTTAAGGTGAAAAATGATTTAAATTACCATTTTATTTCATTAAATTGTGTATATTGATATAAATTATGTTATTATGATCGAATTGCAGTTGGGTAAGCAAATTAAATAAAGGAAAAAACAATGCTCTTTTAATTTTAGTAAAATTGTAACAGGTTTTTGACTATATATCCTTTGAAATATTTTTTGTAAGTGGCGTCAATTTGTCAACATAAGTAAGAAGTAAATAAGTAACATTAGTGTTACTAACACTAGTGTTACTTATTACAATAGTTATATTGCAATAGTTATATTGCTAATATAAAGAACCCTAAATACTGAAGTTACCACACATTCTTTTGAATCCCTAGTAGAATAGGCAGGAGTAGAGGATTACAATTATAAGTTCGTAGAAGCTGTCTTTACGACGACGACTGGATTAAAGTTCTTTAAGATCTTTAAGACCTCAGGTTTATCGAAGAAAGACGGAGGATATTTCTGCAGTCTACAGATGCTTCCTGCTACCGGCAGCTCAATAGACAGATCTCGTCAAGTCGTACGGAAAGATCGTACCTATTAAAGAGGCCATCGAGATTAATAAATGTACTAAAGTGTCCGTAAGAGATCAGGCTATTAGTCAAATTCAGTCAAGTTAAACACTGCAGACAGTAGAAATGTGACACCTCAGTTTGAGCTACTAAAAGAAATCAAGGAATTCTATGGAAACTTGTACACAAACACATGTCAGTAGTCAAACTGCAACTGACCCTAGAACACCCTAGAGCTAGGTTAACCCGACACTATATTGAAAACATTCCTGATATCAGCCTGCACGAGATTGAGAGCCATCAAGGTCCTGGCTGATTTATGACAGAATAACTTCTGAGCAGGTGGTACACGGCTCTTAAAAACCCTTCAGAAACGATTTAATTTTAAGTCCGTCATCTTTGAAGGTACAGAACCGCAAGTATGGCACAGAAGTACAAATTGTTTTCGAGAGTCGATAAAAACCTTCTCGTGTGTAGATTTGACAACTTCCAGCCTCCTGAGGAGGTCGGTTTCTGAAAAAGCTACATTACCATTAGATCACTTTCACATGTTAAACAGAAGACTGAAGAATAGTAGGTATATATCAGCCACTATACTTAGCGTTCGTGGACTATGATAAAGTCTTCTATTCAAACGAAACCTGGGCAGTACTGCAGTCTCTTCAGAGGTTTCAAATTGACTATCAGTCTTTAAAGATACTGAAATATTTGATGAAAATGCCACCATGTCATTGCGTCTCCAGGATCAGAATTACAGATTAATGCAGCTACAGCGGGGTGAGAGACAGAAAGACGTTATTTCTAAAAAAATGTACGCAGCTGCATTGGAGAATGTCTTTAAGTCTTTGGACTTCGATGGGCGTGGCATCAACATTAAGGGCAAAAAATATGACGGATATTGTAGTCATGGTTGGGACCTTAGAAGACCTCACAATGCTCCACTTGGGATTAGGGGTGAAATAGTTCTCATATCGGAAACTGATCATCTGTCTGCGCCACTCGCACAAGTCCTCTGTATTGATAGATGCTCAACAGATTCGCCAACTAATCAGAAGATGAAGGTGGAGAAGGAAAATGTAATAAATGTTGGGGATTCTGCTCTCAAATTTATACCCCATTATGTCAGCCCAGTTAGGTAGACCCAACTTTGCTCATAATGTAGTCACTCAAAAAGCAAAATGCTCTTCTTCCAGTTTCCCTACAGATTTTAATCAGGAATGATGATATCCGCAGACGAACCAATGTCACCGACATAGCCCATAGAATCATTAAACTCAAATAAGTGACAGTGGACGTTGGGGCAGAAAGGTCCATAATACATAAAGGAAGGCATAGAGAGGGCAGGCGCCCTACAAGGTAGACCGGCGATCTGGTGAGGGTCGGGGTTTTTTGCATGATTGGATGCGAGCAATGTAAGACCGATTGATGTGAAGATCTTTGTCTTTCTTGTGGCCGAGAAATAGTTATAACATTTTTCACAAACTTGAATCGTTTTGCGTACAGACGTTTTTGGTATTATTAATGTTATATTTCAAGTTAGATCACTTAACACCAAAAATATTTTGTAATAGTTCTCGTGGTAATAGATTTGTTTTGAGTTGAAACATTATACACTAGTTACAAATATTAATTTAACCAGTTAAAAAGAATAGTGATGTTGTTATATCACTTTTCACAAAAATTATCATCGGAAAACATAGTTTTTTGTAATTCAAGTAGAGTGATATTATTTTACACATAGAGTCATGTTAAAAATGCGAGATGTATCAAAATTATCTTCGCTTCTAGATGGGCTAGAGCTACACCGATTAGACAGAAAAATAGCAAAAAAATTGCTCTTTAAGGATTTACAATCACTTGATAACCGATCTATCTCAAGTTGTATCACTCTTCACAGAGGGTACAGATTTAATAAACGCGAAAATTTGTATGTATATCCATACGTATGTTTGTTACTCTTTCACGCAAAAACTACTTAATGAACTAAACTGAAACTTCACAAACTGAAACTTTACAATAATATAGCTTATACATCATAATAATACATAGGCTACTTTTTACCGCGGGAAAATACCGCATTCCCACGGGAAAGTGTGTTAGCGCGGGCGGAGCCTAGAAAGGGAGAAAAATAATACCCTGTTTTACTTACAAACTATTTAGACGGACACATTCATTGAGTTTCACTTTTGTATGTGTCTCTTCTAGTCGTAACCAACAATAAATTAATATCTTTTGCAATAAAAAACAGTAATTATACCAAAAACACAAGCTACATTATAAATAAAAGACATAACTTTTAATAAAACGTAACGTTTTCAAACAATTTAAATAATAATTACGTAATAAATAAGAGTGGAAATTGAAATATAATATTAAAAGGTCAGACGGACGGGTGGTGATCTTCTTCATAAAACACATTAAGATACAAATTACCAAATCGATCTACTACCAAATTTTATGATCGATTGGAATGATAAAAAATCGATTTTAGCATAGAGCGCCAAAGACAGAATTGCTAATAACTTCGTTCGGTGATAAATTGTAAATATTATTATTAAGGAAGCGAATATTTAGAAGTGTCATAGGTTCCTAAATTATTATTGATAGTAGAATATACTCGTACTTTTTAAAGGAATTCTTAATATCATGTAAAAAAAAATTTACTGGCGACGTGTAGAAAGGCAAAGTCTTTTATGCAATAATAATCTTTGTTAAAATACTTATTTTTGAGAAGTTTAATATGCTTGTCTTGGCTAAAAAAATAAGTACATATTATCTAGGGTGTTCTTTCATAAGTTTCTATCAAAACGATAGGTCTAGTATTTAAAATTGTATTTTACAGTTTCATACATATATTGAACTTTAGATTTCAACAGAAGCTCGCCTTTTCTACCAAATAAGAATTGGAGATTTTTTACAAACACGTCATCTTGGCGTCTCTTACTTTATATTTAGCATTAAATTGTCTTTAATTAATTTTCCATCGCCAAAGGATGGCATGACGTCAGTGTCATATTGTAGTGATTTGACACCGATCAGAATTCGAATGACCGCGATTCTGATTACAATATTTACGATCATAATCGTTCGGTGAGTCTTGATTAGTAGTCAATTAAATGCGCCCATAAAGGTGCAATAAAGGAATCGTGGTGATTTGGTAGTATTTTGTAGTAATCAATTTCTGACGTCGGCGCCGTTTGATGTGGTTTTATTGGCGTAGTGAATTTGGTGAGGCCGACTGTACTCGAACGGCCATTGGTCCATTGGATCTCGGTGCCATAAACGACCACGGAACCCTGGTGTTAAGCCTTTTATTACTTCTGGCTGTGAGCTGTAGAACTTGTGAGTCAGTAAACAAAAAAAAAACTAATAATCGATATTTTTCTCAAAATTTCTGGTGAATCAGTTGAAAGATAAGACCTGAAGAGGAAAATAGTGTTAGCAGTAGACTTCGCAAGCTGACCCCATAATCCATATTTAAAAAAAACGAAACACTGTCTCAATAGAAGAACATATTTATTCGAGCCTGCTTAAAAAAAAGAGAGAATCTGTTGAGCGCTGTAGAGGAGAAAAGACAAACTGATAAATTTACTTAAGACGAATCTTCAGTTATGTAGTGCTTCTTTCTTAGCTTAGTGTTCTTTGGTAAGTACAAGAAACTGTAATAAGAAATAATAATAAGAAATATCGACACAAAGTAATGAATCAATTACGAAATAGCGACAAATTGTAACAAAAAAGCCGTTAGGGCTATTTTCACTAAACCCTTTTACTAACGGGAATGAAAAACATACTTAAATGAAAATGCACATGTAAGTTAATACGGAACCCTTCCACCAGCAAGCACGGACCGTATCGAAAGGGCGGCTGAAGAAGCCGAAAGCGCGCGTTTTATAGTTTATAATTACAGCGATTGCCGCCGTGACCCGCCGCGCCAGCTCATCTCACCGTTTTATTTATGTTTATATTTTAACAGTGGAATAACTGGCGATTGCGAAAATCGCCCTTAGAAAATATTACCTCGGTTGAACCTTCGAAATGAACGGTTATACAACGGGCAAGTAGTGCCATTACAAAAAAAAAAAACTTGGAAATGTCACTTCGATCCGAAATTTTACTAAATAGTTTCTCTAAGATAAAATTAACACTTTTTCTTCAATATTTATCTACATAAATAAGATTTAAGTGCTTTAGTTTGTAAACACATAATTTGTAGGATACGAAAGATTAGTCAAGGGATTTATTACTATCAATAAAAAACTATTACTAACTAAACTATTTTTATGTGATTGTTTCGTTTTTAATTTTCGCTTTGATTTAAAAATCTTATTCATAATGGGATGTGATAGTACTTTGTTTGTCTTGTCGTTCCTTATAGAGTTAATTATAATGTTTATCACCGTGACCTGTCTGCTCGCCATGATATGTCCAACCGTTACCCTTCAGGTAACAACGCCCGCACCCGCCGGCGGGGGCGCGGCCATAACCAAATTCAAAATTGAAAATCAGAGACGGAGTTCTCAGGCGTCGTCTCCTTCACGATGTTTTTCAATATCAACGCGCTAGGCCGTGGTCCGAGGCTCCCTTGAGCCGCCGCCCCTAGACGCGTTGGCATATGACTTTAAGCTTGATTTGTCGTACCTTTTCGACACAAGCATAGGTCAATTAAAAAAAAAAAAAAAAAAAAAAAAGGCATATGACTTTTTTTCGGGTAAAGTCTTCCGCTTCCCCGCAAGTCCGGTGAAGCTTGATTGGTCGTACCTTTTCGACACAAGCATATGTCAGTTAAAAAAAAAAGGCCAACCGTTTTTAATTGTAGATTAAACAGTGTTGGCGAAATCAGCCCTTGGTTCTGATTGCGGCAATTTTATACTGATCTGAAATCTATCTGGCTATCTTCTACATAATGATGTGAAATACTATTACTTTTATACTGATACAGACATTATTATTATCCTTAGATTAGAGTATAATTTTTTTTTACTCTAAGTTATAATCATTGTAATGTTGTTGGTTTTGCTATTTTATTCTTAAAAATTTGTTTGTTAATGATTTCTGGAAATCTTGTAATTTTTCAGAGTTCTAACTAAAACAAGACTAGTTTCCTACCCCGCGGCGACGCCCACGTTAGCAGTCTTTCCCGTGGAATTGAGGTATTTTCCCGAGGTAAAAGGTAGCTTATGTGTTATTCTGATGTATAAGCTATATTATTGTAAAGTTTCATTAAAATCCGTTCAGTAGATTTTGCGTGAAAGAGTAACTAACAAACAAAAACAACAAAACAACAACAAATGTTTGTTACTCCACCACGATTCCTTTATTGCACCTTTATGGGCGCATTTAATTGACTACTAATCAAGACCCACCGTACGATTATGTATAAATATACATCCATAGTTTATTGCTTTTTCAACAGATTTCGCCGATCAAAAAACACTCACACTCGCACTAGTAAAATAGAAGTGTTAAAAATGATTTCGTTGGGCTTGTACGGAGAATTGGTGGCACAATTGGTAGTGCGCCTGTACGGCCCGGATAGCCCAGGAGGTGCGGGTTCAAGTCCCTGCCCAAGCTCAATGAATTTAATTTTTCGCTTCGAATAAAAATATCTACGTAATTTATACATCCATGCTCAAAAGCTTTCACGTTTATAATATTAGTATATTCCACTATACAAAATGTCCAATCAAATTGGCAGTTTTGTATGTCTCAAAATATTTTTCGTGTCAGAGAAAATTTCTTCCGAAAAGTTACTCAGTGTCATTGACTAAACATGTTCTTTCAGTATTTTCTGAGCCGTCTCATACACCCCTTTGTATCACATGATTGAATCTTGATCTAATCAATTTTTTGAATTGACCTATGCTTGTGTCGCGATGCGAGAGCGTGGATGGCCAAGTGGCTAAGCCCGTTGACTTTCATTCAGTAGTTCGCGGGTTCAAACCTCGATACGTACCAATGTGTTTTCGATTTTCGTATTCATTTGTACGTTTATTCGACGCTCTTACGGTGAAGGAAAACATCGTGAGGAAACCTGCACACACCTGCGAGGAAATTCAAAGGTTGTGTGTGAAGTGGGCCAGCGTGGTCGACTAAGGCCTATTCACCCTAATATCAGGGTAGGCTCGAGCCCCTCGGTAGGGACGTATATGAGCTGTTAACGATGCTTGTGTCGAAAAAGTACAACCGATCAAGCTTCACCGGACTTGATCTAATCTACTCTCGCACTCACCTTGGTCTTACTCCCTCCAATAGACCCTGGTCTAATGGATCCCGTCTCGTAGAACCTAGTGAGGATCTTGGAGACGCAGCCGTGGGAGACCAGCAGTTGTCGGCTGATGTCGCAGGGTCTGACTCCCATGATGGCCAGCTCCACTATCCTCTTGCGGACCACGTCTGGTAGCGGTCTACCGTTCACGAAGACGCCGCCCAGTTGGTTGACGCCTGCTTGACCTGGAAAATAATAATAAATAAATATATGGGGACATCTCACTAATATAATAAACAGGGCAAATCCTGTATAAAGGGTGTCAGACAGCTGATATATATACCCCTTAGAGAATAAAGAAACATAGACTCTAGTCCCTTTTTTAAGTATTGGCTGAGCGTGCACCGAAGCCCGAACACTAAATAATGACAAGTGACCTTGTGTCTGATATTTTTTGCATATTTTTTGTATAATTTTTTTATGTACATTTCTTTATATTTATATTTTTGTAATTTTTTTATGGGTCTTTTGCCTTAATAAATAAAAATATTATTATTATTTACTCAGTCAAATCGGCCTTTGTGTTGAACATAATAATATCCTTACTAATAATTTATAACTGCGAAAGTATCTAACTCTGCCTGTCTGTTTGTTACGCTTTTACGACAACACAACTGAACTGATTTTGGAAAAACATAGTATAGTGATAGAATAGACATTGGAAAAAGAAGACTACCTTTTATAAGAAAATACCTCTATACAAATCAGTAGAGTTTTTTTCTGGTCAATTAAACTTTTTGGAACTAGTTTTGTATAGATTAATATTATAGTGTTTTATAGAATGCAAGAGAATATTTAAAAAATAACCCCAAATCTCTTATAAATTATCAACTAACCCTACTCTTATGACGATTCGAGTTTATAAATATTACCCTACTTCAACCATACAAATTGAAAACCACCAACGATTGCCCTCATTAGGGTGACCATACATTATCGGTCTTATTATGAACTTGTAACAAAAGAAACATTGAGTTATTTCGCGGTAACGGTCCTTGTACACCTGCCCAATTTAGGACTAATATTTATTTGATTGCCAAATTCCCATATTTTATTGCCTTGCCTACCTGGGCGGGGACAAAAAAGATATATTTTTTTTCAAGATGGCGGGATAATGTCAACAACGAGGAAGAATGACAGAATTTATTGGTTTCCTAGTTAATTAAGGGTGTAATGAAACGAAATAGATCCTTATCTATTTGTTTTCTTTACTTAACGTTTTATACTTAGAGAAAAATAACTCTAAGGTTTTATAATAACAATAATAATACGTATTTTATTGAATTAGGTAAAGACAATGATAACTGAGTGACACGGGCATACCCTGTTCCAGGGTGAATAGGCCTTAGTCGAACACACTCGCCCAGTGCGGGTTGGTCAACTTCACACACAGCCTTTCTATTCTTATTATTGTTATTCTTTAGTGGTAACAATTTTAACTGTCATTAAAAATTAACTGGCGTCATTTAACTACTATAGTACTAACGTGTAAAATAGCCTCCGTGGTCTAGTGGTCAAAAGCTCGCCTGACGTTACGCACGTTCCGGGTTCGAATCCCGATGGAGACTCGCCGATCAAATATTTCTTTGTGAGACTTCTCTCAGTTAGATTAACATCATCTGATTGTCTAAAAAGAAAAACGATTCCGTGCTTCGGAATGCACGTAAACCCCGGTCCCGGCAACTATCTACGGATGTAGTCATTATAGGAGACATGTCGGAAGCCTAAGGCGGTTCTATAATCCCGATAGGTCTATATTATTAATCGAATTTAAATATATCTTGCACGTTGGATGTTGATCGGCCAAATACATTGACATACTGTTATTTTTAGAATTATACATTGACATAATGTCATGTTAAGACCTTCATAATTTTATGTGCGCAACCAAAAAATATATATTTATTCTGTTAATTTAAATTACTTTCATTAATCATTAACAGCTCATACATGTCCCCACCGAGGGGCTCGAGCCTACCCTGAAACCAGGGTGAATAGGCCTTAGTCGACCACGCTGGCCCAATGCGGGTTGGTCAACTTCACACACAACCCTTGAATTACTTCGCAGGTGTGTGCAGGTTTCCTCACGATGTTTTCCTTCACCGTAAGAGCGTCGAATAAACGTACATATGAATTCGAAAATCGAAAACACATTGGTACGTGCCGAGGTTCGAACCCGCGAACTTCTGAATGGAAGTCAACGGCCCTAGCCACTAGGCCACCGACGCTCTAAATTACTTTGATCTCATTCAAAAAGTAAAAACATAGTGAAATTAAACTGTTACAAAGAATCTGTTATGAAAATGAATCTGCCGTATGAAAGACATCAACGCGTACACATATACCTTATGTTGGCCCTCTTTCTGGTTATTAAGCTCTTTACGTCCTTTTCACGTTTCTAAAACGGAGAGGGACAGGAGATTGACGTTTTATTTTTTACGCTTGTTTCGCACTAGTTTAGGTTGCATGCGTGTATACCCGAATTAGAATTACGCCTAACTACGCTCTAATTGTAATGTTATCCATTCATCTTCTTCATTCATTGATTCATTATTGTTAATTTATAGTTGACATAGTTTTGTCGAGTCTATACTTTCATCCTACTTGAGAAACTTTTAATATAGAGGGCTTTTCACACTTGTACAGTTAAATGTGAGATAATTTCTGGTCACAGTGCTTTATGTTACAGGGGTTGAACACTTTTGACTACTTTAACTGCATTTAGTGATCTCATTCACCAAGGCTTACAACCGGTATTTTTAAGACCCCTTAATAAAGGTTTGTAACCTGGTATAATAATATGCATTACGCTCTTTGAATTCTTGCTGGAAAAAACCTGGTTCGAAAGTAAACGAGTATCGCAAGCGTAAAAGTGAGCGAGACGTGCGCGTCGCTCGCATTTATACTGTCTCGTTCACACAAAAAGTATTCGGGGGTATTAATTGAACAGATACCGAAATCATTTCACTCTTTGATCAAAACCAATAATAATTTGGGTTCCGGTAGAGTGAAACCAAAACGATAACGCTCTCTTGCTCAATATTTATACCTAGATAATTATTATGGAGATGCGAAATACCTGGTTTGAAATTTTTACCAGGTATACAAGCCCTGTCATTCGTCTGGGTCGGAAAGGACGAATAATGATCATTGCTACTGTTCCCGCCATAAACATCGTTGACCAATCGGTAGGCCGCTGATATTTTATCGCCCTGATGCCATAAAATTAGCCTTCTAATTTGTTCATGCAATCTCATTTTATGAGCCTCTTCGGAAAGTCACGGCCGCCGCTTGCATTTCACGGATATTGCGGCGTGGCGGATACGATGTGGTTGGCTTTTCAATGCTAAGTCTCAGGTTTGATATTGTTCACATACGAATGGCATTTTGAACTTTTGGAATCATAAAATTATACTACTGTTTCTTTACCTCTATTAATTTACAATTTAAGGACTCCGTCGAATGAATAGACTTTTCTTAAAACATTCAACTTTCGAACTCATTTTCAGTAAAAAATGTGCAAAAGTGCCCTTTGCCAAAATAACTGTTACCAACCAAATTATTCCATAACAACTTTCACCATCATAAAGTCGTCAAAGGAGGCAAATTTTATAGTTTTCGATTGGCTACGGTTGAAAGCGAGTGGACGCCGACACTGAAAAAAAACGCGGTCAAATAAAATCGGACGCACGCACCTAGAATTCCGTACAAACTTGTTGGTATCTACATAGTTTTATGTCTACGTATAACATATAAAAAAAAAAGGAAGTTTATTTTGGTTAGTATAGACTCTATACTATAGAAAGTAGAGACGTAATATAACTGTCAACATTTAATGTGATTTGATACTGATATATTTTTGTTTTCCGTCAATTTCGACCAATACAAAGTCACCTGAGACAAAAGATATTCTTTTTTTATAATTTGCATAATTATGACTATAACGTTACTTAAATATAACAAACTCTTTGGTATAACATTATACCTTGTCCAGACATTACAATAGTGCAATCGAGGTGACTAAATTCTGGGCCACGAGTATCTAATTTATCTTATCATCGACGAAAAATGATTTAAATGAATATCCAATCTGATGCAAGCAGCCATTCTAAACTGATTTATGAACTTTGTATTTCCATAATACATTTTTATTTGATGAGATGTATTTTTTCTGGTACTTTTTACTTCAGCTGCACGAAAAATGAGATTTTACGGAGAGATGATATGCTTGCTTGCTTGCTTATCGTGAAGTTCTGAAGTTAAAATACGTCACAAACCGTGGCCACTACCAAAAGATTAAGTTTCTGACAAGGCACAAAAGTCAAATGTTTTATTTGACCGTTTGTTTTATTTGTTTTTACAAAAAAAAAAATGAATACATTTTTCTACATTTAAGCGTACGGACCAAAGCTATCCTACGGTTGGTCGTTTAAAGATGGCGTTCATCTGTGAGCTGTGGAGAAGAACAACCAGAAAAAACTCCACATCGTATCGCATATTTAGGGTTCGTTTTTACCTTTTAAGGTAAGTACGCAACCCTAAAACATTAAGATCAGCGTGCAGACAAAATCTCATTTGTATTTTGCTCGTAAAAGTTTAAGGGACGGCGTGTAATGAAACAGTAGCCAACAGCCTTCGCAGAGTCATTAAACCATGATAAAAGGTTTTGCCATACGTAACATGATCGCGTCGTGCCAAATGAAATTTCAAAATAAATTATAGTGGCATAGAGCGACGGCACGCGTTTAATGGGGGATATATTCTGATAAAATTACAAAGAAAAGAACAAGAATACTTCTAATTTGTTCAATAGATGGCGTTAGGATGATCCAGGCTGATGTGCTGCTATAAGTGAAAAAAAAAATAATTTGCTTTCGTTAACGAAGGGCCTTTTTGAGATAATATAGGTAATTTTGAGTAATTTTGACGACCCCGTAGCCTAGTCTGAAGTACGTCTGCCTTCTAAGCACAGGGTCACGGGTTCGAATTCCGCCCAGGGCAAAAAATCGTGTGATGACTTGTGTTTGCCTTGTGTCTGGATGTTGTATATTTATATGTGTATGTATATCAGCTCCCTGACACCCATAGTACAGGCTCTGCCTAGTTTGGGGTCAGATGGCCGTGTGTGAGGTGTCCCCATATATTTAATTATTTTTCTTTTTATATTCAAAGTAATTCAAACTTACGCACGCACGCACAGCCAAGTTTTGAGCCACTTTCCCAAAAAAGGTATTTTTCGGCCAAAAAAATGTTCGGCACTCCCATACAAAAAAGTTATTTTGATCTCAAACTTCTTTGAAAACTATGGCGTCCCATACTGTACGAACCATCAAAATAGTATTTAAGTATAAAACTTACATAATATTACAAAAATAAACGTAACATCTTATCATAAAACTGCGGATTTTGACGTTAAATGTTTCATAAATTGTGCATATTATTAGTGCAATGAAATGCAATGTTTGCTTATTAAAATCAATAACAATGTTGCTTCATAGAAGGGCTTTAAATAACAGGCTCCGTAGCTATAACAGGGGTTCCGGGTTCAAATCCCGGTGGAGCATACATCAAACAAAATATAACACTTTATGGGACTTTCTCTAGTTTGGTTACGTTAGAATATTGCAGGCTGACAGTTAGTCCGAAAAAAGTTGATTTCGTGCTTCGAATGACAAGTAAATCGAATGTACAGAAGGCAGCACATGCGGCTGGACACTTGAACAATGAAACTCACCCCTACCGCTACGGAATACAGGCGCTCGAGAGCTTTTAAGGTCAACATGTGCAGCCGCTTGAGCTGGCTACTGCACCATTGGCATTTATCTTCTCCTACAGGTGTCTATGACCCAATAGAATATAATAAGGCATGGACGAAATGACATATAAATGACGAATCAATTCCAAAGTTGAATATTCGAATTTAGACGAAAAAGAAATGTTAAATGAGATGAGAATGAGATGGAAACACTGTTTTTACAAGCCGCTTTATAAATACTTAATTTCTACAATAGGACAAAGGATGATGACCATTTTTATATAAGCCCCGTCCCCCCCCTCCAACAGATCTTTTATATTATTATGTGTTCTTAATGGTTCTTATGGATCTATAGAAAGGCTAGTAACCAGTTTTAACTTCATGATCAATAGGATTTGAAAATAACAGAAACATTTTTGCTAGGTGTTATCTTGCCTCTTATAAACCTAGTACAAAAGATTTTTAATGTTTGCAATGCTTACAATCTGTTATTTTGAGTATCCAATATTAATAGCAAAACGATATTTTTTAGGAATATCCCGCGTCTTTGACAGATGTCGCCATAGTAAAAAGTAATTACATAGCTAAGACGCATATACTGAGATACATTTCAAATCTGTTGGTCGATTTTATTAGTTTTCTGTTTTTTGGGGGGACGTTTTGACACATCATCCTTTAAGTACCTATGAAGCTCTTTGATCGTTGCTTGAGGAAACATTGGAGGAATTGACATTGAATGAATATTGATGAATACGGCTGAAAGGACTGGATCCAGGCCAGAAAAATAAATAAAAAAAAGGTGGCCGCTTCGCTTTGAAGCGGCTCCCACCTCTCTGATGCAAGGGACCTCGTTACAGTACGACCCGATCCTGTCAACATTTCACTGATCAGTCACTGAGTTTTCTTTGTTTTTATGTATTTAGCTGCATGCTTTTCGAAGCAATCGCAACCCCAAGGCAACCCCCATGCATGTATTAAGTCTCCTACTACGCCACCAATGCAATGTTCTTTATTAACCACTCTTCGTACGTTCAACGCAACAGCAAACTGCACATACGTGTTCATAGTTTACGGTCAAATTCGAGGAACTCGCGTAAAATCCTTTAAGTTGGAAGTGGCGAGCACGCTTCTCATCACATTCTGTATCGCTAATATGCTCCCACTTTTACAATCCAATCGTAAAACCCTTGGTTTCTCTTTTGGGATACTCGGGGAAATGGTCTTGTGGGCCTTTGCAACAGGTACAATAATTCATCAGCGTTTTTCTGGATTAAAGTTATGAAATGTCGGTGACTCCAGAGTTTGTGAGGTAGGTTAACCTAGCAACACGAAAAGCGAGCGAGCAACTTTAAATATAAAAAAAAAACGGAAATGGTACTGATGCGTGATGACGTCACAACAATAGGACCACATACAGCTTTTGTACAGCGATCCTGAATAGCGATGCTGGTATAAGTATTTATAAATATTAATTAATCGCCAAAATGTTACACCAGAACAGGATAATTCTTTTTGTTGAGTTCTTGGCAGGACAAGGATTATTTAACAATAGGGATATTGACTGGCTAGTCAAAAGAGCTTCTTTTTAGGAAATGTCACAAACAATATTTTATATGAAAAATTAGAGGGAATTACACCTATATGGGGAATATTAACTTATGACGTAACAAGCTTCTGTACGATTTTTATTTTGATTTCCAATAACATAAATTGGCATAAGTTATAGTAGAGTAATTTTAAATGTTTTATTGCCTACATAGTGTAAGATAATTTATTTTGAATACAGTCAACAACCCTAAAAGTACGAAAAAGAAAAAAATGTTTTTTAAGGAACGTTTATTTCTAACTCCATTTAAAATACATCCAAATCTCCATTAAATATTAAATTATTATCAAGAATCAAATTAAACCTCAATTCATCTGTTTATTTCTTATCTTTAACTGGGCATTTTTTACACTGGATAGTGGGTAGTCTTATATTATCAGGTGGCATTTGGTCTTCAAGGCCAGTGGCAGGCTGCATGTCCCTAGTGCCTTTATACTTGGACATGTAGCCACACCACATGTGTTCAAGATGGCGGGCTCTCTCTGACAAAGGGTCTGGAGGCTCATCAGCTGCCCAGGCTCTGGTTACCGTGAAGGCGTCCCAGAGAATCTGCAGAGGATGCTTAACCCAGCGAACTGCTACTCCAGAACCTGCGAGAAAGGTTTGACAGATGATCGAATCTGAACACAGCCGCAATGAACATTTTTTATTTATTTAATAAAAAATGTTCATAAAAATGTAGAGGTTTAAAATCTGTACTTTAAAAAAAATGATGCAAACCGATGCAGGGGGATGTAAGAAGCGATATAGAACATCCAGATATCTTTTAAAAAAAATATCTATTTGTTCGGACTAATCTCCAAAACTGTTGGACCGCTTTGAATTAAATTTTGCATGGTGGTACCTTATATCCCTGGTCAACATCTTAGATACAATTACACCGAAAAATTAAAAAATTAAAAATCTCTTGGGATAGTTAAGAGTTACAACGGAAAAGTCGAAAAAACAAGCATGCGTAGCCGCGGGCCACTACATCTAAACAGGTACAAATAAAAAACGCAACGCTTTTACACGCGGCATTATTCTCATAAGGTATAAATTATTTCCCCTTTGGAAGGCAATTCAACATTTTTGGGTTAATTACCAGCACTTGGGTCACTAGAAACCTTATGCGCTGAAATTTCGGAAACTTATTTCTTAGCCTCACGAACCCATCTTCTCAAACGAAAAAAAGTGAACTGTTTTCACACGAGCTAAGTGATCTGTCCAAAAGTTAAAATGAATGATTTCATTTCTTAAGCTACATCATTCGGACCTACCTAGCTTACAATGCGTATGAAAAAAAGATAAGAAGATAGAAGATATTTGTAAACGACGATGTTATGTTTTACCCAAAAACGTAAGAAATTAGTAATCTACATAACTGATGCAAGATGTAATAAAGCACATACTATCAAAATTATCCACAATGTCTGGTCTGTAAGTGCCTGGTATGTAGAATTTCAGCCTCTCCACTGCACATTTGTACTCATCGCACCGACATCGGTCCATTCTGATAAATCATGAGCACTAGATAAATTTATAAAACATTTGTATATTTGCTTGGTTTTCTGCTTGTTTTTATATTTTTGTCAGTTTTATGTCAACTCTGTCATCAAGAATAGTCCATGAAGCCCATGAAGTATGAAGATGGTATGTAGCAAAACTACCTTTATAGTATGAAGTTATGGTCCGTGGACGATGCCTTAAAAATATTCGTGTTGAGAGGGACGGATGAGAAAGAGAAAAGAGTTGAAAGAAGGATACTATCCCAGCCGCTATTTTTTAATTATTGATAGTAATGCACGTACATAGCTAGTAGAATTTAGACAATTTCCTTGGAATCAATCAATCAATCCTTTTCCTTGGATTTATTGTTATTATTTATTATTAATAAATAGCATAATACGCATATATTCATATTTCTGAAGACTTTTATTTTTAAGAGTTTGGGTCCAGAACATTAAATGTTATGCATGTGTAATAAAACTATCCTAAATCCAATAATAGTCCTATAACTGCGCCCCTATCACCAAAACGTTTCGTCGTTTCGTTTAAAGTTTCGCATTTGGTCTTAATTGAAATATCAGTACCACTGAATGTCTTGAGTTTATTTATACATAGTTAGCTTAACTTTTTCATATAGAGTACTTGAGACTCAAGCTTGATTCGCCCTTGGCACTTTTTTTGCCGAGTATGGTTGTATATCGTCCATATATCGCACAGGTTATAGCCGCTTTAAACAGCTTGTGACTGATTTTACAGCTCGCCGACGACGCGACGATACGAACCGGGAGCGAATCAAGGTCTGCGTTCGGTTTGGCGAATTTGTTTGATGAGTCAATAAATACTTATTTGAACTTGGTCGAGATTTTTTTTTGTTTATTCCGGCTGCCAGAAACATAGTGGTACGCAAGTTGGAATATTATACGTGTGTTGATGATGAAAATGTTTGACTGCCGCCTTTGGAAGTATACTTGGATGTCAGTACGTTGACAATCAAATACTATTCCGTTTGAATAGATCTTTCTCAGCACAGTTGGTTCAATAACATACTGCGCCAAATATTCTCATGAGACATAAGGGCGCTGGAACAAGCTTACGTCATCATCTTCACACATCCAGACATTAATAGATTGCTAATAAGAGAATAACGATTACATCACGTTATATCATTGCTGCAGGACAGCGTATTGTCAGTTTGTCAGTAATGAGTGACGTGTAATAGGCACAAGTGTAGATTTGTTCGGCTGAAGAACGTAATTATTATTTTCGCTTCGCCGCTGTTTGTACAGATGTTTTAGTTTAGTAGAAGTTAATACCTAATATGTAACGGGTATATACCTTAGTCACTTCGTACGACATAGGAAGAGTTGGTTGAGTCATATACAAAGGTAAGAACCATGTTCTGTGTAAACTACCTTTGATCACATTATTTTAATTTCATTAAGACAATAATTTGTAAATCGATGATTCAAAAATAAGTAGGTACCACTAGGCATACGTTAATAAGGCATGGCAGTCGAGATTTTTCGTACTTCAAATAGTCACCATGATTATTATTAACAAAATTTGGAGTCCTGGTCCCTGGCTGTTCGTTTGCTTTGTTGTCGGTTTCGGGATTGGCTTATTCTTGACCGTGGTCTTCCCCAAAGCCGAAGAGAGTCTCATGAGGTTGTTCGACAAAGTACCTTCCGTTTAATTTTATAAATGGATATATGCCGTTGTGCCGAGTACAAGAAAGCAGCCGAAAAGTTGCGTTTCTTTTCGGTTGGGATGTATCAACCGGATTATATCAAGAACTATGATAGTAAGTAAACTGGAAACATATGCTTTTAATTAGTATTTCTCTGAAATAGGTGAACGGACCATCGGGTGGCGGGAAGTCACTGGATGCGGGCCAAGCAGGACCACTCATTGTGGATGTCTTTGGGGGAGGCCTTTGTCCAGGAGTAAACATACTTTGACTGAAATTATGAATGATGATAACAAGGAACAGGAAATGGCAATAGTAATCTAACGTGTGTACGTACAGGTTAGTTAGAAAATATAACCTGTCCTTACAATGGGACATATTATATTCGAAATATGCAAAAACATATTCAAATTGTACCTATGTTATTGTCCATTTTGCTTTGACAGATTGATCATAATAGCTTCTTTAAGCGTTGTCCTAATAGAACGCGATTACGCGATCATCGCAAGTTCGCGCGAATTTTACTCTCACGAACGCGCGATCAAACATATTGAAGTCGAATATGTGTCCTAATAGACGATCGCGCGATTGAACGATTTCTTCATACATTTGACAATCGCGCGTTCGCGCGAACTTGCGATGATCGCGTAATCGCGTTCTATTAGGACAACGCCTTATTGCTTACTTTTTTTCCGCATCAAGCCTGGGCTACGATCGCCAATGACCAAACCGCTGTCAAATGACTGACACATTAAGCGCGCGGCATTTCACAGTTTGGGTTAAATTTAAAAAACGATCGGGGCGCTTCCCTTGGTAACATGAAGTGCTATGGCCAAAAAAAAAAGTTTGTCGTACATTTAACTGTCATAAAGTTGCGAAAAACCAGCCATATTGAATAATAGGATAAAAGAATAGGTACACACGACAAAATTATGTCTGTCACGCGTGGACATGTTAGAGGGCCTGGTGTCTAAATTATTGAGCAGTCTAATTCCAGCGTGTACTTCTTTATTGACACATTCCATTTGTATTTTCCTAGAAGGCGAGTTTTCTGTCATTTGGAAGACGAAACAAATAGATATTTTCACGATGACCTTTGAAAAACCAAGGGTCATTTTCAAAAGGCGATCTGAAGAAGAGACCAAAGCCCAGAGTCCCTTACAAGAGACCAGAAAGAAAGTAGAGCAAATGTGGTGCCCGTATAGGTACAACCCTCGTACCATATTTTAAATACTTCTTTAATATGTTATTTGTGTTTTTATTCTTTTGTTAATTAATCTAATAAATTCTTCAGGAATACTTCGTTTTTTTTGCACAGGGAATACCTACGTGTCAAAAGTAGATTAGTAAGTATAGAAAAACGTTAGCAGATTAATGTCTTATTTCTTCAGATAATACTGTCTTAAAAATAACAAAATGAAAGCGTTATTTTATAAGCAAAGATTGGAAGATATTTTGTAATACTATATAAATAGCCTCCATAAATAGTGCCATATTTTAGTAAACATTTTAATAGTTCTTAAATACAAAATTATATTCTTCTAAGTTGAACCACCTACTTCTCCAATATTATTTTGAGAATTATCGTTCTAAATTAAAAACCAAAACCTAGTTCGTTTATATTTAAAATAAATTATCAATTAAGAATGAAAGGAAATAAAGTTTATGATATAAAATTGTAACACAGTTGTAAACATCGAGCTAGAAAATCGAATGTGATGTTTTAGATCCATTTGATATGAACCGACAACGCTTTGGAAACGCGTGATGGGCTTATTGTGGACATGGCCATGAATATAAATTAATCATACTAATATTATAAAGAGGAAAGATTTGTACTTTTGTGTGTGTGTGTGTGTGTGTGTGTTTGTGTGTGTTTGTAATGAATAAACTCAAAAACTACTGAACCGTTTTCAAAAATTCTTTCTCCATTAGAAAGCTACAGTCACCCTGAGTAACATAGGCTACCTCCGACCGCGGGAAACCTCATTCCGACGGGAAAAACTTTTAACGCGGGCGCAGCCGCGGCGGAAAGCTAGTATTTTATAAGAAGAAAGATATTAGTGGTAATTCTCCCAATTGACACTGTAGGGGTACGCATAGAATAGTGCCATCTCTTTCGCGCATTGAATAACAGTACAGTTTTAGTATATGATCGAAGTATAATAAAGAAAGGCCCACGAAGAGCTTCACTCGATCGCCACCCTCGACCTGGAGCGCATCTTTTATTTCCCCTCCTCGACTCGAACCCGCTTTCTTCGCGCCACGACTACGCAGTCGGCGCCGCCCGTCCTTCCGCACGCACGCACCGCTCGACTATTGCGGCAGTTCCCAGTTAGGCACCTATTTAACTGGCGACGAAGACAAAAGACGAAAGGGACGCAGTTATGCGTTGGAATGAGATACAGATACACCGCGCTCATTCTTGCACATAACTACGTCCCGAAATACCTGCCTTACGCTGCCGCTAAAACACTATGAAATAAAATTTAAGTCGCCATCTTTTTCGTCTGAATGCGAACCGAAAAGACAGGATACGAATATAGTTTTGAGTAAATGATATAATAAAAGCGCAGCTGACCAATGAATTAGGCGTACCTTAAACTAGTGCGATCGACGCGTATAATCAATGATTGACGACTCTAAAACTAAATTGGTCTCCTGTCCCTTTTTATTCTTAAAAGCGTGAATAAGACGTAGAGGCCTTTAATTTATGATAAGAGTGCAATTTAAAAATATTTCTTCTATTTCTAGCTAAGGAACTCAATTTTCATAAAACTACAAAGCTACAATAATCATCGCCTTTGAGCCATTCATTTGTGTAGAGTTCTTTACAGGCTTTTTCACATTAGCTCTGCACTTCAATATGACGTAAATCAAAAAGAAATAAACTACAGAATCTTTAGTAGGCAGTCGTCCGAGAACGTAAGTGCTGAGTAACAAAAGACATCCTGGAACTGTGAGCGAAAGAGACAACTTCCATCAAAGCAATTCACCTAAGAATGCAAAAGCTATTCCATCAAATCCATTTAACAACGGCCTTCGAATTAGAGGCATGTCTACATTGCCCTCAACTTGCCTCGAAGTCGTCTGGGTAGTCAATAAGTTAATTTGGCGTCAAGAGGCGGCCGCTAGAGGCGAGAATGTCAGGTTACCAATAAAATAAATAGTCGAGAGTGTGCAACTAGCTGATGATCAAATTTAGATCTATTCGCCTGATAGAGGTGGTGTCGAATATTGAGCTTAGCGGCCAGTTGACGAATTCTCTAAGAATATACATTTTTAAGTGTAGTTTAAACACGTTTGCGTAAGAAAGAAAGAAAGAAACTTTATTTGTATAAATGTGGTGAACAGCCGTTTCATTTTGGGAATATAGGATCACACATTCGACCAACATTAATTTGGTATACAAAAGCGAAAGGGAAAAATCAATTAGGTAATATATTTACATAATAAATTAAGTATAACATAAAAAAATATAATAAAACCATCACTCAGTGTCGGCGATCGACGTTATGTAAATAGTAAAGTTAATTAGGCTAGGTGTCGCGACTGTTCTTGTATATACTTAGAGTTAGGTTTTTATTTGCAATTAACTATTTGTTCTTAGAAATACGTAGGATTAGGTTTTGAATTTGCATTTTTATTACTTTTTCTAAAATACGTAGGTTTAGTTATCTTGCATTATTTTTCTTGTAAGAATTAGTAATTATTTTTGTACAGATTCAAAGTCAATTTCTTAGTAAAATAGAGTCTATAAAATCATATGACCGCAACTAGCTTACGCCTGTATGAGTAGGTAACAAAATCAGAGTTAATATTATTTTTGTAAATAGAGTCTATAATGTTCTCAGACCACAGTTCTCTTACGGCCGCATGAGCGAGCCCATTCTTATTGGTCTAAAAATCCAGCGCTCTCATTGGCTGACTGTTTTTAGTATGAGTCGCGATCTATTTTTCCGAAAATCGCATGTTTCAATAATTGAAGTAGCTTTATTTTGACCATGTAATGTGACAGATAGTAGGTAAAAAATAGATATTAGCAAGGTTTCACAGAATAAAATGTAATATTACAGGCGCTAGGTAGGAAATAAAGATTGCCCATTTCCCTTCCCATTTCCTGCTCCCAAGTTCTATTTGCGCACAAAATAAGTAGTTATTTTAATAGACCTATATTATATTCGTTATTACCCATGTTTCTTACAATAATTTAGCTAGAAAAAACTATGTAAAGTTAGAAAATAAAGTTTCAAGGTATTCCCATAGTTAGGCAGAAATTTCACAAATTGTATTGTATTTACTAGAATCTTATCAGATCTTACTAGACTATTATTATTTGACGCAATTTAACTCGAATTCTATAGTAAAAATGTGTTTGTAGTTGATTCTAATAAATCGCTCTCCCTATTGCTCTCTCGCTCTTTCCCCCCCGCGCGGCTTCCACCCCGCGAATAGTCTGAAATCCAATATAAGCCGGGCCAATCCCGGCGAGTTTTGTCATTCCCAGCAAGTCATTCCAATTAGAAGCAAGCTAGAGAGCAAGAGGCTTCTTACAAGAAACCGGCGTTTCAATTACATACCCCCTACGGAGTAGTACCTAGTCGGAGAAAGGGTATGTCGGCGTCTCTATGAGACAGTGAAAGGGCCGACTGAAGGGTGGTACAGTAATTCGAGGTAATACGGTGGTACTTGGCAGCGGTACGACGGTGGTACGACGGCGGCGGCATAGCGACGAGACAACGGCGGCGACTTCAACGGGGCCTGTGGATTCCCTGGCCTGCGGCGTGTCGACGGAGCGACGGCTAGACCCTGCGAAGCAGACCTAAGTTCTCTATGTTTCAAGATCCGCTAGGAAGATCCGATCGTTTGGTCTGCTGAATTATCGAAGGCGCAAGGGTAGAACGGTGCGGACTGGACGGTGGATCTTTCATATGGTCCTTCCGCAGCCGGATTGCTGAACCAGAAGAGGACATCGACGAGGGCTAGCCAGTCGACACGCAAGAAGAACGAAGAGGCCGTCAAGGGTGCTGCTCGGCCGAAGAGAGAAGAGGCCACAAGGTTGCTGCCAGGCCGAAGTGCAAGAGAGAAACGGCCCGTTCGGGACACCACGACGGTCAAGAACGGATTGGTCGAGCGCACGACGAAGCCAGAGGGAAAGACCATAGTACCATCCGGTACGAGCTGACAAGGTCGGGAAACCTCCTGGTGCGAACAAGACCTTGACAGCGCACGCAGTCGAAAGCCAGCCGTGGCCTAGACAGCGGTGTGGTGCATTTCGGGCGTGCACACCTGTCCGTTAGGACAGAAACAGTCCGGCTGTTCCGTAGTGGGGCCGTATTGGCATTGCACACCACTATCGGTCCAGTTCCCCCCTGTTCGCCTTTGGGTGTCGTACACCGGTAGGACGGCATCCCGTAGGGAGTAGGTAGGGCGTAGGAGTAGGGACCGTTAGGGACGTGACTGACATACGGACAGTCGGCAAGAAAGAAGAACGAAGACAACGCCCGAAGAGAAGATGGAGCCAACCGCCAGCAGAGGGAGCCACGAGGAAGAAGGGATTCGGTTGCGATCGGGCAGGACGACGACGCCGGTGGACGGGGCACTGAGAGCCTGCGACGCGATAACACCGGTGGAGCGAACGACGCCGTCCAAGGCCAGCACCGAGACGAACACGTGGTCTGCGGGCACGGGATTGTCCGCCATCAGCGGCACGAGCAATGCAGAATCCGACGCAACGCTCACAGAAGACGAGCCGCACAACGTAACGCAAATAGAGAACGCTCCCAGAGAGTGTAGCCGATCGGGGACCGCGGACAGCTTAGCGAAGAAAGAAGCTATCCAGGCCAGGATGAAGTTGATGGAAATCAAGAAAAGGGAGCTGGAGATAGAAGCGGAGCTTGCGAGAGCACAATACGAGCTAGCTCTGCTGCCCTCAGAATCCGACGCGACCTATAGTATTAACCTGGAAGGGCGGGCCCGCGAACAGAGAATTACGGCCGCACACGGGGGGGAGCGCTGGGCGCGCCAGCAAGCGGTGGAAGACGCACCGAACGCGCGCCGCAGCAGCGAAGTCAATGAACTTACAAGCGCACTGTCGAGTGCGCTGAAGTTCCTCAAGGAAGATTCGCAGAAAGCGAACGCGCAGTCGCCGCCGAAGTATTTACATGAGCTGCCTGTATTCGACGGCGACATAGGAGAATGGATCGCTTTCAAAACCGTGTACAAGGACACAAACCGACTATTTAGCGAGGCGCAAAACGTAGCGCGGCTACGGCGCGCGCTAAAAGGAACTGCGAAAGAGTCGGTAAAGGCACTGCTATACTCGGGTTCGCACACGACGGACATTATGGAAACACTCGAGCGAAGGTTTGGCAGGCCCGAAATCCTAATAATGAATGAATTGGAAGCGATCAAAAAGATGCCGCGACTACAGGAAAATGGACGCAACATCGTGGCATTCGCGAATAGAGTAGCCAACTGCGTGGCCTCTATCAAAGCGCTAAATAAGCCGCAGTACTTGTATTCGCCGGAGCTGACTAACCGCATAGCGGATAAGTTGAACCTCATCTTAAAGTACAAGTGGAACGCGTTCACGGTTCGATATCCAGACGAACCAGAACTTGAAAAGATGAGCGAATTCTTGAATTCCATGGCTGAACAATGCGGGGCGATGGCGGCTTACGAAACACGCAAAGAGGAAAAAAGAGAGCGTGTAGAAAAGAGACAGCGCTATGAAAAGAGAGGCGGCTACGAGAAAGAGAGAGAGCGCTATGCTAAAGAGCCCCGTGAGGAAAAGGGATGGCGCTCTACATATACGACTCGAATGCATGAATACGAAGAACATGCGGAAGATAGATCGAGCGAGTCGTATGAAAGCGATTCTGAAGCGAGTGAATCGCACGGCAGCGAGGTTGGCGAGCGAACCGAACCGGCTAACCAAGTGCTCGCCGTAAGAAACGCGAAGAAGAAGAAAAGGCAAGCTAAGAGCGAACCGGAACCGTGCTCTACGAAACAAGAAAAATCGGCTTGTCCTTTGTACAGCGATAGCGGCCACGAAGAGGCGTCAGCGATGGTCGCAACAGTGAACAACAAGCCGAAGAAGCACAGAAAAGACTTTAAGAACGAAGAAAAGTCGTGCTCACAGAAATCAAACGGAAAATCGGCTTGTCCTTTGTGCAGCGAAACGCACGGACTACGGGACTGCGAGAAGTTCCGTGCACTGTCGTACGACGACAGGTGGAGTAAGGCCAAGGAATACGGAGCGTGCTTCAAGTGCCTGAGCACGGCTCATCGAAGATTCGGCTGTCGAGCGAAGCCTTGTGGGAGGAACGGATGCAGAGTGGGCCACCACCAGTTACTACACAAGGACGAAGAGAAAACGGCCACAGCCGAAAACACGGCCACGAACGGAAAAACAGTTGCTTCACCACTGAACGCAGTCGTCAGCAAGTACATCACGTATTTAAAGATACTACCCGTGGAACTATACGGGCCTCGAGGCAAGATAGAAACGTTCGCCTTGTTAGACGAGGGGTCCACGATGACATTGATCGAAGAGGACACAGCGCTGGCGATCGCTCCGCGAGGAAAGTCGGATCCACTAAGCATAGAAGGGATCGGTGGGAAGCGAACCGACTTTGAGCGATCATTTCGTCTAACAGCACAGATTAAAGGGCGATTCGAACGGAAATTTGAGAACATGACTGCCTACACAATAGGTCCACTGAACTTAACGACGCAAGCTGTTCCACGCGAATTGGTAGCAAAGTGCGCTCATCTGAAGGGCATCGAAGATCAGTTGATTTACGCACGCACACGCCCTACGATATTAATCGGTCAAGATAACTGGCACCTGATCACAACGCGAGAGGTCGTCCAAGGAGATATCGACCAGCCAGTCGCCTCGTACACATCGTTAGGCTGGGTGCTCCACGGAAGAGAAAAGGTGCTCCACGGAAGAGAAAAAGGCCCCAAGGCGAGACACGCCATTGTAAATAATGTTTCAACAGAGAGAAACAGCGAAAATATGGAGGCTTTGAACAAGGAACACTGCAGCACAGATAGCCTAGGCATCGAGGCGAAGAAACCGTCGAACGACATAGACCAACGAGCTCTCACTGTGCTAGAACGAACTAAGAAGCACTTACCGAATGGGCGAAACAAAACTGGTCTCTTATGGCACAACAAAGTGATGCCAGAAGATAAGCAGCGAAGCGAGCGCGCAACGGAGAAAAAACAAGGAAAATCATCGGAAAAGCGACGCGCAAAGTCACGACGCAAGCACAAGCGCGCAAACAACTCGCAAGAAAAAGTGCTAGAGCGAGACAGCACTATGAAGAGCGCGACAGAAAAGGCACCGAACAACTCTAGCAATTGCAATCGGGTGCATAGAACATCTTCGCAGCCTTCACAACGCACTCAGGCCGCTAGACCGCAAGAAAGGCCTAAAGAAGCAAAGAAAAGTCGAGCGAAAACACGGCGCCGCAAACGCGAACAACAGCGTTACGACAAGAAGATCGCTACGACGCAAGAGCGAAAGTCGCGTGTATCTAGACGTCTAGACAGCCACACAAGTCTAGACCAGACTAGGTCACAAGGACCTGAGCGGACACAGAACACGCATCGCAAATTACGACGTAAAAGCGCTGAACAGAGAACGCGAAGCGCCGTACGAACCTATGACTACAACTGGCGCGAACCACGTCAGCCCACGCGTCCACCTGACCTGACCCGATCGCAACCCTCCTCGTCCTGCCCAGCACGATCGCCTCCGCGAAGAGAGTGTTAGCACACTGGGGGGAGACTGTCGGCGATCGACGTTATGTAAATAGTAAAGTTAATTAGGCTAGGTGTCGCGACTGTTCTTGTATATACTTAGAGTTAGGTTTTTATTTGCAATTAACTATTTGTTCTTAGAAATACGTAGGATTAGGTTTTGAATTTGCATTTTTATTACTTTTTCTAAAATACGTAGGTTTAGTTATCTTGCATTATTTTTCTTGTAAGAATTAGTAATTATTTTTGTACAGATTCAAAGTCAATTTCTTAGTAAAATAGAGTCTATAAAATCATATGACCGCAACTAGCTTACGCCTGTATGAGTAGGTAACAAAATCAGAGTTAATATTATTTTTGTAAATAGAGTCTATAATGTTCTCAGACCACAGTTCTCTTACGGCCGCATGAGCGAGCCCATTCTTATTGGTCTAAAAATCCAGCGCTCTCATTGGCTGACTGTTTTTAGTATGAGTCGCGATCTATTTTTCCGAAAATCGCATGTTTCAATAATTGAAGTAGCTTTATTTTGACCATGTAATGTGACAGATAGTAGGTAAAAAATAGATATTAGCAAGGTTTCACAGAATAAAATGTAATATTACAGGCGCTAGGTAGGAAATAAAGATTGCCCATTTCCCTTCCCATTTCCTGCTCCCAAGTTCTATTTGCGCACAAAATAAGTAGTTATTTTAATAGACCTATATTATATTCGTTATTACCCATGTTTCTTACAATAATTTAGCTAGAAAAAACTATGTAAAGTTAGAAAATAAAGTTTCAAGGTATTCCCATAGTTAGGCAGAAATTTCACAAATTGTATTGTATTTACTAGAATCTTATCAGATCTTACTAGACTATTATTATTTGACGCAATTTAACTCGAATTCTATAGTAAAAATGTGTTTGTAGTTGATTCTAATAAATCGCTCTCCCTATTGCTCTCTCGCTCTTTCCCCCCCGCGCGGCTTCCACCCCGCGAATAGTCTGAAATCCAATATAAGCCGGGCCAATCCCGGCGAGTTTTGTCATTCCCAGCAAGTCATTCCAATTAGAAGCAAGCTAGAGAGCAAGAGGCTTCTTACAAGAAACCGGCGTTTCAATTACATACCCCCTACGGAGTAGTACCTAGTCGGAGAAAGGGTATGTCGGCGTCTCTATGAGACAGTGAAAGGGCCGACTGAAGGGTGGTACAGTAATTCGAGGTAATACGGTGGTACTTGGCAGCGGTACGACGGTGGTACGACGGCGGCGGCATAGCGACGAGACAACGGCGGCGACTTCAACGGGGCCTGTGGATTCCCTGGCCTGCGGCGTGTCGACGGAGCGACGGCTAGACCCTGCGAAGCAGACCTAAGTTCTCTATGTTTCAAGATCCGCTAGGAAGATCCGATCGTTTGGTCTGCTGAATTATCGAAGGCGCAAGGGTAGAACGGTGCGGACTGGACGGTGGATCTTTCATACTCAGCTATATAAATAAGGAAGAAAACAACAAGCATCTAGCAATTTGTAGATTGATATTAAATAAAGGATATATGGCATTCTTGTAATAATTTTATTGAAAGTTCGGCTGCTATTTATCTGTTACACAATGCTACTACTGACTAAATAAATATATATTAATAGACTGCTACAAACAAACTTAATGATTATGACGGCGTATGTTTATTAAAGCTCCTAAATTGTAATATTTTCGTAGAGATAATGTCTGGATTTTAAACAAGACGGTTTTGCTTTTTTTAAAAACCGTTTTTGCAAATCTGGGTGTCGTCGTTTGTCGATGTTTGTACCTCATCATCATCATCATCATCATCTCAGCCGAAAGACGTCCACTGCTGGACAAATGCCTCCCCCAAGGATCTCCACAATGATCGGTTCTGCGCTGCCCGCATCCAGCGGCTTCCCGCGACCCTAAAATAGTTATTTGTACCTAAAATAGTTTTATTTTTCTCTATTTAAATATTATTAATATTCTTTCTTTATCAAATAAAGTTGGGAAGTGCATAAGATAAGTTAATTTAATTAGACAGACCGAGGAGATTCCATTATAAGCGGCGGAAAAATCACGACCTTTTTGAAGACGCTTAGGTACGCATACTCATTATCTAAAATCCCTCATGAAACAGTATGGCGGTCTCACAAAAGCACATTTTATAGTATTCTTATCAAAGCGGCATTCATCCAACTTTTTATTAGCTGCATATTTATTAATTTGTGCCTAACAAATGATAAATTTCCATATTTATTAGTGAGTTTTATCTATCATATAAAACTAAAAACTGAGCAGCTACTAGAACTAGTAAACAGATTGTTATCTGAGCATTAAAACCCGGAAACTTCGTGTGTGTTCTAAAGTAAAACGTGGTAACCATAGCGATCGGAGAGACCGTTTTAAAGTATTTCTTGTGCTCCGATAATATCGCCTTTGTAAGTGGTGTATGTATGATGAAAATGACAGTTTATTAGTGAAATCAAAGGTTAGAGGTTCTTTCTAAGAAATTTTGATTCTTATCATCCAGTTTGAAGGTTTATTTTATAAATTTAATAAGACTTAATCTTCAATTATCAATGTTTACACTTTTTTGTTGATTTATATTATGTACATTATATTATATTTTAATAGCACTACCTAACCGAAATAGTCTAAATATTAAAATAGAATCTTGACTTTCGCACAATATTGATATGTTTTAAAAACAGGTTTTATTTCGATCCACGGTCAAAGAAACAAAATAATAAAAAAGTCTTATTTATATTTGGGAAACAAACGGCTCAAGTTATAACTTACTTAAATTATTGATTAGCAGTACGTAAACCGTTTAGTGATGCAGTTATTTTAAATTCTTACTCTCGTTACATAAATGTAACCAACTGCCTTGTTACGTTTCACGCCAAACCAGAACGAATGCGAAAAAAATAAAAGGGTATAAAGCTTATTATTATTATTATTAAAGCCACCGCGCAATATAAGACGTAGCATGGACAGGTTCCCACAAGGTGGACCGACGAACTGGATGGTCACGTGATGCCGCTGGATGCGGACAGCACAGGACAGATCTTGGAAATCTTTGAGGGTAGGTCTTTGTCCACGAGTACGACCAATGGCTGATATGATGCTGATGAAAAGCTCACTGTAGATATTGTGCAGATGAAGAGAAAGCTTCACTTCACATCCTCTGTGAATGTGATGCTCTCGTCAATAAAAGGAGTGCTGGGAGCGCACAAACTTGCCCCCCAGGAAGCGAGGAGTAAGCCGAGCCCTGAATCTACCAAAACCGTCAGATTCTTCAAACCTGTAGGTTTGTAAGAGGCTATTTGGCCAGTGAAGGCTGGCTACAATAGATCCTATTGGATCACAGTGGTCTTTGGGCATATATTATTATATTTTTTATTGTCCTACGCTTGTGTCAAAAAGGTACGACCAAAGAAGCTTCACTGGACTTGATTCTTTGGGTAATGAATATTTCCCTATCCTCCTAAATCATCATCGTAAACAAAACATTGCATGAAGGGACTAACTTACTACCATGGTCTAAGAAAACAAGGTCTAACCGTTAAACCACGTGACTGACACAAGCCTACGACATTTTGCGCTGTTAATCCTTGTCACGCATTCTACAAGGATAACTAGGCAAAATGACGTAGAAATGACGTATTCTCATGTCTAATGGGTAGACCTTGTTTTCTTAGACCATGCATACTCGTACTACCATTGGTTTCATTATAATTGATAAGGCCCCGATTTTCCCAACAACAGAATCGCAAGTGTTGATAGAGCCTTAAAATCCGGTTCTAAATGAATACCCGAATGTGAAGCGGCCTTAATGCGGGTGTCAGCAAGCAGCCGTTAATACGAGACTAATGTAAGTGATCATGTATAATGTATTAGTCGACCGCCGCGGTGCGCGGGTGGCCTTAACTGCAATCCTACTGAGGCGGGCTACGTGATTATTGTGTGGGTTTTCGAGGTGAACCATCGTCACAAACCCTGGTGTCGGAATTATAGAACCGCCTTAGGCTTCCGACATGTACGACTACATACGTAGATAGTAGCCGGGACCAACGGCTTTACGTGCCTTCCAAAGCACGGAAGCATCTTTCTTTTCGGACAATCGGGTGATTCAGCCTGCAATGTCCTAACCAAACTGAGGAAAGTCTTACAAAGTTATATTTGTTCGACGAGTCCCCACCGGGATTCGAACCCGGGACCTTTGTAACGTCAGGCGAGCTTTTGACCACTCGACCACAGAGGCTGTTTTGTGCCGTGATTTAAGGTGTTTATTGGCATTGGCTTTAAGATCATCGCTGACAAAAGGGAAGAGATGCAAGGTTAACTGATACGACACGACCACTTTATTAGAAATGTCATTGAAGGAAGAAGAAAGTAAAAGAGAGGGTGACCAAGAAGTACATACAAGGACAAATTAAAGAAGGGATAACAGAAGATGGAGAATAGAATGCAATGGTGTAGATTCCAACGATAAGAGCACCGCTTTTAAGTTCCATAATGATGAAAATGCTCGGCATAGGCACGTGTATATGGTCATATATGGTCGTGTGATCCGGCAGAATAAACCCATTCCATGTCTTCCCATCGGTTGTCGTAGAACGCGGCAGATTCAGGTGTATGTAGTACAGAGGAGTTATACTATAATAATACTTCTGTGGCGATAGATTGGCAACCGCCCACCAGAACAAAGGTCCAAGGCTGTTCCCAGGGAGCTTCTACTGGCGAGAAGCGCCGAGGAGGAGAGCCCCGCACTCCATCAGTGAGCACCACAACGCAAAGATGGCCTCAGAACCCACCATACAATGATGGCACCCCAAGACTGGGACCTTCGCTAATGTCCACGTAGAGAGCCCCAGACAGAGCCGAAAGGCAAACCGGAGGAGGCTGGATCCCCTCACTCCCGCCAGCGAGACAGAGAGAGATGTATGCAAGTTAGATTGGCAACCTGTTATTAGACGCAATCAAAACAGAAAGTTCGATGTATCTTATTATAGTTGCGTACCGAATCTTAAACCTAGTACGGTGAAGCTTGATTCGTCATATCTACCTTTTCGATAAAGCATAGATCAATTTAAAAAAATCGTTTTGCTATAGATTATTATAGTAAACTTACTAAAACTCTCAACCCGTCAGGTAAAAGAGAGTATCTTTATGTATGTATATTTAATAATATGCGATATCGTCCAAACAACACACTCTTTTAAATTTGAAAGATGCATACGTGATGTCATCGTGATTTTAAACGTCCAGTGGCTTCCAGCTATATATCTTTTGAACTTTGTAGATAGGCACGTTGCTGTCCTACTAGAATACGCTCCTGAGTCCGATTCCGGCCGATACGAGCGATCTCGATATTATCTCGATATCCCCGATCTTCTTAATTACTGTTAATGGGTGTGCGACCGCCGCGCCGTGCGCAGGAGTTCTTTGAAACGGTTATGATTTCGATGCGTGAGGTAAATTCTTGCCACTGTCGCCGCATTGGGGGTACGCGGTGAACTATGGTCTAAGAAAACAAGGTCTTCCCATTAGACCACGTGACTGACACGAGCCTACGTCATTTCTACGTCATTTTGCCTATTCATCCTTGTCGAATGCGTGTAATAGACAAGGATGAACAGCGCAAAATGACGTAAGCTCGTGTCAGTCACGTGGTCTTACGGATACACCTTGTTTTCTTAGACCATGCGGTGAACTATTGTCACGTCATATTGTTTTCTAATTGACCTACAATTGTGTCGCAAAATTGCGACGTATCAAGCTTTACCAGACTTGCGGGGGAGCAGAAGGTTCTACCCTTGTGTAGGATAGGGACTGTTAAGTTAAGTATAGAATCGACCTTTCAGGATAGGTACTGTTAAATATAGAATCGACCAAATTTCAGATAGATCCAGCTTCTGCTAGCAATTTTGCGTTAATCGTCTCTATGCTAAATACCTAAAAGTTGTTAATACAAAAAAAAAACAAACACACATTTGAGACACGGCTTCTTTTTAAATATTGTTAATTTTAAAGGCAATATAAGCTGGTTCCAAAACAACTTACCTTGTTAGAAATTATAAATTAATATATACATATATGTGTGATTTTTAGGCCAGAAGACAGTAAAAGCTCTGTAAACACAACACTTACAACCAATTCAATCACGTTTACAACCACCAACATCCGTTTGCCCTTAACACAGTCTTAAAACCCCTGTTTAAAGCCCTCTGGGCTGACTAGTTTGGGTTCATTATGGTTCAGAATAAAAAAAACTAATTCACTTATTCCTTAATATGTTTTTTAAACTTAATGACGGACAAGAAATATGTGCGGACATCTCACACACGGTCATCTGACCCCAAACTAGGCAGAGCGTATACTATGGGTGGCAGACAGCTGCTAATACAGACATAATCATAATCATAGCTCATAACACGAATGTTTGCCCCTGGGCAGGGATCGAACCCGCAACCCTGTGCTTCGTAGGCAGACATACTACCAACTAGGCTACGGGGTTGTCTACAAGTCTGAACAACAATAAATTATAATTTATTAATAATTAAATAGTTCAATATAGAGGCGATGCGATATCAGTTTGAACGGTACTGGCAGGTTCGCGCAATGTGTGCTGTGGAGAAGAACCCGCTGAAGAAACTCCATCCTCGAAATTTACCTACGTAGAAGATGACATACATACACACAGTCACATCTCTTTCCGTGAGTGGTAGGGAGAAACCACTTCCTTCTACTTGATACGATCTAGCTAAGACATAACTTGCTTCGCTTTCTTTGGAAGACGATTAACCCAAAAAATTTGCATAATATGACGTTCCTCTAATATTGTCTTTTTAAGAATATCACCTACTTTTCGGCACGTTCTCAAAGGGCATTATGTATTTTTCTCTTATTTTTTGGGGTTCTATAATTCTTAATCAACGTAGTTTACGCGGTGCCCCTTTCTTAATTTGCTAAAAGGTGCTTATAAGGGTGGGGGTAGAAACAGTAGCAGTGCGATTAGCGACTCATTAAACCTGATGGTTGCAAATAATTGGCACTAGGGTCGTGAGGTCGGCCAATGTCCTTCCTACCCGCACAATAAATGAAAAAAAGAAGAAATAATTGTTTATGCTTTAGGCATAAACTAGTGCAAGTCATCTTTTACCTATTCATCTAAATCCGTTGTGTCGTTTCAAAAGTGAAACTAGTATAAACATTCTATCTTACGAATTTATACAATTAGAAAATACAACGTTTAACTTCACCCACACAGCTTATTTACAGAAAGTGACGGCTCAGCAAAGACCAACTTTGCCATACAATCTGTAAGTTTAAAGTACTTTATATTCACTTTATTTTCCGAAAAATTAAATTAAGGTAAGTTTAAAAAAGTGGACAGTTTGTGAGTGTGTATGTATATGTTTGTCACTTCTTTTTATTGAGTATTTGCCTAGCCATCACAAAAATTAATTACAATGGTTTTTATGCATGAGTCGAACTCCACAATCCATGAGTAGTCATAGTTAAGTTATTTTCTTGCTGTTTTCCTATTCTCTCCTGAAGTCTCTGATTGGATCTACCCGCTATCCGCTCTTCCCGCAACCGCTATCTTAAAGCATCTTATAGCGGTCGTTTAGGTTAATTAAGATCTGAAGGAATCCCGGTATTGGTCAAACGGTAGTCGCCGCAGTTTAAATCTCAAAAGATAACGCGACCCGTCTCGGTCCTAACTTTAGATGGGGAATGTTCCTGATAATATGATCGGGTTTCGTTACCTGGTTTTATCGGAAGTTGCTACTGGTTTGCGTTTAGGACAATCCTGTAGCTTAGTTTGTAGTCTGCCTTCGAATCACAAGCAGGGTCGCGAGTTCGAATCCAGCCCAGACAAAAGCCACGCGAAGAATAATATGTTAAAAGACTTACCTGTGTGAGGCATGACGGAGAAAGATCTGTAAAAAAGAAAAAAAAATGTAATTTAATTTCTATTTCACGCCGTTAAGCTCGTGTAAATGCTCATTTAAGCCAGTAGCGATAGCGATATAAGTGCGTACATCGCGCGGAATGATGGCAAGTAGATATTACAATTTTTATGTCCCTCGTAAAAAACCTAATACTGTTGGCGACCTTTGTACAACCAATTTTATAATTGCTAAAGGGGTTGGGATGCTCGAATTGAGATGTAGGTACGCAGTTAGCGTTTTATAGAAGCGCTATGACTCTACTTACTAGCATAAATAAATCCATATATATTATAAACGCGAAAGTGTGTTTGTTTGTTTGTCCTTCCTTCACGCCCTAACTAAGCAACCAATCGACTTGATTTTCGGCACAGAGTTAGTTGAAAGGATGGAGAGTAACATAGGATACTTTTTACCGTGGAAAGATATCTCGTTCCCACGGGAAAAATGGAAAACGCGGGCGAGACCGCGGGCCGCGGAAAGTTAGTAGAAAATATTTATATTATATGATTCTCCGAAAAGTAACAATGACCTCTGCCAAATATCTCTATAGCGATCCCCAATAGTAGCTCATTGTAGTATAGGCACACCCATAAAGTCATAGCTAACGTCACTAAAATTTTATGCCCCTGTAAATAAACTATTCACTCTCCAAAATTACAACAAATGTCGTCCGAATGGAGAGAACAAATATAAAAATCGTTAACGGCTCATATATGTCCCCACTGAGAGGCTTGAGTCTAGCTTGAAATCAGGGTGAATAGGCCTTAGTCGACCACGTTGACTTAGTGCGGGTTGGTCATATACTACTTACACCTTTGAATTAATTTGCAAATGTGTTCAAGTTTCCTCGTGACGTTTCCTTCACCGTGAGAGCGTCGAATAAACGTACTATGAATTCGAAAATCGAAAACACATTGGTACGTTCCGAGGCTTTAACCTAAAAGCTTTTGAATGGAAGTCAACAGCCCTAGCCTCTTGGAATATACAAATCAATAAATATTTATTGATACAATCACAAACAAATTACAAACTAACAAACTTTCGTATTTAGGTATATTACCAATAGAATTCTTCAAAAACGTACATCTTAAAAGTTCACCCAAACATTTTAATTTGACCTTGTAAAGACTCGTATCCCCCTCGCTTAAATTAACGTGTCACAGGTACACAAGCAAAAAAAAATGTCGTGTCAAGAAATCGTGTCACAAAAGCTACAATTCAGGTGTGACGTACACCATGAAACCACCGTAAGTTGTGATTATACCCGAGCATTGCCGCGATAACGCAGTTAAATCATAATTTATTCAAATTAAAAATACTTATCAAAATATGATGCGGTACTAAATCAGGAATTAAGTGAGGGGGTGCGTGCGGACATCAGAAGTGGGATCGGTTTTGTAGAATTGGCTTGCTGTTCGGTGGGGGAACTGTGATTATGGTCAAATTTATTTACTTTTTCTGTTTAGACCAAGAGTAACCGAAACAGAGCAAAAATACACAAAATTTTTAAAAAAACCCTAAGTCAAGTTCTTCATGCTATGAATGTTTGATTTGCACGATTTTTCAAAACCAATACAAAAACTTAAAAAATATACCTATTTTATTTTTTATGTTGCAACCAATTATTTTGTACAGGTTAATGTCTGTCTGTCTTTCTGTCGCTCTACATTGTACGTGATGCGCAAACAAATTGATTTATAAAACGTGTTTTTCTTAAAAATAAAATATTTACTGACAGAATACATAGAAAGAAAGAAGTAATATTAGAATGACGCTATTAGAAACGCTTTAAGTAACACTTCTATTCAGGTACTATGTCACGGTCAAGAGACCAAGATCGATAGTATCGCGCGCTCGATCACCGTGAAAATCCAAAAAAAAGTTACGAGCAAGAAAAAAATTACTTGGTGGTGGTTACACGCGAATATCAGTTTAAAATGCGTGCCGTTTCCCCGCACCATAAGGGCCTGTTTACATTGGCACGCGACAAAAAAATGTCCTTCCTTGGTCCTTGCTCGACTATCTTTGTCACATTTATGTGATCATTACAAACCATTGAAGGAGACATAACATGTTTTTTTGTGTTTTTAGTGTTCATTGGCTACAGATTTTATACCCGAAAATGAACGCCGACGACGAGGCAGGCCTCGGAGACGTTGGCGGGACGACTTGGACGCGTACGATACAGACTGGACCACAAGTGCGCTTGATCGTGATGCATGGCGTAATGGAGGAGAGGCCTTTGCCCAGCAGTGGGAAATAAAGTAGGCTATTAAAAAAAAGAAAAAAGAAAATTCGTATAAAAAAGTGCTTGAAATACGAGTATGTCGTACTATTTTATGTAGGTACCGACATATTAGTGACATACTGGTTACTAAATTCTCTGACTAAATTACTTGAGACCATATAGACTTAGTAACATAGTTACACCATAAACGCTTGAGACGACAGCGACATACGGTAGCTGTCTCAGGTAGTTTTGAAACTGGACACAATGTTTTTTACCACAAAATACCAAATCAGCACGGAGGACGGACGGATTTAAGGACGACTACGTTTAATTCCACATCCCATGACGTCTTCAACAAAGTCACTGTCAAATTTGAAGCAGCCAAAGCTTTTAATAGTTAAAGAAGATGCAGCAACCCTTCTAGCAACCATTTACTTTTTAACCGCTTCTGCTACAGGGAAGGCTGTTAATCAATTTCGCCTTTGCAAAAAAAAACGGAGCATTCAGGCCACAATTTTCCCCTAGACACTCCTAATTATAGTTTTTGTCTAACTTACCTACCGACCATCAAAACTCTAAAAGCGCTTTGAAGTAAAGTGTTCTTCATGTGTACTAACATTGGTTATAATTGCATGTTCCAAATGTAATTTAAGCTCCCGTAACCGTACACAGCCCCTAACCCTATAAAATATTCATTTTAGTGATCCTAAATGTGTCATAAGGAACAACAAAAACATTATTATTCGCCCTAAAAGCGGAGTGTGACCGCTGGCCGCGGTTTGATCTGATATAGTGCGCTGATTTGCATAATACTTACCTCGCGACGCGTTCTCGTATTTATAATCGATTTCGAATTAAATCGAGTTGAGACAAAGACTTGGTAGGCTGAAAGAGTCACAAAATCCATATCAGTATGAGATTTGTGTATGTCTTTTGTCAGAAAATAGAGCTTTGAAATATATTGTCCCATCCCATTCCTCTGGTATTAATTAAATCGAATATTTTGATATTTTTTTATACAAATTCAATGACGAAGTAAAATTTTCTATAAACAATTTTCAAATATTTTTAACAATTGGTATCTGTTGAAAAAGTAATATAACTTTAGCCTATAAAATTTTTCTATTTCTTTAATTTAGTAACAAGTTTATAGCATTGAAAATCCAAGTAAATGTATTGAAATTCAATTAATGGATATGGAAAACTGATACAGAAATAAAAACAAAATATTAAACAAAATATAAAAATTTGCGTACTGGGCACCTCAGGAGCGACCATTTGTAAATATTATGTATAATATGTAAATAATGTCAATGTAAATTTGTTTCTGTAAATAGGTTAAGATTAAATATTAAACTCTTAAACAGTAAATTTGCAGAGCTATCGTCGCAACTTTACGTATTTTCTTTCGGAAAAGAAAACTGTCCCACGGGATTAAAGCAAAACCCGTTCTTAGTGGAGCAAGTTATATTGGTGAATCAATAGATTGATTGATTAAAGGTAATAGCCATGACAAAAGTTTGTCGCACATTTCACTGTCAAAAAACCCGCCATATTGAAATATCCTCCAATAGGATAAGAGAATACGCACGACAAAATTATATCTGTGACGCGTGGACCGGGCATGTTAGAGGGACAGTTTTGTTTAAAAGTTGCAAGAATTGTGACAAAGAGCAATTTTAGTGACTGGTCTACCCTTAATCTCCCTATCTCTATCATTATTCATATTATCGCGTGAAATAGCGGTGCGTGTTATTAATAATCTGTGAATATTTTATAGTAAAAATGTTATTTTTTTAAACGAGATTGCGTCGTCTGCATGGAGTTTTGTTAGGTATTTTTTACGGTTATTATTACGTGATTGTTAATATTTGAGTGTTATTTGTGTGTTAATAAAGACTAAAATGTACTTGAATGTGATATCTGTGTCGAAACAATTCGGATTTTTGTTAAATTAACTTACTGATCCATTAAAGTATTTTTACGCGAGAGAATCAACTTGAGGCGTCTTGAGGTATACCTACCTATCTTATAAGATCTACGATAAGTGGCACCGACTTCAAAATTATAAAATAATAAAATTATTTAATCATTTCTATTTAACTAAATTAAGATACGTATTACTTTGTGCGAAGTAAATTTATTTTTTGCTTTTTAGTTTACTGTATGAAGTCGTTTTTTTTGTTATTTTACTATGATTTTTATTTTGTATTCATAAAGGCGATAAAACTACGGATGTCCTTTTTTACACCATTGTAACACGTGTGCAATCTTGTAGAATTTGATGGATGGAATTTGAGGATTCGACTATAATAATGATAATTTCTTTTATAAATCATTTGAAACCTAAACTAAACTATGTATTTCAAATGTTTGATGTCTATATTTTTTTCACCCTATTAGCTGTTAATATAGACACAAGATTTCTGCCTGCAATAAATCATTATTGCACTAATGACCAGCAGTGCTATTCTCTAAGGCCGATTTCTTGTGCTCGAAGCTGAATCCGCCGTGAGTTTACAAATCGGCATTCTGTAAACCTCGATGCGTAGGACGAATGCACACTAGCGCTACGCGTGCGGGCGCGGCGGCGAGTTGAACTAAAGCAGCTTCGAGATTATGACATTTAAGTATGGAATGACGTATAAATTGGCATTCTCTAAGCATCATCTCGCAACTCCCCTCGTTTAAGAACTCGAATCGATCTGTCAAATAAAAAGTTAGTGTCGACTGAGTGAGATTCAATTAAGATGTTTGTTAATTTACTTAAAATATATTTTTACTTAGTTTTTGCATTAGTTTACGTGTTTATAGAAACTTCAAAAGGTTTAGCATTAGTTATATTTGTATTTTAGGAGATAAAATACAATTTTTTAAAGGGCTCGTTGATTTGTATTTTTATAGACTAATTTGGTATAGGTGTTAAAGTATGATTGAATAAAAAGACAGTTGCCTCTTCCAAGTAACGCGAAAGCCCTCATTTCATTTTTTTTTGTCAACTACTAGATACCTACGTCATCTTTTATATAATATTATGTTCTAAAAAAAAATCCCAGGGTATTTTTCCCCGCTAAAATGCATGTAACTAAGTCTGTAGTAATGTGCTTATTGAAGCATAAAATATCCTTCCCCGAAATGATTTTTTTTAATCGCATTTGCAATTCGTTCAGCTGTTGTCCTCAAAAATAACACAAGTAGAAATAAAGTCAATCAATTATTTTACTTCCGCATTTATAGTGACATAATATTCGTAAGGAGTAAGGCTAATAATATAATGTAAGGATTTTCGCAGAATACATAATATACCTATACATATATTAAATACATACAGTCAATATAGTGATAACAAAAACAATCATATCAAAATAACACTCATGTTCTTTATTGACACCAAAATAGTAGGTATTACAAAAAATCATTCAGCTAACCCCATTATAAACACGTAAATAACAGTTTTTAATTAATGTTAGTCTTTTAGTGGCCACTTAGTTTTAATAAATGATAATGATGATTCATCATCATCCATCATAGATAGTGGTGAATAGCAAAACATACAATGCAAATATTATGTTAATTATATAATTATTACAGCTTTTTAAACTGAATTCTAAATTATAATTAAGGTATAAACGGTAATTTATCAACGAATCTGTATTAGAGAAGTCAACCCCGCGCCGCCGCCCCAGCCGATACTTTGTTGTTGCCGCGACTGTGCTCCACAAGGGTCCGGTCCGTACCACCTCGTATGATGATCATCACTTATCTTGATCTTCAGTTGCAGTTCTGTGACTCCGTTTGTCATTGCTTATTTTGAGAAGGTGGTATTACATTAAATTTTAACTGGTTGTCTGACCTCTGATGCTGAAAATAAGTTATTCTATTGAGATTCTTTAGAAGGTAATATATCAATTTTTATCACTTTTTTAACTGCCATGAAGCTAGGCTAAAATAGTAGGTAAAGAAAACATTATTCAAGAAAATCATAGACGAAATTACTAAACATGTTAAAATTTAATTTAAATAGGTAAATATCTGCTCTAGATATTGATGTCATCTAAATGGGTAAAAATATACCTATTATTTAACTTCCTACTGAAAGATTTTTTTTTACATAATTGTATGTTGAGCAGCCAGCACATGCGGCTGGACACTTTGACCTTGAGAGCGCCGTTAATCCATAGAAGTAGAGGCGAGTTTGCTAATGCAAGTGTCCAGCTGCATGTGCTTGCTAATGTACTTACTAAATGGTAAGAATTAAGATATAATATACTTGAGCATCATCAAAAATTCCTTTCTTTAGATCTTTGTAATTTGGTCCAGCATCGGAAAATATAAACACGAACTTGGGTAACATAATAAATGTTCGAAGCAGATTTAAACAGTAGTGTACCTAGTTGCTAATTACCTAGCACAACGGCTGAACCTTAATAACTTTATTTTGTTAATATAAACAGTGAAATTAAACATATCTACTCTCAACAGTGAACAAACTTCCTATCTTGCCGTGAAACATGTATTTATAAATAAAGGGCTTTGAAGAACCAAGTAATTTTGAAGTGTTTCTGAGAAGTAACAATAGGTTAATTAGGTACTTACAAAATTTGGTTCACTATCTGCACGAGATGCCCATACAGACTGTTTAACTTTGTTCTTTGATATTTTGAGTGTGCGATATATCTTTCGTCAAGTCCAGAAAGCCATAATTGAGCTAGATTAAGCTATTGTAGACAGATGAAGATGAACTATTCGATTGTTCTGAAAAAAATTTGTTGCTGTTAGTTTGTACAAAAAAATACCTGTTTACCATTTCTACAATCAATATAGTAAGAAATTAACTTACTTCATATTCAAAACACGCATTAATCAAATTAAAACACAAAAACAAAATGTGAACAAATTAACCAAGTCCTTAATTAACTTCACAGCACAAACAATCTTTTTTTTTAAACTTGTTAATTCTTTGAGAGCAAAGACAAACTCATACAGCCAAACAACTTAAGGTTTTGCTATTTAATATGTTTTAAAGCATACTTATGCTTGTATTCTATGAAATTTTGCACTCTGTTATCATTTAAAGTGTTTAACTTATATTTTTTGTACTGGCTGCAATAAATTTAACAAAAAACAAAAAACCGATAAAGACCGGTTGACGTTTTCTTAGCACTACGTACTAGAAAGACATCTCGACGGTCACTTCACATCGCAAGAGCGATAAGGATGTTTACAGAATGCCAAACCAAGGTCAGGCGGGTTCGTGTTCGAAGGGAGAGCGGTCATCGAAGTGAGATGCGAGTTCTTGTTCGGATTTTAGAGAATCGACGTGCAGCCAAGTAAATAAATGGTAAACAAAACAATAGCCTACTCTGTGTGACTCAGTGGCGTATGAGTGGCGTCGTTAGCTAGCGTTGATAAATAATGGTATAGCAAACATTAGATAGGATCGCATAACTATGAACGGAACATGTCCTAATTGACTGCAAAATGAATTTATCTTTTGGTTGAATCTGTTCGTTGAAAAACGTTGTATATCGTGTGGGTTTCGAGGTCAACCTGTCTCACAAACCCTGGTGTCAGATTTATTGAGCCGCTCAGGCACATAATAATAATAATAATAATAAGGCTTCAGATCAAAAATTTCTACTGAGGATGCTGCAATTTCTTTAGTAAACAAGATCATAAATAATTTGGACCAAAAGCAGTGCTGTATTGGAGTTTTCCTTGATCTCGCAAAAGCGTTCGATACCGTCTCTCGAACGCTGTTGCTAAAAAAGTTAGAATCTATGGGTATACGTGGTCTAACACTATCCTGGTTCTCGTCTTATCTGACAAACAGGAGACAAAATGTCAAAATCGGCAATTGGTCAAGTGGACCTCGAACTATAGACTTTGGTGTCCCACAAGGCAGTGTTCTCGGCCCCACTCTTTTTTTAATAAATATGTGGGACATCTCACACACCGCCATCTGACCCCAAACTAGGCAGAGCCTGTACTATGGGTATCAGACAGCTGATATACATACATATGTATATAAATATACAACATGACATAGCTTTTATATTTAACTAATTTTGTTGTACAGATAAACAATCTAGAAAATCTTTGCACAATTTTTATAATTGTTGGGAGATAGGAAAAATAATAAAATTATGATAATATTTTGTATAAGTATTATTAGTACGAAGGGATTTTATAAATCTTGTATAGCTTGACAATAAAATTGGGGTTGACAGTTGTTGTTTTCAGCCGCTTAGTTTGATACTTATAATAATTGAGGTTATTCTAATTCTAAGTAGTTATAGAATACCGAACTAGAAAAAAATCTTAATATTTCAATTGATTCTCTCCAAGTTTTAACTTGAAGTGACAAAACCCATCTCAGTTCAGAACAAAATCAAAGTTCCTCTAAATCAAAGGCAGTGACTTAATTAAGGCAGTGAACACACCAGCGAGCCGGCTAAAGACCACACCGGGATATCTTAACCCGTCCGCGACTAAATTATACGCTCTCTTTACAAATAAATGCCGTCGAGCACGCCGGCCGTACTGCGGTTCTGTACATGTCTATTGTTTTATTCTTTGATACTGTCTAAATGCTGTTTTATTTATTTATTTCTAAAAAGTACAGCCACATCCATTATGATTAGGTATCATAAAGGCTGTTTCGACTAGACTAAAACTGTTTTATAGCGCACATAATTTCAATTTAAGTTGCCCCGGAATGACATACACTCTGCGACAGTCTTTGTTTACGCAAAAAAAATTCATCTTCGAGTATTTTAGAATCTACGATGCTTTTTTGGATACCCTTTACTTTTGGTTCGTATTGAACGTATAAACGTATAAACCTACTTTCTCATTGTTTCTACAACATTTTCGAAATACATAAAAATTGAGCCATGTTTGTTGGGAACAAAACATTTTCTCCTTGTTTCTAAAAACGTATACATTCACAAGCCTACAAATACCGTAAAAATACCGAACAGCATTACAAAAAAATAGGAATATCAGTCAACAAAATAAACCGATCCTTTTAATCCCGCGGGACCCTAACGGAAAAGATTCGCTCATTCCGGCGGCGGCGTTGAAAAAACAAACAAACAAAAAGCATGCTAGTGAAGTGATTAGCATACGGACCTCCCGGCGGCGCACAATTAAGCTACTTGTCATTTGGCGCGCGCGGTGTGCGACCGCCCTTATCGCGATCGTGTGTGGGTGACTTTATTTTATGCTCACTCATTCCCTGCTGATTTATTTTGAGGTTTTGTTTAGATCCAATGTTGAAGGTTAAGCTTTACGGATATTTAAATTTAAATTTTTTTAGTACTTTATTTGTAAATGTGGCAGTAAGTAACTAGGTGTCAGTTTTTCCATCTGCCGTGCTTTCACGCTCAGACGGCTGAACGGATTTCGATAAAAATTATCAAAATCATAGACGGCATCTCTACCACTCTCAGCTGACAATGGAAAGGACATAAAGGTACTTTTTATGAAAAAAAATACAGTACTTATTTCTAGAGAAAAGAAGCTGTAATTTAGAGGGTGAAAAGAAGTATGATTTGCTGTTTACTGATACCATAAGTAGTAAAAGTTTTTTTCTCAAAATCTACATAGTGTTTCATCACGAACTCTCATATAGATATTTACTGTACCACAGAAGAATATAATAGAAGGTACTTGAACATTCTTAGATTTTCGCGGTTGTTAATTACACTAACACACATTTTCACGGTGATCAGATCACCATGATCGGTGTAATCCAGTCGAAATAATGGTAAGCTCAATTTAAAACTAAATCGTGGAGAAAATCCGTGAAAATGTGTGTTAGTTGCCAGTACTTTCCGTCAATAAATACCTAATTCATCTGTACATCGCAGTGCAAAGATTTTCCGATAAAGAGTTATCAGCTCCAATATCGGCCAGTAGGCGGGGAGAGGTTGGATCTGCGCGCGCGACGCCCCCACCGTTTAATTGAATAAATTACTAAGAGATTATTATTCACGAGGTGCTCGCGCGCCGTGGTCAAGACGTCTTTTTGCTGGCGAGTCTGTTCTATTCTATATCTACTCTGTGGCCTTATTTATTTACAAATTATTATAACAGGATTGTTTTTCTTTTAAATTTTTTAGGCGAACGATGGTTTGAATTAAAATTATAAATGGAATAGTTTTACTTCAATTATATTGCTAGATTCAACCTTGATCTAATGATCCTTCTCCTAGACTGCAAGCTCCTTAACAATTTAAAGAAGAATGTTAGTGTCTATTCAGTTAAAGATTTTCAAAGACTTACATTATTTATCCAGTGTGCCTTAGGACAACAACAACAACAACAGCATCTATAAAATTGTGAAACACTTAATTTTATTACTTCAAATCACATTTCCTTTATCATGTTTTGAAGGTAAAACAGGTTAGTTGTATTGTAAGTATATTGTTTTTTTTTCTTTGTTACTGCTAGAAAGAGATGATAATAGAAAGGTAAATAGACTGACAAGACCTCTTATATTAAAAGAGAAAAAGAGTCTCTTGCTTCGTAAACAAATGTGTATTTTTGAACTGATCAATATAAGATTTAAGTCCGGTGAAGCTCGATTTGTCGTACTGTAAAAAACAATGTACGAGTTTAGCCAGCCAGATATACTTCTGCTAGACCTCTGACAAGCTACTGCCAGATAGGTCCTTTCTAATTTTATTTGTCTTCTCAATGAAAGTCCCTCTTCTTATCGTATTGATTCGCTAACAGAGTGCGAGAAAAGGTGGTTTAAATTGGCGTGTCGCGCGGGAGGGTGGTCTCGGTGTGTGGCGGCCATCATGCAAATGCTGCGCCCGCGCCGACGCCGCGCTATCTTCATCGCCGCACGCGCAACGAACAGCGAAGCGACGCGACCGCCACTCACACGGAAGTGTAAGCTCGAGCTTACAACTTGCAGGCACGGCGCACTCCGCGCCAGAGCTCCAGAATGTACCTACGCCGGGCGGCCTCATTTCTGGGGCCAGTTAGTAGGAATAACGCGCGCGCTTGTGAAGATGCTATTATTCAGTCTGTGGTAATACGGACTCTAGCGGCGCATTTTGTTTTAATACGAGCGCAACAACAAACGGTAGGCTATTACAGCTAGGGTCACGTTCGACGCGTTCAATGTAATTTGAACGTTAGCGACGTGGTAGCTAGAATTAAATTCGCACGTTTGCTATCAGAGAGTGCGCCTTCTGTACCCATTGTCAGGTACGGCTTAGTATTTGCATTTTCATGTCGTAGTCTAGTTGGTAGTATGTCTGCCTACGAAGTACAAGGTCGCGGGTTCGAATCCCGCCCAGGGCAAACATTCGTGTGATGAGCACTTGTGTTTGCCTTGTGTCTGGATGTTGTATATTTATACAATATGTATGAATATCAGCCATTTGACACCCATAGTACAGGCTCTGCCTAGTTTGGGATCAGATAGCCGTGTGTGAGATTTCCCCCACATATATTTTATTATTTACCAACTGTTAAAAACTTTTTTTAAAGTTATTTTTACGGAAATATTAGTATAATATTAGTTATACCCAGTATAACAATACAGAGTGCAATTAACGTCTCAGCAATAACTGAAAGGATATGTTCAATCTGTATTGAACACATTTTCAAAAAAGAAATTTACAGGAAACTAAAATAATTTATTTCCTCATAAACCGTCCAATTCTAATGGCAATTTTGTATGGGAGTGCTTCAAATTTCACATAAGAAATTAATTCAAATCCTTTTATTCTAAACAAAACATTTTCATCAATAACATCACGGACAAAATTGCATTATAAAAATTTAATTTTTGTATTTCATATCTACTTTTTCCTCTAGTAGTTATGAAAAATTTTGTATCTAAATAGTCTACTTGAAACGAACACCCATTTTTTTTTTATTTAACTTCATTGCACTACACAATTGGCAGGCCTAATCCCGTACGGCACTCTCCACCGGCCATACAAGGCAAACAGAGAAAAATAAACGGGTGCATGCACACTAACTAAAACTAATGTTATACAATAAAACAAAGAAATAAATATCATTATACACCGATACCATACATATATAAAGATAAAATACCAATACTATTGCATTAACTATTTATGAAATATATAGATTAAGCCTACATTTCCTTGCATTCTATACGGTGTAACACACGCCCGCTGCGGTCTTAGCTCCATCCAACTCTATGCAACTAGCTGCACCGTAATGCAGATATATTCACCCATTAACACGTTAAATGGTATTTGTACCACCGATATACCTTATTTAATTACAATTTACATGAACCATGTATTTAAATATATCTGTAAATACCTGCAGGTTTTCGCTAAGAAGCAATTTAATTATATCCCACTTAAATTTTAAAATGCGCAAGTATATTGGTGATTGCCTGTTTGTTTAATTCTCCGCTTTCATACTGAATAGCGTCGGTGGCTAAGTGGCCAGAGCCGTTGACTTCCATTCGGAAGTTCGCGGGTTCGAACTCGGCACGTACCAACCAATGTGTTTTCGATTTTAGAATTCATATGTACGTTTATTCGACGCTCTTACGGTGAAGGAAAACATCGTGGGGAAACCTGCACACACTTGCGAAATAATTCAAGGGTCGTGTGACGTGTGTGAAGTTGACCAACCTGCACTGGACCAGTGTGGTCGACTAAGGCCTATTCACCCTGATTTCAGGGTAGGCTCGAGCCCCTCGGTGGGGAGCTGCTAATGAATACTGAAACGGATGCACTGATTTTAATAAAATTTAATATAGAAGATAGATAAGATTATTTGTCCAGCTATTATTTAACCTTCTGTGCCAGTTAAAGATAAAAACCACCAACTGCAGAGTTTTGAGAGACATTTTTTGTTCATTAAAAGCTATTCGACTTAACGGACTTGGCAGAAATTGTATTTAAGATAACTTTCATGTAATTACTAACACATAGACTACTTTTAATGGTAGGAATAATTGTTATTTCCAAGAATAAGAAAATACATTATGTTAGGACAATAATAAATTAAAAGTTCAGAAAAAAAAACATACATAACTAAAAACATTTCAATTAAAATCCGCAAATAATGCAGACTAGCAGATACTGAAATTGCATGATCAGTGAACGGTTTTTTTAATGCCAAAGTTTTATTTCTCCGAAACCAAAGAAAGGTGCGACACTCCCTTATAAATAGTAATTTTAATCGGACAAATTAAAGCGTATTTTAACGTGTCTTACTCATATGCGATAATTTACGAAGTGCACAACCTTCAAACAAACTTTAATCGGATTCGTATGTATTTCGTAATCGGGTTTGTATGGAAAAAAGAAACGTTTATTTGGAAAAGTTGGTTATCCATTAGTGTGTACGTATCCGTGGCTGGAATCATGTATTGCTTTTACGTAAATTGGATTAATATTTTTTTCTAGAAACAAACATTTTTGCAAATATCGGATATACCGAGGAATTTCAGTAACAAGCAAAAACCAAGCATTTGAATTCAAACACAATGGTTTTTGTCACACTACCCTGCGTTTTATCGGATATCATGTGCACGTTCATACATTTTTAATTAAAATGTAACAATGGTACAGTGGGTGACAAAAGCCAGTATAAGTTGACATACGGCGCCATTTTAATTATTTTGTGGCTAGGCCAAGTTACACTGGTCATGTATAGGTCATCTCACCGTATGTATTCAAAACTCACGTTTGTTAAAACTAGCGTTAATTAAGGGCATTCCCGCAGTTTGGCAAAAACAGAGGTTTATTTACATCTGACGTCGCGAGAAGTGCAACAGGGACGGATTAGGTGCATTGTAATGCTTTGGGTGGATATTATCCATTGGATAAATATAAATAATGTAGTTGGAAGGTTTTAAGGTTGCCTGGAAGAAATTGCTACTTAGCATTAAGGCCGGCTACATGTACACTTTCTTTACCTTTTTTGTAAATTATTCACTGTTCTGTGTGCGTGCAATAAAGTATATTGTATTGTATTGTATTGGAATAAAATATATCTGTCGCAGTAATGTAATATTGTACAAGTGAAAAGGTAACGGATTAAAGAACTTTAGGCGAGGCTAAAAAAGGTACAATTTTTTTTTTCTATTTAATATTCACGAAACACTACTGTAATTTATATAGTGTCTTCAACCCCTGAGTCCGCCCCTTGTGACACCGCGAATAATGTCCGGTTCTGGTGAACTTGGATTTGCATTAGGGGTTCTCGTGTAACATGCGAAACGGGACGCGGTTTTTAAAAGCTCTTAAATTTTTTAATAGGCTTCTCTAAATTTACATGTTTGCGCTTTAAATGGATTAGGGTGGTAATGCACGGCGCTCTACTTTCCTAATAATTAATAATGTACTGTGACGAGGACAAGTGCTATGAAATTTAATGAAATAATTCAAATTGAAGTAAGAACATCCTTCAATAGATTTGAGCAACTACCCCTAAGGTGCCCTATGACACTTTTCTCGGAATTGAAAAAAAGTTTATTGATTTGATATTTTTTTCCAATTCACTTAAATAAAATAAAATAAAAAAATAAAATAAGCCTTTATTACTGAATTTTACTTTTTTTTTGTTTTTTGTTTATATAGTTCATACACATCCACTTTCAGTCTGCTCTTTGGCAAAGGCCTCCCCTAGAACCTCCCATATATCTCTATCTTCAGCCTTTCTTCTCCACAATGGCCCGGCAATTTCTTTAATTTCATCCTCCTACCTTTTTCTTTGTCTTCCCTTTCTCCTTTTTCCATCACGCGGATACCACATGATTATGTCCTTGGACCATTTTGGTTTCCGGCTACGAATTGTGTGACCAGCCCATTTCCATTTCAACTTTTTTATTCCAATTCACTTAGTAATGTTCGAAAAGATTGTTTAAAATTTTACCGTGAAAGTACCGTTATAAAAACTATCATAATGACATAGACATTTAAATTAGTATTTACAGGCCAACACTAATTATCTTGAGGGAAAAAACTATCGATGCGTTTAAAGCCTCCACACTGAACTGCGTACTTAGGTGCATGTAATGTAATGATTGTTCGATGGTTCGACGTCAGGAACACAATCTGTGCCCGCCAGCGACTGTCGTTAGCAATTATTTAAACAAGACGTTCCAAACTTGAACCAACCAATTACCGCGCGCCGCCAGCGAAACTGATTTTTAAAATTCGAATTTACCAACTTCCAATTTTCAGAACTACAAATTTCGAAACGCCTAATGATGAGATTAATTTTGTAGTAATTTGCGGAAGACTTTTCTTGGTGGTTGTACGTCGTTTTTGTTTTTGGTGGAAAGTCGTGCGTGTCCTCGGCAAGATTACGTACCACCTAAATGAGGTTTTGCCAAGTTTTGAAATTAAATAATGAATTCTTAAACAGCGGTGGAAAATATTATTCTAATCTTCGTTCAAGGATACTTTTTGTAATTGTTCAAAGTACCGTGGCAGCCTGATAAGGTTATATAAAAAGTGTTGAATATTCTTCTTTGTTTAAATCATGGTACAGGCAAGAACTAAACCTTTATATAATGAAAATTGAAAATATTTTACTAATAAATATTTTTGACCAATAAAAGTAAAAGTTTTTACAACTTTGTCAATCTGTTTAATATTGTTTATAGGATAATAGTGGAAAATATAGATCCAGTACATTATCGTATATTCGCAGTACAAATGACTAAATCGGTTCAGTAGTTTCGTAAGGAATACATGCAAATCTAAGAAAGAAATGCTGTCAACTAGCTGAGGTGCGGGGGGGGGTTGTCATGCAGCTTTCTATTGAAACAAATATATCAGTATCAAGTCACATATATTGTGTTGACAGGATCGGGTCGCCTTATATTAATGTCTACAGTTTTTCCTGTGGGAATGAGGCATTTTCCCGCAGTAAAAGGTAGTCTATGTTACTCAGGGTGAATTTAACTTTCTAATGGTGAAATAATTTTTGAAATCGGTTCAGTATTTTTTGAGTTTATTCATTACAAACATACACACACACAAAAATACAAATATTTCCTCTAGTATGACGACCTAATAGTCCTCCTGAACCCACAATACCAATCTCTTTGGAACAGCCTGGCATGTTGCTCAAAGATCAACTCATGAAGCACTGTGACAAGCAATTATCTCACATTTATCTGTCATAAAGCTGCGAGAAATTCGCCATATTGAAACATCCTCTAATAGGTATACGCACGACAAAACTAAGTCTGTCACACGTGAACACTCATGCTAGACCCCCTGGACTGTACACCAGGACATATGCCGGGACTACAAGCTATCAGGAGAGCCGCATCTGATAATTCACTACTGGTTATCTACTCAGAGGTATTTCTAAGGCTACATCAATTGCGTTGTTGATTTCGAAATCATAAACACCTTGTATTAGGCTCACGTACCTGACTACCAAAGCGCCCTGTGGGAAATCGTGGCCAAAACTTTTTTATTTCAAACACATCTCTCACTACGCCTTGCTAATTTGTCAATATTTTTTACCAAATACCTCCAAAATGTCGACCGATTAATGACAAGACGAGCCGACACGGCCGCCAGCGAAATGCAAAGCCGCTATTGACAAAATATATGCACCATGTGCTACATTACGTATTGCGTATGATAAAAATATAAGCGATAATATTTGAGTTTAAGTGACTAAGCAATGAACATCGAATTAATTTTGTAACTCGAGAAACGGGTCCCACCAAGCCATGCCATTAGTGACCAAAACACTGCCAAATTAAGTCCTAAATTAAACCACACCTGCAATCAGGAACAGAAATTTCGGCAAATTCACACCAGGCACAATTAGAATGTCCTGCACCCTTCACACTTATGCAGTTTAGTATTTGATAGAACGAGACGGGGAGGTTTAACACGAGTGGCAGAATAATCACTTCGAATTACAAGGTGAGTGTCGAAGGTGCGAAAATTGGGTGTTAAGGCGAAAGGACCCGTCGTAAGTCATCAGGCATCATCAGGCATCATCAATACCCATCAAGTCATATTACAGACCGTTTAACCACTGTGCACTGTCGAGCTGTCAAAAAAAAACACAAACGCCATTTTTTTCGCACTTTGTCGAGTTTCGGTATATTAACCGGTTTTAATTTTGGAAAATAGGAATTTAATGAGTTTTTTTTATAAAAAACCGTGAAGCAGGCACTTCGGAATGATTTATAATCGCGTTATGTTAATGCAGTATGAACTTGAGCTCGCAAATTGTTCTAAAAGGCATATATTATGCGGGTCGGTGTAATAGCACAACTTTATTAGGGAATTACTTCGAATATGTATAATTAAAACGCTAAAAATTATTGTAGCGTTATTAAAATTTGCAATATTGAACACCGGCTAGGTAGTTATGTTGTAATTGTGCGTTATTAACATAAGTGTCCTAGAATTTTCTTACATGAAAGCGCGCTACTATTTTCAAATAAAATGACAGAATCAAATTATTATAAAAAGGAATTACAATTAAAAGAGATTATTCATTTTATTTTCAGTAAAAATGTAATTTAAGTCTTGCTTTAATCTTCGTGGGACAAAAGTCTATCAAAAGAGTTAATAAAAATTTAGATTAATTACATTCACAGCCTTATCTAACATAGAGCATTTATAACGCATTTAAAAACTAACATTACCATACCAAAAAAGTAGAATAATCGTCAGAAAAAAATCACGTCATATATTACAATCAGAACTTTTATAAGTACCTATTTTATTCTCAGCCAATAAAGTTAAAGTTCCTAAGCAAATTGTTTCCGAACAATTTCTCTTGTGGGAGAACCTATTATTTACCACGGTAATCTAACGCATAGATTAGGTTCCGCAAAGAGAAGTACCTAAGGCTTGAGCTGCACTGAGAGGCTATTATTAGTTATGTATGTACCCTTGCTTGCCTTGTATGTCAGTCAAATAAAGTGGGATTGGTTTGGTGTAACTTAGTACCTAAACCACAAATTGATTTTTCATTCTTTTGATACTTTGATACTATAGTTCGTTTTATATCTTTAAAATTTAATTCGGTGAAAGAGGTTATTTTTTAGTCAAATATTGAAGCATTCATAAGTAAATAAAAAATATAATATATTCACCAATCGTACCTTTTTTGTTCGTCATACGACTCCAAGAGAATTGATATAAGCCTATACTAAAACTAATATCACATGTAAAGTAAAAACTTTTTTAAATTAAACAAATTAATTAATTATTTATTTTTTTAAATTAATTATTTAGCTAACAAGTCTACAAAACTATGGAGGGTGTAAGTAAATGATAATTAGCAAATAGGTACTGAAAAAACATGTTTACTCAATGGTTTTCAAACTTCTCTAAGAAACTTTGATCGGAAATGAATAAAAATTGCCTGCGCAAAATTCAAAGTTCAAAATATTGATTTAACTTTAGGATATTTACATCTCTGTCAATTACATATTCTTTTGAAATTGTCATTTTAATCGTCAATCTCAGTCGGACGCAAGTTACACGCGTCTGTTTTACTTACAGGATATACGACTAATTAGTCTTATTACATTGAATCTGCCTGAAACACAGGATTTCCTAGTTCAGGCATATTTTATAATTACTTTTTCATTTTAATGTTTTAGGTTATAAATGTATCTTGTATTCTGACGTTTGTTTTAATTAAATAAGTTATTGTTATTATTATTATTGATTCGGGATTCACATCTTGCAGTAGTCACCGTCAGAAACCGTACCGGTCTGTATCTTCCAGGATAGATAATTTTGTGCCGGCACATAATTTTAAGAAAGTTGTAGTTGTATGAGTAACTGTTACAATAAATCAGCCGCAGTTTCGTCCGATAATTGTATGACTAGATTAGTATATGTTGCAGGTTTCTAATATTATGATGTTATTCCAAAATACCTTAAAACAGTGAGACGGATTTTATTATATGAGTATAAGAACTACAATCCGTCTAGTTAGCAAATCGAATAAAACAAAATATAACTATTGCTCTTATATTTCTTGATGAAGTGTTTTTCCGTTTATGTATTTTTCCCAAAATAAATAAGAATTTGATACTGGCACATACTACTCATAATACAATTTAAAAAAACTTCGCTACTAGTATATGCTATTCCATATTTAAACTGTTTAAGCCCGCAAATCTAGCAACTAAGCCCACCGCAAAGTCTCAAATAAAAGGCGTGTAATACATAACAACAGCCAGACAATTTAGACTCTATTGCCTCCAACCATGAGAACTGCTAGAATAGTAAGACCATGGTAAAACAATAGGGGCGTGGGATCCCATGAGTAGGCACCGTGACGGGCGGCAGATAAAACAATCGCGTATAACCGTTCCACCTTTTGTTGTTAGCGAGTTAAAATTGTTAAAATTGCTGGCTGGAATAATGTAACTGTAGCGTTTTTTGGTAGCGTTTGTTTTTTTTTATAAATCTTTAGCGAAATTTAAGCAAGTTTTTCGTTTTTTAACATGCTAAGATCCGTTAAAATTGTCATATGGTCTATGTGCTATTTACTCAACATTACAATACTCGAATGGTAACCTTTGAATATTTGTTTTACAAAGATTTGATTAGGGAAATTTAATATAAGTACCCTACTTAAAATATTGAAAAATTTTTTTTTTTTAATGATTGAATATTTGGATTTTTGTATAGATGTATGTGTTGCCTATTCAGTCAAAAATTATTTAAAACTATAATAGAGAATATCAGATAAAAATAAATACTTCAGAGAAATCATCAAGCAAAAATATATTGATATTATACGCAGTCATGAGCACAAAATAAAATTTTAAACATAAAATAATCCACAAATGCATAAATAGCCTTATGCTAGGAAATAAAGGGACAAAACATTTATGAATAATTTTTAAGTAAAAAAAAATATATTATATTCCTACTTTAAATACGTTTTACTAACAATTAAAAATTATATGGATTGAAATAAAATAATATGAGCGTCATGTGCACGCGTTGATGTCTTTCATACGGCGGATCACTGATAAGGATTTCTAACTGTTTTAATTCAATAAAAATTCACTTTTTTATTGTTTTAAATTAAGAATGGAAATGATAGCATGTGTTTATTTGATTGGATAAAATTATAAAGAACTTGAAACAGCTATGTCAATGTATTCGGTCAATCAACATTCGACAAGCTTCTCATGCAATTGATATTAAAATGAAAATTAGTAGAGAACTAAGATTACTGTTTTCTATAATTTCTTTTATATAAGTTTAAATTGAGTTAAATCCTACAAATTACTCAGACACCTATTTATTTTTGATACTTGATAAAGTGTTAAAAAGTAATAAATTATTGTAACAGTTTTTGTCACAGAACGAAAGCACAGGTTTTTATTATGAGACAGATGAGAAATAATGAAATTCGGTTAAAGGTTGAATTAAGGTAAGAATTAAAAAATATATTTTAAAAGTAGCGTTAAATGAAAAAGAAGACTTACCAAAGTTAATTGAAGAAACCACAATCAGCCTGAATTATTCGAGTCTGAAGCATTAACGCATTTTAATTAACTCAGCAGTCTTTACTACTTATTTCCACTTGTCCATAACAATCTCCATAATAGTTTAATAAAAACCTTTAAAACTAATTCAGTTTTATAATCTTAAACTATAAACTTAAGCCGCGAGAAATTAAAAAAGTTAATTTAACAATGGAACTATCGCGAAATGTCACTGGCACCTAAGAGTCCACTTCGAATAAAAACTTAAACAGCGTGAAATTCGAAATTCAAAAAGCGTAGATGAGCGTGCGTTCCGTTCCGAGCTTTGCGCGTAACGCGAGCTTCGGCGGAGCGGCCGCCAGCTACCGTGGCCAGCCACGCCCACTGGGGGGGTTGAGACCCTCCTCACGAACCATAAAGTCCCCCACTACAAACGACTTTCAACTCTAATCACCAGTAATACAGATCAGGGAAAGAGACTTCGCGATTGAAACATTGACGTTACGCATCTTTACACTTCCTTGGACCGTTTCAAAAGCTGTGTGTTTTGTCATTTTCGACTCTATTTAGTCTCTATAGAGTTAAATTTACCCAGTTTTAAACCATAAGAACTAAAGACATCCACAACGTTCACACTTATCTTGTCTGCGTTTAGTCCTATCACGCAAGCCATTTTCTACTCTATGTCGAAGTAAGAAGAAATATGGTATGGGACTTTATATTCCAAGAATTGAAAGTAAGATCTTCACAGTTCCTGCGACATCCGGAAATTCGGATGTCTCTGTCTTTTAGGGACCTACGACTTTAAACCTTCCTAAAATTAACGTTTCTTTAAAAAAAGCTACAGTTGAATCAATAGAATATTTTATATGACATGTTGGTACATATAATAATTATTAGTTTTCTTTACTCTTATTTCTTTCTCTACATTTATAAAAGATGGGTAATATCGTAATAATAATAGCTCAGACTGGCGACTCTACTTGCTCAAGACCAGGTGCAAACAGTATTTTTCAAATTAGGACAAAAATGTACAAATCTGTTTTGTATATTTTTTTTGTATTTGTTTGAAGCGACGACTGAAGTAAATTTTTATGTAATCTACTTTTTATAATATTATACATATTAATTTCCGTGTGATTCTCAGTTTCAAAATTGAACCAACCTTTTTCCATTGGGTGTCGCTAGAGATAACTAAAACATAACCTTCTAGTGTATAAATAATTAACCACATGTCCGCTATCCGATTGCTAGGTATAGAGATTATGATATCAATACATCCCTCCCATGCAAGGGAGACCAATGTAATTCAACAGTTCTTAAAGACAGGTATTGATTCAAACCAAAATCTCTAATTGAATGCCTCAGTAACTAGTATTTTTCGGATACCCAAAGCCTCAGACATAGCAAATTATTGTAATATTAGTGCACGCATCCGTGGCAGTCGTTGTCGCCGGTCGCATTTCCCGAGCGAGTGTGATAGCATCTCAGATGAGGAGTTTATCGAGTGTGACCCCTAACAACCATGGGCCGACACGCCCGTTTGTTTGTCTGGCTAATTCCGCGTGGGACAAGCCATAGGAAACCCGCTTATTCATTTGTTATTAAGCGGGTCAAGTTTTAAGAGCAGCGATCATTTATTTTTATCAGACATCAGAAATATTGAATTGTTCTACCAGTAAAGCCACCAAATATATTCGTAAATCGAGTTTAAAAACGTAAATATTTTCACGGGTTTTCTCCACGATTTTGTTTTAAATTGAGCTTACCGATCATGGTCACAGCAGAACTGGTGAAGCGGCGGGTAGGACTGCAGAAACTTATTTCTTCTAAGGGCAAACATATCTGTCTACCCACTTTCTAAGTCTTTTTTCACTACCACTAGAACTCACTCGAAAGTCACCTTGACAGTAAAGACTCACAGTGTCTGTAGGTTTTGTACAGTTTTTAGACCGATTTTTATTCTTTAGCATCCCTAACACCAACAACCGCGAAAATCTAAGAATATAGATAAATTATTTTTTAACTTAGACTTAAAAATAACTTTTTTTCAGTATAACAGCACCGGATATCATCAGGCAAATTGTTCAATAAGTATGGAAGACGTTTCTTTAGTTTGTCGCTGCCTCCTATGGCTTTGACATTCGTGATTTGAGTCGCTGTTGCCGCCTCTTATGACTTGTGCGGTTGATGTGACAGGACGAGGCGACAGTGGTCATGGTGTTTAGATTGCAAACTGCTTATTACGCACTATTTCTCGGCGTGCACGCTTTTTTGTACGGTCTGGCTAGACGGGACGGTGATAATTTAAAATAATTCATATACTCGTAGACTGAGGCGAATATTGTCAGTTAAAGTGGACACCTTAGAGAATAAATATTATACATAGAGCACGCGCATCGCTCCGCTGCCTTTATGCCAAGCATAAGCAAATGGTCTATGGGCGGTGAAATCAATAACATTTTTCTTTTTGGATTTGTTCCTCGAGTCATGTTTGCAACTTGTCACTGCACATTTCAAAATGTTCTCCTATTAAATGTCTTATTTTCACCGGGAAAAATTATCAGCTCCGATAACCATTTGATACTCAACGAACGCGCTGAAGATATATTCGGACTGTTCATACCCGTCATTACCCGTGCTTACGGTTCATACACGATTAGGCTGACAAAGCATAATAACTTCATTAGAATTTGACGTCGAAAAGTGATTTGTAAAATCGCAATTCGAATAAAAACTTTTTGTTTTTGACTTGACTTATTGTTTGAGCTTTGTGGCAGGCTTCAATGTCACGTGATATTTCATAGTTTTCCGCAAAGTTTTAAATCACGGAGATAGCCTGTACAAATATGTGTTAGTGTAATATACTAAAGTCTAAAACATGTTAAAAGTCATATAAGATCATTATCAATCAAACCCCAGTTCAGCTATAAGAAATTAGGTACATAACTCTAATAACGGGTTTCATAAACTTTAATGACTAACTGTCCCACTTAACTCTTTTAAAATTAGTATTTTTAAATAAGCACTTTTAAAAACCTATAACTGCAAAATTGCGCTTTCGAGGATCTTAATGTAGAAGTTGCGTTATCGGGCACGCGATCGGACTCAAATTAGGCACCAAAATGACACGTAAACTGCCCAGCGCTGGGTCCACGGTCCACCGCCCACCTTTCAAGCAGCTGGTAACAATTAGTATTTGGGGTGGGCCCTTCAATATTGTGACTTGCGAATAAACTGTACTATACTAGGAAATAACTTGCGATTTGGTTGTGGTGAAGTATAAAAAACACAATTTCCAATTTCATTTTTATTGGGTTATTTAATTATTTAATTACCTTTTAACGAGTGACTTAAGTAACATCGTAAGAGTTCACTTGCAATCAAGTAATATGTTGTTGTAAAGATGAGGATGGCATTTGTTCAGCTTTTTTTTTTCTTTTCCCTTATTTTTAATTTTAGAAAGAGTCAAATTTATTATTTTTAAGATTTAAAGGACGAAAAAATAATGTAATAACTACGAGTAATTCAGTTGAACTAAGTCCTTCAGACATCTCTACAACGACCGGTCATCTTATGTCCTAACTGACAATAATTCATCAAATAATCCATAGGTAGGTAAGTACTTAAGCGACCTAACTCCCAACACTACATGGTCTCACCGCCTCCACACCGAAGGTTCCAAAAGGGTAGACAGACACTCTCGCATCTGCCTTCCGTCTCCAACTAGCAATTAGAAAAAATAAAAAAAGAAATATAACCTCACAACTTCCGATTCTTAACCGACCAATTTGTCGATGAAAATTTATATGGACTTAAAATATTGTAGTTTTAGAGTTTCGTAGTGCGAGTGTCCAGCCGCTTGTGCTGCTTACTGTACGTACATAGGACACTTAAAAATATTTATTGAGTAAAAATATGTAGAAAATGGTTTCTACTTTATTTAGACATGTGGTAATGAAAAATCTCTTCATCCGTGAACATTGGTCTGTCTATTTAATAAATCCTTCCAAATGAATTATCTTAGCAGGCACAAATAAAGATAAATAAATAATAGTTATTTAAAACGAGTACCTACTCTGAAAAGCACAATCGATAAAGTACGAAACACATTTCTCTTCAATAAAAGAAAAATACATGAATATACCCCATGAACACAAAACCATAAAGGATCTTACCATTCTTACCGACGACGACGCAGAAAATATAATTTGCATATTTCTCTATGCTAATAGGGCTCTTCACACCTCTTTGCACCATTTACATCAAAACAGAGACAGCATATGCCTCAAGCTGTAAACGTGAACGAGACAGCTATAGTTTTGTGAGTGTCAAACGGGTGAGAGGCGTGACCGAATAGATAAGTTCTCGTCGAGACATCCGATTTGGTTAGACTCCGGTTTTTGTTCGACAAAGCTCGTAACACAATAATAGGAAAAGGAACTACGTGAATAGGCTATATAATGTAAGTACACACTTATATATGCATCTGTCATTCTAAAAGGACAACGGACTGAATGTACAGAAGCCAGCACATGCGGCTGGACAATTGCACTACGAAACTCACCCCTACCACTACGGAATACGGGCGCTTTCAAGGTCATAATGTCCAGCCGCATGTGCTGCCTACTGTACAAGGTTATGATAGAGTCAGAGAAGCATCTTTACTGCTCTCTAGTAGGTACAGAAATCCGGGATATTAGATATTAGCAATAAGCCAAAAACGATTACCTGACGCTTTAGTCAAATTTTGATTTACACAAAAATATCAAATTTATTATTACCAACAAAATTTCTTCTTGAATGGACATTAGGATAAAAATGCACAGCTAACTGTAAAAATATCAGTATTTCTATTATTAAAGAGTGACCAATCATGGTTTTAGTAAGGAGAACAATACTAATAGTGAGGGACGATAGGTTAATATAATGACAAATAATAATACATAGTTTAAAAAACTAAAAAACACGCTTCCTGTCCGCCACCTTAGACGTCCGCCATATTGGATTTATGTCACGTGACTTTTTTTTTCGTATTCCTGACAGCAAACCCTTTCATTTGATACCCATATCATGGGGGTGGATTTCAAACAGCCAGTTCGCCATCTTAGGGAGGCCGCCATATTAGATTTGTAATGACGTTTCTTAGCTAGTCATGTATTGTCATCAGAACTCAGAGCGTGTGCAAAATTTCATCCTAATCGAAGACCGGGAAGTGGGTCAAATTAAGATTCCAAGATTTTTTTAGATACAATAATGGGAAGGCCGCCATATTGGATTTGTAATGACGTTTCTTAGCTAGTCATGTATTGTCATCATAACTCAGAGCGTGTGCAAAATTTCATCCTAATCGAAGACCGGGAAGTGGGTCAAATTAAGATTCCAAGATTTTTTTAGATACAATAATGGGGAGGCCGCCATATTGGATTTGTAATGACGTTTCTTAGCTAGTCATGTATTGTCATCAGAACTCAGAGCGTGTGCAAAATTTCATCCTAATCGAAGACCGGGAAGTGGGTCAAATTAAGATTCCAAGATTTTCTTACATACATAGTTACTTACAAGTGAAGCTAATATAAAGCGTGTAAAAATACATTTACATTGAGGTATTTTGCTGCCATATCAATCTCAGATGTTTCTCTCTTGACTCAACAGTCAAATTGTTTTCGCTTTTAAAAAGGGAACCTACATTTACCGCGCCGCAAAATGCCCACCCATACATCATTTGCTAAATAAGTACGAAACAAGAGCAAACACCATTTAATTTATTAATGAAATCTCTTAATGATCGGGCGAACGATAACGAAGCAAGCGAGATTTCAAGAAGTGTAACTTAATTAGTGCTCAATACGAGTCGATACCGCACTCCGCCTGCAAAAACTTGGCTGGCGGTATTCCTAAAACGTAAGATAATCAGTTTTTGCACACAACCGGTACCTCCCTAATGGCTAACAATGTATTTGGCAGAAACACGAATGTTAATGCAGGCAAATAGAGTCGGCACTGTTGTCATTCCAATTTCAGTTTCAGATATATATTTTTTTTGAGATAAGTCACTCTTAATTTAAGAGTTCTAAAACTGCTATATGGTATTCGTAAATTTTATTAAAAACAAAATGTACAAAATAATCCGGTCTTTAAATGTGTACAATATTATGCAACCTGTCATCATGAGTTAAGAGGCCCTAATAAAGAGATCAACGGGGATGCGGGGCGGAAAACTGCAATTAACGCGTGCCTGTGAGAAATCACCACCAAGAGGGACCAAAACATACTAATAAAACAAAGCAAAACAACTTATGTGTAACTTGTAGGTAATTTTCAGCATTTTGCTTTATTATTACTAACTTTCCGCCTCACCACCATTCCACCCGCTCTAATAGTTTTTCCCGCGGAAATGAGGTCATTTTCCCGCAGTTAATGGTGGCCTATTTCTGGTTTAATTTTATTGACCTACGTTTATGTCGCAAAATCGACCTACCAAGCTAACGGCTAACGCGTCTAAGTTCGGCTCGAGAGAGCTAACGCGTCTAGGGGTCACTCGAGAGTAACGCGTGTAGGATTGACTCAAGAGGGCTAAAGCGTCTAGGGTTGACTCAAAAGGACTAACGCGTCTAGGGGTGAATCGGAAGAACTAACGCGTCTAGGAGTGGCTCGAGAGAGCCAGACAGGTGTCACCAGTGAGTGGATCACGGCCTAGCGTGTTACGGAAAACATCATAAAGGAGACGTCTTCTGAGTGTGACTATATTGAATTGGAGAATTAGTCAAACAACTGTCGATATTAAAGTATAAATCCCTACCATTTACATTAAAAGTAGGGATATTTATTCAACTGATCAAGCAAGCTACCTCTATATTATAGTCGGTCACATCACATCAACTTTTGCCTACCCCGCTAGATACGGCGAGTTTTTGTCGTTGTCGCGGCGGCACGCGACAAAAAGTCGCATTAAGCGCGCAGACCCACCTTTTATCGCTAATTGATTATAAATTATACACCGAGGAGATAGTTTGACTACGGGTGACAGTCAGATGTTTCAGTTTTCTTTTTCAATTTGCTTTACAATTTATTTGAATCATTTCTGTAAGTATATAATGATAGAGCAAAGTAAATTTGTAAGCGGTTGTTGTAAAGAAAACACAAATTTTCACTTTTTTCTTAGTTCATAGTTTCCCGAATTTCATGTATTATTATTTGAAGGGAACTTAGGGAACCTGCACACTTCTGCAAAGTAATTCAAACGTTATGTGTGAAGTTGACCAACCCTCACTAGACCAGCGTGGTCGACTAAGGCCTATTCAACCTAATTTTAGGGTAGGTTCGAGCCCCTCGGTGGGAACATAGGTATATAAGCTGCTAATGAACGAACGAACGTAGTTTGTGATTTATTTATACTACAAAAATGTTTTTAAATGCCTTATCTTCGCTTACGTGTAACTTTGTTGTTATGATTTATACAAAGCGCGAAACTTCAAACAAACTCTACATTATTATTTGTTTATATAAATACAAGTATGCAATGTCTGTAAATTTTCATTTTTCATTATTAAATATGAATTGCAAGGAGGGCTACACTATATATCTTCCACACTTTATAGCATCCAACCCATTAACAACTTTACACTATAAGAGAATACTTGAAAAAGGGCGAATTAAAATGGCGCGAATGCCCATTTGACAGGTGAGACGTTGACAGATGATCGCGAGATAACACCGGGGTTTTTGTGCCGCCTGTTGCACAGCTAATGAATTGAAGGCAATATGTCGGCGAGAATTAGTGGTGAGTGGAGGTGGATAGAGTTGATAGGTCAAGGAGCTGGAGACTGGAGACGGTGTGGAAATTATGGTCCGTACCTACCTATGGCCACAGAATAAATAATAGTACTGTTACACCCGCGGCTCGTCTAGCTCCTGAACGAGCCTGCGGGGCAACTACGTTTAAGAGATGATGAGTAGGTAGAAGTGTGATCAACACACACACACACGAACTTAGTTTACCACAGAAATAAGAAATAAAGACTTTTAAAGTATACTGTGGTATATTGAGATAAATATTAACAAGAACACAAACACAATTGATTAGGGTAAAAAACACAGAAGCTACCAAGGCAAAAGTTGGTGATGGAATGAATAATAAAAAATGGAATGAATTCCAAAATTAAATATATTTGAATTTAGATGAAAATGGTAAATGAGATGAGAAATGAAGTAGAAAACAAAGTGGGAACGAGGTAGCACGCAATGCACCTCGTTACAGTACTAGGTACAGAAGGCGCACTCTCTGATAGCAAACGTGCGAATTTAATTCTAGCTACCACGCCGCTAACGTTCAAATTACCCTGGCTAAAATAGCCTACCGTTTGTCGTTGCGCCAGTATTAAAACAAAATGCACCTTAAGACTGCGCCACGATTACCACGCCGTATTACCACAAAATAAATAATAGTTTCTTTTTTAATTGACCTATGCTTGTGTCGAAAAAGTACGACCACTCACCGGACTTAAATAATAGCGTCGTCGTCACAAGCGCGCGCGTTTTTCCTACTACATAATATGGGGCTGCCCGGCGGCGTAGGTGCATTCTCCTTCACGATGTTTTTCAATATCAACGCGCTAGGCCGTGGTCCAAGGCTCCCTTGAGCCGCCCCTAGACGCGTTGGTATATGACTTTTTTTGGGGTAGAGTCTTTCGTTCCCCCGCAAGTCCGGTGAAGCTTGATCCGTCGTACCTTTTCGACTCAAGCATAGGACAATTTAAAAAAAAAAAAGTAGGCGCATTCTGGAGCTCTGGCGCGGAGTGCGCCGGGCCTGCTATTGCTGGGTAGTGTGATAATTGGGTATATAACTGGCTAACATAATATACTTTCGGAATGTCACCAAAACAAACTCCACTTAATTAATAGACATAAGATGCTGCAAAAAAAATTAGCTCTATGAGAAAACTAAACTAAATAGGAAAACGTCATGTCATATTTTACATTGGTCATTTTGTTAGACACTTGTAAGCAAATGAAAACCGATACATTTGCCTACCAACAGCAACAAGGAAGGACCTTAAGGGACGACTTTCAGTTACCTACTAAAGACTGCTGGTGGTAGGGCAAAATAACGACATAAATATTATACTTAATGTTATCATGTTATTAATGAAAATGACATATTTTTGTATTGAAAATATTAGCCAAAATACTACGATGAAAATTTTCCTTTCTAAGTACTTAATACATAATACTACCCCATAATACTAGCCCTAGTACTAATAGGTAAATAGGGCTTAGAAATAATATTTTTTAATATGAGTTGTTAAGTTGACAATAAATTTATCAGAGTTGTGATAAACATAACAAACTTTATTATAGAGTAAAAGCCGCTAAATAAATACAAATACCCTCATTGCTTCGTGGGCTTGTCGACAACCCCTTTATGGTCAATTTTGTTAAAAAATGACAGAACATTATTCTTACGTCTTATTTAAAAGCCTACGCTATCTTATACACATTTTTTGGATAAATAAGACATTTTAACGAGACCTTACCGCAATGTTCCAGTTTTTCTGGAGTTTACTCAATATTTCCTTCGACGAATTTTCCGTAGCTTAAAAACTTTACGATGTAGTAAGAATCCTTATATTGTTTGTATTCTTGTTTTTTTTTATATTAAACACTTCATGTGGTATATTTGGTAAAATAAAGTACCTTAACAATTTGCTGTGGCGTATCTTGCGTACTTCGATACGAACTTACACAATATTTTGCTTAAGTACCTATATTTTTAAAACGCGAAATAAATCGGATGCTCAAAAGTATCTGTTGTAGGTATATCAGCTGTTCTTTAATTCTATGAAACCTGTGAAATTTGGCTGGTTGTATATCCGCAACATAGTTGTAGTAATCATGAAACTAAACAACGGAAATAGGATGAAACCTCAAAATTTAAATTCATCTTTTCATCTAAACTTCAGTTATAGCGTGCGGTAAGTGGGCGCGGGAGTGCAGATTGTAGATAAAACAATTGAATAACTCCAACACTGTTTATTTTGTGCACACTGTTTTAAATCTTACAATATTATCAGTAAGAACTAGAAGGGTTAGTTAACAAGGCTGACGAAATTATATCCAAATTACAAGAGAAAATTTTAGCTGCAGAACAAACAATTTCTGATTCGAAGAGAATGAAAGTGAACTATGAATGAATCTATGACCTATGACCGACCGAGTGCGACAGAGAGAAACGAACAAACGAACGAACGCCGGCGGCGCCCTTGCGCGGCTCGTAAGTGTTCGGCTGCGCTCGGTCGCGCTCGTCAAAATTGCGTTTCGGCACACTTTCGGGTGCTTTCGGTCAAGGGCGGGTTAGCCCGCATATATATATATATATATAAAAACTGTCTGTCTGTAAAAACAAAAATTATAATAAAATTTAAAATATAATTAAGTGGCTACGCCACATCACCCCCCTCCAGAGACCTTCCTAAGGGCGGTAATCACGATAATAAATAGGAATTTTGACAGCACGTCCGGTTCTTGTTCTGATAACATCTCTGTCAGGATACTCAGGATCAGGTAAGTTTTGTCGGTTTGTATTGTGTGCATGTGTCGTATTAGGGTATTCTGGTGGGTGTGTAATGTTAGGACGGAAAGGCGTAGGTGTGGCTGCTGGGTGTGTGTTTGTACTGATAGTTGTATCTGGATCTTGCAATATATAGGCTGGTTTGATGCGGTCTATGGATACTGCAATCTCATTACCTTTGTACAGTATTTTAAATACTTTAGCGCCTCGCTGGAGTACCTTGAAAGGACCTGAATAAGCTGCTTTTAAGGCACCACCTGCTGTGTCATCCCTTATAAAGATATGAGAACATGTGGCCAAATCTTTAAATACAAACGTTTTGCGTTCGCCAATGTGACGAGATGCTGGTTTAGGTTGTAAATCGTGAATCAGCTTTTGCAATCTACCCAAGTAATCTGATACGTCGATTTGCATGTCTAGCTGTTGAAAGAAGTCACCTGGAAGTCGAAGTGGTTCTCCATAGACTAATTCGGCAGACGACGACTGGAGATCTTCTTTGATGGCGCTACGAACTCCCAACAAGACGAATGGAAGGGATTCAGTCCAACTAGAATTTGAGTGACAGGTAATTGCTGCCTTTAGCTGTCGGTGGAATCTCTCCACTAGGCCGTTACAGGCTGGGTGATATGCTGTCGTGCGCTTGTGTTGAAACCCTGCAATCTGCGACAGATGTTTAAAGAGTGCAGATTCAAACTGGCCGCCACGGTCAGTTATAATGTCCGTGGGGCATCCGAAGCGCGCAAACCAGCCACTCACCAAAGCCTTCGCTACTGTCTCCGCCGTTATGTCGCATAAAGGTATTGCCTCTGGCCATCGTGTGAAGCGGTCGACGGCTGTGAGGCAGTAACGAAAGCCCTGTGATACAGGTAACGGCCCTACTAGATCTATGTGTATGAACATAAATCTAGCTTTTGGTAATTTATACGAGCTTAAAGGGGCAGAAACATGACGAGTGACCTTCGAGCGTTGACAAGGCAAACAGGTACGTACCCATTCTCTACAGTCCTTTTTAACTCCTGGCCAGACGAATCGCTCCGAAACCAGCTTTGCCGTGGCATTGGCTCCAGGGTGGCTCAGCGAGTGAAGACTCTCAAACACTTGTCGACGCATGTCTCTGGTAACAAAAGGTCTTACCACATTACCGCTCGTAGCACAGTACATCTCGACCTTGGATCCTGGTACACAATATGGTTGCAGGCAAAGTGAGGAACCGCTGATTAGGAGTTCTTGCAATTCCTCGTCTTGTTGCTGTGCTGAGGCTAACCTCAGCAAATCAACAGGGTGAGTAATGGCGTCCACACGAGACAAGGTGTCCGCGACTACATTATTTTTACCTGAAATATGACGTATGTCAGTAGCAAATTGTGATATGAGATCCAGGTGCCGGAACTGGCGAGGCGAGCAACTGTCTTTCCTGTTGTGAAATGCAAATACCAAGGGTTTATGGTCAGTATAAATCGTAAAGTCTCGCGCTTCGACCATGTGCCGAAAATATTTAATCGCTTCATAGATGGCAAGAAGTTCTCTGTCGTAGGGCGAGTATTTACGTTGGGAGGGACTAAGTTTGCGCGAAAAGAATGCTAAGGGTTGCCACGAGTTACCTTTCAGCTGCTGAAGGACGGCGTCAATCGCCTTGTCCGATGCATCAGTGACCAACGCTAATTTAGCGTCACATTCAGGATGAGCTAGCAGAGCTGCATGAGCGAGGCCGTTCTTGCACTCCTCAAATGCGGCTTTTTCCTTGCTTGTGAATGTGACTGGATGTGAACCTTTAACAGACCCTGTCAACAGTGCGTTAAGTGGCTCCTGGTGACTAGCTGCATCTGGAATAAAACGCCGGTAGAAATTAACCATTCCCAAGAAACGGCGAAGTTCTCTTACTGTTTTTGGGATGGGAAAGTCTTTGACAGCTTCGACCTTAGACGGCAATGGTTTCGTACCATTGGCATTTATGGTGTAGCCAAGGAATGTTACCTCTGGAACACCAAAGACGCATTTGGCTGTGTTGATTACCATTCCATATTCACGCAATCTTGTAAATAGCTTATGTAAGTGCTCTTTATGTGTTGCTTGGTCCTTGGAAAATACGAGAAAATCGTCTAAGTACGCATATGTAAAATCCAGTCCCCTCAACATTTCGTCCACGAAACGCTGGAATGTCTGTCCGGCATTACGAAGACCGAACGTCATGAACGGGAATTCGTAAAGGCCGAACGGCGTTGTTATTGCGGTTTTAGGGATGTCGTCTGGATTGACGGGGATCTGGTTATAGGCTTTTACTAGGTCAATGGTGGAAAACACTGTGCAACCGGCAAGACTATGAGCGAAATCTTGAATGTGTCGGATGGGGTACTTATCTGGTACGGTACGCGCATTTAGCATCCTGTAATCTCCACAGGGGCGCCAGCCGTTGTCCTTTTTGGCTGCCAGATGTAGCGGGGACGCCCAGGGAGACTCTGATGGACGGCAAGTACCTATATGCAACATAGCGTCAAATTCGTCCCTAGCAATCTTTAATTTATCCGGCGCGAGCCTACGAGGCGAGCACGAAACGGGTGGGCCGGGTGTAGTCTTAATATGGTGTACTGTATTATGTGTGGGTGTGCGATGCATGCCTGAGGGGCGTGTCACTTCTGGAAAGTCGGCGAGTATAGTGTGGTATATGGTGTCACCAGTACTTACTTTAACTGAAGAGACGTTATCAGAATTCGCAAGCAAACCCGTGGTCGAAAGGCTAGTGTGGTTATCTACTAAACGCTTATTACGAACATCAATTACAATATTGTAATGGGATAAAAAATCAACACCAATAATAGGCTTTGTAACATCGGCCACTAAAAACCGCCAAGCAAAGTCACGGCGCAGTCCTAGATTGAGCACAAAGTTTATGTAGCCGTACGTGTTGATAACTGAGCCGTTCGCTGCACATAATTCGTAGTTAGTCTTTTGATGATGACGATTCCTAAGAGCCGATTTAGGGTATACGCACAGATCACTACCCGTGTCAACTAAGAATTGCACTTTGGTTCGTTGATCAGTCACGAATAACCGGCCACTTTTAGGGCAATCGCCGCCGGCCATGTCTACAGATTGCCCTGTCCTTTTCCCGAATAGTCACAGGGTTGGACGCACTTGCTAGCGTTGTCGCCGAATTTCGAGTGGTACCAGCAAACCGGGAACTTCTGGTAGCTGGATTGAGACCTGGTCGATGACTTAGCGCGACCTCGAGTTTGGCTGCGGCCGCGGCGTTGAACTTGGGTGTCCCTCGATCGCGACAGTTGATCCATTTTGGTACTCATGGCCTTCATCTCCTTCGTTAGGGCTGCGATCCCACTGCTGCAGCTGGAATGGCAGGATTGACCACAAGTTGAAGTAGCGGCTACTTGCGAGGTATGCGGTACAATGTCGTGCACTTTGTCGGCGAGATCAGCCAGTTTCTCCAGCTTGGTGTCTGACTGCGATGCGACGATAATTTTTATAGATTCCGGTAGCCGGCTGGTCCAGATACTCTGTATGAACTCGTCCGGCACTCCAGGTCCTGCTAGGTGCTGTAGATGTCGTAGGAATTGGCTGGGTTTCCTGTCCCCCAGCTCTTCGTGTAGCAGCAGTTGTTGTACATTTTTCTCACGAGTAGATGACAGTCGCTTGGTGAGTTCCGTTTTGAGCCGGGCGTATCTGTCCGACCCAGGTGGCGAGTTGATGATGTCTTCGACTTCTGCGGCGTACATGGGGTCGAGCTGGCCCATCACATAGTGATATTTAGTTTCATCTAGCCGGATTTGTGCTAGCGCAAACTGACTTTCGAGCTGGGAAAACCAAATGGATGGATTTGCGGGATAGAACGGTGGCACTTTTACACCGACTCTGCAGATTTCGTGGTTTTCACCATTCTGATCACCTCCATTTCCACCGTTCCCTCCGTTTCCTCCGTCTCCGGCGTCAGCCATGGCGTGTCTTCACAGGTCACCAATATAGCGTGCGGTAAGTGGGCGCGGGAGTGCAGATTGTAGATAAAACAATTGAATAACTCCAACACTGTTTATTTTGTGCACACTGTTTTAAATCTTACAATATTATCAGTAAGAACTAGAAGGGTTAGTTAACAAGGCTGACGAAATTATATCCAAATTACAAGAGAAAATTTTAGCTGCAGAACAAACAATTTCTGATTCGAAGAGAATGAAAGTGAACTATGAATGAATCTATGACCTATGACCGACCGAGTGCGACAGAGAGAAACGAACAAACGAACGAACGCCGGCGGCGCCCTTGCGCGGCTCGTAAGTGTTCGGCTGCGCTCGGTCGCGCTCGTCAAAATTGCGTTTCGGCACACTTTCGGGTGCTTTCGGTCAAGGGCGGGTTAGCCCGCATATATATATATATAAAAACTGTCTGTCTGTAAAAACAAAAATTATAATAAAATTTAAAATATAATTAAGTGGCTACGCCACACAGTCACGTGACCGGCCACTTTGTATGGCAAGTTGAATTTTAATTTTGAGTTTTCAACATATGTTTCTTAGGAATAGTTGTTCAGTTTCATGATACATCTATGTTGCGTATAAACAACCGATTAAATTTCACGGTTTATAATTAATTAATATTAGATGCGTTTTCCTTAATTTTAAGGCAATAAATAATTCCAGTTGAGAGACCTGGGACCTCGGCAATCACGCAGTATTTACGAGTATGGGAACTAAGTAGGTACATCCCCGCAAATATCGGGGTGAATTAGGCGCGCGCTCCCAAATTATGAACACAAATTGCAGACCAAATTTTATTGCCTCGGAATGCAACGAACGTGCCTTTCTCAGGGGATTTTAAATAATTATGGCACCTATAAACATTTTAGAGAATTTTGAACGTACACTTTTATAACCTTACTTTTAGATACTTACTTTCAGGCTTTCTTAGCCAGTCCAGTTAACAAAATGTGACAGGTTACAGGTTATAATAATTAAGGGTTATAAAAAATATTTATGCTTAAGGTACAAGTAAAAGTCTCTATTTCTTGATGCCACTTAAAATATCTATGATAGAAAAATCTTCAAATTTTTATTTATCTTTCGATTTAGGTAATACATATAATACAAGTAATAACTCTAGTAGAATTACACCTGTTGACCTTGATAGATCGATTCTGACAAAAAAATCCATATTTTTTACTGAATATGGTCTATCCACGATAAGGCCCTCATTGTAAACAAATATGACGAAAGCATTCAAGACTAAAATCTGATAGGGTAATCATAATTAGTCTACTCTGAGTCTAGTCACTTGATAATTAAATAAACTTAATTATATTATGATGTAAAGATATCAAAGAGATAATTTAGAACGTAATTTTCCATAAGCAGTTTGTTTAAATATGGGATCCATTAAGCGAATAGATTTACGTAGTACATGTAGTATCCCGCTTCTGATTTCTAAATTAACGGAAGTCAATGGAAGCAAAGTTGTATCAAATGTGGGCGCTGGTGATCACGTAACGGAATGGAAGGAAGCGAACGACGTGTTTCCTTTCAAACAAAACAAGTTAAAGAAAGAAAGAAAACTATTTATTTACCACACATTGCAACACATGAAACATAAAGGACTAAAATACAGGCAAACATACAGTGTGATAAAAAGGTTGCTAAGGTTGTTGGTTAAGTACCCATATGAGGGTCATTTTCTTCTTCAGGTGGCACTTCATTACTGGAGGTGTGCCGTCAGCTTCTTAGTATCCCTGTCCCTTGCCAATCGGAACAGCTCTTCAACACTGGCAATCCCGGTCCACTCGCAAATGTTCATAAGCCAAGATTTCTTCCGTCTTCCAACGCGCCTCTTCCCCTCTACTTTGCCCATCATAATAAGTTGAAGAAGTTGGTATTTATCATTGCTCAAAATGTGTCCTAGATATGCGACCTTCCTTCTTTTTAGGGTCATTTTAAGATTTGTAAACCATAAGAACTTCTACTAATTAGTAAATAGTCTATAATTTCATTATAACAACAAATTTTATTTATTATTATGAATGAAATCAAAGAATAAACATTAAAAAAAAAACAGATAGTTCCACTTCTCTAGTACAGAAATATATGTAGAGTAAAATACGCTTAAAGAATCTTTGCTACATCATCAGTGGAAACAGCAATCACGTGACCCACATCAAAGGCCTTAGCCAGTTCTATAACATTTGGTTTTTGTGGTCGGTCATCGCCCTTACGCCCACTGTAAAATAATTTAGTAACATGTCATTAAAAACCGCAGTTCTTCGATCAGACGTTAGTTCCTTACAATGTATCGGCAAAATCGACATACAATTACTTAGCGCTTTACATTATGGGCATGTCTTCATTTGCATTTTGAAAAACGACGCGACTGGTAAGGCCTGCCAGAGTGGCTCGTGGCTCAAGCCCCTCCGGCACCTCCTCCCCCCTCTATCCCCTGGCAAAACATGTTCGTGGCTCGTGGCTTGAACCCTTCAGGCATCTTCGGCCGCCTCATCTCACAGCCCTAAATAAACACTGGCCACTTCTTATGAATATCAAACAGATTTCGAATTTTGAAAATGTGTCACCGACTGCATACTATTTTGAGGTTATGATCAAGGGTATGTATAATATGAATGATATGATGACTATACTTTTACCAAGGGGTCGTTGAAAAGGTAATAAAATTGACCGTTTGATTCCGTTTGTAAGTCAATCATATATCAATATTCAAATAAGCAAGAAAATGAAAAGCTTTGTTGACTTATACGACAAAAATAGATTTGGGAAAAAATTAAATAGCTTATAAGATTCTAAAGATCAAATTAATTCTAATGTCCAGAAACAAGTAAATTACAACTTATTGAAATTAAGCACATGTTTACTTTAGTGCAACCTATAACCAATTTCAAACTATAACCTCTTTATTTGAAATTACACACTGAATTCGCTAACCTCTTTAGTATTCGCAATCGGACATTACCGATTCAATACGCTACAAATTCCCGGACGGATCGTGACTTGCCAGCCAAACATCGTGTTGTCCCCAAATCGGTAGGTGTCATTAAAATCGCCTCGTATGTTAAAAAGCTGTTATGGGTGGGTTGCTTAATTGACATTGTCAATCGTGTGTTATCAAGGGTATCGCAGGGGCGATCACGAAACCGCCAGAGGTCGCTACGAACTAAGCATTATCGGCGATCGGGTAATAGTGCTGATAGGGAACCATAGGGGTGTCAGCACATGAAAAAGCAAGGAATCTTAGAGTATAAATTAAAAAAATGTGGTAAGCATAGAGCACGCCTTATATCAAGTATGCACTGTAAGCACGGGTATGCACAGTCCGAATATCTTCAGCGCGTTCGTTTAGTAGGAGATGGTTAACTAATAAGTCATTTATTAAGAGAACATTGTGAAATGTGCAGTGATAAGTTGCAAACATGACTCGAGGAACAAATCCAAAAAGAAAAATGTTATTGATTTCACCGCCCATACAACATCTGCTTACGCTTGGCATAATGGCAGCAGCGGAGCGCGGTGCGCGTGCTCTATGTTTATTTAAGTATAGGTACTCTAAGCAAAGAATAATTAATTTACGCTTAAAGTAGGTATACGAAGACTGACTTAGTCCTGATGCAGGCCAAGACAATAGTTTACTTTCAAATGTGAATTATATTAAACTAATCACCAAAAGAAACAACGACAAATGCAAATCATTACAAATATTGCCAACAATGCCAGCTAGACCGTGTTATATTATAATACTGCAGTATTTCCCGGCCTAACGTTTCCAGTATTGCCGAGTAATAGCAATGTTGCCGGACAATGTTGTCATTATAGCCCGGCTAAATATTGCAGGAAAACATTGCCCGTTTAAAAGCGCTTTACATAAATATGTTCACAGAGTTTTATTATTTTTGGTGATAGTTTCACAAAGTGTTACTTTCCCTTCTGTCTCTAAATTATTATTTACATATTTTTCTCTCATTTGCGTATAAGCTGGCTGGAAGAGATCTCTGTGTAGAGGTAAGATTAAATAAGCCATTACTGTAAACTTTCTTACAATTGTTTTTTTTAATGGGTGCAATAAAGTATATTCATTATTTATTACTAGCTGTCTGCCCGCGACTACGCCCGCGTTGTTATTCCACGGAAACACTTAAATTTTCCATAGAATAGATTATTTCTCGTGGTGGGCAGCCCTGCGCCCCGCACCCACAGCCACGCGCGGGCGCACCGCACCTGCGCAGGATTGTCAAACACCTATAATTCCCCAAATGGCCCTTTTTACCCCCCTCGCCCCGCCCCGGACCTCTTCCTCCCCGCTGCCCGAACACCGGTTCAGTGATGTGATAATTCATCATAATCATTTATAATTAAATTTGCGTTTAACCGATTTCAGATATTAAACTTTAGCAATGATATAAGTGAAGTTTTTGCGTTATGGAAAAAATAAACACTATCCATTGAAAAAGAAAATAAAACAATAGAAGCTACCTACATTCAACCACATTCAACACAATATAACCTAATTTACATTGTTAAAAAAAATATTGTTAAACTTTGTGAACGTCAATCCAACCCTTAGCGCAACGCGGGCCTTAAAAAAATTTAACTGCGGGACTATCCAGTTTTTACACGCTTTATATTAGCTTCACTTGTAAGTAACTATGTATGTAAGAAAATCTTGGAATTCTAATTTGACCCACTTCCCGGTATTCGATTAGGATGAAATTTTTCACACGCTCTGAGTTCTGATGACAATACATGACTAGCTAAGTAACGTCATTACAAATCCAATATGGCGGTCTCCCTAAGATGGCGAACTGGCTGTTTGAAATCCACCCCCATGATATGGGTATCAAATAAAGGGGTTTGCTGTCAGGAATACGAAAAAAAAAGTCACGTGACTTAAATCCAATATGGCGGACGTCCAAGGTGGCGGACAGAAAGCGTGTTTTTTAAACTATGTATTATTTTACAATAGAAATACACGACAGACGTACCCAATGTTTGCATTTCGCGATATGATGACCTGTTGAAAGGAAAGAGCTTAAACTCTTGTTCTTCCAAATACCTATTTTCTCCAAATGATCAAGCACAGCCTAACTTAGTTGGTTAATATAGGGAACCAAAAAGCTAGGAAAATCGGCGTCCTCCCTCGGAGTAGAGAAAAGACCACGTATCTTAAAATGTTTAGTGGTGTCACAAATGTCACCATTCTATAAGCAAGCTCCAAGCTCAAGCCGGAAAATGCATAAATTAAGCAGACAAAATATTTTAAGAACTAACTTCACTCCTTTTATGTATCTTCCCTTATTACTCGTATACCATCAAGTTTTGAGCTATTAACGATGATATTGATATCCTGAAATATTAGCAGGCTCACTCAATTTACAGCATTACGTGGTATTACCGAATTGAGCACGGAAATCGTCCGTCAATCAAGCGAGCTAATCAAGTAGTTTGGGTAAACATGGCCGTCTTATTGGGTGGTAAGTAATGGTAAACGGTGGCTTCATGTCTCTACCCGGCTGTGCGAAGCAAAGAAAAAGATTCAAAGTTTCAAGACTCTTTCTAGATTTTATGACGTATTGAGTGAGTGAGTTCAGCGTTCGATAGCTCCAGCAGGTGGATATAAAATGAGAATCTCGCCAACTTCTACACAATTTAAAATATATTGAAAAGTAAAAATTTGTAATTAAGTACCTACAGTTTGTATTTAACACATGCACACCAATTTCAATACCATTTTTCATAGACCAAGACCTAACGTCAATACCTTAATCTGAAAGTGCTCTTGTAGAGTTGCAATATTATGCGATTGCATTTTAATCTATTTTTAAATATTTAATAGGCTTGCTCTTTGCTCTTAGTCTCAATGGGGCTCACGATATGAGGCCAAAGAAAATGCCCGCCCCGAAAATGCCTGGTTAGTGGGCACAACCCATCTTGGTGTCCCTGAAAATATGTTGGGTTAAAAATGAAGTAGGGTAAACTTTTCATTAAAAAGTGTTGTTATTAATTTGTCAATCAAAACCTTCAAGCTGAACAACACAAAATTTTGCGTGTAACAATTTGTTTAATTATTTTTGAGGCTTTTTAAGAAATTATATGCTTCAGAATGCACATTCAACTAATGGTCTCAGCTACAATTATGCATCTACCGGAGTAGGTTATTATAACTAAGCCATGCATGTGGCACTTGGCATTTCAATGATACTTAAACTGATATCATTAGTCAATATTATATAGAATTATTGGATAGAGACACCGTCATGTCACTATCCCACCCCGCTACTGGACAAAAGCCTCAAAAAGGGCTCTTTAGCGACTCTTCGGCGTCGCGTTGTGTAAGTAGCTGTGTCGGTAGCCAAGTGGCTAGCTCCGTCCTCCGCGTCGCTCGTCACATACCAATAATGTATCGATTTTTAGGGTTCCGTAGCCAAATGGCAACCCTTTAGATTATTCATATCTATCTGTCTGTCTGTCTGTCCATCCGTATGTCACAGCCACTTTTTTAAACTTTCTCGTGGTTCCTGCTGCATTTTCATAGTTTTAATATGCCAGATAAAGATCATTATAGTCAGCCAGGACCAGATTTCATACCTTTTCTTATTATTCACTAAATTCTTGCGTGTTACCAAACAATTTGTAACTTCTGGCGCCTGCCCTAATACAAATTGGTTTGATCCCAATCCAGAGGTGTGAAACAGTATCAATTTAGATGATTGCTATCGATCGATTCCTAAAACAATCAATAGTTTGATTGTATGATTACTGTGCTCTTTAAAGATAATTTCTGCTCAAACGTAGACATAGATAGATTGTAGAACAGTTCTAAATACAGAATGGAGAAATGAAATGAGTACCTAAGATTAAATGAAGAAACATGAATTTCCTTTTTTCTGATACTTTAACTTTGTGAATAGATTCTTAGTGGTATCTCTGGCAATGGCAATATTTTACGTGTACCTACGGTCATTCTTTACAAGTTTTTGAATTGATATCACAAACATCAGTTTATCAATGTTATTTAGTTTAACCAATGAATACTTACCTACGCTATGGTGTTTGAAGTAAGATTTTACAACAAAAGTTTTGATTCATTAAGGATTTAGAGCCTTATATGTTTGCATTTTGCAATGTTTGAAGGCTCAAAGACACCCAAAGAGCGATGGAGAGGGCTATGCTTGGAGTTTCCTTGCGTGATCGAATCAGGAATGATGAGATTAGCAGGCGAACCAGAGTCGCCGACATAGCCCGAAGAATCGCCAAACTCAAAAGTGGTAATGGGTTGGGCACATTGCGCGTAGAACCGACGGCCGTTGGGGCAGAAAGGTTCTTGAATGGAGACCGCGCGCCGAAAGACGTAGTATGGGCAGGTCCCCCCGAGGTGGACCGACGATCTGGTGTGGTGGACAGTGGACGTCTTTCGGCTGAGATGATGATTATGATGATGATATGTTTGCATAGAAAATAAATTTCAAGTCTTATCATAAATAAAACAAGTTTTTGAACAACGTTTTGAACTAATCCTACTAACATAGAAAGACCTCGTTGTCACTTCAGCAAGTTCTTAGCCATCATAGCACATCTGCCCTGCAGTCTCCTGCGCCGGTCGGTGGCGTGTGGCGGCCATGTTGTAATTGGTCGCGCGCGCCTCTCGCGTGCGCGGGCGCCTATGCGCGCGCAAACTGCGCCCGCGGCGCCCACCGCCGCAAATTACGCACTAATCACACACGGTGGCCCAAACTTAATTAGTTCTTTTGAACAATTTTACTTGTAAGTGATAATAATTTTGGATAATTACTCGTTGCTACAATGTTGCACTTCCTGGATAGGATCGTCCTTATCATGTAAGAGTTGGTGTGTCATGACTCCGGGAAGAGACTTCTAAGATCGCACCTGGATCATTATGGCCCACGTACAGAAGTGGGAACTTTAGTCTTGCCATAAAATTTTTGAAGCAGCAGTACCTATTATTATTTTGCTAGATATGCTGGCGCTTCGAAAGGCTCTGGCTGGAATTGCGAATATGGTAGCTTTCTCTGTAGTTTGATGATTTAAACATACACCTACTTTTGATAGTTATGTAAGTCACAATAAGTAACTGAGGAATGCAAAGAATTATAAATTTTAACACCTTAACACTATTAAGTCCTGTGAAGGTTGATATGTTGCTTTTAAATCGTATAAAAAAGCCCTAACACGAGGATTATTCAAGCTCCGAAGTGAAGAAGTATGATCCTGATACAAAGACATAATAACCTCTAACGAGACAACATAATAATTTCTAAGAACACAGTTTGTAAAAGCTGTGAAAGTTTCAAGTCACGTAAAAGTAATCCCGATGGCATCTCCATAAATAACGAGCGAGATTGATCAATGATTTCATATTTTCGTATTCAGATCAATTTGGTGTGCAAACAAGCGGCTGGCGCGTCAAAGAGCTCGCCTGGATGACATAATGATCCTCCTGATGTCGGTGTAGAACCGATTAAGTCACATATTATCAAGAAACACAAATTGTCGGGCGCTGCGGGCTGCGACCGTACCGTATAATACACCGACTTTATGTCGATCAAATTCGTTATTTTCTCATAAATATTCGGTAGGTGACATGACTGGTTTGCACTGAGGCCATGAGGGGCGGTTTTTTGCTTAGAGCGCTCGCAAATAATGTTCGAAATTTTTATGCGGTCGCAGTGGATTTATAGTGTGCGTCGAGACCTACAAAAACTTATTGGAGAGCTCATGTTTTACCGTCAGTGAGAGACAGTTTTAAATATTAAGTCCCTACTTATTTCTCAAAGAATATTGAACACTAAAGATATACGACTAATACGTAATACATGCAAATCTTATAGAAACAAATTCTGTCAGCTAACTGATGTGTGTGTGGGGGTTGTCTTGGGGTTGTGACTGCTCCAAATGGCATGCAGCTTTCTATTGGTCAAAACTGACGGAAAACGCGGAAAACAAAGATACCTCAGTGCCAAATCCTTAGCCTTATATTCCGTTCCATCTCAATATTACAAGAAAAAATCATTCTCAACAAAAATGTTTCTTACTCTGTTATTTAATTTTTACGTATCATATTTTTGCTTATGGCCAGCTAGGTTGGTCTCATGTTGCTGGACATTTTAGAGACCTTTTTTTTTCTTTTTTCTTTTTAATTAACCTATGCTTGTGTCGAAAAAGTACGACCAATCAAGCTTCACCGGACTTGAACCATTTTAGAGACATTAATTATTATTGGTATTGGTCATGATGACGAAGTATAAACAGGGTGCAACTGGTGACTTAGCAAAAACTGATAGGACAAGCTCTGTTAATGGATCTGATCTACTGTTGCAAAAGAAATTTATCTCCGAAATGAATAAAGAAGTAATCGCCGCTCCCATAGTAGTTATTTTACTCGGACAGTTTGTATGTATGTTTGTTTATCGTCCCCGAGAAAAGAATCTTTAAGAAATCTTAACCTATGTTACCTTTAGCAAGTACTATTATATATTCTGTGCCTTTAGGAAAGTAGCTCAAAGCCATTGACTGATTTCAGTATTTCAGTATTTGTTACTTACACCTCGTATTATTGTACTCTATAATAAAGCTACCTAGCTTTAAGCTACTTATTTTTGTAACATATGCTGTTGGTAGGTAAATGTTACAAAAATAATTGATTCAGATTTAAACCTTTTTCATTATTATCGTTTTCGTTGCCTGTGTCCTCAAGAGCGTATAAAAAATATCTGCGCATCCCTCCAATAAATATTCCTACGATGATCCTGTGACTACATTAATACCCTCATCTGGGTGACAGGTCCCGCCCTCAGCTGCTCCGGAGTTGACTCGTGACAGACAGCGCGCGTGTGAACTCCGCCGGATTTCACGCTACACTGCGCAAGTGGGCACACGCCCTTATCGGCAGGGATTTTACTATTTACAACATTGATAAAAGTGGCTTGTGCTTTTTTCAACAACACACCTTGTACAAAACGGTGCTGATCATACTAATATTATAAAGAGGAAAGATTTGTATTTTTGTGTGTATGTTTGGAAAGAAAGAACTCTATATTTGGATGTCTTGACAATAAGACGAAGTAACCTTAAAGACAGAAGTTTTAATCATTGACATTATTCAGGTTATCTTACGTACGTTATTTTCATTTAGCATCAGTTCCTGTATGGTCCTAAATTGAATAATGGAATTGGAAGCAGCGTTTACCAGTGTAAATAACAACTTCGATTCCCAACCTGATTTTAGAAGCATGGGGATAATGGCGACCAACATTTACTGATCAAGGAAGAAACACTCAATAGGGCTCTCTACCCAGAGCCGAAACAAATTTTAAAAAAGGAAGAGCTGTGGCCGTAACGTAGGATGTTTTCAAGGATATTTTCCAACCAAAGGCCATGCATAGTTGAAGTATTAGGAAAATTAGAAAATTCCGACCACGTCAGAGTATCGACCTTTGCAGAACATTCAAATGTGCAATGTCCAAATTCATTCGGAGAGAGCAGTGCAGCGTCACAGTCCAAAATTGGTGCAATTTGGCGAGCACCAGATAATGGCGTGACGGCTCGGACACATTGCGTTATGTGGCGGTGACCACACGTTACATGCTTCTTAGTAAGACCCGACCAGAAAAATCAAAAGTCACGCCATTTTGTGGAAAATTAATTGAACTAATTTTCTAATACCGATTGCTGCTAGAAAAACATGTGGCTTCCATAAAGCAAGTTCAGGTTGTATTTTCCAAGAACCAAGACTGTGGATCCGTGGTCGAATTTTTTGGCACGGCTATGCTTTTTTCACAGATATAGATTTTTATGGTTATTTTGTCGAGTCATGTTAGAGTATTTGCCAAAACTATCGTCAAATGAGTTCACAATAAAAGCGTTGAACAAGTAAAAGTTTTTCATTGTTAATCAGAACCAACGGTTGTCACAGTAACATTTTGTTTTTTTAATACGCTTCAAATTGTGAAAATTAATATAATTATGTAAATCGCGAAAGGAACACTGCAAAGAAGAGGAGCCGTTCCTTCTCTTTCTTACATAGGCCCAAGGATTATCCAATACCACTCACTTTAAACTCATAAATCTCATAGATCCTTATCGCATGGCTAGCCTAGTCCTAAATTAGTGCAAACCTCAGAATTTAGGCAGCATGTGTGAAGCTTGCGTGGCGGTCACGCGAGCCGCCTAATTGGAGCACTTACTGTATTTATTCTGGCCAATACAGGAAACTTGGGCCATCATTGCATGATGTTTCTGACGTACTGAATGCCATTTTTGAGGTGAACTTGACAAGTGGGCGTGGCGAGTAGCAATGAACATCTGTGGGTTTTTTGATCAAAAAGACATCGATGTTCTATGCTTGTTCCAAGAAGTAGGGTAATGTTTATTTTGTATTTGCTTAAAGTAGCTCAATTGATATTATGTCTGTTTCCCGGTACAGATAGACGTGGTACGCTATTTCAGTATCCAGCACATGCGGCTGGACATGTTGACCTTGAGAGCGCCCGTATTCCGCAGCGGTAGGGGTGAATTTCGTAGTGCGAATGTCCAACCGCATGTGCTGGCTTCTATACATAATATCTCATCCAACCACACAACAGATTTTGGTGATTTTGGTGGTCTTTCTTTTACGATAATTAAAATTTACATTATTCAATTATAATAAGTAAGTACTTGTTTCACAAAAAATACACTTTTCATTACATTTAGTAAAAAAATGAAAACAGCAGCAAATACCTTGTCTTTTTCTTACAAGACTACCTCGACAAACATTATCATTAAACTAAGCCATTTAGAGTAAAAAAATACACAAATCCATACTTCTACAATTTTAATAATAACGAGATAATCAGCCAGTACTCAACACCACGCATTATCATTATTGAATTAATGCGCCTTTACGTATAAAGCATCTTTAAAAAAAAAGTTTGAATTATGGTCCACATGCAACCACGTACGAATGTTTGACATATTTCTAGATCCAATTGAGATCCAGAGTATTGATATTCTGCTATTAATTATGCCGTATAAGGTCGCTTTAAATGAATTTCGCGCTTATTAAAACACTTCAAATATCACAAACACAGGGTTTCACGAGGATACTCGATTTACACAACGCGATACGATATTATTTGAAACAAGAACAATTTTGATACGATTTTTATCGGCGTAGTTTAATCAAATCAATCATACTTTATTGCACAAGACATCAGAAAAGTAGTAAAACAACAAAAGAGGAGACGGCAAGTAGCGGCCTTATCGGTCCAAGCGATATCTTCCATATAAACCTTGGCTGAAAGCAGCAGACGTTTAGAAAATAACCCTTACTTTGCAGTCGGGTAAAAAGGCGGACTTTCTATAAGCTTTCTCTTCTTAGCCAAAGCTTTTTAGGTTCACTCAGCTGCGGCTTTCTGATCTGTCCATCTCATTGGTGATCGACCACGAGGCCTGGTCACATTTATATTTATAAATAGATAGCTAAATACAAAACAGCAATCTTACAACTATTTTGCTTGCATTTTAGTTTATAAAATGAGCCGAGATATTTTTGCTAGAGTTATTCGTTAACCCGATATTACGAAATACCCGATAATACGAAATACCCGATACCAAATATCACTTTGTGAGACTTTCCCTAGTTTAGTTAGGACATTGCAGGCTTCACCTGATTGTCCGAAAAGAAAGATGATTCCGTGCTTCGGAAGGCACGTAAAGCCGTTGGTCCCGGCTATGATCTACGGATATGTATAGTCGTTACATGAGTCATGTCAGAAGCCTAAGGCGGCTCAATAATTGTGACACCAGGGTTTGTGAGGTAGATTAACCTTGAAACCCACACGAAAAGCAAAGCAACCCGATATTTAGCGCGGCTTGTAAAGCGGCTCCAGCTCGTATAAATCTCGGGGCAGTTGACACCACGTTCCTTTCTCAATCGCACATCGTCCGCGTTTTTACCCGCCCCGCCGCAATCCGCGCTCCGCTCAGCCACAAAAACAACCGAATCAAAATTCCCGATGGCCGCATCTTTTATTTATGCGCACCGTTTCGGCTAACAGGCGTAATTTTTTCCGGTAAACAATCAGTTTTGACCGAAAAATGTGCAGGAAGAAGACATAAAAAGGTCGCCGGGCCGTTCAGGGAATAATTCCGGTTTTTCGCCGCGCGCGCAGTGCCGTTCGTGGACTCATAAATATCGAGATATGATTGGCGAGACGGGGCTGTTTGCAGCGCAGATTCTACTAGGTCATCTAGTACTTTCAATACAACTGCTCTATAAATAGAACTAGCTAGAATTTTACTTGGTAACTTTACTTAGCATAGTGCTTTCCACAACACCGTAATCCAGAACTTTGCGTCAAAGATTTAGTATATTCAGGACACAAAATTATTTTGATTTAGCTTTATTTGCTTTTAGGTTCGAAATGCAATTAATATAAATAAAATTATCGGACTAGGCAGAATCTGTCCTCTGTGTCTATCGGTTAATGAAATATAACACTATACCTGTATAGGTACTTTCTAAAGCTTTAAGGGTTCTTTATAAAATTTGCCACTGCCTAGCTAATAAACCCCGTTTTAAATATTAAGTACCTAATTATTTTTTATCACGACTCGTTACTTCACAGGTACTGAAGCCTGCATCAGTTAGTAGAATCAGAAACGAAATCCAGTGTGTTCCATTTTTGAAAATATTTCACTTGGCCAGTGTTTGATAAAAAAGTAGGAGTCGATCGATTGTGTTTTGTTTTGTGTCGTCAGTAAACGCTGTGCGATTGAAAAATTCTACCTTTACCGGCGATTTTGCTTGCTAACTGCTCGAATAAGCCTGCTTATTCGAAAGGGTATTTGTTCGTATTGTTCGTAATACTGGCAAATTTTTTGCTCTTGAGTATTCATTTAATCATTTAATCATTTATTTATTGCATAACCATATGGTACAAAAGATGTAAGTTTTATAAATTAGAACACATATGGACCCGGTAGGGCACAGCAAAATCAATCATCCTTAAAACTAGACAAATAGCGGTACATAACAATTATACATGCTCTTACAATAAAACAAAAACTTAAAAATATATAGTTATGCATAGTAATAATAATAACTTAGTAACTACACCTCGAAGAACTCCTGCAGCGTGTACAAGCAATTTACTAGAAGGTACTACTTTAATTCTTTTTTGAATGCATTTAGATTTTCTTCGAGCTGAATTTCTTTAGGGAGTTTGTTGAATATTTTTGCAGCCATAGATAATGGGCCAGAGCTGACAAGTTTCATGTTGGTTTTGGGCAGGGCTAATCTAGTGCGCGGTCGTAAATTGGGAGGCCGAGATTGTTTTGGAAAGAGGTGAGGGTATTTTTTTACAAATATGCTTGACTGTAGGATATAGATAAAAGTTAAAGTAAGTATTTTATATTCAATAAAGTAAGTTTTGCAGCTTGTCATCGTGTCTATATTGCTAATAATTCGTAAACATCTTTTTTGTAACCGGAATAATTTTTGTACCTCTGTGCAGTTTCCCCATAACACGATTCCTTAACACGATTCAAGATATTAATAATAATACTTTTTATTGATATGTATCTAAGATTTTTAACTACCCTAATTTTATACCCTAGTTTTATCTTGTTTAAGATATTCATAATAATTATGAACAATCAGACCCAGGATAAACAAAATATCGTCATTTGTGTAATGTTCCGGGAAGGTTCCGTGCTTCTATTGTCTTTTGGTTCTATGCTTCTGAAGGCGTTCAAGCTCTTGTTGATCTTAGTTATTTTATTATCAATATTGTCCACTTGAGCCGCCTCGCAATCCTAAGCATCTCATCAACACTCAGCCGAAAATTGCCCACTGCTGAACAAAGGGTCATGGCCGGTCGTTAACCTTGCAAATCTATAAAACAAGAACAATAAAAATATTTGTGGCCAGTACGAAGATGCGATTTTGTTTTTCGGACACTTCCTAAGGTTTCTAAATTATGATACACATTTTTTCACAGCTTTCTCGCACCTAAATATAAACAAAACCTGTCATAAAAGGATCTCATCAAAATACCAATCGGAGATGATTTCAGCGCGCGCGCAAGAAACACCGTGGAATATTGCCGTGCGCGTAATGACGCGCCGTTGTGCGCTTTAATTGTGCGCGAACGCGTATACCAACATAATCCTTACATTTTTTTAAAAGCTATATCACCTCTATGATTAAGGACGTAAGGGTTATAGAAGAATTTGGTAGGGGTAAAGGGAAAATTGCAAATGGTTCTCTTGCCACATCGATAGCATGAAAAATGTATGAGGTGTCATCTGGTTGGCAAAAACGCATCGTCGGAAGAACGTTGATTGGTCGGTGGGGTGCTGCGTGCATGTTTTGTGCTGTACTAACGATTGAGGGTAGAATCATGTTGCGTTAATTGCGGGTACTAATCTTTGATAGATAGTTTCCCACGCCTGGTAGACGTCTTATATGTATTTAGTGCTAAGGAAGGTTTCCTTCAGGTTTTATTTCACTAGTAGCTTTCCGCTTTTGCGGCTCCGCCCGCGTTAACAGTTTCTCCCGTGGGAATGAGGATTTTCCCACGGTAAAAGGTAGCCTATATGTTATTTCGATGTATAAGCTAAAATATTGAAAAGGTTCGTTAAAATCCATTTAGTAGTTTTTGCGTGAAAGAGTAACATAACACAACGTAACATTTTGTATTGTGTGTGTGTGTGTCTAAAATGCTGAATTGAAGATTTGTCTATGTCTAACAAACATCCATCCATACATCAATCCTCACAGCCTTTATTATTAGTAGGATTTCAAACCAAAGCGAAGATTAATAAAACACTTTTGTGCCCGGGCACGGGACAATCACTGGAACCTGCATCCTGCATCTTTTTGGCCATCCGGGCATACACATACATGTGCACTTTCAAGTTCAAGTCCGGTGAAGCTTGATTGGTCGTATCGTACCTTTTCGACACAAGCATAGGTCAATAAAAAAAAAACTTTCAAGCCACTACTGTACGCTCCTTGCTATGTGTTTAGCGTTTTTGTGTCACGGACTTGCATACGCGCTCCTAATTTCAACTCCTTTCAGTCCAGTTGTTTCGGCTGATAGTGAAAAACGTCGTAAGTACGGAATTCTCTCTACGCGAGGTCAACTTGCACCTGATAGGGTTTTTCTTCGCTATACACCGTGAAATTTAACTGGTTGTTTATTGGCAACATTGTGGTAGTACCTACTCATTAAACTGAACAAATTTTCCTACGCAACATAAGTTGATCAAAAATTATAATTCAACTTGTCATACAAAGTTCACGTGACTGAAGTTTATATGAAAAGTAAAGAATTTTTGAGATATCAACCTATGTTCATAAATGTTTACAAAGGCCTGTGACCAAAGTTCTCGAAGCCGTAGGGATCCAAACAAATTGACTGATTTTGATATACCTTCCTCAGCAAAGTATAGGAAAAATTATTTGTATATGATAGTTAAATTATATAATAAAATACCAATTGACATTAGAAATTTGCCATACAAATTATTTTTGACTAAATTGTATAAATGGCTTATTGACAAATCTATGTATAGCTTGAATGAATTATTTTCCTAATTTTAACTTTTGTAATTTTAACTGATGACATTATATTGTGAATTGTTTGAAATGTAATAATTATACTCGTATGTGACTATTATTGTATGCTGAATTATATCGGCGAAACACGCTGTTCTATTTTATGTTTATACCAACTTACCGTGTTTGAAACAATAAATATATTTGATTGATTGATTGCTTGGTTCCTTAAGGAAAGTTGTTCAGTTTGATGAGGACTACTCAACACCCGTACCACCCGTACACCCGTTTGACTTCAGGTAACAACGCCCGTACCCGCCGGCGGGGGCGCGGCCATAACCAAAATCAAAATTGATAATCAGAGATTGTTTGGTCGTACTTTTTCGACACTAGCATAGGTCAATTAAAATCAAAACTACTATGTTGCGGATACAACCACCAGTTAAATATCACGGTGTATACTCTCCGAAAAAGGGTGAACAGGTCTCTTCGATGGCTGTGAGATAATAACGACTAACGACTTTACATACATCCCTCCCTGTCCATCAAGGTGTGTTGTTCACTTTCATCATCATCATTTGAAAGACATCCACTGTTGGACAAAAGTATCTTCAAAGAAATGTATTGCGGTCAGTCAATACGTTTGCATCTACGTAGCGTTCTTTTGCACACCAAAATAACAAAAAATACCTAAATACGTACAAATAGGCGGCCTTATTGCTAAGGTATCCATTTCTACTAAGCGATTATTCACACTTTTTAAAATCCGCTCGTAATTTATAGCTAAAATCGCTCAGTGCGCTGTCACAGCATATAAGAAGAACGTAAAAAAATTAAGATATCCACTCGAAAATGATTGATGCAAAGCTCTTATTAAAACCGCACCGCCTTGTAATAAATTTGGCCCAATTAACCACTTATCTCGAACACAGTATTATCAATTTTCATACCGAATTTTTAACCCCTTGTTGTAATCTGAATTGATTTTGCGTCAGAAGCGGCAATGGTCTCAATTCCGGCGTGGCCGCTGAAATCTCTAAATTTAAGATTTTGGTCTTTCTCATTTATATGGGAATCGAAAAGGATGGGCGATAAATAAATATTTAAAATAAGAACGCAGCTGTCTCATTTAGCTTAATTTTAAGTGGGATGTTTTCGCATGCCTGCTAAACTGTTGATAGCTAACTACACGTAAAATCGATGTTTCTAAATTCTCTAAATTCTCGTCGTCTCTTTTAAATTGACAATCACCTGTCCCTTTTCGTTCTTATGAGACATAATATGGTTTTATAATTTAAGTTAGAGCGTAATGCGTAGAATCGGGCCCAATGTTTTGCATACAAACTGTCGTTTGATATTACAAAGTGGGCAATTTTTAAATTAAGCTTCTGAATGGTACGAAAATATGAATTGAATTACGCACGATGAGATATCGACCAATGATACTCGTACTTTGAGGTCATTACAGGTTTTTTTGAGCTCTAATTGGCTCTCATGGAATTTTCACTTTTCCGAACCGATTTTGTAGTTTAAAAATACCCTGTATCAACTTTCGCTGTAAATACTGATTTCCAATTAGCGTATTTTTGTTTGCCACTTATAATATGTACATAGTTTTTTTTTACTTTTTCAACAGATGTCGTCACTTATATATTTTACGTTTCAAAGTGTAAGTGTTAAGTTTGAATATTTTTTACCATTTTTCAGATGAGTCGGAAATGGGTTGACTTGTCAGATTTGGATAGAATTTGTCAACTATTTGGGCGTAGAAACTCGTGTAAATCTGTCGTTATTATATAGGCTTTTTAAATTTTTACAGCAGAAAAATTTGGTTCCTATGAAAAAATTAAAAACTAAGGTGAGCGTAGCTGCGTGTTAAATGTTACTTAAATCTCAAAACTTCCTTCTGTTTCCTTCACGTCAACATAAATTTTGTTGAGTATTAAAATATTCCTCCCGTGTGAAATAAAGTATGAAGAGATCCATCACGAGGCTAATACACGTCAAATCACATGTGTTCTCTCTCTGTCTTACCGTATGCGTGCGTCTCTTTCTAGTGTGCATTCATTACTGATTAGTTCCGCTGCAGTCGCCTTCCGCGGTCCTTTGAAGCTCATTTGTATGAAGAAGGAATTTTTAAAATATAGGAATCTTTTCCGATAACAGTAATGCTTATATAGGTAGTAGTTTGTTACTTTTGTAAAGGTTTATTACAGGCAAATAGAGGTGCATTTACAATTTCCCTAAACGAACTGAAAGAAATTGTCCGGATAGCCAAGAAGATGCTGAGCTCATGTTTTTAATTCTCGCTTTTTCAAACACATATTAGTAATCTTTTAATAAAAGTATATATTTGTATATGGTGAGGATAAAAAAGAGAATTTAAAGGCTGGGTTATCATTTGTCCCTCAGATTTTTGGAGATGAACTCTCCTAAAACCAAATTAATGTTTATTATAGACATTAACAAAAATTCAAATTTCATCGTATTTCCATTCTTCATCGATGGGAAGAATTTACTTAATAAATATCTAAAGAAAAGAAATAGACTACTAGAATAAGACTTTTTTTTGTTTTTTGTTTGTAATTGTTTTGTAGCTGTTTTACACTTCTGGACGTTTTACAATATTATGGAATCTAACAACAATTTTATTTTTTGATATCAAAGTCCTTCTCCACACTAGCCGCCGGGACGAAATAACTCAAAACAATATTATGTAATGATTGATTGGACACTACCTGTTTATTTTCTTATTAATAAAACGCAAAACGGTCCCCGGGGGTGCCAAAGTCCTGTTTTTGGGGCCCCAACACCCATTCATTAGAGCCCTTTGCGTTTCGCCGCCGTTTACAAGCGCGTGTCTTCAAAACTAATTTGATGGAGTTAGGCCTTAATTGAGGCCTGAAATGCTAGGTCCTAACCGCAGTGGCCAATAAGAGAAATGTAATTAGGAGTAATAAAATTAGCACACTCGTTTTATGACGGTTGCGGTATTTAGGCTCTGCCCAGGCTGGCTACTTTGTGCTAACAAAACAGACACCATTCTATCTCATACTTATTATAACCTAACCGAATTATATCCTATTTTGTTTATTTAAAAACTAGCTTCCCCCGCGACTCTGCCCGCGTTTATAGTTTTTCCCGTGGGAATGAGGAATTTTCCTGCGGTAAAAGTTAGCTTATGTTCTTCCGAAAGGTCTATTCTATCTTTGTGCCAACTCCGCCCGCTTTAAACATTTTTCCCGTGGGAATGAGAAATTTTCCCGCGGTAAATCGTTGCCTATGTTCTCTCCCAAGTTCTATTCCATCTTTGTGTCAAGTTTTACCATACTCGTTTCAGAAGTTTCCAAGCCTATTACATTTTTTGGAATATTTTAGGTATTTTTTACACCTTATCAATACTTTAAAATTTCTTTACAATGTTACGAAATCGGGCCATCACAACATTGTTTCGACAGTTGTAATAATTGTAAAAGCATGTGTAATGAAATGATCGAAATAATTTTTATTATTTTTGATGAATGTAATTGTAATATACGGAGTAGCTACTTTTATTAATAAACTACGGTAGCACAGGAGCCGATGGTGATCTTTTTCACTATAAAGTTGATAACTTTACCCAATATATGTCGCAGGCTCGCAGCTCGATGGTTACAGCCGTTTGATAATCAGTCTAAGTATGCCGACTCATACTAGTTTTGTAAGCAATCTGTTAATACCTATACCTCTCACCGTCTCACGTCGCTTCAACACTATTTTACTAGATTGAATCTAGTCATATTATATTTATATGACTAAACTAGTAGCTATTCCCTAAAATTTTCCAATAACATCGGTCATGCTTGATCTTACCCGCATCCCTCAATAGATCGTGAGAAAACATGCGCTCGCCTGCGAAGTAATTCAAAGGTTGTGTCTTAGTAACCAACCCGCACTGGGCCAGCGTGGTCGACTAAGGCCTATTCACCCTGATTTCAGGGTAGGTTCGAGGCCTTTGGTGGGGACATATATTAGCTGATAACTATTTTGATTCAGAAGCAAGAATAACTGCAAGCTCTCCGCCTATATTGTGACCCGTGCCGCGATGGCAGGCGACCAAGGGCTCTCGTCTTAACAATTACGTTATTACACCGCCCGCCGCCGCCGCCCTGTTATTACACTGACCGCCCCGCAGCTGCCGGCGTGGTCTGTGCTCTAACTGTCCTGTGGTAGTTTTGGCACTAACAGCAACGCAAAAAAGACTGGCAGAAAAAGGTAGAGCATTCGAACAAAAAAAAAACAAATTGTGTTTATTCGAAGCAGGACTTCATAAATCACTTTCCGACGTCAAATTTTAATTAAATTACTAAAATTTGCTCGAGCCAAGACTGGCTCTCGTTTCACACTAATGAAGAATAAATCAGAGATCTAGTTATAGTTGATTAATACCTAGTCTTAACGTTTTAAACTACAGATTGTACTAAGTAAGTGACCACTTTGAATTCCTACAGCCGCTTTAGAAACTGGTGATTCGTAATCAGTTACAAAAGGAAAACCTCTCCGTTTCAGGGAGTCTATACCTCTGCATTACCTTGAAACTAGTTACTAAACAATAATTCCCTTTCGTGGGCAATGTTTATCTAGATATCTTTCTTTTACAACTGCAACAGCTCTTCACTGCTGAAATAAAATTTTCTCTTGAAATTATATTGCCAAGATCCGCTTGGCAAGCGGACTTAGAATCGTAAATGTTCAATTTTCTAAACACAGTCCAGCTAGTTGTAGGAGGCGGATTTCTCACTTTTAAATGACTTGAACCCACCCACGAACCTTTTTCCGGCCACAAAATTTACGATCGATGACTGATGTCTACCATTTCTTGCCGGTTTGCGGAAGAGACGTACAAGCCCCGTTTAATGAAGCTTAAAGTAACGTATTTCGATGTTCACTGCGTAACCAGCCAGCTACCTCTCCGCAACTTTAAACTGTATCGTATTGACGGCGTAATGTAGATCGAATAGAGCTTGAATTTTTAAAATTGTTGCTTTGTTGTTCGGGCCCCTGGAAAGCCTATTAAGACCACAAACATGGGAAAAGACCTGGATCGTCTACGTGACACAGGCGTTGGTGCTGGTTAATTAAGGACCCCATAAACGGGACCATTGAGGTTACAGATCATTTATTATTATAACGTGCCGATTCAACTTTATCGTTTTTTTACAAGCTTACCGCCAGCTTCGATTTCTTTGATGGATGATCAATCGAATCGATGAAATGTTTTTTTATAGGTAATTATGATTATGCTGTAGTTTCAAATTGTTTGGAATGAAAAAGTCCATAAAAAAGTGAATACAATAAAACAACTGCGATCCCTAATCCTGTAAACACAATCGATAGAAGATGCGTAGCGTAAGTATTATTAAAAAACTAGACAGACAATAACATAATTTAATTTTGCACAGTTATAATATTTATACACCGTGTTTGACTGGTTGTTTATCCGCAAATGGATTTATTATTATTATTATTATTATTATAGTGGTAGTACTCATAAAACTGAACAGCTTTCACTAGGTATGTTTTTTACTTTCATGAGTAGGTATTACCACTATGTTGGGGATAAAAAACCAGTTGAATTTCACGGTGTATGTATGACATGACATATCTAATGCTAAAACTACTGTATATCTTAACTTAAAAACCAAGTATCCGAAGCTATGAAAATATAAAGACAAAATAACAATAAAAAAAACAAGTATCTCTTCCAGCACTTTAATCTAATTTCACTCCCGCAAAGTACTAACTACACCAGATCAACTGGCATTATTCATACGATGTACAGTGCACTACATATAAATCCACAGCACGCTCCACTGTACCGTGATCCCTTCAACCTGTCAGCACGTCCCTCTGGGATAACATGGAGCTGGCTGTACTTTAGTTAAGAGAGAGGATTGCAACAAATGTGTAACGTAATAAAGTTATCGTGTTAGATTTTGCACGTTCTTTTTCTCACTGTCTCGTTCTTATTTTCTTCACTGACTTTTTGAATACAACCTTTCAAAAGGAAAGTACTACTCGTTGTTTCACAGTTTAGAGGGGTCTGTTAGGCTTGCTTTAACAAAATATCAAATTCTGAATAAAATCGCTTTTATTAAAAACTAAAGACCATTTTAGTTTGGAAATTACTATTTTTATTATCATTTTTAACTTTAACACTAAATTCAAGATTCTATTTTTTTTTTGGAGGCATTTTGATTTTACACAAAACAAATCAAAAACGCAATAATATTCAAAGCTAGAAGGTAGATAAATAACATCCGAGGTGGCACGATTAGCAGCTCGTAAGTAAATGACCAATCAAATATAAATTTGGTGACTAATCAGTGCCACAGAATACCAAATAGTAGTCAGTGCTCTCGCGTAAAGCGGGGCAATTTAGCGCGAATTTTAAAAACCGCATGATTGCGAATCCGCGTTATACGGGGTCGCGTAAAGCGGGGTATTACTGTACTCACTCCTGTCTTGTTTCAGTGTTTTGACTGTCACCCTCGCCGTCACCCCAAACTGGGACCACCCTTCACGGCCACCCGTGGGACATTATCTAATCCGAATTAAACTATTATAACAGTTACAAAAACGCATTATATCTGCTACGAAAACGCAGCCCGCCGAGTCTGCACCCCTGCAGATAACATGGCCTATTCCTGTTGAGACAATTTTTTCTAAAATGTTAGTTTACTTTATTCAATTAATCTTATTTGATGTTTACTGATTGTTACTTTATCTTACTTCGCTTGTTCGTTTTTCAATCAATCCATAACATATGCAATAAGTACGCTCTATCTATCTTGTAAAATTATTTTTATTATAACCAACCCCTTAGATTAAACTATTAGAAAGCGAATACATATCACCAACTAAGTAACCGGAATAAAATATACTTTATTGTACACACCAGAATTCACAATAAATACAGTCCTCAACAATAAAAGTGTACTTTAATTTAACATCCACCTAAAGTACCCTTCAGGTATCAATGCCCCTACTCGCCAGCGGGAGCGCGGCCAAAATCAGAATAAGAACTAATGACCAGAGACGGAGCCCCTCAGGCGTTTTTAGGTTCGAGGCTCCCTAGAGCCGCCCCTAGACGCTATGGTATATAACTACTCTGGGGTAGAGCCTTGCGCTCCCTCGCAAGTCCGGTGAAACTTGATTGGTCGTACTTTTCTCGACACAAGCTTAGGTAAATACAAAAAAAAATCTACCTAAAGTTGTTCACACTCAAAGACGTAATAAGAATGACCCTATTAACAGTTTTATCATGATCGGGATTACACGAAGTTAATTTGGTCGCGTGGCGGCCCTCGACCGTAATCTCCAGTTTTTTTTTCGTGATTTAATTTTTTTTCTGTGACGTCAATCAAGGAAGTTTTAGCGCAGAAGATCCCGCCTTCCGATACGAGAGTAATTGGATGTGATAAGTCCTTTAGGTTATCTCGACCGTTGGGTGAGTGAATTCGACTGACATTTTCTCATGTAAGATTATGGTAATGCAAGATGATAATAGCTGAAAGTTTAAACAATTATAATAAGGGGATGGACAGTGGTCTATTTACCAACTTACTCATATTATATCCCTTTATTTTATTTAGCACGACTTACTTCGACTATTATAACTTACTGTAAATTCTGTGCTAACGACTCTGTTCTTACAGTCTAATACATTTTGTTAATGTTATAAATCATTTTCATTATTTCATCCGATATATGGCCAAGTTGGGAAGACTCGAGCCTACCGAATTCGGGTGAATCCTTCTTTCAAGTGCGTTATTTAAATTTTTTTTAGCTGTATGCCCGCAGCTACGCCCGCTTGTTTTTCGACTTTCCCGTGCACTGTTTCCCGTAGAAATGTGATATTTACCCGTGGTGGTAAAAAGTATCCAAGATGTTGACTGGGGATATAAGGCAAAGCTTTATTTAAATCAGTCCAGTAATTTCGGAGATTAGCCCGTACAAACAGAGAAACAAAAAAAATGAAAAAAATCTGGATATGTTCTATATACATCCCCCTGATTCGGTTTTAAGCATTTATTTTCTATGTACAGATTTTCAACCTCTACAGTTTTATTATAATATATAAAATTATAACATTAAAAAATATATCCAACAGAACACGGAATACTGTTAAAATATAATGAAATGTCATACAATGGAGTGTGCACTTGTTATTAAAAGCACGGTGCGGTGTCATCGAGTGTGTGTGTTGTCACACATAAATAATCACATAATTGCGAGTAAAGATCACAACACTGCGGTCGGTCACCCTCTCCAATAGAAGAATAATCTAATGAGCGTTGGGGCGATTCAAAGAATTGGGTGGATTTGCACATTTACTTACGGCATGTATTTAAATCGATATCATAAAATGCACTTTAAAAAAATGGTTTGCACTCTAAACCTAACCTAACCATTGCGCATTAGTATTTTTTTTTTAATTTTAATGTTTCCCTTTTCTTACTATCAATAGTCTCAAGGCATTAAATTTAAGCGAGGCACAAAAAGCGAGTTAATCAATTTCAATTTCACTTTTTCTTATAATAAAGATGACAGATTTTACAAACATATATGCTAAGTTGTAGTGGCGATGAATACTTCGCAGCCTCTGTTTTGCACACATGCGTGATTTTACAAAAAAAATAATTATATATTTATTTCTGTGACTTTACTAGTAATTTGTCATTAAAGGCGCTTTTGAAATAATAGTGTGTGTCAATTTCTAAATAAATTGTTTATCTATCTATATCTTAACTATCAATCATTTTAATCAACAATGTAATTTAACTATAAGCTAAAGTTAGTTGCTATAAGTTTAACTTTAATGGCAAAATTTTAATGGAATAAACAATCAAAGAAATATTCAGCCCTAATAATGTCTCCTTTTAAATATAATGTTACAGACCAATCAGATTAAACAATCAATCAATCCTATAATTTTAATTTAAATTAAACTTCTCTGTTCTGTCCCAAAAATAAATATTACTTATTTCGATCCACTCAATTCTTTCCCCTAACATCAAATAACGAGTATCAAATGAAATCACTCACAACTTAGGGGAGCATCTCATGGGGTTACCACACCATACCATACGGCCGCTATTACCCCATGTCTCTAGGTAACACTATGGTCATACCATATTGCCCCATGGTACCCCATGCTGTGACGTCATTATCACCATGATGCTACCTTGCGGTGGATATGGTTAGTTAACAGTGATGTATTGTTGTTATTGTTGTTTAATGGTGTGTACGGTTGTTGACAAGTGTGGTGAAACAGTTGTTTGATATGTTAGACGGAGTATGTGCCAGGGACTGTTTTAAATGATAACAGATTGTCAATGAATAGAATATACATCATTGTACGTACACCAGTAATAACAACAATAAACGTGTACAAATGCGGCGGCCTTTTTCTAAGGTAGCAATATCTACCAGGCAACTCATATCAACGGTAAGTTGTATATTATATAATAATGTAGTTGGTAGTCTGTTGAAATTCGTAGTGATTTTTTGTTACCCCTTTAGATATGCCAAAGCTTCTTGCTTCAAAATTTGTTCTTTTCAGAAGATAAAACATTTAGGTCATAGGGCTGAACATAGGCTACTTTTTATAGCTAAAAAATATCTAATTTCAATATATAAAAAAAACGTGTACGCCCTCCGTACGTGTAGTCGCAAAACGAAAAGCAATACGATCATACGATCACAAAACGAGTCTAAGAATTAAATCCACCCGAGACGCAAAAAAAGAACAAACATTTAAAAAATGCTCTTAAACAAAAGAACCCAGAAATTGGTTAAGAGACCAATAAATTTGAAACCATCCTCACGGGAGCAGCGTATAACTAAATTAGCGAAGTAAAAAATAAAGAATGTCGCTACTACGACGCCCCCTGGCGAGAAGCGAAAGCTTAACAGAATACGGCTTTTTTTATCCAAGTGATTCTACTGCCGTGGAAATTTATTTTCTACAAACTACAGACCGTGTTATATTTTTCGGTCGAATTGCATGGTTTTGTACGCATTTTGAGTTTGGCGTCTGCAAGATATTTTGGTGGTCTACATTATTTTATTAATACTTTACGTTCATCTGGGTTTTTATTATGTCATTAAACCTGTGGGAGACTTTTTTTATCGGAAGCTGGGAGGGCCTTTTTTATTTCTCATAGAACAACTAACTGCGAAAACGGTTTTTCCTTTGGATATTCCTGTAAGCCAAGATTGGCCAAATAGGTATCCTTTGAAGTTCTCGTTCAGCTCAAATGAGTTTTCAAAAGATCTTAGTATAATTTTAACAATAAAAAACTTCAAACGCCATGCTAGCCTGCCAGAGTTTTATTGTAACTGAAGTGTAATACAAAATCACAGAAGAAAATAATAGTAAAAAATAATAATTAAAAAATATATAAAACCGCCTTCAAGGTCCTACCTACACTAAAAAGTTAAAAATAAAATATAAATCTATCTGAAAGCATAGAAATTTAATATGGCTATTAATATTCCTTATTTACATAAATTGTAACATCATATAAACATGTGTAGACATTGTATACTTTTCACTTTGGAGTCGGTACGCTTCTTTCCGATTCCAGAACATTTGTAGGAAAAATTGGGTTTCTACGAAGATAACAATTAGATAAAATTCTAGGTTTATAATAATAGTGGCAACAATAATATAGTGAGTCAACCCCATGATATTTTTATAATCACCATTATTATAAGATGTCATACTAGGTTTATATTGCTTCCTTGTGTGCAATTAAATTGAAAATTATTTGTATTCCAAAAAACCGTTAGCTTAGAATAACGTAAAAAATCTTCCTTTACAGGTTATTCAGGAGTTTCAAAATTTTCAAATTTGAATTATACATTCGTACTTCATAAACACCAAATTAAAAAACCGTTGACACGCAGCGGTGATGTCTTCATAAATTACGGAGGGTGGTCTGCCTATCAAGATGTTATGTTTTTTACTTCACCGTTATCAGAATAGCATCAGCAGATTCAGTGTAAAAGACCGCCATATTGCCGGCAAAAAGTTCAAAGTTACGACGACCCCCTCGCTGGCTCCGCTACAAGGATGGCTACTACCTTCAAATTAATCGCCATATTTACTGACTAAATATACAATAGGTATTATGAATATATGCAGAATATTCGATGTTACAGGTTCTTTAAAATTTGCTTAAAAATTAAAAGCCGATGTTTCAAACTTTACCGGATTTGCAGGCGAAAATGGGCCGGTAATATTTGTCCTCAGAATTCCTCAAATGGTGTTTAACTATGCACATCAACTTTTCAAATATTGCCTACGTTTAGATTTGTTTCGATTTCCTATAGTTAACTGTTATACAATTCGCTTTGAAGGTGTTTTTTAATAAGACTAGTTTTGTTAATACATACAACTTCATTTTGTACTCAAAATTCTTCAAGTACTGAAATTTTATGAAAATAAAGCGCTTACGACCTTTAGCAGTGCGGCATATTTGCTATTCGAAATCAAACAGGAACTTGAAATTTTTATTTTATGCTTAACAATTTATGATAAAATATAAAAACATACACACACAAACTAAACAACAACTTTTTAATGGATAATTCATACTAATATCCATACTCGTAAAAACACATATAACGCGCAAGTGTGTTTTTTATTCTTCTTTCACATCACAACAGAACATGGACTGTGAACTGATTGGTGCCTGAAGATTGACATGATCTAAACAACTGGTTTCCCATTTCGATGGCGATTCATTTTTATTTAGATACTAGCTGTCTGCCCGCGGCTACCCCCGCGTTGTTTTTCGACTTTTCCGAAGTAATTTTTAAGTATCCCACGGGAACTCTTTAAACCGGGGATATTTATAAGGTACCACCATGTAAATTTAATTCAAATTGTTCCAACAGTTTCGAAGAAAAAAACTCGGATATGTTCTAATCACCTCTTACATCACCCTGACTCGGTTTTAGCCAGTTTTTCGACCTCTACAGTTTTATTATATAGATAGGTAAGGTATAACAGTAACAAAAGACCCGACTCTGCTGCTATCTAAACGTCAAGTAATGTTATCCCATAGATTTACACACCATTTAATGGGGATGAGAAATAAAAAACTGCCGGCTATCGCTTCAGTCCGGACACTGAGATAAGGGACAATGGAGTCACACCGCGGAAGGACCTCATTAGAGTTTGGGACATCACATTTTGGACGACGAAACCACACAGCTATAAAAAAATGTACGATATGCTCCTAGATTACATCCAAGTTATTTTGTTGCGGTTAATAATAGTGAAATTAAAATATCAAGGATGCGTTAGTAGGTAGTAAGTACTTGGTAAAACATTTTAAAACTTACATTAAAACTGTCAGTAAATTTTTTAAATTATATCAAAATATAATTGTAAATCGCAACAAAATGGTAATACTTTCAATAAAATAAAATGTATTTGTGATTAAAAATATGATTATCTTTCTTTTCCCTTGAAATAAACTGAGAGATTTTTTTTTTTTTGGTCTGTATCGCGCTCATTAAGTAGCATATTTACAGTAGCATAGTAAAAATCAACGAATCCAAAGCTCTTACGTTGTGACCGAAACATTCCTCAAATGTTTTTAATAAATAACTTCGTCTTGTTTTGACTTTTGATTTTATCAGTTTCAAATATTCAACTCGTTAACTCAGATGAGTGGAAAATAGGGTCCAATCGTTTTATGGACGACGATTTAACAAGATGACAGTTAAAGGGTGGTTTTATTTCATTATAAGAACCATTTAATCGTTTTTCAACTGTTTATCTTCACCTGCTCTTTACATACTTGATTCTTGCTTTAATTTGTTTGACAAATTGTTAACACAAACGCTTTTGACTGTTTAATTGGTTACGTATTAAAAAATCAAAACTTCATCGAGCAAATTTCAAAATAACAACGAACAAATGAACAAATTTTAAAATATCAATGGTCATTTGACCAAAAGTTCAACTGACCAAAGTCTGGAATATCAACGTTTAAATTATCTATGACACTAAAGACCAAATCGTTCAAAGGTTTAAAGAATTTTTGGTTCATTTATTAAATTATCAACTGGTTTCACCAGCCAAACCAAAATTGCTTTATTACCTACATGTTACCGGCCAAACCCAATTTTGGGTCAAACTAGTTTTGCCTAGGCTAAACTGGGTTTAGGTAAGGTAAGGTTTGTTTAGGTTAATGTGTAACCTAACACAAACCGAACGAATACTATCCGATTCGAACCTATACTATCCGAAGTAGGGGTGCCCTGAACTCCCGTGCTCGCTTCGCTCGCACCCGCCTGGTGAACTAATTTGGCCTAGGCCCTAGGACATATGTAAACGTTTATAATTACAAACTAACTAACTTATTAGACTGTAGAAGGTAAACAAAACACTAAAGAATATCATTTGCGATAATAAAACTAGGAATGATTTGGCACTTTAAATTTTGATCTACCATCTTTTGGTCAGTCGTCCATTTGATGACACATACATTTGGATTATAAAATTTTGCTAAATAAAACATTTGGTCATTTAAATTTTGTTCTTTCATTTGTTGTTCTTTTAAAATTTGCTCGATGAAGTTTTGATTTTCTAATATGCAACCGTTTAATTTTGTCAAGATATTTTCATCTAACCCTCTTTTCTGTTATTAAATACCAACAAATATATAATGCAGGGCAAATGTATATTATTATGAATGATATGATAACCACACGGTAATGAACGCCTTCGAATTTTGAAGAAGCAAATATTTATATTTTCTGAGTGAATCTGCGTTTAAAGAGATTTTTGGGTGTTATTCTGCTAAGAAGAAAATATCGCAGGGAATGCCATTTTACTTAAACATACACCGTGAAATTTAACTGATTGGTTATCTGCAACATAGTGATATAATTATGAAACTGAACAACTTTTCCTAAGAAACAAACTTTGAAATCCAAAATTACAATTGACTTTTTATACAAAGTGGCCGGTCACATGACTGAAGTGTTGAAAAGATGAAAATATTTTTCTGATTTCAGCCTATGTTCCTTGGGGAGAGTTGTTAAGTTTCATGAGTACTACCATTATGTTGCGGATAAACAACTTCAAATTCAAATTCAAATTCAAATATATTCATTTGTGATACACAGGTTATTTAGGGTGATAGTAAAGATTTATATAGTACACTGTGATCTGCCTAATGGCGTACAAATTATTTAGGTACCTATACATAAATTAACCACACAACCAGTGTATAGACGCATGGTACCTAATACAGTATATGTACAGAAACAATTACGTTTATTGACTGATATGTAGCAGGTAGCAAAAATTGATTAAACAAGAATTTAAAAAACCTTTTTTTCCGTTCCGTGATATGTGACGGGAAAGGAGTAAAATTAATAAAAGCAATATCTAATAATAAATTCTCATATATTTATTAATCATACAAAATTCACTTTCAACGGTTAAAAACAGAACAGAATAGCATTTACTTAAATAATACCCAAAATAACTTTGTCTGCAATAAACGCCTGGTGTAGTTGTAATAGCAAAAGGTACGTTACTGAAATTCTCATTCCTCGAATATAACCTCCAGGCGCCGCGCCGACTGAAGTCACAAGTTTACCAGGGATATAGGTATTGAGTTTAGAGTTGGGAAAGACTAGAGGAGACTAAATATCAAATATGTATATTAAATTAAATAAATATATTACGGTCTGTAAGCGCTAGGCAAAATTTATTTAAAAGCGAATAAGTAGGTATATGTGTAAGAAAATATATTTTTCAGTTTAAGGACTATATTAAATTCATAACTATTAAAATATTTCATTTCATTTGATACTTACTACTTGTATTTTCGTATTGATTAATATTTATGTTACTCGTGCTTAGAACAGACTGTGATTTTTTTATATACCTACGTATGTGTATCTTTATATGTTACACAAATAGCATAAGTCTCTTTCAAAGAATTTTTCAAAAAATTATGGCCGTAAGTGATGCCAAATATTGTAAAATGTAACTTGGAAAACCTTGGTATGACATAAACATTTTGTACAGCAAGATGATTGCGTTGATGTCTTTTGTATGAGCGCTCCAGTTATTACGCAAACGGTTTGTTGTTTCAAAGATAAACATCTCTTTTTATACAAAATACAAATGGAAAAATGATTTTAAATACCTATTCTTTCGATAATGACATGCGATATATATATTTTTTTATTTGAAAGCACCTTAAATGATAAAATTCCAAAAAAATAATAATATTAAGACATCTCACGCACACCGCCATCTGACCCCAAACTAGGCAGAGCCTAGTCAAACAAATGATATACATATAAATAGATATTTATACACTATAAAACAAGAAAACACTAGTGCTCATCACACAAATGTTTGTCCTGGGCGGGCTTTCGAACCCGCGACCCTTTGCTTCAACTATAGCCGAACCCTTCATTTTCACTGATTGTTTTAGCCTAGATTCCCATTTATGAATAGCAAAGACAAAAAAATACCGTAATCGAAATGTTAATAATGTGTTCTGTTAAATGATTAACTTTTGTTTTAGACAAAACCAATTTTTATATCAAACAATTTTTTTATTTATATGTTAAAGATAAAAATAACATCAATGTAAGTTCTAGCCGCTGCTACGCTCGTGGGAACGCCACAGGTGGACGGTATATCTAGATTGGGGACAACTCACACTACTACATATCGTATTCCTATGAATACGTACAGTCAAAAGGACATTATGCGGTAGTATAATAGTGCGGGTGACGCCTTCTGAACGAAACGTTTTGGGTACAATATTTGACATTATTTCCTGTAAGTTGAATTTCTGTTGGTAATAGTTGGTAAAGTCGGTTTACTTATATAAAAAAATCCCGGGAACTTAATATTTTCCCAGAGTAAAAATAATGCTCAACCAAAAATAAGTCTAGATAGGAACATAAAAATGTTTATTGCAAACTTCTGAGTTCTTTCACAATGCGACAGGCAAAGAGATTTTTAAAATTATTTTAATTATTCGGGACATTTATTATTACCCTATCTATCGTATTCTAAACATAAAAAATATATAATGTAGAGTTATAGATTTTTCCGGTTTTCAGATAAATAAAATTAAATGTTTAGTTAGAAAAATATTTAAAAGCATCATAGACCATTATCAAACTATCTTTGACGAGACCTCTAACAAGCCACCTGCAGACCGCGCTCTTTAACCTCAATCAAACTTAACGACTACACCGTCCCCACTTTACATAATCAATTAGGGAAACAACAATTGTTAACAGCTCTGGCAACATTACGAGTATCTACAATGTAAGAACGGGGTGACGGGGCTGGGCTGTTAATATACCAATCAAAAGTTGTGTGTTTTCTTTCATAGACCCCTCCTGTTTGATATACTTAATTAAGTGTGACTTTGTGGAGTTTAAGTATGAACCATTTTTATTCGTCAAACATTCATACTTTTTTAGGGTTCCGTATACAAAAAGAAATCACTTATAAGATCTCTCGTGCGTCTGTCCATCCGTCTCATAGCAATTTCCTTCAAAACTACTGGTCCGATTAATACATTTTACACATATTATTCTTTAATCAGACCAAGTATTATTAAATAAATAATTATATAATTCTTGATTTTGATTACGTTGCCAGTACAGAACGCCTCGCGGCTGAAATGATGATGATTAAAGATAAAAGATAAAGATAAAATTTATTCTTTCAAAATCTTAGTCTAATATAAAGTTTGTATAAGTTTCTTAAGTACTTAATAAAACAAAATCACAAAAAAATTTTGATTGTTTGTATGTTACATATTTTTGGCAGTATATTTATTCAACATTCAGTTAATTTCAGTTATATCGCAAGTCCAATTATTTACTATTTACTCAGCTTTAAATTACTTATTTACTACTTAAGGTTTAACATTGGCTGAAAAAAAATTTATGTGCTTCTTATTTATTAGTTTTGTTTACATTTCATTGACATAACATTTTATTTCCTCATATTATGACATGTATTAAGTAATGTACTATCATTACATAAATAACTACGTCTGTTATTTTATTATTAGGTTATCTTGTGTCAGAAAGGTATACTATACCTGTATAGGTTTTTCCCACGTAGATTAAAATCTCGCTCATTTCGAATCAAAATTACAGATAAACCTATGAGAATTATGTCATCTACCTACAATCTTTTCTATAAATATGTAAGTAACCATAGATGTATAATAGAAAATACTGTCAAATAGATGGACAAGACGTGCAAGCACGATAGCAATGCAATATAATGGGATAGAAAAGAAAAGCAAAATTAATCACAATGTAACTGATTTGAATGACATCTTGGCATCTCGGCTTCTCTGCCCTGAGAAGCTTAAAACAAAACCTGTGACAAACAGTATGAGAGCTTCTATATGACTAATTGTAAATTGTAAATTAACTAGTTTATCTTCGATTGAAATTAGAATGTCATTTCATGACAAACTGTTATTGTAAAATTACGACCTGTCCCTCTTCACCCTTTATGAGAATATTTTAACCTAATATTCAGTTATCTTTTATAAGTATATAATATTATTAATATAAATAATCCACGCATATATTCCTTCGTAGAACACACACAAACGAAAACTCATAATATTCTTTGTTCGTCTGTTTAATAGTTAAAAAAATCTAAGTCTACGTACATGAGAGTCCCGATTCCAACCCTGTATTTTTGATCGTTTTATTTCATACCAAATTGGGGTAGTTTCAACCCCAATCGGCTTGTTATCTATTAGATTGGAATCGCGACGAAGCCACTATACAAAATAGTCCAAAATAATTCGTCCGATTTGTCTATTCGATAACTTAAATAACAAATCTGTTTATTCCAGAAAATTGGTGAGTTTTCGTTTTAAATTGTTTATTAGTTTATAGTTTACGATTAATCATGTTGTGAAAGATATTGTTATCAAATGGGTGCAACGTTTAAATTAATTATTCTGATAAACCAATACTTTTATATTTCTTTGTAATCTAATCATCTACGTCGACTGTTTATCTGGCTAATTAACCATCAGTGGTGTAATATTTAGGACCGTTGGACAATCGGCGTTCGCTTTAAAATCCCTTCGAATTTCGAGCACTTTTTCTGACGCCATAACTGTGAAAAATACTTTTAAGGACCCAGTAGGCTTACTACGTAAGAAGCGACATGCTCGAGAAGCTGTCAAACGCGACATATTGACAGAACTACTATGGCTCTAATGTGAATATGTCGCGTTTGACAGCTTCTCGAGCTTGTCGCTTCTTACGTAGTAAGCCTACCTATCCACTATACCGTTCGCAGATTATCCGGCTTTTTTTGATGATCTGATTTGGCTAATATCAAAGTGGAACGAGTGATAGTGAGTAATTGTCCGAAACACCCTTATCGTGGTTGCGCAAGAGCATCGTAACACGTGGAAGCGAGTTCGCTCCCCGCGCCTCGAGCCTCTGATATGCACTAAAGCGGGCCATTCAGTGTGCGACTAAATATACGCCGTGAAATTTAACTGGTTGTCAATCCGAAACATAGTAAATAGAAACTGAACAACGTTCCTTAAGGAACTTGGGCTGAAGTCTCAAAATTACTTAATATTATATTTTTCATATAAACTGCAGTCACGTGATCCGCCACTTTGTATGACAAGTTGAAAATTAATTTGGATACTTTATCCTATGTTCCTCCAGATATTAATCCAGTTGGATTTAGAATTTTAACGATGTTTTATCTTAAATAAAAAATAATATTACTGCAATTTGTTTCAGTTTGTCCGATGCAACAATATTTTTCTCAGTACAAAGTAAGTTGTATGTATGCCTTAGACGAATATTATTAAAAATATAATCCTATCATTTTCTTAAGCAAACCGCTTTTTGTCAGAGTTTAAACTTCAGTTTTATTAGTCCAGTGACTTTTGACCACAAGGAAACCAAAATTTTTTCAGTGTTAAAATGTTACAATAATCCTTCCTAATGAATGATCTATCTGTCTCTATGACGAGATTTAGCGAAATGCATTCCATTTTTACGGAATTTTGCTTTTGTATAACATACAAACAGACAAAAAATATCTTTTGAACATTTGCTACATCACGGATACAAAACTAAATATATTTGCGACAAATAGTCGCATGTCTTGCAGTAGCATGAATAGCGCGCTTGCGTCGATCATAACTCGATCCCACTAACCCGTTAGCACACTTCCTACTATTAACATTTATAATATGACTTCGCAGTCAATTCTCAGCTTTAATGGCTCGGAACAAAGTACATTTCGTTAGATGAAGAATGTAAACTTATATCTCGTAGAGTTGGAGAACAATTTTGAGAGACATTTTAAAAGGCCTTTACTTTACATACCAGGTTTGCCTATGGGTATGACTAGATTTTGCAAGTTATTTACTTGCTGCTGGCGGCGGTAGAATTCGTCCACTATGGTCTATTAATACTTGTATGTATAAGATATGTAGACCTTAAAACTGTATTCCTATTTATCATTATACTATGTAATAATTATTAAGTGTTTGGCCTTGTATATAAAATTTAGAAAATTGGAAGTGTAACATTTGCCTAGTATAAACTCAGTGTAGTACTTACTATTATATATTCTGTGACTTAAGGCGAGGACGGATTGAAGGACCTGGTTTCCCATAGTACAGAGAATTCTAGTTTGGGGACCAGGAAATATCTTTAAAATGTGTAAGTTGATCTAAATTTCTTTAATGTATAATAACAAGTTTGTGTTGTTGCAAATAAATACATTTTCATTTTCATTTCAAAATTGGACACATGGTCTCCAATTTTCTGTTCTGTTCTTCAGAACGCCCGGCCCTTTCCGGAAGGCAACCAACCAACTTTAGTACTCACGTAGAATGCATCTACAGAAAGTATATTCAAAGTTTTTCATAAACGATATCAACCAATGTTTGCTTTTCATTAAAATCGGAGCCAATATCAAATACTAGCTGTGTTGGTTTGACTTTTTTCGTGGATATGAGATATTTTCTTCCAGTTCCAGTTAACAGTGACTTATGTCACTGTCTGGCCCTTAAGCGATTTCTGTGCAATATATCCGGTAAAATCAGCTCCAGCGGATGGATCTGCTTATTTGCAGTGCGGAAAAACGACAAAGAAACAAACGCGCTTTCACATTTATAATATTACTAGTTTTACTAAAATATTAGTATCAGATCAGGTTAAATCCCTCTCTCTCTAACTTTATTGTCTTGTCAGCTTAGCTGCAGTGCGGAAAAAGGACAAAAAACCAAACACACTTTCACATTTATAATATTACTAGTATTACTAATATATTTGTATCAGGTCAGGTGAAATCCCTCTCTCTCTAACATTATTGTCACTATCCCGACTTCGGAACCAGGTCGGTTGGAGCAAAGAAAACATGTTCAGGTGGGGACTCTCTAGTGATCCAACAATGAATTGTATGTGCGGAGCAGTGCAATTCATGGCCCACTTGGTGTCCTGTCCTGCCTGTCCTGTCACCTGTTCTCAGCAGGACCTAATGGACGCCACGGACGCTGCAGTAGAGATGGCTCGGGTAGACATTTGTCGGAACTCTTTGCAATGACAGCCTTTCCGCACTTGTAATGAAATATACTATTATCCATGTTGTCGGCAAATTGTAGAACTCGTCATTTTACAGAATGCATTGGCATTTTACAAACGCTCGTCATATTGCAAAGTGTAAACTTTTTACTTCCTTACTTGGGTACGTACAAACCAAATTAAAAAATCCTACATAACATAGGTATCGCTAAAGATAAATGCCTACTAACTACCTATTCATTCAAGTAGGTGCAAGTAGTAACCCATTGCAAAATATCACAATCTTAATAAGTAATTAATACTCCGTCTGTCTGTCTGTAGTTGCGACTTTAACTTAATGAGTGTCCCGTACATGAAATAGTATTGTTGTAAAAATAATCTCTACAGTCAAACATAAATACAAATTAGATTACATTAGTCAACAAAAGATGTGTTATTGTTGATGTTAATCCTAATTGAATGGGCCAACTCAACCAATGAGCAGCAGCAGCGTTTATTTTTGAGGGCTACAAGTGCATTAGATATTCGTTTGGATATTTTTTTCTATTCTTCTCATTAGATATTCTTTCTTTTGTTTTCTTTATTCTTTTTATTTCTTTTACAGTATTGGACTTCTGTTAGTACTTAATAGAGTTTCCGCTTTTATCACCACAAAATTCTCAAAATCAATACTACTTGTATAATGACATTATAAAGAACAAGCTGGTTCTTATTCATATATTTGGAGGTAACTTTTATTTATATTATAAATAAAACAAAGGAATAGTCAAAAATTGATTTGATTTAATTCCGCAAGTGTAAGTAATCCGTCGACCCAATTTTAAATCGGTACCTAGTTAGAAAAATGTATAGCAAGCATGTCTTTAGTTTTATTTATTCAGAAACGCTTTCATAATATCGATACGTCATATGGACTGCGTCAGTTAACAAATCAATTGCATGTAATGGCATAGACAGCTGCAATAAATACAACTTGCAGAGTTAAGACATTCCAGAACAGCCGACACTTGCGATTGGTTAATTAAGAAAGTGAAGGATATTTATAAACATGAATTACGAAATGTACAGCTAAGATCTATATTAAGTACTGGCATTCCGCCGCGGTTCCGCCCGCGTTAACAATTTTTCCCGTAAGAATTAGGCATTTCACCGCGGTAAAAGGTAGCCTATGTTACTCAGGGCGAATGTAGCTTTCTAATGGTGAATGAATTTTTGAAATCGGTTTAGTAGTTTTTGTGTTTATTCATTACAAACATACAAACACATCAAAATACAAATCTTTCCTCTTTCTGGATAGAAAAAAACTGAAGGATATTTTGAAGAATTCTAAAAGTTTAATCTATGATAAAATTGTTGCAGTATAGACGATGTCTGCTTGTAATTAGGAGATATTTAAAAATAAATTTTTGGGTAAAACAACAAAGCCAAATAAAACATTTTTAGATATCTTGACTTCGCAGATCCTCTTGTAAATAAAATAAATGTAAATGAAGAGAGCAATTTTAATAATATAGTTACTTCCATTGTTCGAAACTTCCAAGGGATGTCTCCGTATGCTGTCCAAATTATACGCTTTAAGACCCAAGGCCCTTATTGCCCCACCGTCCTTGGTAAGCCATGCGGAACCCCACATGCCCGCTATTGCCCACATATCGCCCACGTCCGACCGTATCTGATCGCATAATGCACCAATTACCGCCCCAGAGCAATCTATGTTGCAAAACTCGTGCGCAATCAAAAATTTTATATCAAAATTCCGTAGTCCACGAGCAATTTCACAGGCGATATACAATTTTGTATCTAATTTAGGTCAGATGGATTAGATATTCTCATATTTGTTTGTTCTAGCTTCCGTTTCATAACTAAAGATGCTGTCGTGATGTCTGTAATGGTTGTATCTACATCGTCAGTGTGGGTGTGTTGTGTAATATTCGTTTTTGTTTTACTATTTATTGGTCTGACCTTAATTTGGTGTAATTAGGCTCTTGTGTTTAAGTTACTTCGTTGAACTAATCTCTTAATATTTGGCATCTAATATTTAGACCACTTTTTGTGGGTATCGGTAACCAGCTTTCATTTGTCTTACTGGAACAGCAATATTTTTAAAATTGTGACGTTCGCTTTTTACTGCTTCTACAAGAAAGTCGCTTTTGTATTAATTCACTATGCTCCTCAAATTGGATATGGCATTGTAACTATTATAACCACACGCTTCTAAAACTTGATGACCGTCTGTCAGACATCTATTTGTTTTGGTCTGATGATCGTTATCATGTGAAAGTTCTTTAATTCCCTCTACGATTACTTTTTTGTTTTCCATTGTTCATCTTACATTGCTATAATTGCTGGTATAATAACCTCTATATACGATTTCTTTTCTCAATAGTAATTGTGGTGCATAATCCTCAAAAGAAACAATGAAAACATTTCACACATTTTTATTTAAATCAGCCTCAACTCAAAGTATTTCCATACTTTGACAAGTATATAGTTAAAACGAAGCAATATAAAGCTAAACAAGTAATAACAGATCACTAATATATACACAACTGGTCAGACCGCGCATTGAGACCAATGCTATGCGGGGAACGAGCCTCATCAGGCCCTGTCACAACCACAACGTGAACAGCACCCAAACAATTTAGCAATATATATACACTAGAATACTAAATGATCACATTTGGAACTTAACCTATAAGGTACTGGGGTGAGACCTAAGAACTACTGAGCTCAGTGCCAGCCATGATGCTGCTGTTCTTCGTGATGATAAGGTTCTTCGTGATGATGCTCCTCCTCTTTCTTGATGTAGAAAGGCACATGTACCTTCACTGGGTATGGGACTTCCTTCACCAATGGGAAGGGAACATCCTTGTACACGGGGTAAGGTTTGTCAATGGGAACCTTCACTTCGTAAGGTACTTTCTTCTCAACGGTGTAAGGCACCTTCTTGTATACATTATAAGGTTTAGGGACTGGCACTTTAACGTGAACTGGGTAGGGCTTCTCAACCTCGACCTTGTAAGGTTTGTCGACTGGGACCTTGACTTCATAGGGCACTGGCTTGTGCACAGTAACGGGGTAAGGTTTCTCAACTGGTACTGGGTAAGGTTTAGGCACGTACACGTTGTAGGGCTTGTCTACAGGGACCTTTACTTCATAAGGCACCTTCTTGACAACTTCGTAAGGCTGGGGCACTTTGACTTCGTACTTGACTGGGTAGGGGACCTTCTTCTCAACAGTGTAGGGTTGGGGATAGGGGACCTTGACTTCGTACGGCACTTTCTTTTCAACGGTGTAAGGAGTGGGTACTTTGACTTTCACTTCGTAGGGCTTGTCGACGGGGACCTTGACTTCATAAGGGACTTTCTTCTCTACTGTATAAGGTTGGGGAACGTAGACGGGGTATTTGACGTACTCCTTAACGGTGACTGGTACTTTCTTTTCAACGGTGTAGGGCTGGGGAACATGGACCTTGACTTCATAAGGCACTTTCTTCTCAACAGTGTAGGGCACGTGCTTCTCAACGGTGTAAGGAACGGGGACTTTCTTGATGACCTCGACGTGTTTGACGTGTTCATGGTGATGTCCGTGACCGTAGGAATCTCCGCTGGAGATGGGTTTCCATTCGCCGCCACCGCCACCGCCGCCGCCATAGCTGCCAAGACCCTCGTGACCGCCGAAGCTTATTCCCTCATGACCGCCGAAGTCATGTCCTCCGTGGCCGTAGCTGATCTCTTCGTGTCCTCCGAAGCTGTGGCCTTCGTCGCCACCACCGAAGCCATGTCCGAAGTCGTGGATGCCTCTCTTGTCTTGCTTCTTGCCTTCTTCCGCTGCCGCTTTCTTCGGTGTGCCTTTCTCCTCGCTGGCAAAGGCCACCACGGCCAAACAGGCTACTATAACAACCTGTGGACAAGAGAAAGACTCATTATATTTTTGAAATGGGTACAAACATATACTCTTAAATTTAACTTTATAACTAGCTGTTTGACTGCTTTAGATAGTATAAAACCTAATTTTCTTTTTCATAGTATCTAGTGTGGTTTATATACCAAAAAGTTGTCACAGTGCTATCCTATCCTGATGTACAAACTGTAAAGTTTTAAAATTATAACTATCTGATAGTTGTTCATCCGTTCTCAGTATTCTTACAAACTCATGCGTCCAATATAGTAGTAGGATTAAGTGATCGATCACTTTAACATGAAGCCTTATCTAACTAACACTAGAAGTATTATGTAACATTCAACAGAGAAGTAAAAGGTATAATTTGCATGTTTTGTTTTGATGGATACAAATGCTACGTTTGTTCAGTCAATTTGATCACGATCGTCTATAAATGTTGCTGTATCACTTTCTATTTATAAATTCCCCGTAGGCAAGTACATATCAAGTTTCTCACTGGCATTGTCTATTAATACCTTATTAATTTATTGCCATTGTTTTTAATATGAGAGAATTTGTGGGTTTTTCTATAGATTATACATCATCCATTACAAATTTGAATAATTGTAATTGCTCAATTAGTACTAACATTGTATTTGTATGCAAATTAAGTACTTTTGCTCTTATAAGAACAAAACGCATGTATTTGTTGACTCAAGAAAAGTTAAGAACCAAGAGTCTGTGATTGAATGGACGTGAGAATGACACCTGTAGGTTCAAAGCCTATAGGTGAAACGTACCTTTGAGAGATTCAAGAGAGATTCTTCATTAAACGAATGCAAGATCCGAATATCAATTATCGTAAAGAGGCTTGGAAAGTAACTGATATTATTGGGTAATAACGGCTATGCTACAGTGCAGGCTAAAAAGAGTAAAATAAAAGAGAGCTTATTGTCAGTAGTAGTGAGATAGTATAGACTAGGCAAAAAGAACTACTATTGGTTACTAAGCTTTTAACTCAACATGTTACATAGGTACTTTAAGAGAAAATTAGACCATCATGATCTAATGCTAATTGAGAAATTAATTGATCGTAGCCACCGCCAGTACCGCGTACCAGCGCAGTAAGTGCCCATGTTACCGCTTGTTATACTTAACTACACAGTTTAATTACTATTACGAAAACCCGTTAATGGTATTACGTAAATCACAGTTAAGCACCTCATAAGGCATGAATATTACTTGCGTTTAGTTGAGTTTGATAGTTTTGCTATTCCGCCTTTCTTAAGTGTCTTTTTATGTAGGTTTAAAAAAAACATGTATCTAAAAAGAACACGATCTTTTTGGGTCCATTGATGATTGGGGAGACTTAATTTTTGACTTTTCTATAACTCTCTGCGATTATTCCCGTCAAATAAACATAGCAGTGAGAATATTAAAATAGTATTGTATATGTTACGGCTAAAACCCGAAGTGCGGCTACACCTAGTTCTAACCGGCTAAAACTAGGTGTAGCCGCACTTCGGGTTTTAGCCGTAACATATACACCAATGGGCAGATCTCTACATTTTAAAAGAAATAAAGAGTAATCAGCAGTACACACAATATGAAGAATAAGATCCTTTCTTAATAAATATTAACATAATTTAAATTAAAAACGGTGTAATTATAATTTTGTTTCAATAATCTACAATTTGAGATCCTAATTCTGTCCCAATACCTGTTAATCTTATATATAACTATTTGATATTGATCAGCAATAATAAATGTCGGTTATTTTATTTTATATTATTTCGTAATCGTACCAATTGCTTAGATCAGTTCCTAAACGTGTAATATAGAAGTGTTACGATTTACTTTCAATTTCATTTCAAACGTCGTGCTAGATTATAATCTCTATGTTCGAACTATGGAACAGAAAAGTTCATTCTTATTTCATAGCTTTGAAAGTCTTAGGTACAATCATATTTTATTGAAACAAAACTGTTATTGTCAAAGTTTTTAGTCATTAAAAGTATAAAATAATTTCTACTATCTGGAATATCGCGTTCTACTTTCCTAGCCTCTTCGCAGCTTTTTCGGCGGAGGTTGTCAGTTTCTATAATAGTCAGATTTACCCTCATGTACAAATATTTGCCTGTCATTATCAGAAACTGTCCTACTCTGAATCCGGGGATAAAATAAACTGACGTACTACGAATCAGACTATTGCAGAAACTGACAACCTCCATCGACAGGGCTTAGTTATCAAACCAAATATATCAAAATCCGTTCACGTAATTTATAGTTCAGAAGAATATGCGTCGTTGCTGCAAAATGAAAAAAAAAAGATCTAGCCATAAAGAATACATAGTTTGAATAAATATGCATCAGATGACGCACCGCACTATAAAAATGTAATTCCACCTTTAGCCAAACTTCCGCAAATTTAAATAGCTACGCTAAACGAAGGAGCACACAAAAAACGCTCCAATTATTTTAAAGAAAATTGCTCAACAATGAATAGACAATCGTCGTATGCAATTTTTTTCAAAATGGCAACTAACCATAGAGTAATTAACCCAGTTCCAGCTAATACACTGTTACGATTACGCTGGCTATTGCCTGCGACTACGCAATGAATACATTACTGTATCTTTAAGTGGCGGTTTAATAAGAACTATAAAATGACCAGTGAAAGTAATACGAGTAATTATAACTTTTTAAAAGTATTCTCTGGTGTGTTTTGTTTTCCTTTCCATATTTAAATGCTGTTCAACAGGATGCAGGTATGCGTAACGTTAATTTTTACAGTCAGAATGGAAGTGAAAGGATATTCATTTCTCCAAGGGAAAAAACAAATAAATTTGCTCTTGTTACGACCTTTTATTATGCCTCTATTTATTAGAGGCTTAAATTTACCTTAATTTATGGCATTCAGGCCTAAGTAACTATTTTCGCGTGCGCTAAGTTCCTCGTAATATTTTTCTTAGTCGCAAAAGCGTCGAACAATACTAAATGTATTAAATTTAGAAATGTGTTTGAGGTGGTTTGAAAATTACAATTATCAAGTGAAATTAGAAAATTTCGCTAAGTCAATACCTTCAAATTTCCCGAAATTTGTCATAGTATCAACTTATATTTACGCCATTAAACTCAAACAAAATTTTTCGATCAACACTCGTGACAACGTATTTCGTTTTATCAATTTAATCGCTAGTTCTTTTTAACAATTAATATATTCGATTTCTATTCTATATATTTCATAATGTCGCGTCGCTCTTAAACTAGGTAAGAATTACCATGATTCCATACATCACGGTCTTATGTAAACAAACATCCTAAATACATTATGTAACGTTTATTTTATATCTTTCCGCGCAGTTTAAATTTTTGTCGCGTCCTCTATACTGGGTCATATTACTCACTACAACTCTATACAATAGACTCGCTTAGTTAAGAGCCGTGTCATTCTGACGTCACAAGATGCGCAGAAATAAAAAAAAGTTATTTCTAAAAGTAACCTACAGAACCTACAACCCAGAATCCACTTTATATTATGTTAGTTTATTTGTGTAATAATTATACTACATATTTGATACGTGTAATTTAAGTTTTATTTTGAGTTATGTGCATGGCTTTTTAGAATAGAATTAAATCGAAAGTTTAAGCCCTTTTATATTAGTCAAAACTAACTCGTTTATATCTGGACCAAATCTTAAAATAGAATAGAATATAATTTATTGCACACTAGAAACAATAGAATCAGTAAATTCACAAAAAAGAACGAAGGTACATGTAGGCGGCCTTATTGCTGAGTAGCAATTTCTACCAGGCAACCTTAATAGATACTGATCGTGACATTGCGGTCATTCTAGTAAAAATATAATTAGTTTATTTCCGTTAAATCAAACACAATTTCAAACACTTAGTTAATTCAAGAGGCTGTATGTTAAAGTTTTATAGATACAGATCAGCATTTCACCTGTATTTGAATTATAAGTTTGCGTTATTTTGTATTTTAGAGTTAAATCATAAAATATTAAAATAACGAAACAAGTCTAAAAAGTTGTTATTGGATAGTAAACCAGTTATCTATAGTAAGCACTAAACGAGTTATCTAATCTATTTCTCTTGTAATTAGAAGCTTAGTGTACTCCAATAACTTCTATGATTGCCTTTATAAATTTAACGTGGATTAGCTGATTGGCTCGCGGCCATTACTTGCTCATTAGCTAGTGCACCTAACTTTAATATGCCATTGCGCATAGGACGTAACGCTAGATTACGCATTATATCTTCATAAATCCATAATGTTTATGCTGTAATAGGAAGCAACTAAGAAAGTAAAATTATTAGAACTTCCAGCAAAGCCGTGTTTATCTACGCTAAACTTATAAATATAATATATCCCTAAATTTTAATACAAAATTAACCGACTTTTTTTAGTATTATTCCTTTTTTAACTGCAAAATCGAATTTACTTGTAGTTTTTTTTTACTTTGTCATGATGGTTTTCAAAGAAAAATATTTTGTTTTAAGTAATTTTTACCTACATCAAATTATCTATATATTTATTTATATTTTTGAAGTGGAACATGCAATATGCATTCACATCCTTATCCGAGCTAATAAATATTGAGCGGCGGCGTATAAGGAAGCGATCGCGGGGCGTTATCTTGCAAACCAGATGCATTCTGATTGCCGAGAGCACTTTCACTGGAGCGCGGCGCGACGTAAATAAACACGCCGACACACCTGGACCATTCCACGTAGTATAAATTTACAATTTACAAGTTATATTCTATGTTCATTGCAATGTTGTTTTGACAAAATTAATACGATAATGCACCATACAAATTAATGAATAGTGAATTTTCATTCTTTATCATGAAAAAAGCACGGAGGCGAATACATAAAAAATTGTGCATACTTGAATGGTAGCTTTGTAAAAACGGCCTTTAGATTGTCACCAAGAGCAACCTATAATTTTTTATTAATTTTCGACATAGAACATAATTTTACTGACAAATATTATCAGAACGAAATTAACATTCCAACTTGGAAAGAACTTCTTCAAACTAAATTGACTGGCAAAAAAAAATTTTGCAGATGGCTTACTTAACATTTTTATATTTATTAACAATTTTCAATTTCCCGTAAAGTTCAGTAAAAAAATATCCCGACTTCAATTGTATCGGTAACATTTTTATTTTATTTTGATAATGTAACATAACCGATGTCATAAATCTACATATCATTATAATAATGAGTTTGGCAATAGAGAAATAAGTTCAACGCTGTTTTAAATACGATGACACAGCAAATTAACTCTTATGTCTATGACCTAGTGACATCTAAGCCTTGCACACATATTCGTCTTAGAAAGTACCGAATTGTGTGCGTTTACAACATTTCGTTACCTTGTCGATCAATTGATTTATACAATTTGTGCGTCAACATTTAAATATCATTACAAAACGACTCCAAATCATATTTCAATGAGATGTTTTTACAATAAAGCTGTAGTAGAGATTTGAATTTAAGCTTTTTGTAATAAGGAAAGGGATGATAGTTCGAGTTTGATTTAGATTTTGATAAAGTCGACATCCAACAAATTTAAATCTTATCCACAATTTCAGCTATAAAAATACTTCTATTAATTGTTATGCAAATTTAGCCAGAGACCCTTACAAATCTGTGACATAAAATATTATAACCCTCCTTTTTGAGCCGTGGTCGGGTACAAATTTTTAATAATATTTTAATCGATATAATATTTTATTTGAACTTTTGGACATTTTTTATCTTTATTGTCAAGCTTTTTCTTTGTCTTTTTTTCATAAAAATGTACGGTTTTTTGTATCGGTAGTCACGATTTAAATATTTATTTTTTTCATCCAATGATTTTTTCAATGCATTGCACTTTATCAAAATATTATGAAATTAACTTTTGAAATATAGTTTAGCAGAAATAATCTTGTAAACGCCGACTACATGAGTATTACGTGTAACTAAGCTCTGTAATTATACAGTTTCCGGTCGGCATTGCACCGCACGTAACAGTTACTCGGGAGCTGTTATTTGAAGCTATTACTTATCGTCACTCTCACTGAATTCTAGCGGGAAAGCTGGATAATAAGTGGAACCAGTTTACTAAGAGACAGTGAACAGTCACATATATAGATACGAGTTACTGCATAGTTCCTGCTTATGCTTATAGATATGGTTATAGAACAGGAAGTTCATTATAAGGCTTCCAGTAAAAATAAATAGTTTTACGTATAAATTTATCTACTGTTTCTTTAGATGATTACTTTTATGGACCTATACAGTTTCTCGTAGAGTTTTTAATTTAAAAATGTTTGATTTGACATTTAGTAAGCAATAAGTTGCATTCTACGTATCACGAAAAAACTTAGTTTGAGTTTAGTTTTAATTTTTTTAACAAAATCGTGTTTTTTATTATAATTTATTTCCATATCGTCACCCAGATGAGAAAACCACGTATCTGCTTTCGAAAAATGTTTACAGGGAACACAAAAAACTACGTATGAAAAAAAAGTATGAAGGTTAATAGGGGGGGGGGGGTTAGGTTAATTCTGTGTTTTGTTAATTTTATACGATTTTCTTTAGAGCTTTAAAACAGATGCATAAATTTTATAAGTGCAAATACTGCGAGATTTTTTTCCAATTTGTAAAAAAAGGAATTAGACAAAAGCTGTCTATTACGAGATTTTCTTAGCAGGGTGACGATATCTAAATATCAATGAAGATACTGACTGCAAATGAAATATTTTACATTAAGTGAATCGCTGTGTGTCGTTGTTATGTTGTTGCTGTCGCGTGTTATCGTATAAATATTTACAATCCAAAATTGAATTTACTCGTTTTATTATTTCTCATTTTAGGCTGAACACTTGGTCAAACAAGAGGATTTTCCAATTCGGGAACGTAGATGTTTCTTTTATAAGAAAACTTTTCTATTCATGAGCACTTATATTATAATTTTAGTTTCAATAATATTTTGAAGTCTCCTGTACTACAGGAGGCGTTTACAACGGAACTCTTTATATTATAGGTATACAAATTTAATATGGCTCTTTTTTTGTTTGTTTTCTATTTCTTTTTTATATTCCACTTTTAAATTCAAAAACGCACTTTTATTTCCACGAATCCCGAAAACCGAAAAATCTTCTTATTTGCCGCTTTTCACTTGTACACGTCACTTGCACTGCACTTGGGCCGATCCTATTATTATTACTATTATTATTTTAATTATTATTATTATTTCACTGGACTCACCAGATACTTCATGGTGCTTTGTGTCTCCGTCGTGCGGCGAAGACTGGCTGTGTGTTCCGTCCCTCCTTTGTGCTGGTTATATACCATCCACTTCTCCTACTCTGCCGTCCGTACTACTGCTATCAAGGGTGAACGGTCCGTACTTCTAGTAATGACATGGATTAATTGAGACTGAAACTGGATCGATCTTCTTGCAGTGTCATAAAATGTGTTTAGGTGGTTTATATTCCCATTTTCAGGGCAGTCAAGTTTTGTAATTTTAGCCGACTACGGCGCAGCAAAAAGGTGGGTTATGATATTGTTAAGCAGTAGCTAATATCTACAAAACAGTGAAATGACTCGATCGATATGATCCAAATTTGTGAGGATTATTCGTCACTATTTTTGACCGGTATTTATGTATGTTCATTTTATTTTCCATCTTGAATTTCAATTTTTATATCGAAATGGAAAATTACTATTTTTGTAGACGTCTGAAGGATTCGAATTCATTTTTAGTCCCAGGACACTAAGAAACTTTCAACATTTATCTCAACGCAGTTTTACTAATATGCATTTCTATAGATCAATAATCCTGACATCATAATACGTAAAATGGCTAATTGCACCAATACACACATGATGATTTTTTTTTGTCATCGTCTCTTTCTGTAAAGAGCAGTTCTAGCAGAATATAATTGTGGTTTTTTTCTTAATTCCAATGTGTATTTTTTTATTAGAACTTTTAGAAAAAAAAATAGGTAGGTATTAGGGGTTCCTCGACATGAACTTATGCACCCCACTGCCGCAAGTCACGAGACAAAGCGGGAAACGGGATGGTGGGAGTTAATAATGCATTCTTTTTCCCAGATTGTATGTGCGGTCTGTGTGACTAGGCCTACTATGTAAGTAGCGACAGCATGAAGGAAGAAAAAATTTTACGCGCCCAAATGGAGTAGTAATCAAAACGTACTATGGGTGCCGGCTATGAGACAATTTTGCAACTCACACACACATTCACACTTTTCTTTCAAATACTCGTACATGGACAACATCACTGTCATAAAATATCAGAAATAAAATAAATAACACGAAATGGTCAATTGTGCGGTGAAATTGTGCCGAAACCATACCGCAAGCAAAACTACAAAGCTTGCTGGTATCACATTTTTCTGGTGAGTAGTAAACCGCTTGGTTTTTACATTTTTCGTGGTCAAGTTTTTAGCAGAAAATTGTTGTTGATTTTTAGTGATGTGAAGTAGTCGATAAAAAATAATATAAAATCGAGTCATCAGCTAATTACTTTTTTATTTCATTTATTTATCGCAGTTTTCCAAAAGATCTGGCGCAAAAACGTAAATGGGTGCCAACATGCGGGAGAGACAAAGATTGGATTCCAACCAAATATAGCAGAGTCTGCTCAGCTCATTTTAATAACAGTAATTACGAATTAACTGAAGCCGGCAGAAAAAGACTTCATAAAGATGCCATTCCAACCGAAAACCTATATCACAAGGTAAATGTAAAAGTAGTTTTTTCCATCCTCAGAAATCCATAATCTCTACCAGCTATCCCATCTGGAAAACAGCTGTATGTACGTTTATAAATTGATGTTTTTCTGTGCAGTGTCCAAATAATATGGTATTTTCATTCTTACAGGTGGATGAACAAGTGTTTTCCCCTCATAACTCAACAACGCATGCTTCCGAAGGTAGCTCTATATTGACAGAAACCAGACTAAAATACAAAATTGAAGAGCAAAGAAAAAAAATAAAACGTCTAAATGAATCCGTTCGTAGAAAAAAATTGAAAATCTTAAATTTAGAAAAAATTAACGAAAATTTACACAAAAATAATTTGCTAACAGAAGCAGAAGGCACTGTTTTAGGAAATATTAGCGTTGAGTCTAATGAATTGTTAAAGCGTCAACTACAGACAACAAAAAATGGCAAATTGATCAAAACTAAATATTCTCCAGCATTAAGGAGGTTCGCTTTAACATTAAATTATTATTCGCCAAAAGCTTATTCATATGTACGCAGAGGGTACGATACTTGCTTACCACACCCCTCCACGCTTAGCAAGTGGTACCAGTGTATTGAAGGGAATCCTGGATTTACTAAGGAAGCCTTTGATGCACTGGGACTTATGGCTAAAAACACAAATTATCCACTTGTTTGTAGCCTCATGTTTGACGAAATGGCCATAAGAAGGCGGGTAGAGTGGGATGGGAGAAAATTTCACGGATACGTAGATTTTGGCACTGAAATACCCGATGATTGTTATTTAGCACAAGCTAAGGATGTGCTAGTCATTTTGATCGTTGCTGACACATCGTCCTTTACGAGAAAAATAGGTGGTCAAGTTTTTTACACGTAATGTAAATATGTTATACAATAATGTAAATAGTTAAAAATATAAATTAAAAATATTGTTTTAAAATTTGTAATGTATTTTTATTTGTTTATGTTTAATCTGACGCGGTCCTTGCAATTTTATATCTAATTCCGATAAGTGATAGATTTCATCCTCACTACCAGGATGTGTGATCTCGAACTAACGTACGTGGATAACGCTTTTACTGCTCACGTGCAAGGTGTGGAATGATCTCCCTCTCGAGGTGTTTCCTTTGCACAACAATTTGGGGTCCTTCAAAAGACAAGTCTACAGACATCTCAAAGGCCTGCACCGTGTCTGCTACCCTAAGTTGCAGATGTCCTGGACGACAGTGACCACTTACCATCAGATGTGTATGTGTGATCAATAGCCATGGTGATAAAATTTGTGATGGTCATAAGATGTATGTGTACAATAGCCATGGTGATAAAATTTAAGTAAATAATCGATAAATATACGTTACGCTTCATACCACATCACATCACTATTTTCAAATTCAGCAACCATGAAGTTTTTTGTTTTTTACATGCCAAATAAAGACAAATAAATGTCATACTTTATTGATATTTTGTTTTTAATTGGGCATGTCATAACATGAATGTCTCTATCTTTTTCTAACTTAACGTATTCAAAGATGTGTGATAGAGTTAAAAGATAAACCCCGTCTCCCGCTTCCACCTACCCTCCCACCCCTCTGAGCGGCCGCATTGGTTTCGATACAAAATAGGCATGATTACTACTCCATATGGGCGTGGAATTTTTTTTTCCTTCATGAGCGACAGGCTCGAGAAGCTGTCAAACGCGACATAGTGACATTAGAGCCATAGCAATTCTGTCAATATGTCGCGTTTGACAGCTTCTCGAGCCTGTCGCTACTTACATAGTAGGCCTACAGGTTGTTTATAAATACCGCTTCCCGGTTCTATTGATTCCAAAGCATCAGACCTCTCGGTCTAAAACCTTGTTAAGGGAAAACTCAGGATACGGAAAGGATAAGGAAGTGGTTTCTGCCTACCCCACCGGGAAAAAGGTGTAATTTTAATAATGGTCATTAATTAGAAATGGATAAAGAAATAAGTACTATGTAGTAGTTTAGTAAAGTTATAATTGTATCAGTTTGTTGGAGTTTTCATGTAGATCTCACGGTTATTAATTATTCTTAGGGTGGTTGTGATCAAAGTAGGATTAAAATAAAAAACCTTTCTTTGCTGTTGCGTATTCTTTTCGCTTCACCGCATAGCTCTGCCATACACTTCGAATCGAACCATCGAGGTGTGTTTGTTTATTTGTCCTTTCTTCACGCCCTAACTGAGCAACCAATCGACTGGATTTTTGGCATAGAGTTAATTGAAATGATGGAGAGTAACATAGCTACTTTTTACCGCGGGAAAATACCTCATTCCCACGGGAAAAACGGTTAACGCGGGCGGAGCCGCGGGGCGGAAAGCTAGTCAGGTATAAATGCTAAATTACGATCTTGAAATTGCCACCACATGCGGCTGTACATGTCGACCTTGAGATCGCCCGTATTCCGTAGCGGTAGGGGTGAAATTTGTAGTGCGAATGTCCAACCGCATGTGCTGGATTCTGTACTATGATACTAGACCTAGACGGGATTCGAACCCGCAACTCTGTTCTTCAGAGGCCAGCACATTACGAGACTGCTGATCTAACGACTGCGCAATGTAGTGTACCAAATTTTTATGCCTACACAGGGCCGAATAAATTAGTAAATTGTTAGGAATTACCAAAATAATTGTTTAATACAAACTCCAAAGTATTTAGAGCGTGCGAGAGTATAAGGTGTAATTTTGTAAGTGACAGGGCAATTGCCAATTTGGAAGATTGCCCTCACTGCATACATGACACTGTAGTATTTTGTAAGTACCTACCTACTTTTAGAAAGGATCACAGCAACATCGATATAATTTTATCGCTACAGATAGCCGCGTTAAAAGTAGCAACAACTTACAAACTATAAGTACCATTTTGTGTTCATAGCTTAGCCAGTTAGTTTTAAATTTGAACACTTAAATAACTCTCATATCGAATCGAGTGCGCAATGCACTTTTAATTGTACTTAAAACTTTCTAAAACAAAACTATAAATGTAATTTAAACCGCCGAGTTTATACCTACCTCGTTTTCCATGTAAATAAAAGTTAATAAACCATTATCAGTCAGTTCAGAGTACTTATTTCACTAAAGAGCGTGAACTTCATTCTTCAGCAGCTCCTGTCAGCTTGCCAAGGTCCTAGAGGTCCGCAGGCGTTACAGCTTTACGTGGCTTAACACGGAATCATCTTTCTCTTCGGACAATCAGGTAATTCAGCCTTCAATTTTCTAACCGAACTGGGAAAAGTCTCACTAAATGTTGTTATGATGGTCCCCGCTGCATAAAATACGAGTAGTAATACAAAAATCTTCTTTAAATTCTCTTTATCGTCTTCGATACGCATTAGTCACCATACCTCGTCACAACATATAGTTTTGAATATGAGCTGATTTACTACTGACACTGAACCTTAGGTGATATGATTGTAGGAAAAAAATACCGAAGGAAAAACATTGCTAACGAAGCTACGTCGAGGACAGTCCACCACAAAGTTGAAATAAGGTCAATTGAAATAAGATAATAATAAGAAGGAAAAAAAGCTAGTTAGGGTACTCTAAATTTGATTAGGTACTATTAAAGAAGTCCGGTGAAGCTTGATTGGTAAGTCCGGTGAAACTTGATTGATCGTACCTTTGCAACACAAGCATAGGTCAATTAAAAAAAAAAGTAGTTTTAAAGCCCGTTTCAATAACGTCGTCTCGAGCATAAGCACTAGGTACCATCAATGCGTTTACCACCTACTTACTACGGTACATAAACTTCCGCATCAAACGCACCTCATCAAACATTCAACGTACATCTCCCTGGCTTCTCTAAACTGGAGCATTTCGTAATGGCCTGTTTAGTAACTGACTGTTTAGTCTGTGGTTTGGTTTAGTGCACCAATGATGGCCCGTTCGCATGGCCGTGTATAACTAACGGAATGAACGCTGCTATGCCACTGTTATGTCACTGGTTATGTGATGAGCGGGGCGGCAAGAGGCAGCGATTTATTTATTTATATATTTTTTATTTTATTTTTTATTTATTTATTTATTTATTTATATATTAATAGAGATATTTACGATTTAGGGCCCTGGAGATTCGGGATATATGGATTAGTGTCAAGGACAGTTCGACTAGATAGTTGTCAATGGAGTTGCAAGTAAATTTAAATAGAAAATTAAATAGCGCTCAAAAAATATCCTACAAGTATACTAGTGGTAAATATTTTTTTACAGAGATTAAGACAAATATTGCTTTATGAAATCTTTCCCCATTTGGTCCCTACATTCATCATCGTCATCATTTCCGCCCGTAGACGTCCACAGCTGGACAAAGGCCTCCCCAAAAGATCTCCTCAACGATTGGTTTTACTTAGCCCGCACCGCATCCAGCGGCTTCTCGCGACCCTTACCTTGTATACTACATTATACAGTTTGAATTACATACTTTCAAAAACATCCAGATGATTCCGACTGGCTCGGAAACGATCTATAAGAAATAAACAATTACGTTAACTGTGTAGAGTGTCCTGGGTTTGTTCCAGGAAACAGGAAACCACAAGCAAGTAAAACCAGTCGTAGTTAGTAAAAATCGCCATCCCTCATCAATATAGTCTCACCCGAACCGACATTGGCAACAGTAGTTTCGCGTGTGTGAAAATTCGGACCATTCCGTCAAAGTTGTCAGACTTATCCGCGTTGTGGCACAAAATTAGTTGTCACTAAACAATGTACTCTCCCATCGTTTTTTTAATCGTTTATCATCTGAATGGAGGTTAAAATTAGGTAAGAATTTACCATATTATTAACTTTTTAGTAGGCTTGCGCTGAGTGTCGTGTTATGTAAGAAATATGTAAGCTAAGTTGTCTTCTGTTGTTTAAGTTCTAGGGAAGATCACGTATACATACAGTTAAAACGGAAAAGAACTAGGTATCTTAGGTTAGTTAGGTCACAGAATACCAAATAGTAGGTCAGGCTGATAGAAACCTACCTTACCTACCCTACCTACCTTAACTATATGATTTAAAACGGGATATTTACTTTGTGTTTGTTATGTGTGAGTACCCGATATGCACCCCACCGCCTACCTTTCTGGTGGCTATTCCTACCCTATCAATAAAGCCACATTTTGATTTTTCTGTTTTGTTCTATATTATGTGTTCTATTTCTGTATTTATTGTCAATAAAGTAAGTGGTATTGTATTGTTAGTTTGAAAATATATTGTGTTTCCTTTTCGTCATTCTCAGTCGGAAAACACCTAATAGTGCACGTATATTTTCCTCAAAAAACATTATAAAAACTCTTCTTTTTTGGGTCCCGTGACGTCACCAACATTTTTTTTCGCTGCACCAGTACCTTACCAGCACTTTTCCATCTTTGTATGTTTCGATGTATTTGTTCCATTAACTTGTCAACCCATCAACAACCTTGACTTACCTACCAGAGGACACTCGAGAGGTATGTATTAAGATGTCCTCTGATGTGCTGAACAAAGGCCTTTCATTACTGTGCTGCTTGCATCTAACTGCTACTGCTTTGTGATACTTACTTATCTAAAAAGATATAAGTACGCAGGCTTTACTAATATGATTTCTTACAATCAGATTTACTATAGGAATGCTCCTTTGGTTCAGTATACTTTATGGTCTGAATACCGCGAGTGTATTCGTATCAGGCAATCAGGTCATCACTCACTGACTATTATAATTGCTGCCGCATTCAAAACTATGAGGCTTTGATGATTAATATACAGTTATACAATAAAATGACGGCCTCGTAGCCTGGTTGGTAGTACGTCACGTCAACCTACGAAGCGCAAGATCGCGGGTTTGAAACCCCACGGCAAAGATTCGTGTGATGAGCACTTGTGTTTGCCTTGTCTGGATGTTTTATATTTATAATATGTATGGATATCAGCCGTCCGACACTCATAATACAGGCTCTGCCTAGTTGAACTGAAATATCATTAATTTCCAAATCGAATGACACAAAATCAGCAGAAGTGTTTAATTTAGCTTTCACGGTCATAATAACACAGCTTAATATGATCATGAAAGAGCGATTCTACTTATAACAAAACTAAGACATTATTCAGTGTTCCATTGATTTCGTCACGATTTTAATCAATCTTTCGTAATATAAACTCTACAATTATACAGTTTTCTTTGTCTGCGCGATGATTATCTACAAATATTGCTGTAAGTAAGTACCTACACGTAAAAAGTACTTAATAATTAAGTAGAATTATTGTGAAACATCTTGCCTATAGCTATATATTCTGAGGTACAAGTAGTAGGTGCCAATATTGTATGACATGTAACTAGTCACATGTATTGCCAACTTGCATAACCAATGTGTCAATACGTATTAGTGAAACATTAGGCCACTTTAAATTACTAACCGAACTGAGATTTGAAACGTGCATGTTTCGGGTTTCAAAAAAGTGATATGTCTTTCTTCAATGTAGTTAATTGATTCAGGCCTCAAGATTCTTTAACTACTTCCACACTTATGGCGTCGGCTATAACATGCGCGGGCGTCCGGCACGTGTCTGTATTGATTGAATAACATTAAATTAAAAAAAATAAAAACCCCCGCCACAAAACCGTTACTTGATCCTTTTAACAACTAGAAAAGAGCTGATCTTCAAATGGCTCAAGATATTCTCTTGGATCATAGCTAAGAACACTCTCTATTGTGACACCTTGCAAACAAAAAAACTAGCTCAAAATCGGCGCAACCGTTCAGGAGCTACGATGCCACAGATAGACAGACGGACACACACGTCAAACTTATAACACCCCTTTTTTTGTCGGGGGTTAAAAATAGTATGAGCTCTGCCGCACTATCACTCATATACATTCACACACACACTAATATTTTTCAATAAAGACAGGCGCGCAGCCGGACGGACGCCCGCGCATGTTTAAGCGTACACCCATAGCACACATGCGCTATGCAATGCAGTGCCCGCCCGCTATTAATGCAAATGACCCTTTAGGTAACAATGCCCGTACCCGCCGGTGGGGGCGCAACCAAAATTAAAACTAATTGATCAGGCGTCCTCTCCTTCAGGATATTTTTCCATATCAACGCGCTAGTCCGGTGAAGCTTGATTCGTCGTACTTTTTCAACACAAGCATAGGTCAATTTAAAAAATAATAATAATGCAGATGCACATACGATGACACCACACCATCACAGAAGGGAAATTCACCTCCCCGCCCCAAAACGAGTTTCCCGTTCCCGATACTGTACAAGTACTGCACCCCACAGGTGTCGCCGGACTCCACTGGGTAGTGTCGGGTGGTACTCGATGTCAATTTTATGACAATTTTCTTTTGATTTTATTTTCATCTGCGTCCGGCAGTTGTCTATAAAAAAAAAGTGCCCACATTGACCATATGAACTGTGAACTATCTGGACGTCATTTAATAAACATAACATTTATAAATTACAATGACAATTCGGTACAAATAAATCTTAGAAAACTAAGACTTTTCATTCGATGAAATAACTCTAGTGAGGCCTTGTTTTATTTTTCAAGTTTAATGCATGTGGCGCAACAGAGGAGAGGCCTATACCCAGCAGTGGGTTGAAATGGGCTGAGAAAGAAGAAAGAAGAATGCATGTATATGCGGTTTTAGGCTTTCGCAGTAAAAATTAAAGAGCTCAGAATTAGCATTTTGATGCGAAACTAACACTCAATTAAGATAAAGTTAGATAAAAAAAAATGCAATCTTCACACTTATTAAGTAACTGGCGGTAGAAATATAGGTGATGGTATTACAATGTGTGTGTAACTAGGTGAAGACTAGTGCCCTTTACTTATAAAATGGGTGTAAACTTTCCTCCCCAAAATCCCAATTACGAAAGATCATAATCACGCCGAATTCATATTTATAACAAGCTGTCTTAAATTTATTATTGGTAAATATCAGTGATGAATGATGATGAAATTCATACCTATTATAAGTCTAATTGTGAGGTGTGTTGGTCTAATTAATTTTATACTTTTTATTTTAAAAACTTTTCTTTAAAAAGCTTTGCTGTAGAGTGCTATCTAGTAATAAATCAGTTCGGTCGTAAGCGCCTTGGTGTAAAGACGTGCACCAGCACATTTTTCTCAAGTCACCAGTAATACAAGACCCCCGGCTTATGAATTTTTGCGCAGCTACCAGTGTCTCGCACGAATGGTTGGTGCGGTGCGATGGTCAAGCGAGAAACCAGCAAGTAAGATCTCTCACCTTACGACGATTTAATATGCCGGCAGTGTCTCGCACGACTGGTCTTTAACTCTATGCAGTCTGTCCTACTTTCGCATATACACTGCAGACATAAGGTGTCTCCCCTCGGGGTTTTTAAGAAAGAGACGGGGAATTAAACAATAGCTGAGACTTAGTGGACGTCTGCGTTACCTCGCCATTTGTTTGCTGTTTACATAAACCTGCTTTATATTGTTTCCGTAAATAACAGCTGCAATGACCGACCAGCATTCATCGCCTCATCAGAGCGCAAAATCGTTAGAAAATAGATTTGTACAATCCAACCTGGGTGAATCAAAATCGGAGTCAGACATAAATAAGGCAATACGTATCAATGAATACGGTAACTCTAATAGACAAAAGCGTCCCCGTTCGGAAGCACCAGGTGATGATTTTATCGAGTCATTTAAACAAGAATTTTATGACACCTTGGAAACATGGAAGCGGGAACAAAAAAAGGACATTGAGCTTAGCCTGTCACAGCACACCTCAGACATAACCCAGTTAATTTTACAGCAAAATAAAACGATTCAGCAAAGTACGGAGGGTATTAATAAATCCATAAATTTTATGAATGGGCAATTCGAAGATATGAAGAAGGAAATTCAGATGTTAAGAAATGAAAGGCAGGAACAAACTAATTACATTAAAATTCTTGAACAGAAGATAATAGACCTGCAGTTGAAATCGCGCTCATCGAGCATTGAGATCCGCAACGTTCCAAAGGCAGAAGATGAAAACAACCTAAAATTGTTAGAAATGGTGACTAATATTGGCGCAGCGGTGGGACTAACCATTCCTTCCAGTGAGATACGTGATGTCTTCCGCCTCCCAGGTAAGCCCGATACGACTCGCCCAATTATCGCTGAATTGAGCACTGTGCGGGCAACGCATAATCTTCTAACAGCAGTACGCGCGCACAACAAAAAAGCTACATCTAAAGAAGACATGCTAAATACTACACAAATTGGACTAAAAGGAAAACGTCAAGCAGTATACATCTCCGAGCAATTACCATTACACACAAAAAAGCTGTATATGGCCGCAAGAAAATTTTCTGCCACTCATCAATACAAATTTTGTTGGACCACCAATGGGAATGTATTCATCAGGAAGGGCGAAGGTGTAAAACAAATACTTATCAAATCTCAGCAGTGCTTGGATGACTTGCTCCCCAAAAATAAAACATGACTAAGCAGATACACTCTTAACACACCTTTTATAAAATACTTAAATATTAAAAACAATTACTTAATCTACTTAATTATAAATTCTCACACTAACTCACAAAACACCCACAATACACATAAAACTTCTTACACTATTTTGTTTTCTTACACTCAAACCACCATTCTCACTCAAGCTCTGTACATAAAAACATGTAGCGATTCTATCGATAAAATGTATAGTTCATTTTCAATCTATCTCATCAACCCACTAGACACAGATATTGACTTATTTTCTTGTAGTGTTAACCCTCAAAAATGGCTGAATTAAATAATATAAATAGAGACTTAGACTGCCTAAACCTAGAACATTCGTTTATATGTCCCCCTGAAAACTGCATAAACTATTTTAAGACACCAAATAAAAGTTTTTCAATATTGCATTTGAACATCCGAAGTATTAATAAAAATTTTAATTACTTGCAAATCCTTTTAAAACGCATTAGTATAGAAGTAGACATAATAGCCCTGACTGAATGTTGGCTCAGTAAAGTCTCCAAATTGCCGTACCTAAATGGTTACAACTCTTGTTTTTCCAAAAATAATAGCAACCAAAATGATGGCATAGTCATTTATACCAAAACAGGCATAAAGTGTAAAGTATCCGAGCCATCATTTCACGATGGAAGTTGTATGCTATGCACAATTGACAAAAAAATTGCTGTTGTGATAATTTACAGATCACCCTCACTTAAAACTAAAAATAACATCGACAATTTCATGAACAGTCTAAATGATTTATATACTAATCTTACGAATTACAGTAATATTGCACTTGTAGGAGATGTTAACATAGATATCAAAAGTGGAAATAAGGACGAGCACAGTTCAGGTTATCTAATATTTAATGCTTCTCATGGACTTCTACCTACTCATTTATATCCAACAAGAAAAGACAACTGTTTAGATCACATACTTCTGAAAAGTAAGCTATTTAATACGTCTCTAATCTTAGACACTGACATAACAGACCATAAGCCCATCCTTTTGAGTCTGACTCAAGAAAAATCTTCACGGTCTGCCTCCCGCACTACTAATTATGTAGATCATCAATCCATTCGTTCAGAATTAGAACAAATGAACTTCTCAGAAATACTAAATACACAAGATGCTAATCTAGCAGCAAATACGTTTATAAATGTACTACAGACTGTGATCAAAAAACACACAACTAGTTCTCAAGTCCCTAGAAAGAAACGTAACATCAAGCCATGGATTACCCCTGGCCTTCTTAGATGTATCAGACATCGTGATAGATTACACATAAAAACAAAACGCTCCCCGGAAAATGCTATTTGTAAGACTACGTATAGTCGCTACAGAAACTTTTGCAATAGACTCCTTCGCAAGCTTAAAAGAGAATATGAGCAATGTGAGCTTCAGAAAGCAGGAAAAAATTTTAAAATGCTGTGGAAAGTAATTAAAGAAATAACTTATACTACGAAAATAAGCACCTCACCAACAGAGCTTTTACAAACTGAGGATGATCCAATTACTTCAATCAACAATGTTAATCACTATTTCTCGAATATAGGTAAAAACTTGGCTGACTGCATAATATCTAAAAATACGCATAATATTACTGCAATTTCATATAAAAATAACATAAATTCACCATGTAACTCTTTTTTACTTACAAAAACGGACAATGCTGAAATAGAATCAATTATCCTTGGCTTAAAACAGAACTGTGCTCCTGGTTGGGATGGAATATCGTCTACTATTCTTAAAGAATGTCGTCAAGTCCTTGTGCCAATAATAACTCATATATGTAATTGCTGCATTAGTACTGGTGTTTTTCCAGAGGCTTTCAAGATGGCAATTATTCACCCAATATTCAAAAACACAGGTGACAGGGAACGTGTCGAAAACTATCGCCCAATCTCAATCTTGACCACCCTATCTAAAATATTAGAAAAAATCTTAAATAACCGACTGCGAAGTTTTCTTGATAAGGAAGGGCTGATTGCGAACAATCAATATGGATTTCGTCCGGGAATATCCACAGAGGATGCAGTTATGGATCTTACTCAATCCATAGTAAGAAATCTAGATGCAGGAAATAAGACTCTGGGTATATTCTTGGACCTATCCAAGGCTTTCGACACGGTCTCTGTCCCGAAGTTGATAAGAAAATTGGAATATATTGGTATACGTGGGATCCCACTGGAAATCTTCAGGGACTATTTGAGTAAACGTAGACAACAGGTCAAAATTGATAAAATTTTCAGTAAAGAAGAATCAATTGAATATGGCGTGCCCCAAGGCAGCATATTAGGGCCTACATTATTCCAGATTTATGTTAATGATCTGTGCACCTTGAAGATTCCCCAATGTGAAATATTTGTTTATGCTGACGATACAGCGGTTTTGGTTCGGGGAAGGAGCTGGAATTTGGTTAAAAAATATGCAGAAGATGCGATGAAGACTATAATGGACTGGCTAAATACAAACTTGCTCACTCTCAATATTAGTAAAACCAATTATATGCCTTTTTCTATTCGGAATAATACACAACCTCCATCTAGTTTCATAATTAAAGCTCATTCCTGCTCTGATCCGGACCATGGCTGCTCGTGCGAAGCAGTGAATAAGGCATATTATGTGAGGTATCTCGGTATTCAAATTGATTATAGGCTTTGTTGGGATAAACAAATAGAGACTACTGCGACACGAGTAACTCGCCTCATATACATATTTAAATCACTACGAGAGTCTGCAAATCCAAAGACTCTAAAAATGACTTACATTGCCTTATGCCAAGCTATAATCACATACTGCATCTCGGTGTGGGGCGGAGCTGCAACCACAAAGATGATTACATTGGAGAGGGCGCAGAGGGCTGTGCTGAAAGTATCATACAAAAAACCTTTTAGGTATTCCACTACACAAATCTTTCAAGACGCAAAAGTACTTACAGTTCGACAGCTCTATGTGCTCTCATCGATATTAAGAAATCATCGTGATGTTCCACCCTCAGATCCAAATAAGCGCAGACAAGGCCCCACCTCTGTCAGTCACAAAACTAGTTTTGCTAAACGCCACTATTTCGTCCTCTGCAACTTAATCTATCAAAAAGTAAATAAAATCCTACATATAATAGATCTAAATAAATACGAAGTAAAAAATAAAGTGTCAAACTGGCTCAGCTCGCTTGATTATAAAAATACAGAAAACCTGCTAAAATTCGTTGTTTAATATTATAAAATTTTATATACTACTTATAGAATTTAATATAATCTTGCAGATTTCACAATTGTTTTTCGCACTAAAACTTACAGACGCTTGAAACCAGTTTATACACACACACCCTATGCTACACAAAAAAACAAACTCAACTCAACCGCACACACACACACACACACATACACACACACACACACACACACACACACACACACACACACATTATTGTTTTTGATTTACCGTATTCTTCTTTATTTTATTCTTAAATATATATATATATATATATATATATATATATATATATATATATATATATATATTTTTCCAAATTACTTCTTTTTACCACTTTTATAATTTACCTACTTGTAATAAATCACTTTACTAGAAACATTACTAACGAACACTAAGCCGAACAACTGTTTTTCCCAAGACACAGGATTTCCTCCTAGTTTGGGAAGCAGGACATCCAAGTACGTACCGATATAATCTATTTTTATAGTGAAAAATTTTTATGTTCTTGTACTTGGAGCTGTATTTGATGTGCACATTTTCGTTAGTAAAAAAGTTATTATTAAAAAAGTTATTATTATAAAGTCGCCTGTAACATAGACTGGGTGTAAATATCGGCTTAGTAAAAAGAAACATTTTCAGATACAAAAAACCGACATTCTCGTTCAAAATAGTCATTTTAATCGGATAAATTGTATTGGGAAATTTGGGAGATAAAATTATTTGTGCGTTTTAGGGAATATTTATTTGCGGAACTAATTAGATTCACTGACGGAGCGTTTATTGTTTTTAAGCTGTATATTTAACTATATTTAATGTTGTATTTTGTATTTTACTTAACGTGCGAGTCTTTTCACTATTTCTAGAGTACGCAGATTTTTTTTTAATTTTTTTTTAATATCTTTATTTTGAAAGGAGACTTAAGTCGCTGAGCGACTATGCCAGTCTCATTGTGCCTACACATACAATTCACGATCTTAACTTAATCAGTTTAATTATAACGCTATACAATTCAATAGCCAGCTTAGAGCTGGGGTCGGACAGAATAATGTTACAGGTACCAATATCTCTAAATTTAAAACCTCCTTTAAGTTCTAAGATTTTGCGTTCGGCATCGATGCGAGCACACTCGACCAATACGCAGATTTTGCATGGTGAACCAAAATGCGCCATTTTTTATTCCCCCAGTGTACGCATCGCAGAACGGAATGCGTTCGCGGTCACCTATCGCCGCCTGCGCCTAATTACGTTGCGTAACACCTACATTCACTTACGTCACACGTGTATCAAACTAGATCTCGCTACGGCGAAAATAATTAGCTTTTAATAAGAGGAACTTGAGTGAAAATAAATTGCAGTTTATTACACTTCTGTAATTTCCACTTTACAGTCTTTGCTGTGCAAATTTTTATTTTCGTACTATCCCCACCAATCTCACATCACAGTGAATTAGGAAGAACAGGCCTTAGTTTTTTTACGTTACTTCATCACTGACCCAGTACGATTTGGTCTACACTCCGATTTGGGTTACATAGAAATATCTGAAAAGCAACTTTTCCAAATAGTTCTCGGAAGCTGAACTTAAAATAGTTCATTTTGGAAAGACGCTCAAAAATGTTGTGCATTTAAAATTACTGTTTCGTATTTTTAATTAATGTTTTTTGTTTTTGTTTTTTATGTTTTGTTTATGTAAATAAGTAAGTACATATTATATTTTTTATTGTATTTCTTTTCGTTTTGGTTTTATTTTTAAGACGGTAATGTTAAACGCTTATTATAAATGATTAAATATAGATAACATATCATATTCATGTTTTATAATCATGTTTTTGAATTATTTTTTTATTATTTATATATTATTATATTGACTTACATACATTTTAATTGTGCATAATTAAAATTTTGTGGAATATTCTCTACCACTTTATTCCAAATAATAAAACTAATAAAAATAGTTTCGCATTACTCTCATTTCACAAATGTTGATCATATCATATCTTTTCCGTAATCTTCAGTGACTCAGGCGCAATAAATTACCAAACACTTGCATTACTACATAGCTAATTAAATTAACATTCTCTTAATTTCAAGTTAATTAAGTATATGATGACGAACATTTTTGATATGCCAATTAATAAACTGCAAATATGAGTAATTTCATTAAATTTTATTTCACTTTAATCGACGCCGACGGCCACGTAGCTTAGTTAATAATAAAAGTCAAAAGTCAAAGTCTTTTATTCGAAGTAAGATTTTACAAATCACTTTTCGACGTCGAGGCGAGTTCACAATTTGGCTGTCTTCTGTGGAGAAGAATTCGCCGGAAGAAACTCCATAGGCGTTGCATCTTTTCAAAATATTACAAAATTATAACTTTTTATTTTATACAATTTTATTAATATAACAAAGAGTGCAAACGAATATACAATTAGAGGAAGGCAATGCGTCTGCCTTCGAAGCACAGGGTCCCAGGTTCGTTCTCTGCCCGGGGCAAATATTCGTGTGATGAGATGAGCACTTATGTGTTTGCCTTGTGTCTAGTCTAGATGGATGTTTTATATTTATAGTATGTAGGTATTTATGTATATCAGTCAGCTGATTTCCATTATAAACGGTGATCGCAGAAAACGCTAACAGTCGATGAATTCAAATTTTGCGAAATCTTAATTTTTATGTGCACTTGAATTTCAAATCCGATCGCTTGCAATGCAACTGCTACATTCTCGTAAATGTTGAAATAAAAAACATTAAAAATATCGACCGTGTAATATGTAAGTTTTTGGCGCACGCACCTGTTTGCTGCGCGTGCGGTTACCTGAGAACCAATCGACTCGATAGCAGATTCAACTACCAAATAAGATCTTTAATAACTGATAAAATTCATGTGAAAAGATAGTGTGCGCACAATTTTACCAAATACACAGCGCCACAGTTAATCTTACATATACACACACACGTATTTGCTGTAAAAGTTAATATCATCAAAATAAAAACAAAATCGCTCTATACAAAAGACATCAACGCGCGCGCTCCTATTTTTTTTAACATACATTTTATTTTTACGTTGATCCGTTTGGGGTACTACTGTATTATTTTCTTCTGTGGTTTGGGTTAAATGTTGAAATATTGTTTTGCCTAGATGGCGCGAGTTCTACTGACTGGCTACATACAGTAGGATAATTTTTCATTCTTTCCTAAAGAATTTCAGTTTAGCCACTTGGCTAAGTTTTATTTACATCTAAAATATTAAGTAGATTATAGCAATGGTAAATAATTATTAGCAACTTTATTTTACTACCGGTTTTATTTAATTACAGTGTTATCGAGTAACGAGTTATATACAAATTGGAGCTTCAATTTACGATTCGAACACAGATTAATAAAAAACTACAGGTACAGAAGAGCCTAACTTTGAAATGTACTACTTTCTTTCACACTCACAATTCCTTTTTACTCCTATATCAAAATACATAATTTTAGTATTTTTAATGGAACTATGATTATATAGAAAATTAAAACTGACAATTTTGCACGTAACACAAAAAGTATGGTTATCCTGGTTATCCTATTTTTGTCTTTTTGTTTGCGTCTTTTTTAAACTATATGTATTTGTTTATGCAATTTTTTTTATTCGTAAGGGCTCGTACACATAAACACTATACGACGTCGTCTCGTGCCACCTACTACTTGTACCTACAGAAGGCAAATTAATTTCCTTACACCAAAAAGAATTCCCCGCCCAAAATTCGCCCCAAGTAAGCACCGCATCCCGTAGGCGCCGCCAAACTCCGCCGGACGGTGTTGCGTGGCGATGAAGCACAAAGACTATTTTCCTTTGATTTTCATTTGATTTACATCTGGTAGTTGTCTGTTATAAAAATTAAAGACCTGTTAGATCTTCGGAGTCCCGCCTGTGGTATTGCGTCACCCGATCATGATCGCTTGCGCTGGCTAGTGCCACTTAAACATTCAGTGCCTTTAAACCAGCCATAAATAGGTAAATTTTAGAGTTTATTTACTAATACCCGATTAAATATTTTATATTTTATGATGTGAATGTTACCTGAGAGGCTTTCTTTACATAGTTTACTAAAAAAACAACACTTACTTTCATATTGTTGAGTGTTACTTATTTACTTGAATGATAGACTGGTTTACTTATCAAATGAAAGTTTAAGCTTTACAAGCAATATTAGATACCTTAAAAATAATAAGTAGCTGATTTTAAAGCTTAATTCACAAGAAGCCTTATGAAAATATTATATTTTACCATAATAATTGTAGCATTATCTCGACGAGAGCTTTGTAAAAAATTCTAATTGTCAGTTTAACAACGTGTTTTAATTATAATACCTATTTACAGATAACACTGATTCAAAGTTAAACATTGACAGGGTGTTTTATTCATTTTATTCACATAAAGCATTAAGTTTTACATATTCCTAATACAAGTTCAGAATTTTTATAAAGTTTCTAGGAATTCTATACCTTTCCTAGGATATGTGTGTATTAAATAATCTTTGAAACATTATTTTACACATTTCCTAACTAGCTGCGGAATTGTATACATTTCTTACATTTTTTATATAATTCCTGTAACATATACAAGTACTAACACTGTATCACATTTTTTACCTCAGTACAGACAGATGTGTCACATTTGTACAGAAGTCAGCACATATGGTTGGACATTTGCACTACGAAATTCAACCCTACCGCTACGGAATACGGGCGCTCTCAAGGTCAAGATTTCTAGCCGCATGTGCTGGTTACTGTACCTTAAATGTAGAGAAATTGTACCTGCATATTATGCAATTCAATTTATATAGACCTATGATTCCAGCAATACCTTTACTCCCTCAAAACCAACTTACGCCGGAGTTATGCATACTATTAACTAACTGTGCGGAGGGAGCGTACTCAACTAGAGTAAGGTAATGAATTTAAATGATGAAACATAAACTATAAAGCCCTTTCGTACTGTATATTTTAGTCAATATAACTGGAAATAGTAATAGTTCTTTTTTTATTTGATCTTTACTTGTGTCGAAAAGGTACGACCAATCACCTTCACCGGACTTGCGGGGGAGCGGAAGGCTCTACCCCTGAGTAGTCATGTACCAACGCTTCTAGGAGCGCTTCGAGGGAGCCTCGGACCACGGCCTAGCGCGTTGATACGGAAAAACATTGTGAAAGACTGGAATTTGGACTATTTACTATGTTCTATAGATTTTAAAATGATTAGGAAGTGAAATATTAATAAGTGCTTCAATGAAAATTGGACAACGGTTTTGCGTAAAAAAGCTCTTTACGTATTAATACTATGATATGATATGACTTAAACTGACTCTATGTCAATCTTGGACGAATTACCATATAGTTATAATGTTACTAAGTCCATGATGTCAATCAATAAGACATGTCAATCAATACTAAATCCATCTTTTCACTAGCACAATCTCAATGCCAGTCATCACATTACCCTACATATTATAACATTAAGTATGTATTACTTTACTTATCCACCTTTATATAAGTGAACGCCCAGACCCACATATTTTCTAAGTATATCTTGTTATATGTGGGGCGATGTTTTGTTTTATTTTACTCTACTTTTACGCTAACGTGAGTCTAGAGTATGTTTAATTTTTGACTCTTGCGGGTTAATTAAATTTTCTGCTAAATAATATTTTACTTCAGTGAGAATTTTCTTTGAGAATTTAGTGAGGTGTGTTTTTGTAGCCAATTAGAATTTACTCTACGATATCTAATATCAATATTTTAGCAAATAATTCAACAAAAGAGTTTTTCGTACTTGTAGCCATAAATATTAGCGGTAATGATCTAATGGGTAGTTAATTAATTTGGTTAATTAAATTATGGGGAATAATATAAAATTTCATTCAACTGTGTGTGTTATTTATTTATATAAAAAAATAAAGTGCGAGTTTATACTAATGCAACCAATTGTATGTACAATTTAAATAAAAATGCAAATTTAATTATACATACTTAAGTATTTTTATGCGACCTTTCATTTAATTTAGTAGAAAATTAAATGCAGGTAACAATATTTTTGTTGGCAACTTAGAGAATAGAAATTTTTCTATTTATACTCTAAGGTTGGCAATTTATTTACGTCACATACTTTACAAAAGTCAAAAAGTCAAAAGTCAAAGTTTTTTATACGAAGTAAGATTTTACAAATCACTTTTCGACGTCGAGTCTCATTACTCTGAAGTCATTCCGAAGTTAAAAATAAGGGAATGAAATGAATACAGAACAATAATCTATTAAAATAACCAGCAGCAGTTATAATAACAATAACGGTACAGCCTGTAGATATATAAGTACTAGCTCGAGATAGTTGTACGTTTACGCAACTTATATCATCCATCAAATAAATTTAACTAATTCTGCGTCAACGGTGTTATACAATCAAAGAACGTCGATTCAAAACCGTTATCAGCTCAGGATTACACGCCTCGGTACATACACATAATCATTAAAGCTTGGTGTTCCTATATATAACGTATGTAGGTACAGTAGCCAGCACGTGCGGCTGGACATGTTGACCTTGAGAGCGCCCGTGTTCTGTAGCAGTAGGGGTGCTTTTCGTACTGCGAATGTCCAACCGCATGTACTGGCTTCTGTACATAAAATTTGATTAACCTTTTGAAACCATGAATGGATTACAAACTGTAAATATTACATACTAGCTTTCCGCCGCGGCTCCGCCCGCGTTAACAGTTTTTCCCGTGGGAATGAGGCATTTTCCCGCGGTAAAAGGTAGCCTATGTTACTCAAGGTGAATGTAGCTTTCTAATAGTGAAAGAATTTTTGAAATCGATTCAGTAGTTTTTGAGTTTATTCATTACAAACATACACACACACACAAATACAAATCTTTCCTCTTTATAATATTAGTATGATTTAAATTCCAGCAGCCTGTGATCTCGTTTTATGCTTAAACACTTATTAGTTACCTTACCTACTCAAGGGCTCGAGCCTTCCTTGAATTCAGAGTGAACAGGCCTAAGATGACCACGTTGGCCCAGACTTTATACAATACTAGCTGTGGGTTATCCTTAAGTATATCATGCATATAAACCTTCCTCTTGAATCACACTATCTATTAAAAAAAACCGCATCAATATCCGTTGTGTAGTTTTAAAGATTTAAGTATACATAACATAGGGACATAGGGACAGAGAAAGCGACTTTGTTTTAAACTATGTAGTGATGATGCACCAACTTTGAATTTCTTCGCAGGTATGTGCGTGCGCTGTGCAGTAGGGACTACTATTTGGTATTCTGTGGTGCAGGTCTCTCCAGATTGCTCCTTCACTGTAAAACCACGTCGGATTAACATAAATATAAATAGGTAGGTATATATTTGAAAATCTAAAATATTTATTTTATTTACTTTTTATTTATTTGTAGAAAAAAAATTACAGCATAACAGCATTATAAGGCCAAATCACTGTAAACTTAAGATCCTTAAGATAATATTTAACTATAAACAGACTAAAAACGAAACCATTAAATAAATAAAAAACTTAGAAAATATTAACACCTATTACTTTAAATACCACAAACTTCTTATAGGTTTTCCTGTTATCTATCTTCAGTATTTTTTTCAAATGTTTCAGTAATTTCGGGGATAAAGGGGGAATGGTATTTTTTCACCGATAACTATTAATCATAAAATTGTAAAAAATAATGTATTTGAGATCATTACAACAATCCTTTTTATTTGAGATATCACACGGTATAGATTGCAAAGAATTTTTTTCAAAACCTTATTTATCACCAAAAGCTCCATGTATTAAATTAATTATTAAATGTTACACGTCCGTCTGTAGGTCACAGATTTACATAATAAATACGTGTACCAAATTTCAGTTATTTTTTTCTATCGGTCCAGTAGTTTCGGAGGAAATAGGCGCTGACAGAGTCCGGGACGGACAGGGTTCCGTTATTTGTTTTGAGGAACTGAACCCTAAAAAGCTAACTACAATCGGTCCTCACAATCAAGTCAAGCATCCTATATATTAAATTACAGCAGCCAATTCTTTCTTTAAAAAAAAACAAAAGCAGTGTGATTAGAAGTCGTGCAAGGTTGCATTGCATACAGTCAGCATTAGTGTCGGCCATTACAGAAACTGGAGCGGATATGCGCGTGCGCGTGTGGAGATAGCGCAGTGCGTGCGACGCGATTCGGATCGGGGGGTGTTGGTTCATATCCTGCCATGGAGATTTTATCCTAGACATTGTAGGCTGAATACTAGAATGTTCGATGGAATAGATGAAATTCGTTAAACGTTCCTTTATTTTGTGAAGCACTGTAACAGGATAGAGTTTGGCAAATGAAAGTAGACAATCGATGAAATTGGAAAACATTGTACTGGCAACAAAGTTACATAGAAAAAAAAAGTATCAAATTAGGTAAATCCATAGAATCAGGGCTTCCACGATGTTTTTTTTTTTTTCAAATTTGCCGGGTTTTTTCATTGTCTACTATACATTCATTTGCCAAACTCTATCATCACGCATTTAATTATAAAAGAGCTACGAGACACCTGTATCATTAAAATGCTTCAATTAGACGAGAGTATAAGACAAAACTATGTCATTTTACGCGAAAAATAAAGTGAAGCGCGATTTTCCTTTCTCTTAGCGAAAAATAAATATTACCCCGGTTAGAGTGGGGGTGGGGACCGTGCGCCAAATGATGTGGCGTTGACAGAACCAACGCAGGTATAGGCGGTGGTCGCAGGCAGTCGATAAATAAATACAGACAGCATTCAATGTTTGGGGAGGACTTTGTTTTAAACAACCGGTTTAGCGCTACACTACAACTGATATAAAAGTCAAGTTTATAACAAAAACTCGCCTCACCAGTTCGTCTTAAATCCCCAAAACAAAAGGTGTTCATCTGATTGACACACATTAACCCCGATATCTGAACAAAAGGCCATGTGTCCTTCTATGTTAATCAGTTTCCACATAGGCACAGCCCTAGGGCAGTCGTCGACAACAATGTCTTTGCCGGGGCCGCGCGCCGCTCCAATCAGTGCGCGCGGGCGGCAGGGTTGTCGGTTGGCGCGGAAACTTCGGGATCCAATTAAACTTGGAACGCTTTATCTGATGCCTCGGAGAGGCTGCTACGTAACGAACTAGCTAGGGCTACTGCAAGTAAAATTTTAAGTTATGTGAGGAGATTAATCCATGGTAAAAGTTAAACGCTTCCATTATATAAGCCCAGAAAGGTAGTGCTCGGTTAAAAAAATTGCTATATTTATTAATGGTAACGGTGAAAACCAATCTTTTTGCGCAATCCTGAGTCTGTGTTTTTATTTCCTGAGAACATCAATAAATTGTACTTAGCTTGCAATTTGTAAAAAGAAAGTGTCTAAATGAGAGTAAAACATTTAGATATAAAATATAGGAGTAAATATAGATTAGATGCTGTAAGTACATTCTTACGTCTAAAACTTTCTATTAACAGCTACAACATTTTACTACGCGAGTTAGCTAATGTCTATAACTCTGTAATTAGTACATTCTTAGTTTTTTTTTATTACTACCTTGTACATTCTTAGTTTTTTTTTATTACGACCCGCCTCGACGTCGAAAAATGATTTGTGAGATCTTACTTCGAATAAAAAAATATTTCTTTCTTTGTTGGTAGTAAGTAAATTCCTATTGTTACGTATATTATTTTCAATTATTGTTCACACATATTTTCTTAGACCAAATAATGCTTTGGGTAATTTGGGCAGCTGCATTAATAGGCCTATATCCAAAATATCACTAAAGGAACACGAAGTTTGAAAATCTATAACAAAATAAGACAAGAAAGTCCGCGAACAGGATAAAAATATATTTCATCTATTCTACTAAGAGATCAACGAAGGGCTTTCGCCAAAACTCAACAGGAATCCATATAGTTTCTATTAAAACGAGAATGTTGACTGTGTTAAAAATCGAAGCTAAACTTAAAATAATACATAGTTTAAAAAACTAAAAAAACACGCTTCCTGTCCGCCACCTTGGACGTCCGCCATATTGGATTTAAATCACGTGACTTTTTTTTTCGTATTCCTGACAGCAAACCCATTCATTTGATACCCATATATATCATGGGGGTGGATTTCAAACAGCCAGTTCGCCATCTTAGGCTTATCATCTGAGGCCGCCATATTAGATTTGTAATGACGTTTCTTAGCTAGTCATGTATTGTCATCATAACTCAGAGCGTGTGCAAAATTTCACCCTACTCGAAGACCGGGAAGTGGGTCAAATTAAGATTCCAAGATTTTTTTAGATACAATAATGGGGAGGCCGCCATATTGGATTTGTAATGACGTTTCTTAGCTAGTCATGTATTGTCATCATAAATCAGAGCGTGTGCAAAATTTCATCCTAATCGAAGACCGGGAAGTGGGTCAAATTAAGATTCCAAGATTTTCTTACATACATACAGTCAAAACCGTTTACGACGACACCGTTTAGAACAACATACCGGTTATATTGACTAAAATCATAGGTCCCGGCTGAATGCTATAGGATCGCCTTATAAAAAATACTGCTTTTTACGACATTGCTTATTACGACATACCGCATTAAGCGACTTTATTTAACTAATATTTGAGAATTTATATTTGTTATAACGACCAGTTGTCTTGTTAACAATTTGAATGAGTAACACTATCCACATCTGGTCCTAGTATAATGGGCAATGGCCATTAAGATCGCAAAAAGAAAGATGAGTTTAGGGTCTTTTGTAATTCTCCGAAACAAAATACACGTGCAAGCAGTATGCAATGGCCAAAATCCGCTTCCTCATACTATCTATTCAGTCAGTTGGTAACTTTTCTGTCTGTACACAATTTGGAGCGCCAAAGCATTTTGTTGAGTTAATTGTGAACTTATATACTGAACGTGTGACTTTATTAATACAGAACAATTATAATTATACTATAAGTTTTTGTGATTTAATAAAACTACATATACTTACTTAACTAATAAAAATTACTTTGTATTGTACCTCAATAATATCACCGGATGTTACGACTATCGGTTTTTACGACCAAATATGAGTAGTCCCTTCGATGTCGTTATAACAGATTTTGACTGTAGTTACTTACAAGTGAAGCTAATATAAAGCGTGTAAAAAAAGACTGACCTGTACCCCTACCATGAGTTGCTAACGTAACTTACGCGCTCGATATCGACTACGTAAACGTGCATTTAGTATGGAGAAATTTTACTTCAGATAACTGTCAATAGATGGCGTAGTTTTAATTCCATACTAAATGCACGTTTACGTAGTCGATATCGAGCGCGTAAGTTACGTTAGCAACTCATGGTAGGGGTACTGAGTGCCGAGTGCGAGTTTTGCAACCAAAGTAAACGCGCTCGATAGCGAGAGCGTAAACGCGATTTTGTATGGAATTGAAACTACGCCATCTGCGGACAGTTCGCTGAACTAAAATTTCTCCATACTAAATGCTCGTTTACGTTGTAGTTATCGAGCGCGTTTCGTGAGTAAAAAACTCGCACTTGGCACTCTGTGAAAAAATAATAAAGAAAAATAATTCTATTTTCAAAACTCGAAATCCTTAGTGTCCAGCCCTGCTTGCCAATCACGTGCAAATCCCCATCCCCGGGCCCGCGTGCAGCAACGTAACCGCTAAGCTGCTGTGACGTTATCGGCGGCAAGTCCGCAAGTCCGCCCGCCCTTGTTCAGCGATCAGCTTCCTACAATGCCCCCCCTACCCCGCCGCTTATCACCGCCCACGCCCAAGTCACCTGTGAATTTCCTTTGTGTCATCTTGGGCTCACACGTTTTGGAGTTCTGATCAGGAATTCAGTACACACCAAGCAATCTGCTGTGGCGAGGCAGGCAATGCGCGGCTTACGCCATACAGCTCGCTTGGTCTGTGCGCGATAGATCTGCATTCAGTTCTGTTTTTCAGAACGTGTGCCTCCAGAGTCAAGCTTCACTTGACCTTTACCTACTGTTAAAGAATAGATCGAATTAGTCTTCTTTTCGAGTCGACAGCAATCTCATAATAATATAGTTTTGGTCCAAAAACCAGCTCACGAATACCATCGTCGTCGTCAGTAGCATTAGTAAAAAGTATTTTACGAGTATTACATTTTATACTGTCCGGCCATCCTAACAAATCCACAATACGAGTAGGTGCATCATCTAAGTAAAGTCAAGATTAGGAAATTGAAAAATATAAATGAATACCTAATGGAAAAGTGGATTCTTTTTAGCGTAAACGTATTAAAATTTTCTTGACAATAGTTGCCAAATTATATCTCTTAGGATACCGACCACTGATCCGTTTTCCGTTCCCGAGAAAATTTTCTGTGGGAAAATAGCCAAAACCTTTGATCAAAACTTTAGTTTATATAATTTTATGGGTTTTTTTTTGCATTATTAATACATTTCCCAATAATACGTACATTCTTACGAAGATAATAAAGATAACATGGTAGATTGTGCATATTTAACAGAAGGTTAGTATCCCTTCCTATAATAACCGACTGACTGACCCATTCTCCAGCGAGTTCTACTCCATAGAATACCGCGATTATGAATATTAGTGATCTTGTCAAAAAGATGTGATGAAAATTGTCGTAGGTATACTTAGTTCAAAATGACATTTTCATTCTTATCCTACTAAGACATCCAGGCAGCTACATATAAATAGAACCTTAGTAGATACCCCTGAATATAAACGGTGGGCGTCCTCACAGCCTTACATAATCTTCCCGAACGGTTAAGCGGAGCCCGGGGGAGGCAGGGTGACACCGGCTTATCAGCGCGGCCCAGGCGCCCCGTCTTACTACGGTTTAACGTGCCTGTGAAATTAAACCCCCTCATTATTTGGGCGGCCGCTTTAGGCGTGTCTCCTCGTGCGTAGGGAGTTAGGGACCTTCTTCGGAAGGCGTAAGATTTAGGATCAGGGATCATTTTAAATCGAAGCGATGGTGAAAAACATTGAGATCGGGCAAATAATCGAAACCGCATCTTCTTGGTTGTCCAATTTTAATTTGCAACCAAATCCCTGTACGAGAGTTACGGTTCACCCGCTCCATCTAATTTCATTGCAAAATAATTCATATTTAATGACAGTTAGAAGTTTTCGGGTGCACGAAATTACAATACCACATGATGGAAAAAAGTTTGCGTTCTGTATGTAAGTGCCAAATTACCTATTATTTCCAGACAGACAGACATTTCCCTTAAAAGGTACCTAAATCCAGCGGACTTTAATGAAAATATATTTGCTCTTATCACACCCATACCAGTCATGTAGCCAGACTCATTTTAAAATGTTTAACCCCCGTCCTTATTTTAATTATATCCTCATTGACAGTTGAACTATCGCACCCAGCGCGTTAAAATTTAATTATTTAAATAGCACCAAATCCAATGTTAATTCCAGATGCCTGCTCCATAAAAGAGGATTTCATTCGAAAAACCGCATCGCTAAGCTTCTGCCTAAACCGAAAACGGCACATCTGAATCCGCTACATTTAAATTTCGAAAGCAAAGTTAGGAAAAACACGGATAGAAGGTTGGGTTTTCTGTGAACCGAAATCATTTTAGGCTTTGTGGGATTAAATGGAGGGCCGGGAAAAATGGGAAAACGGTGACAATGCTGAGAGCCGTGATAGCGCTCTGAAAGCGTGGTGGGAGGGCTGCAGGGCTGCTAGTGCTACACCTTGTGAGTTGAATTGTTTTTTTTTATCTTGTTCTGTGAAACAGCCTTGGGATATTTGTACAAGAATGAGTATTTTTATTCCTCCGGAAGTACAGTGCAAAGGAGTTCTAAATAGATTTTTATCATATTTTTAGGAAGGTAGGTAACTTTAGTTTTGTCGTTAGAATCAATAAATCTAAAGCTATATAAGAAGCTAATGAACTAGAATCGGACCCAATATCACGACATAATTTTAAAATTGCGCGCGCGCATACCGCTCTGTTCCGTCACACACTATTAGTGAAGCTTCTGAAGATTGACACAGAAAAATCGATCGATTGAGCGCAAAATGGAAATTAACATACATAAAAGATAGTGAAAAGTGAAGATAAGTATATTATTATGAATAGACTGTTTCATGTAATGTAACTTGTCTTTGAAATGTTTTTAGTCACATTAATCTGTACCATACCATGTCTATAGTGATATTTAGTACCTATTACTACACGATATTGATTCGCACTTACCATAATTTATAACATAACAAAAAACACACAGTACGACAGCAACCCTATCCATAAAGCCAATATCTAGCGCAGCGGTTCACTGGAAAAATTAAAAAAGGACCGAGCCATATTGGCCCCGCAAGTTCAATTAACGCGAGGGATTGTGGCTCCACATTGTGACAGCCTCCATTCAGCAGGATTTATTTTGCATATTCGTTTCACACTTCAATAATTCGTTTATTATTTTCATTCCGATTCATTGATTGGTATTATATAAATCCTAACAGGTAAGAGTTTCCTTTATATTTGTAGGACATAATCTACTTGAATTCCCTATTTGTATGACTGAACCTGAACCTACTTATGTACCTAACTTCACAATAATATTATCACAAATTATGAAAATGGCGGCCGGTGATAGTAATATAAAAATTAATAATGGAACACCAATCAGTGGGCCCGATTCTACACGATATGTTATTTACGCTTGAATTAAAAACCATATTATTATATTATGTTCCTTTCACGTTCTTAAGAACGAAAAGGGACAGGTAATTGGCAACTTAAATTTCGAGAGACGTCAAACATCGAATTTACGCGTAGTTCGCACTCGCACTATATTGACCTTTTTCTTTTCTTGAAAGTTAATAATGTTACGCCAAAATCTCTGGCAAGGTCTCACGCTCACCCCACCTTCTACTACGTTATGGCAAATTACGTATTTTGCGATAATTTTCTATAGTTTTATCGTATCTATTGAAAAAAATGTGCGCATTGTATGCAGGCATCAATGACCTTTTGTCCGGATCAAAATGAAACAAACCCTAGTTTTACCAGACATGCGAAAACATCTCACTTAAATTAAGCTGAATTTGATAGCTGCGCTGCTTATTTATTTTAAATATCATACATTCAGAATTTAATTCATTTATCTTCTATCCCTTTTCGATTTCCATAAGAATGAAAGAGACCAAAAAGAGATTTTAGCGACCACTCTGGAATCGAGCCCCATAATTCACTATTTATGTACAATATCGATTACTAGTGAATTTATGTAACATCACTAATCATTTATTTGCTGTCAGTGCTGTCACTGTCAAAAGGTCATCTCATCCATTCCATCTTGGCATTCCATCTATCGATCTCTCACTTGCTCAGGCGGCGCGCAGGCTCTTCCTTTCCTTTTCTTTTCATCAATTTCTTGTTTTGTTGACTTGTTGTGTTTGTTTGTGTGTGTATTGCGGCGGCCGGTGAAAATTTTTCAATATTCTTGATAAATTAAAGATTATTTTGATTGAGTTTTGCTTTGATTTTTGTTTTGTTTGTGTTCCTGTGAAGAGTACTAGTGTTCTGTGTTCCTGTGGCATACAACCCGTAAGTTGTTTGCTTTCTTTTCACAGCCTATTTTTTTATTGAATAGTGCTTTTTTCTGTGTCCATTATATCGACACCTCTGGGCTCAAAGGGCGTAATCACCAAAACACGACTTTTCAGGAGAGCCAAAAAACAAAAATATTTTTAAAATTTTTAGCATTACTTTTTTGTTTTTATAGCTATAAAAATTAAACCCAGAGCCATATCCTTAGAATTCTTTGCTTTATAGGATAGTAAAATCATATTTAGAGCAAGTCTAATAATAACAAAAATAAATGTCTTTTACGCCCTAAATTTTTTGTTTAATGTGACGTTTACACCCCGAAAAATGACTACTTTTGAACAAACTTGGGGTGTAACCACCAATTTTTTGATAATAAAGATTCTGTTTGTTACATTTTTGTATGTTGTATTCGTTTAATTTACCTTTTTCAAGTAACTTCAAGTTTTTCTATCGTTTTCTTAACATAAAAACAAAAAAAAAACAATTTTCTATAAACCAGTAAAGTTTTCATAGTTACACGTAACATAATTTCTAGTGAGAGTCTAGTGAGCAGAAAAATACAAAAGGAGATATTCTTAAAACCTACTTTAAAGCGGCATTATCTATTTGTATGTCATAGATTTCTTGTAAACTTTAATATTTATTATAAATGAGCCAATTTTTATCTAAATATTAAATTTTTATCATTTTTATCTTTATTGAAAGGGATCCTGCAATGAAAATATAAAAAACCACTTGACTGTAGATCGTTTATTTGCATAATCACAGTCTAAATACTCTTCATGTAAACGCCATTGTGTATTCATTAATGGTGTTTACGTCTTAAAAATTTGTGATGACCGAGGGTAAAGGAATATACGACCCAAAAATTAAAAAATGCATGATTAGAAGCCTTGAAATTTTAGGTCGTATAAACCATTTTTTTAAAGTTAGCAAAATTTTAAATATAGGGATCGATAGAGCAGAAAAAAAGAAATAGAATGGCATTTAAAAGTCATTTTCGGCAAAATGGTGGTTACGCCCTTTGAGCCCAGAGGTATCGATATATTTGAACAAGTTGTTTAATGTAGGTATTCTTTTATTTAATTTTAGTTAGGTGCAGGTGTAATTGCTTATTAATTGTTACATTACTTTATTAATCAACACTAAATTGCTGTTGCTTTTACCAACTGGGGTAGATTTATAAAAAAAACTTGTATTATAAGGTGAATACTTTTATTTATTATTTCAGGAACAATCTTAATTCAAGTATGAATGAAGACTATGAGAATAGGATAGCCGAGGCTTTAGCCAGAGCTCAAGCTAAAGCCGATGCTATTAAATTACCAATGTCACGTTCATATAAGGTAAGTTAACAAAACCCAAGTATACAATATAAATTATGTAGGTACTATTATTGTGGGATCCCTTTGCTACAGACACACAGACACACTTAAGTAATAATCATGGTCTAAGAAAACAAGGATCATGTGACTTGACACAAGCCTTCGTCTCATGCTGTTCATCCTTGTCGAATGTGTGTAATAGACAAGGATGAACAGCGCGAAATGATGTAGGCTTGTGTCAGTCACATGGTCTAACGGTTAGACCTTGTTTTCTTGGACCATGTCTAAACCTGTAATAATTTTAACCAAAGAGTATCTAACATTATAGAGATATCATTTATGGCAACTCAATCCTGTCAACACATATGTGATTACGTACAGATATAAAGAAATAAGAAACCTGCTCTGGGAGCGCCTCGTGTATATTTTTACGACTATGGTAACAATTTCCCTTATAAAATTAGTTCCATTGAATGGCGAGGTTTTTTATTTCTCTGGTCGGGCTTTATTTTTTATTACTTTGAGTTTCAACCAATAGAAAGTCAATTCAATTTAAGCTGCATGACTTTTGGAGCAATCACAACCTGAGACAACCCCCCCTCCAAAATTACTTTCTTTAAGATTTGCATGCTTTACGTCTCCATCTAAAAAAAAAAAAAAATCAAAAAAAATCTTCCTTAGGTACTTTTTTATTTTTCTTTCTTTATTTCTATATTTTCTATCTAAATAAAGGCTTCAATAAATAAATAAATAAAAATATACTAAACCATACTTACTATACTTGCATTACTAGCCTTGTATTTAAACAAGTGTTCAGTAACAGTCTATTTATTTAATTACTATATTTGCATTTTGTGCTTTGTGAGAATGGATGACTTAAAATCTATAGGTCATTGCATAAATGTAAATTTTCATCTTTAATAATAACATTAATAACTAGCTGTAATTTACAGATTAACAAGCGAGCAAGTCCCAAGTTATATATAAATATATTTAGCTTGAAAATTCTTCTATACACCCAAAAAATACTAGAATAGAATAGAAAGCCATTTATTCCTTGAAGTATACAATACAACAAAAACATAGTATAAAAAAATTGTATAGTTTTTGTTTGTTTGTTTTAGGACCTAAGGACATAGACAACAATAAGTATATACTAGCATTCCGCCTCGCGGCCCAACCGCGTTAACATGTTTTCCCGTGGGAAAGAACTAGATACTTTCCCGCGGTAAAAAGTAGCCTATGTGTTATTCTGATGTATAAACTATTTAAAGCTACATTATTGTAAAGTTTCTTTACAATCCGTCCAGTAGTTCTAGAGATTAGCGTGTATAAACAGACAGACAGATAGACACAGACAGATTTTTTTTTCAAAACTTGTATTTATGGGGTCAGTAACACTCTTTATCACCTACAATCTGTTTTTAGAAAAAAAAATCAAAGTACAAACACGCCGATTCTTCAGTTTTATTGTAGTAATAGAAGAAGAAGATAGATAGGTACAGTCAAGAACACAACAAGCTGAACAAACAACTATGTTTTATAAAATTCGTAAGTTTGTAACCCATAATAACCAATCTTATCTTCTTCGTTTTCAGTGCTTCTTAGCTGCAGCGGCTATCTTACACATATATTTTGCGTACTCGGTGTACAAGTTTATGCACTCCCAACCTTCTTACCCGTATCTGGATATGGAGGAGTGGTGGGGACCGTACCCCGTTGACCCACAGCCAGACACTTCAATAAGGCCATTCAAGATCGAGTTTGATCAAGTGGTAAGATTAAAATATTTTATTTCGATCTCTGTAGTGTGTCTGTAGGCTCCATAGATATAGAATAAACAATGATATGTAATTGAATGTTTGTATTTATTGTAAATAAAATAATTATCGAATTTTGGCAAATATACAGTATTATTATATTAGTGGTGTCCAAGACCCAATGCCATTAATAAAGAAACATCTTGGATGGAAGTACTATTTAAGGGTCAGGCAAGCGCGACAACCCCGCTCTTCAGTCTTCTGCTCCCCCACAGGACCGGTGAAGCTTGATTCGTCATACTTTGCGACACAAGCATAGGTCAATGAAAAAAAAAACCGCTCAAACCCGCGGCATAGGTGTCACGGACAGTCCACTGTGCAGAGGATGCATGGAGACAGAAGAGACGGCGGCCCACGTGTTTTAGACTGCCGGGAAACAGCTACATACCGGGCTAAACACCTCGGTCGATCCCCGAGGCCCTCAGGGAGGTCAAAGGCCTGCTGAGGTTCTTCGAGGAGATAGGATGGCTCGAGTAGCAATAAAAAAAAGGCGCATTAGACGTCGAGTTGCGGAAATCAGCCCGTTCTTACCATTACCATTACCACCCACGGCATAATTTAATGAGTTGACATTATAAGTAATGTCCTGTCCTATTATCAGATGGTGGACGATTTACGCGACCGTCTCCTGCACACGCGGCCATTAACCCCACCGGTCGAAGGCGCTGGGTTTACCTACGGCTTCAATACTCACTTCCTCAATCAGGTAATATAGCTTTCTTTCTGCATGTGTTAACCGTTTTTCCCGTGGGAATGAGGTATTTTTCCGCGGTAAAAAGTTGCCTATGTTACTCTTCATCCTTTCAACTAACTCTATGGCGAAAATCAAGTCGATTGGTTGCTAAATTAGGGCGTGAAGGAAGGACAAACAAACAAACACACTTTCGCATTTATAATAATATGGCGTTTTGGCCTCAACTATGTGTCTATAAGCATACTAAGCCTACTAGGCCTCAACTATAAGGTACTTAGTATGCTTATAGTTGAGGCCAAAATGCAGACAGATACAGCCTTTTGAATTACTTATAATATTTTTAAATTATATGTGGGGGGGGATCTCACACACATCCATCTGACTGACCCCAAATTAGACAGACCCAGTAATATGAGTATCAGACAGCTGATATAAATGTACAACATCCAAACACAATATTGCAGAGTACATGGTCTAAGAATACAAGGTTCGAAGTAACAGGTCACGGGTTTGTACCCTGCCCATTGTCTAAGAAAACGCATTCGACAAGGATGAACAGCAAAATGACGTAGGCTTGTGTCAAGTCACGTGGTCCGAATAGAAGACCTTGTTTTCTTAGTTAGACCATGGGCAGGGTACAAACCCGTGACCTGTTGCTTCGAAGGCAGACGCACTACTGAGTAGGCTAGAGTAGAGGCCCTCAATAGGGAAGTGTCCTCGGAAAAAGTAGTCGATTCTAATTAATCCCTTTGTTAGATTATCGAAAAAAATTTAACACTTATTTTTTTTTTTTCAATTTGACGAAGATTTACCGAATCAAAATGTATGAGAAGGGTACTATGACGTCACTTGTTTCGTACAATTTGTATGGCGGCGTGTCCTAACTGGAAATTTCAAAGTGCTGTATCGCCGGCATTTTTCGTTTGCCAGACGAAAAAAAAAATACGTGTACATTATTTTTTAGTAATCTAACTGACGGACTAATTAGATTTTTTTAGGACACTTCCTCATTATTGTCATCATCCCTTTTGCGAATCCGTTATTAAGTTATTGTCTTTTTGTAGGTTTTAGACTATTGGAAAAACAAATACGACTTCCAAGAGAGAGAGAATTTCTTCAACAAATACGAACATTTCAAGACTAAAATCCAAGGGCTGGACATTCATTTCATGAGAGTGACGCCCAAAGTTGACAGCAGTATAAAAGTAAGTGCTTTTTCTCAACGTAAAATTTCAAATTGCCTCATTCACGTAACAAATTATAAATCGATTTGAAACGCTAAATACCAGTGTTCTTTCTTTGTTTCTTTCTCCTAAATTGCAGTTTGAATGCAGTGACTGCAATGAAACTACTAGCCAACTGCCCGTCGAAACGAAGACTACAAACTAACTGCAGGGTGATGTGCAGCTTGATTGCAGTCGTGCCATCTGCACCCGGCACCGGAACTGCAATTTGGCAGTCGGATTGCAGTTGACTTGCATTCCGTCTGCCTAGTCTTAATCATAAATCTACCCTACCATTTTGCATGTTTCCTTAGCGTTTTCTTCTGCCCAAAGGTTGCCTGGAAAAAATAGCTCAAAGCGACAAGGTTGCCAATTGATGACGTCAAAAATGATTTATTTTTAATCTTACGAATAAAAAAATCCTTGTTACTTTTTTGGTATGTGTAGTAAAAAATTTTTAAATTGATACTAAAGCCCGACCAGAGAAATAAAAACCTCGCCATATTGCGGAATTTCAATGGAACTAATTTTATAAGGGAAATTGTTGCTTTAGTTCATGGTCCAAGAAAACAAGGTCTAACAAGAAGACCACGTGACTGACACGAGCCTACGTCATTTTGCGCTGTTCATCCTTGTCTATTACACGCATTCGACAAGGATGAATAGGCAAAATGACGTAGGCTTGTATCAGTCAAGTGGTCTAATTGTAAAGCCTTGTTTTCTTAGACCATTAGTCGCAAAAATATACACGTGGCGCCACAAGAGCAGGTTTATTTGTTTGGTCAGGCTTTAACTAAACATACTTTGCAGGTGCTATTAGTGCGGGGTTGAGTGTCCTTTCTGTACGGGTTAGTACTAAGTATTATTTTCTTGTGTGCTTTAACTAAACATACTTCGCAGGTGCTCCCCCTACTAATGCTGCACGGCTGGCCGGGCTCGTTCCGCGAGTTCTACGAGGTGATCCCCAAGCTGACCACGCCGAGGGAGGGACAGGACTTCGTGTTTGAAGTCATCGTGCCCAGCCTACCGGGGTTCGGGTATTCGCAGGTCAAATAACTCTATTTATTTAAGGCTGCCACACACCGGATACGTCTGCAGCACGACGCGTTGCGTCTGCAGCACCGCGCAACAGAGGCCGTTCACACAGTATCGCAGACGCATGCAGCAGCGCGGTGTCAGTGTCAACAGGAAATCTCGTGTAATACAAACTTATACAACGTTTACGTCCGCCTTTGCGCGTGCGACGTTCCCGTTCCGCTGCCGCGCGCGCCAATTCGGTCACAAATATAAAGGAAAATGAACTAAAATACACGATATTTTTACGCAACTGACATCTATTGATTTGTAACCATGGTAACCCATGTCAGTTTGTGTTGTGTTCGTGCCGTGCGTCTGATGCACGCAGACGTGCTGCATTGCGTCTGCGACACTTTCAGTGTGAACGTCGTATTTCAGGTTAATACATTACAGATCGTGTCGCACGCAGATGCAACGCAATGCGTATCCGGTGTGTGGCCTTTATCCGCTCGCATATCGCTCCGGATCATACCTGGTTCAGCACATCTCGCTGGCCAGCCTACGCGGGAACGCGGCCGGCGTGATGGGGACATTTGAACCGGGTATGCTCCGAGGTGGGCTGTTTGACTAACAGGAATGTAATTCTCTGTATATTGTAAAAAAAAAATATTTATTTTATTATATTTCATTCGGAAAACATACAGTGATCTTACACCATTAAAATGTTTCCACATATAAACAACTGAAGCTAGTTAGTGAAAAAGAGAAGATTACATTTAAAAATAAAAAACAGTGTGAATCAATTCATATGTTCGGAACTACAGCGCGTCTAATTTTCTTTCTTTAGTGAGCAATGAATACTATTTTCGTGTCTATTTTTTTGGATATAAACTAAGTCGAAAGACCCCACCGTTTGGTTGTACGAGAGCTTATATAGCTTGCCGATTATAGCTTGAACATCCAGCTATAATCCTCCCCAAACTATAGCTATATCTTCAGAATCATAATGATACTATTTTTCTTACAATGATACTATTATTTCAATAGCATTTATTAGCGTAGTCAAAATTGAATTTCATTATGGTTTCATAGGGGAGGATTATAGCTTGAACCACACCAACTCGCGTACGTACTGTCTTTTACCCCTTATCAACAACATAGTTAAAGGATGCAAAGTGCAGCAAAAAAATCCACCTGTATAATCAACAAAGGCTTGTATCCCAGGGCGCCGTTCGCAGCAACCTAGGCCCGGTGGAAATGGCGGGCATTATGCAGAACCTAATGGAGCGCATAGGGATCCCACAGTACTACGTGCAAGGCGGCGATGTGGGCCACTTCGTGGGGTCCAACTTGGCAACCCTGTTCCCGGAGAACGTGCTGGGATACCATACTAACACGCCGATACTGTTCCACTGGTCCATGGCTATTACGTACACAATCGGTGAGTCTCACACACAATATATCGCTCGCTTGCCAATACATACACACACTCACTCACATATTTCTCACACATAAAGCCTGACCAAAGAAATAAAAAACTGGTTGCCTGTAAAGTCGGTATACGGGCGAAAGTTTTACGTGACAACGACTTTATCACTCTCTCTCTCTCGCTCTTAGGCGGGCTAACTGTGCTCGAGTGGAAGGGACGCGTGCCTTTCACTTTTTATGTCTGTCTCTCTCGCTCTTAGGCGGGCTGCGTGCCTCTCACTCGCTCTCATTGTGAGCGCATAACGTGAGCGGAGCGTAACGCAGTTTCTTGAAGTGTCACCCGGCAAACCAATTTATAAGACGTTGTCACGTCAAAAAACCTCGCCATATTGCGGAATTTCAATGGAAGTAATTTTATAATGGAATTTGTTGCCATAAACATAAAAATATACACGTGGCGCCCCCAGAGCAGGTTTTTTATTTCTTTGGTCAGGCTTTACAGTATTATTCATTTATCCTTAACCACGTATCTCTCACACACTTACCTTCATCTACACATACATGCACTCACTCACACACACACATACTCTGTGCTTTGATTTGAGTTGAATGGATTTGATAAAATTTTACCTCATAAAGTGCTGGACTATAGCATTTCCTTTAAATTTATGTTTTCAAGGCTCCGCTCCGCCCGCCTAGCAATTTTTCTCGTGGTAATCAGGGAGTAAATTGTAACCCATGTGTTATTCTGATGTGTAAGCTATATTATTCTAAAGTTCCTCAAAAACTACTGAACCGATTTCAAAAACTCTCACCATTAGGAAGCTTCATTCACTCTGAGTAACATAGGCTACTTTTTACCGCGGGAGAATGCCTCATTCCCTAGGGAAAAACTGATAACGCGGGCGGAGCAGCGGCTGAAAGCTATTTGTATAATAAAATCGAATACCCATTGCTTTACGACACCTGTTACATTTTATCTGTTACCATGGTCTAAGAAAACAAGTTCTAACAATTAGACCACGTGACTGACACAAGCCTACGTCATTTCTACGTCATTTTGCCTGTTCATCCTTGCCGAATGCGTGTAATAGACAAGGATGAACAGCGCAAAATGACGTGTGGTCTAATTGTTAGACCTTGTTTTTTTGGACCATGTCTGTTATTTAATTTGTCAGGAGCGTTGTTCCCCAGCTGGACGGCGGGCGCGGAGTTCGCGTCGCGCATGTACCCGCTCAAGCAGCACGTCTGGTTCAAGGTGCAGGAGGCCGGATACATGATCGTACAGGCACACAAGCCAGACACTATCGGTAACTATGACACCGAACTAAATACTAACGCCCGTTTTCACTAACCTTGTCTTAGGTTTTCTCTAGTTAACAAAAAACTAAGCTAAACAGAGCTTTAAAAAAAAATTGGTTTGCACTAACAGTTTTCACTTAAACGTTTCGTAAATTTGGCGGTACCTAGCTAAGTAAACGAACAAACTCTATGGTTTCATTGTTTTCCAAAACACGCAAAGTAATGTAGAGTAGTACAATAGTAGACTGCAATTATAGTATAGATTTTGTTTTATTTATTTTTCGAATAAAAAGTACCGTACAACGGAACGTATTTTCAAACACCAATCAGCGTTCAGCATTATTTTCATACAAACTGACAGCGCGGTGAGCGCGGTAACGCGGTAACGCTCCAGCTTGTTCTTAGATATTGAATTGAATTGTTATTTATGAAAAAAAAAGAGAAATTACTATACCTAATATTGTGTTTTTACAATTTTTACAAACATTATAAATAAAAACAATGGATGGTCCGATTACCTACAAGAATTGTGCTGCTTCGAAAGGTAAACAATTACGGTTATTTTCGTTTTGCATTTTTTTTGTCTACAAACTACATAATTTTATTGTTGGATGTATGTAAGCGTGCTACTGCTTTATAATAGGCTTGAATATTATGTATATATGATTCAAAGAGCCACGTTTACATCAAACTATTATGTTACTGGAAGAAAATCTATTTGCAATCGAAGTGCCAAATCCGTGTGCCAAATAGTGTAGAAAAGCCGAAGAAATTGGTGATATTTCAGTAACTAGCAGTTATTCTCAATTATTATACGAGAAAGGATTGTATGATGCGGGCAAAGCTGTATCCGCTGACAGCTAGTTTCAAATAATTATGCAATAAAAATACAGACTGTAAATTGGTTATAAAGCAATAAAAAAAATATACACAAAGGCACTTTATATTCTTATAACATAATGTATATAAGCATTTTTTGTATTTTGGCAGGTATGCAGCTTTACATCTCAATAATGGAATATCAATTCAAACTATTACATCTGGTCTGGTGCCATTGAAAGAGGGAACAACCTAATAATGGAAGTAATAAGCCATAAAAAAGGTATGATCATGATGTCTTTGTTTTATTGACATAATATTAACTTATCGAAACGAAAAGTTGATTCAGGCTTTTGTAGTAATTAAGTATTTTTATGCATTTCAGGTTAAAAATGAAGAGGCAGAACTGGTCATAAATATGCAGATTATACTAGAAAGATTATACTATTTTTGGAGCTACACCTGATGGACTTATTAGAGCATATACCATGGAAGTGAAAATGAAGTGAAATGATAATTCAATTTCTTGTACAGCACCAGCATTGTATTATTGTATGTTATAGATTATAAAAATAAAATAAATATAATTATAATTAAGTTTGTTGTTTTCTTCTAAAACATTACATAAAAGTTTAACCAGGATATAAACTTTCCATTCAATATTTCATCTCATATATTATATTTCTTAGTATAACAGTTATAATATTTATAATATTAGTTATGTTATAATATTATAAACTAAATAAAAAATATAAATATAAAATGAAATATTGAATGGAAAGTATTATTTATTTATTTGTTTGTATGTTTGCATTGAATGCAAAGATAGAATAGACCTCGGCAAAGGACATAGGCTACCTTTTACCGCGGGAAAATTCTTTATTCCCAGGAGAAAAACTGTTTGCAAGGTCTGCCTATTGCTAAGCAAATATATTTCAAACAGTTGTGCTGACACTTCATTTCATTTAACTAGCTTTTCGCGCCTTCGCCCGCGCCGGCAATTTTTCTCGTGGAAATGTGTGATCTTCCCGCATTAAATGATAGCGGATGTGTTATTTAGATGTATAAGCTAAATGATTGTAAAGTTTCGTTAAAATCAATTCAGTAGTTTTTGCGTGAAAGAGTAACAAACATCCATACATCCTCACAAACTTTCGAGTTTATAATATTAGTAGGATTTAAAAGAAATTAATGGGAAGTTGTGAAATGTATTAATTACGAAGAAGTTAATCAAGTTGACCTTAAAAAATGAAAATATAACGATAAATATGTATGAATATTACCGTAAATATACATAACCTCAATTTATTTGCAATGACAAACAATCCACAGAATAAAAAAACACAACCTAAGTCGTTTCGTAAGCTCTAGGCGCTGTCAAATCGGCCTCATAAAGTTATGGATAACTTAAGCAGGTTTAAGAATAACTTAATGTTAGTGAAAACGAAATTTGGACTAAAAGTTTCCTAAATACGTTAGGCATCAATTTAGGAAATTCTCAATGTTAGTGAAAACGGGCATAAGACTCACTCGTTAATGGGCTCGACTGAAAAACAGCGTCTATCTCTCATGAGGTAGACATAATGCTGAGTCGTGACCCTTTCACTGTTGTGCCCTATTGCATACTATAGTGTAATTACATAATTAAGTTTGTGTCTACATTTTAGTATGTGTTCCGTCACAACAGAATGAATAAATGAGTTTTCTTTCTTTCTTTCTTTCTAAATAATACTACTAACCCGTACAGAAAGGACACTCACCGCCCCGCGCTAAATGTAGCCGTTCGAACCGAGCGTCAGCGACACTGACGCTGCGACACGGAAAAGGATAATAGACTCTAAGGTAATGGATTTAACGTTGACTTTGGAGGCAAGCGACTGTGACGCGGCGTTCCCGGAGTCTGTGTCGTCGCGGCAACTCACTTTTGAGTATATCATTCTTAAATCCATTACCTTAGAGTCCCATTATCCTTTTTCGTGTCACAGACGCTCGGTTCGAACGGCTACCTTAAACTGAGTTCCCCGCGCGATAGCCCCCTACACCCCGCACCCCGCAGGCACCGCGGGACTCACTGGGGTGTTTTACATAGCGTGTCAGTCAGTGTTTGACTTGTAGTTGATATTCAGTTGTTATTCATAAAGAAGTACCTAGGTTGTCAAATCGCGTTTGCTATATGGAGTGTCCGAGCTGTGACTATGCATAGGGCAAACATTCGTGTGATGAGCACTTGTGTTTGCCTTGTGTCTGGATGTTGTATATTTATGTATGTATGTATATCAGCTGTCTGACACCCATAGTACAGGCTCTGCCTAGTTTGTGGTCAGATGGCCGTGTGATGTCCCCACATATGTACCTATGTATTATAAACTTAGTTCAGAAATGAGAAACGCGCCGAAACATTTTATAAGCAATCTTATTTATTCTTTACAAAATGCAACGTTTTTATGTGTAAAACCATCTACAGTCTGAGTTCCCCACCATGCTCCACATAGGTCGGCTAAGCACTTCACGAATCGAATTAATGTGAGAAGGCGCTAGTATGCATATTCAATTATCCATTTCTAACAGTATGTATGTATGCGCACTAATAACACACAACACAATTAAACTATCAGTAGTTTGCCTACCATAATCCCTAATACCCATTCTTTAACGTTAGATGCATAAAATTTGAATTCGGCAAATAAAAACAAAACATTTATTGATTCTTTGGCGGCACGAAGTTCGCCGGGACCGCTAATTACTAATAAATATCCCACTGTTGGTACCCAGGAGTGGCCCTGACAGACTCCCCGGCGGGGCTGGCCGCCTACATCTTGGAAAAATTCTCCACCTGGACCAACCCCGCCAACAGAAGAGCGCAGGACGGGAACCTACTGGACAAGTTCTCATTGACACACTTACTGGACAACCTGATGGTGTACTGGGCTACCAACAGCATCACCACCTCCGTCAGATCCTACAAGGAGTTCCTCAATACTGGATACTTTTTGGCTGAATATGACAGGTAAGTTAATTGGTCAAATAGTTTTAAAACTCAATATTGGGCTCAAATCCGGCGTGGCCGCTAAAATCTTTAAGTTTAAGTTGTTGGTCACTTTCATTCATATGGAAATCGAAAGAAATAAATTAATTTAATTTTGAAATAATGCTATTTAAAATAAGCTGCGCAGCTGTCAATATTTACCTAATTTAGTTAGAATGTTTTTGCATTACGAGTAATATCGATGCTTGACGTCTCTTTTAAGTTGAAAATCAGTGTCGTGAATATTCGACCTAGAGTACTCACGACAAATGCTGAGTCCAGCAATCTTATCACACGTATGTTTGCCTGTATTCTATTCCTTTATGTTTCATGTGTGGTAAATAAATATTTTTCTAACTATTAAGATTCAAAACGGGATATAGCAGTAGAACAGGACGGGATATACGGGATAGTTGCATGCTGTTCTAATAAATACCACGGTTAACATCCCGTTTTTAATCTTAATAGTTATAAAAACCACCGTGAAAGTGTTAAAAAGTAAATCTTTTTGTTTGTTTTGCAGCATCCCAACGTCAGTGCCGACGGCGATACTGCGGACGCGCCACGAGCTGGACTTCCAGCCCGACTGGACGCTGCGGCTCAAGTACCGCAACCTGGTGTTCTCCTCCACCCTGGACGAGGGCGGCCACTTCGCAGCCATGGAGCTGCCTAATACACTGGCTAACGAACTGTTCGACGCCGCTAACGCCTTCCAACTGTTCCACTTACACAAGTAAGGGCCTGATGCTGCATGCATATATCCATAATACAGCACAGACACACGACAATACAACACAGATATACAACAACACACATCACGGATGCATACACAACAATACAACACAGGTATAAGAAACACAACACAAGACACACAACAATGCAACGCAGATATACAACAACACAACAGGGACACACAACACAGATATAGATAGATAGATGAAATCTTTATTGACTCAGGAAATAGGACAGCACTGAATACAAGACAGAAGAATAACATAAATAGCACATACACAAGAAGAGAAATTATACAAAAATAAACAAAAACACATGAGCGTGCTGCCCGCATCGTGTGAGTCAACGTGGCGCTGGCTCAGCGTGTACTACAGTAGGTGTACCTACTGCAGAGCTGGTATTCTGACAGAACCACACATATACAACAACACCACACAAAACAACACGGACACACAAAAGACAATACGCGCGCGCGATTTAATGTGGAATTGAGCTTACCGACAATTCGACAGAGTTATTTCGATCACGGTCACGGCAGAACTGGTAACCGTAGTATGTAAACTCATTTCAATATTAAAGTCTGGAGCAGACCGGATGCGTATACGTAGATGTAAGCGTAGACGTGCACGTACCACTAAGTTGTAATGTAAGGAACTGTATGAGACAGGACAAGACACGCCACTTACCCAAGTGCGGGTCGATATATCCTATCTCATAGGGTTCCATTTCCAATCACAGATAACCCGTAAAATTGACCGTTAAAGTAGTTGACTAAATATTACATTATCGGCATGTGACGATGCACAGCATCTGTGAGAGTGCGCCACCTACTTCCGATTCGATTTCCACCAATTAGAGGCCATTTCCTGTGAATATTGGTTGCTAATTTGACTTTGTGTCACCAGAGGACGGCTCGTTCGACCTTACCTCATAGCGTCGTTAACTTCCGATCTAACAAGATCTCAGTTTAAAGTCTGTCAAAATTTAAAATTATTTTTTGTAAAAAATATTTTATTTTAAATTTTATATTTTGCATTTAGAAGCGTATTCTAAATATTAGTCTAAATTTATTTATTTTTCTTATTCAAGAAATTAGTGACAGTGTAATGGAAATTTTTTGATAAAAATTTTAAATTATTTTAACGGATTTAGAAGCGTATTTTAAATTCGTTGCTCATTACCGTGAAATAAGTGAAAATTAGTCTTTTTCATGTCATGGTGTTCGCTTTTGCTACAAAAACGAGTATCTTAGAAGGTAACAGCTTCAATTTCACGTGAGTACTTCCAACTTTGCTTTTGTTTGAATAAGTCGTTCGTTAGTTGCGACGACTCAGAGGAGAATGTTTTCGAGCGTATCGAAGTTATAAGTGTTAAGGGCTCCGCAAGCCCATCTCGATATGATTGTGGGAATGCACCTACCCTACCATTACCTAAGCCGAAACTGAATAACTCGGTTGTTAGCTGTGACAATGACTCACAGGAGAATGTTTTCGAGCGTATCGAAGTTGCTTATAAGGGTTAAGGGCTCCGCAGGCCCGCCTAGATATGATTACGGGAATGCACCTACCATTATCTAAGCCGTTGTTGTTTGCTCCACTATCTGTTCATGTTATCGCTAGAACCATTATTGTCTAAATTAATTCAAACTGGGTGTTCACCCTGCGGCTTCGCCCAGGTCGTAATTTTTACTTGAGAAAAATGGATTTTCCCGTTTTAAAACATTACATACAAACTTGTCAACTAATTACGTACACCTGACAATAATGAAGTCTTATCCTGCATACAATGACTTATATAATGGTCACCTAGCTTTTTCTCAAAGTGGCCTCAAGCTGATCTACAAAAATTTCTTCATAGAAAGACTTGAGTAAGGCTTAAATTTTTAATTTAGCAGTGATTGAGCTTTTACAACCCGTCACGTGAATATCGTTAAGCCTCTTTATTAAAGTAACTGTATCCTCTATGCATTCTTCTTATCGAGTAAAGGTCAACCTATCTCAGAAACCATGGTGTCGGAATTGTTGGGCCGACTTGACTTCCGACACGGCTCCTATATTGGCCACATCCGCAGATAGTAGCCGGGACCAACGGTTTTACATGCCTTCCGAAGCACGGAATGCATTGTAATAATATTTCGATGGAATATATTTTTCAATAAATCTAATACAAGCTGCTCCCTTTTTTTGTGTAATGTATGTGGTCTATAAATGTGAGTAATGTATGTAAATAATGTGGTCTCATCTCACCACACTCAGGAAGATCTGTATTGGTTAAATTCTAGACAGTGTTCAGACAGTTCTAGCTGGTCGTGGTGATTCACTATGTTTTGTTTCCGTATATGGCGCGTTGGTGAATTTAAATTTTTACTTAGCACAAAATCTGTACTACCCTCCATTCGAGTAGATGATCGACCGTGCCCGAACTGTATCTACCGCCTGACGTCTAGAGATATTTTCACAAGCGACGACAGCAAAGCAAACTATCGGCCGCCTCTCGGATTGGCTGGATACATTGCACTTCAACACAAGGCGATTAACAAAGAAAGAAAATTATTTATTTACCACACGTTGCGTTACACATGTAACGTAAACAGGAATGTAATTCAGAGCCGTGAGATACACATGTGAAATAAAAATGTACATTTGGCGTTATATGCAGAAAGAAGTGAAGTTTGTCAAACCGCAAGTTTAATCAAGTTGAGTGAATCCGTTATTATCATGAAATAATTGATACATGGGGGCTGTTTCCGAGCGTATCGGTATAACAGTGATAGTTCCGTCTGGCTGCGTAGGCCAACCTGATGTCTGTCTTGAAATGACGTCAGGGGATGTGTCTATCATTAACCCTCGGCTAGTGCTTGCCTCTCAGCAACACTACGCAATTTCCTGTTCGGGGGCTGTCTTCGAGCGTATCGGGCAGTTTTCAGGCTTATCTGGCAGCGTATGCCAATTAGTGATGTCTAAATATGACGTCAGATGTCTGTCATGAACCCCCACCAGTGCTTGCTTCTTATCAACACTGCAATATAGCGGCGTCCTATTTTTTACATCTTCAACCAAAGATTTACGTCGGCTGCCTCCTAGCGTTACGCGGCAGCCTCGTCTATACTATAGATAGGATAATCGCATTTGACTTAAGGGAACGTATCCCACCGAACTTCAGCCAGAGCTTGGCTCACTTCAATCCTGTACAACCTAGTGGCGTCTTAATCCCACATAAATTTTCTTTTGTCTGCTTTTCAAGCTTAACATGGCAGTTTCGCTCGCCTGTACCCAAGGACATGCCATTTTTTATTTCGGGGAATATAACCTTCATTAACCTTTAGCAAGTGCTTGCCTTCAACACTCTACAACAACAGCGGCGTCTGACATATCTTCAACCAAGGATTTCTGTGGTCTGCCTGCGTGCGAATCGCACCAGTTTTCTCTAGTATAATAACCATTAGTGACGTCAGGTAATGTCTCCGCTTCTGTGATAGCCAGCACTACGCTTCTAATAGGGGTCCTATTTTCACCTTCAAGCAAGGATTTTTATAGAGCGTATCGTGACGCTCGATTACACTACCGACACAGAAGAAAAGAACAGGTCGAACTGTTATTGATGTAAGGTAATGTTTCAGAGAATAACATCCATTCAGTGCTTGTCTCCAAAACACTATGCAATCTGCTTACATTACAATTTAGTAGGTACTTTATTAATCGCAACAGATTATACTACGCCTCGTAGCTCGATTTTACTTAACAATTTAGTTCGTCAAGGATGCATTTATTATTGTGTGGCATGTGATGCGCGGTAACCAACATTGACCCAAGTGTGGTGACTCGAGGCAATGTTCCAGCAGTAGTATGGCCGGCAGCTGGGATACTTACAGGCCTTCGGGTATGCGTAGTAACATCACTTGCCAGTGTTTTAATAATGTAGATATAAATAGTACTTTCAGGTCCTTCTACAGTCAACAGCTTTGGCGGAAATGAAAGTCGGAGCCCAGATACCGCAGCTCAAAACAAATGGCATCACACCTCACCCGTGTGTCACTGGTAGTAAACAATTCTAAAATTACAACTGAAAGGTAACCAAGTTCAAATTACAATTTCCTTTGGTGCCTAGACCACTCTCATAGATTCTTTCTTCGCAAGAAAAAGAAGGGGAGGGCGCAGTCTAAGAACCCATAATATGGTAGTCAGCCTACCGAAAATACAGCTATAACTACCGGATACCTTCTAGTCTTGGAACGGTAAATTATAATTCGGTTGAAACTGTTGTTGTTAAGAATATGAATTCAAGGTATATCTGCTAAGTAATTAAGCAAACCAAAACAACCAATTGTCTATTTACCCTCATCTTACCAAGTAATGTTATAATTTACCTTAATAAAATTCTCATACATACTTACAAGTTAATGTTATTCGCGAAAATAAATTACCGTTCTTTGTCATACTTTAGTAAGTTTGCAGCTGTTATACATACATATATACATACAGTCGCGTGTCTTTCCCCGAGGGGTGGGCAGAGACACACTTCTTTCGCGTCATCCACATTGTTTTATAACTGGAATTTGTTGGGCGCAACCTCGTTCGTCCGTAAAATTCAATATGCGTAATATTCGTTTGCTGATATTATATGTAGGTACATGAATGCATATTGTATAGTATGAATTCTTTAGAGGGTTGTCGAGTTAAAACGCTTGTATAACGAGCTAGTATGTACTAGGTCGTGTGGGTATGTGTGATATGTGTTGTTTTCACCTTAGTTTCAAGTTTCAATATACCCTATGAGTGAATGCCTCTAAATTTCTGGGTGCAGTGGTGATCATACTCGATCTTAAAATATTCATTTGGAAACATTTAATAATTTGCCGTTGCGGTTGAGTTATGGGAATTCGAATAACGTTTCAAGTGGGCACATTATATTAGGTACTAAACGGAGGGGCAACCCTTGACGGCGATTCTGTTTAATGATTAGACGTGATTAGTAAAATATTTTACCTTGGTTAGATAATGTTTTAGAACTGAGTATGCAGTCATAAATAGCTAAATGTAATTTTTTCTACCCTCAATAGCTTCTCGCAGCTATTAACCATACCTCTCTATATTGTGATTAATTTTGCAGATTTTTATTCGCACCTCGCGGATGAAATAACTACACAACGTCATAGTCTACCTTTCTTTCACGAATAGTAATCATGAGAGGAAGAACTTTCATTCTATAATATCATAGCAAGGATGATTCTAAGAAATGGGTCTCCTAATTTTGCAAATGATCCGATTATTTTCTAATAAATTTGTTTAAGAGTTATTTTGCAGAGAACTTCAGCACAAGCATATGCAAATGATGCACATGCAAATGATCCGATTATTTTCTAATAAATTTGTTTAAGAGTTATTTTGCAGAGAACTTCAGCACAAGCATAATTCCTCATCACATAGCGTCGTTTAGTCACCAGGAGATATAAACACGTCTCTCACAGATGCTGTGCATCGTCACATGCCGATAATGATCCAAGTTTTACATAACAATAAAACTTGTATTATTGAGCAGAGACGATGCACAGCATCCCTTCAAGGGCTCCTGGTGAGAGACTTATGAGGTAAGGTCGAACGAGCCGTCCTCTGGTGACACAAAGTCAAATTAGCAACCAATATTCACAGGAAATGGCCTCTAATTGGTGGAAATCGAATCGGAAGTAGGTGGCGCACTCTCACAGATGCTGTGCATCGTCTCTGCTCAATAATACAAGTTTTATTGTTATGTAAAACTTGGATCATTTTGTTTTCGTATATTTTATAACAATTTCTGCTTACAGTAACAACACTAAAGAAAACCAAGTTAGCAGTGGAGCAGAACTGGGCACAAAGAGTGAAGAAAAACCAATTGAACACAAAGTGGAACCAGACATAAAAAGTGAAGAAAAGCCAATTAAAAACAAAGAAGGACCAGACACAAAGATTGAAGAAAAACCAACTTGGGAGACAGCTAAAACAATCTATGAGTTCACAGCTAAAGACATCAACGGAAGGGAAGTTAAACTGGACCGTTATAAAGGCCATGTCACACTGATTGTTAATGTTGCCTCCCACTGCGGTTTTACCGATACCAACTACAAACAACTCAACGAGCTTCATGAGAAGTATGCCTCCAGCAAAGGTCTTCGTATAATGGCATTCCCTTGCAACCAATTTGGGGGGCAGGAACCGGGGAGCCCGGGAGAAATATTCCAGTTTGCCAAAGATAGAGGTGTGAAGTTTGATCTGTTTGAGAAAGTAGAAGTTAATGGAGAGAATGCCCATCCATTGTGGAAGTTTTTGAAACGGGTTCAAAGTGGGACGATTGGAGACTTCATAAAATGGAACTTTTCTAAGTTTATTATTGATAAGAATGGTGTGCCGGTTGAGAGATTGGCACCCACAGTGAATCCGATAGATTTAGAGCCTTATTTGGCTAAGTACTGGTGATCTGTTATTGTATGAAAAAACATACCGTCATACCTCTAGCTAGAATACAAAGATGAACAAACATCATAGTAATGCAAAAAGTGAAAGATATGCATGACTGCATGTACCTATCTTGTTTAAATTTATCATGTTTGATTTCATTAAGTTAACTTTCAATTTGTACTTTTATTTGATGTTAACTGGTTAAGTGATATTTATATCGAAATTTGAAGACTTTAGAATAAGATTTTTTATACCTCAGAAAATGTTTAGAAAATAAGAATGAAACTTAAGACTGCTGTAATGGTGGCTGTATTATAATGAAAAATTAAATTACATTAGAATAATGGACCCTATTTCATTTTAATATAAGGTTGTTTTCTGTTAGACTGTTTGTCTGCCCAGTCTCAGCTTAGAAAGTTCTTGGATAGCATTCTTGGAACTATTCTCACTCCACTGTAGTTCTGGCATTTCTGCGATCATCTGTGTTACATAAACATTGTTAGCTAAATCTTTTTTTTTATGGCACTAGCAGAGCTTGCTTTGTGCCAGTGTCATGTTTAAAGGTAGGGAAACTAAAGTCAATCAAATTACAAAAACGGAAAACGGAATAATTTTGAAAACGATAGTTAGGTAGAAGCATATGAATATAGGTATTTCAACTTAAAAGAGTTTTGACTTCTAAAGTGATGTGAAATGCTATTTATAAATTAGTGAAAATTTAAAACCATTGAGCTTGGGCAAGGACTTGAGTCCGCATCTCCTTGGCCGTTACAGGCGCACTGTAAAACCAATGTAAAATGACTAAAAATAGAAAAATAAGTACCTATTTCAAATCAATCAATACACTAACTAAATAATATAAACTATTCAAGTATACAAAAACATACTTAGGAAATGATAGAAATAATACTCAAACTTTATAGTCTTGATTTTATTATAAACTTTGAATACTTACCTTTAGATTCTTAGATACTCCTTCACCTCAAGTAATATTTAAAATAAACTGTAATATGAAAGTACCAAACATACATCATGATATAACCTGTACTTTCCAACTGTAATAATAATACATGACAAGTATACATAAATAACAGATGTAGTAGATATAAAAGTTTCTTACAAAAACAATGCAAAAATTATATTTATAACTCTATGTTATGTAAATATACAGAGATCACAAGATCTAAAATTAAATGAATGGTTCTACATACAACTTACTTCAAATATTACTTCTAAATATCCACTACGCTTTGGGTATAGTAGTAATTGTATAAATGCAAGAATTAAGAGATCATAATTGAAACAAATAAGAATAATCCTTTACTTGCCAGCCAAAATATATTAAGGTAATTGTCAGTTCGAATTGTGTCGCTAAGTTGACGGTTAATTTTGCATTTCACTATATTTTAATAAAAAAAATTCAAGCATAATTACTGTTATGAATACTATTTTTTCAAACTCAAATCAAACTATAAGCACTGCTCGTAATTCTTTCCCTAATTCAACAGATATACGAATTATATCAAGTTCAAAGTGTAACATAATAAGTTATCATAAACCATAAACAAAATGACTACTATACCCAAGCACACCAACCGGTACTTCAAGCTACTTAAGGTATGTCTTTGATAACCTCAGCGAGTTGTTCCCGAGTGTACATATGGAACATGGACCCTGGAGTCATAGTCACCACCTCCACATTATTCTCTGACAGTTTCTCCTCCATAACCTGCTTCAGGATTGTCAGAGCTGATTTGATTGCTTCTTTCAGTGTCATGGATTTGTGGTATTGCTCCTGTAACAGGTATAAAATATTAGGTGGCAAAGTATGAGCACAAAAGAAGAATCTATTGGAACAGTGTAACAATAATTCTTTAAAAGGTACTTTTGCTGTCTACTTCTTCAGATGACTTTTCTTCAGATTATATCAGTAGATACAAATCATTTGCATCTATTATTCAATTTCAATTTAACAAAACTGAAAGCAACATGTGAAAGCTACTACACAAATCACACCACATGCATAGTAATTACTAATTACATTCATAAGAGACTTTGTTTCTTAATTCACTGGTATTTTATTTGTACAAAACCAGCAGCTATGTTTACTGTATTAACAAATTCAAGGTAGGGTAAGGAAGGTGCATGTACCTTTAAACTCTGCTGGGCCCCTTCACTGCCGGAGCCGATAGCCTTGGCATCGTACTGGACAAATGTACCACTGGGGTCCATGTGGAATAGCTGGGGACCTTTCTCATCAATACCTGGAATGGTAATGGTTAAAGAATATGAATATTTAAGTTATAGTAACTGTTCACTCACCTCCAAGAAGATGGCGTGATGGAGTGGAGAAGAGAGAGGCATGTGGGGGTGTTGTGGAGAAGGAAGGCACTTGATGGGGGTGTCTGGCAAGAGATGGAGAAGGCCTATGCCAAAAGGCGAGATGACGAAGATAACAACCCAAAATAATTTTATTGTAAATGTATAAGTCTATTTTTAAAGGCTATTTCTACTTTATTTTATTTTTACTCAGTATTGTTAGTTGACAGAGTTGGAGTAACATTATTGCAACTGTAAAATGAATCCTTGTCAATTTAATGCCTATTCTATCTTTTATAACAAAATACAACTAAATGTTTCAGTGTGAACATTCATACTATTACTTTTTTTTACTAACCAATGTATGAAGCTTCAATGGACTTTTCATATATTTATATTACAATTTTAGTGCTATTTTTAATGAGCAGCATAAATTAATTGGCAGTGGAATTCTTAAAGGAAACACCTTTGTCCAGCAGTGGACATCTTTTAAATATAAATTATGATAGTTGTCTTACCTGCAAACATAACAGCAACACCAAATGGTCGAGACATGGCCGTACCACTGTCATCATCACTGTCCCCAAACTGAATGGCCAAGTTGGAAACGGCTTGTGCACACGATTCGATACTCATTCTCTCGTTGTACACAAACCAATGGTTCTGGCACTCAACACGGGCACGTTCCACTAAAGTTCTGGAAATAACAATATTAAAATTGAAAAACACATTTTTTTTTTATAATTTATTCATCATAGGTTTTGATTTTGGTTTTGATTGAAAAATGCTTTATGAAAGTTAATAAAAACCATGATTGGTAAAATAAATAGTTGAGAAATCATTACAATCAAGATAACAATCAAATTAAGATTTTTAACATGGTAACAAACAGGAAAAAGGGTTAACCATAAGATATCCATTGTCATATAGGTGTGTGTGGGAAGAAGCCACTGCATGCAGGCAGCACAGGATCGATCATTAGAAGATCTTTGTCCAGCAGATGTCATGTCTACAGGCTGCAATGATGACAGCCAGGTGTGTATACAAAAATTATTATAAAAAGTACCTTGAATCAGCCATGAGTCCAGAAACAGCGCAAGCGATGTGGCGGTCCACCTCCACGATCTTCTCGATAGTCGTCGACTCCATAAGCGGCGACGTGATTCTCTTTTCCACCGCTAGGACGACGCCTTCGGACGTACAGATGCCGATGGCCGTCGAACCCAGTTTGATCGCTTCAATGGCATACTCGACTTGGAACAGCCTGCCCTCAGGGCTGAAGGTGTTAACTCCACGGTCATACTCAGAACGGGTAAGGAACATCTGTAAATTACAGCAAAATTCCACCGGTGAAAGGTTAGGTTACAATGACAATGCTATTTGAGATTTTTAAGAAAGTATCGCCTAGTAAGTGTTAATAACAATAATTTATATTTACCTTGAATGCTGTTTAAGTAATAACAAAGAATACGTAGAAGTATTTAACTAAAAACGAACTGATATCAGTCAAAAACCAATTTGATGATTGTTGAAAAATTGAATGGAAGATGAAACGTCAAATCAGGTTAATTGTGTGTTTTGGTTTCTGCTAATGATGTTAGGAGCAAGCAAGATAGCATGCTTACTTTTAAAAGAGGTTTTTCATCTTTCTCTTTCTAACAATACGACGAAGCCTCTTTGTGCTGAGCTATCTAGTGATGCCTGAGTCTATCGATTTAATATTAAGTAAAATCGATTTTTTGTACCGAATCGTTCAAGAAATCGATTATATACAGAACTTCGGGACAGTTGGCACTTGCTAGTTTGGCAGCAGAAAAAAAAAATCAAAACAATGCAGCCATAGCCAATCGACGACGAGACGGCTATTTTGGTCGCTTCGTTGTCAGCCTTCAGCCTTGTTTCAGCCGGCGGCCGGTATGTAAAAATTAAATACTGTATAGTATTAAATATACTGTATAAATATAGCACTTTATTGAGTCTCTCATTCAACACAATATACTACGTAGTTTATCGACATCGGTACCACCCACCACCCACTTAATCGATGTCCAAGTAGTGTCGTATCGTGCGTGCGTGCGTGTCAAATAAGTTTGTAAATATGATGTGTCGTCCGTCGGTGGCGTAGGTAGTAGCAAACTTTCAATCCGGCAAGCTTGGGTTCGATTCCCACTGTGTACTAATGTGTGCTTTTATTTAGGTACAGACGTTACACACATATTCGACGGTATTACACTTAATATAAACTTAAAATGTCATACGTACACATATCCAATAGTATTTCCATATGTCGCACCTTCAGAATAAAAGTGACCTAACTCAAAAATCCTAAAATGTGGGAAATCGCGATTAAAGTTTAAGATTTTGGGCTTGTCCTACAAAATACTGAATTATCTTTCGGAAATTTGAATAAATACTGTAAACTGTAAATTTTTTTGAAAGTTGAATGTATAAGCTTACGTACTTATAGCATTCTATGTAAGATAAGTAATAAATACGCTTTTTATATACAATTGAAATATTCCCGTGCATTTTAAGTCACTTTAATACCAAATAGTTCTTGTTATAATATGACTTTATTTAAATTGGGGCAGTTTAGTAGTTAGTTATATAAAAATATTGTACTTTTTTAAAACTAAACACACTTAAACCTAACTAGGACAAAAAAAACGACCAGAGCTTCGGTTATAAAGAGATGCATAAATGATTAAGGTCCACTTAATACTAAAAACTTGTGTTGAACTTAACTTTTTACTTGAAAATAAAACAACTCAGTTGTGTTTAGGTCCCTTTAAAAATTACATGCAGCGTAATTCTCCTACGAATTTGCGAAACATCTCTGAATCGGTCTGCTTAGTACGAGGGAAGGGGCGGCGCGGGGTCAATAATAAAGAGACCAACATTACTGTTTCTCTCGCTCTGACCAAACTAAGCTTTTTCAATACTACTCAGATGAAAGAGCACCCTTTTTAAGGTCACCTTAAATTATGATAACTCATTTTCCCTATTTTTTGAGTTAGGTCACTTTAATCCTAAAGGTGCGATGTAATTTCCATCCACTATACAGGATGTCCCACGGCTATGCTACATGGAGGGAAAGTACTTAAATATTGTAGATAGAACATTTTACTGAAAGAAATCTTTATTTTATTTTTTAAAACTGTTAAAACTGCATTCATACATTTTTTAATAATTACATGGTTGAACCGGGAATCGAACCCACTACACGAGAAAAAAAACACCCTGTAGTTTTATCATACAAATCAAAAGGCTTCATCATAAGGATTATTTTTTGCTCAATAACACAGTGTCAGAAATAAAAGGAAGACTGAATTTTAACATTTGATGTGGCCGCCGAGATCTCCAGATCTAACCCTGTTAAATATTTTTTTATGGGGTTATGTACAAAATTTAGTTTACAAGAAACGGTATGAAAGTGTCCACGAGCTACGACGTTTTATATCCACCACAGCAAGATAAAAAAAGCGGCCAAGTGCGAGTCGGAATCGCCCATGAAGGGTTCCGTAGCAGCCAGTAACATCATATTATAAAAGTTTTTGTAGTTCGTTGTGACTTTGGTCGATGTTTTAATAATAGTGAAAGGTAAATTGCGGTTTACGATTTATGACGTATTAAAAAAAAACTACTTACTAGATCTCGTTCAAACCAATTTTCGTTGGAAGTTTTCATGGTAATGCACATCATATATTTTTTTTAGTTTTATCATTCTCTTATTTTAAAGTTAGACGGGGGGGGGACACACATTTTTCCACTTTGGAAGCGTCTCTCGCGCAAACTATTCAGTTTAGAAAAAAATAATATTAGGAACCTAAATATCATTTTTGAAGACCTATCCATAGATACCCCACACGTATGGGTTTGATGAAAAAATTTTTTTTTAGTTTTAGTTCTATGTATTTAAATTTATTGTTCTTTTTCTATTTTTGTAAGAAAATCTTAATGCGGTTCACAGAATACATCTACTTACCAAGTTTCAACAGTATAGGTATTATAGTTTCGGAATAAAGTGGCTGTGACATACGGACGGACGGACGGACAGACAGACATGACGAATCTATAAGGGTTCCGTTTTTTGCCATTTGGCTACGGAACCCTAAAAAATCGACAAGGAGTGAAATAATCAAAAGAGTGCGACTTTGTATTCAACAGCGTGGGGGTCATTTTGAGCATTTGATAAAATTGTTAAATTTTGTATTAAAAATGTTAAAATACATAGTCTTCCTTTTATTTCTGACACTGTGTTATTGAGTAAAAAATAACCTTTATAATGAAGCCTTTCGATCGGCATGATAAAACTACAGGATATTTTTTTTTCTCATATAGCGGGTTCAATTCCCGGTTCTACCATGTTATTATAAAAAAAAATGAATGCAGATAAAATAGTTTTTAGAAATAGAATAAAGTCTTCTTTCAGTAAAATGTTCTACCTAAAATATTTAAGGTACTTTCCCTCCATGTGGCATAGCCGTGGGACGCCCTTGTATACTTATTTAGGCGATAAAAGAAAAGTTCCCACTAGATGGGTTAGTCAAAGCGAAGAGCGGTTTTCCCACCTCTAAACTTATAAAAGTGATACCTAGATAATCATCATCATCACATCAGCCGAAAAACGTCCACTGCTGGACAAAGACCTCCCCCAAGGATCTCCACCATGATCGGTCCTGCACTACCCGCATCCAGCGGCTTCCCGCGACCCTCACCGGCGGCCGCCATTCAAGAACCTCTTTGCCCCAACGGCCACCGCTTCTACCTACGTGCAAAGTGTCTTGTCTTGCCTACTGCCACTTAAGTTTACCGATTCTTCGGACTATGTTGCATAGGTACTCAGCAGATATCGGCGATTTTAGTTCGCCTGCGGGCTCTTTTGGGGGTTGTCCAGCAACGGCTGTCTGTACGTACTGTACAGTCAAGTTCATAAATGCAGCCATATCACATGTTTTATACTTTCAAAAAAATGATTTCCTAAATGTTTTTTATTCTTATTTTTGTGTGTTACGTACGTATACAGTGTAAGGGACTCAATATTATATGAAAAACAGTTAAAGTATGATGCACGTGATATGACTGCATTTATGAAAAGGAGTTGTTCACAGTATGTCGATTCCCACGACGGCGACGACTAGTTTATTTTTACCCACCACACAACGGTGATCTCCCTTTGCTTTCGGCTGAAGTGATAACAATGATTACCTCATGATTACCTACACCAGAAGACTATCTGCCGCGGCTCCGCCCGCGTTAATAGTTTTTCCCGTGAGAATGTGGCATTTTACCGCGGTAAAAGGTAGCCTATGTTACTCAGGGTGAATGTAGCTTCGTAATGGTGAAAGAATTTTTGAAATCGGTTCGGTCAGTAGTTTTATAGTTGTTTATTCATTACAAACATACACACAAAAATACAAATCTTTCCTCTTTATATTATTAGTATGATTTCGTAGGTAGCGTAGGTACTTAGTAGTACATAATAATGTAAAGGTACGACGTACTTCTTATCACATTATTGATTTTATAAACTGTATCTACTCATTTGCGATTGGTATCACTTGTATCATTTATATGCACATCCAGGTCACAAATAAATCAATATTTTCATTTCACACGAAGTAATTACTAAGTAAACTAAACATATTGCACCCAAAGACCTATTGTCCCTATTTCGCTCATTAGTAGTTATGCTTTTATACCCTTGTTTAAATAAACGTAAAGACAGTTTAATTTTTTAGCCATTAAATATGACTTACACATGCATTGCTGTTTGTGTCAATTGCTTTCTCAATTTTTGCGCTGTTTCAAAGGGCCTGCCTATTTGAACAGCAAATAAACTTGGAAATTGTTCGCAAGTTTCTTTGTAAATCAAATAATCTGTTACCAACATAAAACAATTGATTTGTCATGCACTGCAAATATTTGAAAAAGGTTGTTACCCCTATCAAGATTATTTGTGACAGGGTTGAGAATCCACTTATAGGCTTTGTTAGTCAGAAATCAAACGGACGGCGGCAGGCGGCGGCCTTTTAGATCCTTTGCTATAAAATCATATAAATAGCGGGAAATGTGTTGGAGACAATCAGTCTAGCTCGTGTTGTTGAGAGTTCAACTGCTCGAGTTTCTTAGGCGCTTATTAAAACCTATAAATTTAAAGTTAGTGTTTATTCGGTAAGTGAAATATTGTTCTATTTTGATTAGAAGAAAATTTAAATTTATTGTATTTATTTTTCGATCAGTGTTGTCTTTTTTTTCACATTTCTTTCACCGGAGCATCCACGTTAACTTATGTTATATTCTCGTTAACTTCAAATATTACACGGATTTGCGCGACTGTAATAATATATTTTTTGGAATATATAAATCACTACATAGTATAAAATAAAGTCGCTTTCTCCCAGGGCTTGTTAACCTGGTTAAAATTTAAAACCAGTTATTTTGCATCTCCATACATTGCGCAAGAGAGCGTTATCATTTCGGTTTCGCTCTACCGGAACCCATATTTTTCTGGTTTTGCTCAAAGAGCGAAATGATTTCGGTTTCTGTTCAATTAACCGGTTAAGAGATGAAAATATCGCTCGCTCGCCGCCCAATATCATTTGTCTCCTTCTCTCTTCGAGTCTTTCCTTTCTATTTGTCGGCCTCGTAGCCTAGTTGGTAGTACAGCGGGCGGATAGATGGCGCGTGAGTGCAGATTGATGATAAAAACAATTCCGATAACTCCGACACCGTTTATTTCCCTGTCCACTGTTTTAATCTTACAATATCGTTTCTTAAAAGAATTAGAAGGGTTAACAAGGCTGACAAACTTATAATCCAAATTTCGAAAGAGATTTTTAGCTGCAAAACAATTTTGAACGCCGGCGCCATTATTTTCTTCTGTGGCCAAGGTCCAATCGCGCGGCTCGGAAGCGTTCGGCTGCGCTCGGTCGCGCTCGTCAACATTGCCTTTGTTGTGGACTACTATTTGGTACCTATTCTGTGCTTTCGGTCAAGGGCGGGTTAGCCCGCATATATATAAAAACTGTCTGTTTGTAAAACAAAAATAACAATAAAATTTAAAATATAATTAAGTGGCTACGCCACAGTAGTACGTCTGCCTACGAAGCACAAGGTCGCGGGTTCGAATCCCGCCCAGGGCAAACATTCGTGTGATGAGCACTTGTGTTTGCCTTGGGTCTGGATGTTGTATATTTATATAATTATGTATGTATATCAGCTATCTGACACCCATAGTACAGGCTCTGCCTAGTTTGGGGTCAGAAAGCCGTGTGTGAGATGTCCCACATATTTATTTATTTATTATGATTACGAAATTCAAATTGTGTAGTAAGTAAGTATTATTGTGTAGTATGATTTAATATATCAAAACGTTTCTTTATGTGACAGTCATCAGGACAAGAAGTAAAGTAAATGTAAAAATTTAATTATTTGTAAAATAAAATTAAAACAAAAGATTGCAGTGATGGATTGATTCTTCTTTTTCTCATGAATATGTACAGAAGCCAACACATGCAGTTGGACTTGCTGACTTGTTGGTTTGCACTACGAAATTCACCCCTGCCACTACGGAATACGGGCGATCTCAAGGACAATATATCCAGCCGCATGTGCTGGCTACTGAACAAATTTTACAGAGGTGTATTTATTTTGCATTTTTGTTACATGTAGTATTATATTGTATTATTTGGCATAGTTATCAGTTGATCAAATTTTGCTTACCATAGTTAGGTAAAACGTGGGTAAAACGGAGTGCGAACCTTGGTACCGAAGTTCAAAATTTCGAATAATATGTTTCCGAAAGTTTGTAATGCCGAATAACGTAATAACGAAATATCAAAGTCACGAATAATTTTACACCGAAAGTTTGCTACAACGAATAACGCAATAACGAATGCATGCCATGCCGAAACTCGCCATACCTTTAAAACATCACCACAACATTTAAATGAAAACTGTATTTTTTTATACTTTATTAAAAAAAATCTATGATGATGGTGAATCGGATTTTTGATTAAATGGTCACTTTACATAAAAAATCATGTTCTTGTATTTTTTTGTTAAATAAAATTAATTAAGGGCCCGCCGCTGTGGCTTTTTCATTTGGAATAAAAAAATTCTTCAAAAAAATAATAAAAATTAAATAAAAAGGCCCTCATTTTTAAACAGTTATTTTTTTTTATTTTAATAATCACTAGAATAAATAAATTAAATAAAATGAGTTAAAATTTTTATTTAATGATAAAAAAAATTAAAATACCTTAACAAAAATTTAAAAAGATAACACTTCTAAAAAAAGGATTTTTTTATATAGTTTAGTGTATTTTATTTTTTTCTATTCTTACCTTCCATCAAGTACCTATATAATAAACATACAACCACGTATACAAACTTTCGCATTAGGTACTATTAAGATCCTAACATAGGTATACACAAAGTTACGTTGTTACAATTACAAGATTGTGCAAGGGGCACATAGTATAAAAATATAAGTAGGTACAATAAAGTAGCACTGCATAAATAATTAAATAAATTAAATATTAATTCATTCTTCTTTGCGACAAAAAATAGTTGCGGTCATGTTTTAAAGGTATGGCGAGTTTCGGCATGGCATGCATTCGTTATTGCGTTATTCGTTGTAGCAAACTTTCGGTGTAAAATTATTCGTGGCTTTGATATTTCGTTATTACGTTATTCGGCATTACAAACTTTCGGAAACATATTATTCGAAATTTGGAACTTCGGTACCAAGGCTCGCACTCGCTTGAATGTCCGCCGGCCCGGGACGGGCTGCATGCCGCGCAGCCCGCCAGGCAGCCCGCCAGGCAGCCCGCCGGGCTGCACGGCACGCGTGTGAACTTAGCATTAAGCTTGACAACCGACCTCATATTGCATTGTAATTTTAACCTAACTGTGTACCGTGATGGTTATTCCTTATGAGGCGCGGGTTGTCGAATTTACATGGCCGCTTCAATGCTTTTACCAAATCAAACTCCACGGGAAATGGATCAGAAACCTGCTCACACATCATGGCACATATATTGAAAGTTAATGTGTGAAGTCAACTAACTCACTCACCAGTGGGCCAGAATGGTTAAATAAGATCTATTCACCCTAAACCAAGGTAAGCTTTAGCTGCTATTTCTCTCATAACATGCAGTGCTATGACAAAAGTTTGTCGCGAGAGAAACACGCCATATTGAAATATCCTCCAATAGGATAAGAGGATATGCACGACAAAATTATGTCTGTCACGCGTGGACCGGGCATGTTAGAGGGGCAGATAGTCTCCCTCGCCTCGTAGCCTAGTTGGTTTGGTAGTACCTCTGCCTACGAAGCACCGCAGGGTCGTGGGTTCGAATCCCGACCAGGGCAAACATTCGTGTGATGAGCACTTGTTTTTGCCTTGTGTCTGGATGTATCTATATCAGCTGCCTGACACCCATAGTACAGGCTCTGCCTAGTTTGGGGTCTGATGGCCGTGTGTGAGATGTCCCACATACTTAATTATGAAAAAAATTCCTCCTTAAAGTTGCGCGTAGTCTATAATATCTAATCGGAAAGCTGCATTTAATACGTCGCTAAAGCTACATATTATAAATTTACTAGCGACCCGCCCCGGCTCCGCACGGGAAAATGGTTATTGTGGGTTATCCTTCAGTATATTATGCATGTATTATACATATAAACCTTCCTCTTGAATCACTCTATCTATTAAAAAAAAACCGCATCAAAATCCGTTGCGTAGTTTTAAAGATTTAAGCGTACAAAGGGACATAGGGACATAGGGACATAGGGACATAGGGACATAGGGACATAGGGACGGAGAAAGCAGGGCTTGAAACCGGTATTTTGAAGAGCGCTAAAAATCGGTATTTAACCTGATATTTCCATTCCGCTCTTTGAATTCCGCTCGGAGTGAAATGTCGTTGCGAACGGATCAAAAACCGAAATAAAACCGGTTAATTCCACACGCATTGCGAGCGTAGAGTAAGCGAGACGGACGCGCCGCTCGCACATGTTGTCTCATTCAACTCGACCTTCAGTTGCATGCATTGCATTAAAATTAGATTCAAATTCAATTTTATTACTGTAAATCGAACACCTAAATAATTATTTTGTCTTGTTTTAAGGAAAATGATTATTTAAAGGGTAGGTAGTATTTATTAAACCAATGACTGTAAATTAAAGATTTAATAGACAAAAATAATTATTATACTAAGTGAGCGATATACAAAAAATTAAATTACATTATTTATGGGTCGTTTAGGTAATTAAATGAAAATGTATTCCGAAAAAGTAAAGCAATACGCATTTACTTAAATCAATTGTACGAAAAACCGGACTGATAAAAATTGGTAGGTACAGTAAGCAGCACTTGCGGCTGGACATTCGCACTACGAAACTCGCTTCTACTAGTACGGAATAATGGCGCTCAAGGTCCACATGTCCAGCCGCATGTGCTGCTTACTGTACATATGTGAAAATCCGTGACCCAAAGACGTGTGACATTAAATACCTATATAAATTTGGAGATTTTAGAGATTTTATTCAAAACCTAATTTGATAAATTTGGTTTTGAAAAAATATATATTTGCAAAGTAGTACTGTGTGACATATCAAATGAAAAGGCTTGTAACGCTCTTGATATATTTTTTTACAATTTCACGTTAAAGATTTGAAGTTAATTAAAAAACAGACGAAAAATTATCATGCCTATTTCCTCAGACCGATCGAGTTGAAAGTTGATGCACGTATGTAAATCCGTGACTTAAGACGTGTGACATTAAATAATTAATTTGATCACTAGCGCCAAATCCAGAAAAAAAAACATGGATGCCAATTTTGGGTGAAAAATTATATTATAATCATTTCGTGGGTTCCTTAAAAATTTTGCTAGAAAATTGGAATGAAATATATATTTTTAATTAAACAAGAAATAACAATATTAAAACTAGGTAGCAAAAGACAGGAAAAAAAGGGAACGTTTAAAACTTATAACTACGTACAAAAAATAATGTTTTTTTTCGGATAAAGTGATAGCTGCTAAAATAAATAATATACATATTGCTGCCACAAAATTCGTTATCACATAATTATTTTTGCATATTTTAGGTTCAAAACAATTCTAGCGGTTAGGCACATACATAAGTAATCCATTTTCATCGGCGTCCTCTAGTAAGATAATTAAAATTTTAGTATTTTATTCTTAAAATAGAGGTCCGTACTTAGAGATAGTGATTTTACTTTTTGAGTTAGTTCAGTAGATCATATCAAAATCGGCACTAAAGTCTACGCATAA